>CM077091.1:116256720-116856720 GCA_039513925.1 Platanthera zijinensis
ATATGAAATCATTCCCAATTTGGAGATATTATTGGTGAAGGTATCATAACTCAAGCTCTTCTTAATGATATTTATCATTGATCTTGGGATTGGATAAACGGTGTTCAAATGTTCCTTTCTCTAGGTGATTCTTAATGAAATGTCTGTCAATTTCAACATGTTTTGTTATGTCTTATTTAATGAGATTATAAGCAATGTTGATATCTGATTTATTATCGCAATAGAGACGTATGGGTTTACCATCTTGTAGCCACATTTCCTGCATTATAGACTAGAGACAAGTCGCTCGTATCTCTTGTGGCATTGCTTTTGGTTTTTTTGCATTGGAACATGCTACTATATTTTGCTTCTTACTTCTTTAGGTCATGAGATTCCCCCAACAAAGGAGCAATATACAGTGATGGGTTTTCGGTCATTTTGGCTTCCACCCCAGTCAGCATCTATGTATACTTCAACATTCACATTCTTGTTCTGGGAAAATAGAATTCTACATTCGGAAGACTTCAGGTATCGTAGCACTCGTGTAGCAGCTTCCTAATGTCTAATCTGGGAGAATGCATATACTTGTTCAGGATCCCAACCGTATTCATGATATATGGACGGGTGTGTTGTAACACCCTGGTCTACTGTCTGTGCTACAGGCATGCAGACCTGTGCCCCCAACCCATCTCCACGGATCTGATTGGCCGCAGACGTTAATTCCAATGGCTTGTTATTGAGACTAGGGCTTGAACCCCACACCTCCTAGATAAGGGAGCTCTAAACTAGCAGCTCAATTGGTGTTGAGGACCTGTTTAGAGCTCCCTTATCTAGGAGTTCTTGCCCCAGCCTCAACAATCCGCCATTGGAATTAGAGGTTGCGGCCAATCAGATCCGTGAAAATTGGTTGGGGCCACTTGTTTGATGGCCTGAGCTTAGTTGGTGATGAGGACCCGTTTAGAGCTCCCTTATCTAATAGGTATAGGCTTCCAAGTACTAGCCACAACAACCCATTATTAGAATTAGCGATTGCGGCCAATCAGATCATTGGAGATGGTTTAGGGTCACTGGTTCGCAGGCATGTAGCACACCCACAGTAGACTGGGGCGTTACATAAAAATTGCAACTGCTAATTCCAATGGCGGGTTGTTGAGGCTTGGACTTGAACCCCAGACCTCATTGATAAGGGAGCTCTAAACCGTGCTCATCAATAACTGAGTTGCAGCTAAATTGGTGTTGCAGTTAAAGCTCTCTTTTCTAGGAGGTCTGGGGTTCAAGTCCCAGCCTCAACAACCTACCAATGGAATTAACGGTTGCGGTCAATCAGATCTATGGAGATGGGTTGGGGTCACTAGTCTGCAGACCTATAGCGCACCCACAGCTGACCGGGGAGTTACATGTGTGAGGTATGTTAAACCATAATCCTGCGACCAGCCAGACCAGTTATATTCTCCAGAAGTGCATGTGGTTACCCCCGAGTAGCCGCACCGGTCCAGTAGTAAGGACGGTCACCCTTGTAAATGCACCCCCTACTTCGGTTGTGTGGGCAACTATATCCTGAGTAACCACTCCCACCATCTCCAGTTCCCACAACTGATCAAGTCGGTCAGCCTCCAATAGCAGTCAGTTTCGAGGGGTCCAGGCGAACACTCACAGTGTCGCCCTTTCCCCTTATAGTTCGTGCTAGCTGGCGCGGTTACGCCCTGTCGTAACCGCGCCTCCTCTCTCTTTTTCCCCGCCAACCTGAATTCCCTTATATCTCAGGTGGCACGCATTTATTGCGCCCAACCACTTCGGGTGACCCTCTATCAGTATAAATAGAGGATCAAGGGTACTTAAAAAGGAAGGGAACTTGGGCCAGAACCTCCTCTGTAGTAGGTGCGTTTACAAGTTCTAAGTCGTCCTTTGTTGAGTACTTCTCTATTTCTCATGTAGTAGACTTGTAATAATATCTTAAAGATATAATATTTTCCGCAGCAAGTGGTATTTGCCCTTGCGGGCAATTCTGGTTTAGTCGTTCGCGACATCCTTTTCCTCTCGCCCTCTCTGCTCTCTTCTGTTCTCCCCCACTCTCCATGTTTCGTAACTGATTGCTTGCATTCTTTGATTCTCCTGCTCCTTAATTGTCTGTGGCAGTTTGTGGAAGTCAGTGACATTTTTGGCACCAACAGTTCAAAATTACGGCCTTCAGATTCAAACAATCGAGGAAATCGTCCCAATGGTCGGACAGTCGTCGCAATCGCCCAGTACCTCCAACCCCTCGAGGGAGGTGTGGTTACTCGTGAAGAGTTTGACGAAAAGTTCAACATCCTGGTATAAATGATCAACCTCCTAGTGAGTAAGGAGTGTCTGCTCTAAGGCCCTTCACTCTCGCAAGAGACTACAACTCCTAAACGAAGACTGCGCAGACCGGAGGAGGCCCTCGTGGCCAGCCGCGTGGCGAGTTTACGCGAGAATGCAAAGAGTTCTTTAAGGAAACCGTTGTAGCCTATCAGGGAAAAACCCTGAACTTCGAGGAAGAGCCCAACTATGCAGAGGAGCAAGACTCCTATTCCTCCTTCGCCACCCACGTCGAGATGGAATCCGCTCCATTCGGGTTCAGGGAACCCCGCCTTTCCAGGTTCTCCTGGACCGACGACCCAGCGTGTCATCTACAAGCTTTTGATTTTGCAACATCCCTTCAGCCCCTTTCGGACTTTCCACCATTTCGATGGAAAGCTAGGGAGTTGTTTCATAATCCCACCCCCCCCCCCCTCGCTTCATTAGCTCTTTCAAGGAGGTAAGAAAGGAATTGTTACAAAGATTTGCAACTTTGAAGCGGAGAAAGAGCGGCCTTGACACTCTCTTTCAGACCAGGCAGGGGGCCCGTGAGACTTTGAGCCAGTATGTGGACCGCTTACAGGAGAAGACCTTGGAGGTTCATTATGTTGACCTGACACTCTTATCTAGTTTCGTTCACCATCGGCTTGCTGTTGGGCCTCTTCAAGTTTACGATAAGCAAGAAGAAATCGAAGTCTTATGGAGAGCTTATAGAGCGAGCCAATCGCTTCATTGATGGGGAGGTGATAAACAAAGAATTTCTCTTCTCTCTCTGATTTAGCACAACAACAATCGATGGGGAGGTGATAATCCAAAAGTTTGAGTTATATACATGAGCAATTATTTGTGTTTTATATCTCTCTATGGCCCTTTCTTGATGTTGTTTGACAGAAAATACACATTTTGATTCAACATGTTTTTCCCAGCTAGGAGGGGGGATAGTTTCCAAGACTGGTTTTTCAATGCAGACATCTCTTTCTTTTTTGCCTTCCTCCATTTTGGTATATCAATTACTTCTTTGCATGTTTTAGGAATACGAATGGAAGATAAGGAGAAGATAAAGGCTTTATGTGTCTGGGTGAGACTATGATATGAGATATATGGTGATACGGTATTTTATGGAGGTCGGCTTAATCTTACGATGTATGAAATGTTATTGAAGTTCTTCGTCAGGACCTGGTTTGGAAGTTTATATTTGTTGTTGGAATTACAGAGTTTTGGATCATATCAGCACCAGTGTTCCATCATTTATATACCTAGGAATGAGGAGGAATAGGCCTCCCATAAACAAGAGATGAGGTGATGATAAGAGTAGATGTGGGGGTTTAACAGTGGGCGGAGGGTATATGAAGCCACAATAGTAAGTGGAATAGTGGGAGCATCAACATCAGTGTTCCTCTTCCACTAACGAGAGCTAAAGAATCGTTCCCCATCACGGAAAGTAATGTGCATGATACAAAAAAATTCGTCATGAAAAAGGGTGATAGCAACGATACCCTTTTTATAGTGGAGTATCCAACGAAAATACATTTGAGGGAACATGCATCAGTTTATCATATTATGTTGATGAACATTGACAAAATAGACACATCCAAAAACATGATGAGGGAGATGAGATTGGATGCACATTTGGTGGACAAATGAGAGATAGAAGATATAATACAAAGTACTGGGTGGTATGCGGTTAATGATGTTGGCCACAGTGAGGACAGCTTCTCCCTATTAGGATTTGGCAAGGTTCATGTTCATAAGAAGGCACTGCATGCGTCGAGGTGTTTGTTTTTGCGTTCAGCACACCATTTTGGGTAGAGGTATGTGCGCACGTGATTTGATGTAGTAAAAGAAATGTTTCAAACACACCATGGTGCCCCCCCCCCCCCCCACACACACACACACGCACGCACGCGCAAACACAATTTTTCACTTTAAATGACAGAAATAGTACTGTCAAACAAAGTGATCACCATTTTCTCAAGAGTTTAAAGCAATCAAGAACGGCACTCTTCCATATTAATAAGTAAACCCAAGTAGAGCAAAACATTAGTCAATAAACATCACAAAGTAACGATGATCGGATAAAGAGATTATAGGAGAAGGCCCTCAAACTTCTGTATTAAAAAATTAAAAGGAAGCATACTGCGAGAGGATAAATGAATCGAACTATGTCGCTCATGTTTAGTGAGTTCATAAACATCACAAACAAAATTGCTCTTATAGTTGGTAAACATAGGAAACATCTTCATAAGATAACTAGCGGAGGGGTGTCCAAGACGTTAATGTCACTATTGCACATCAGCATAAGAGGGGGTAGGAGAACTAGAGAGAGCTTGGTGTTAATTTTATCAAGGCCCAAGAGTCGGCTGTATGAGATAAAACTTGACAATGTCTCATTCATATGATCAGTCACGCCCGAATCAATGATTCACTCAGATTGGATTGCAGAAGTAGATTGTGCTTTTGGAGTACTTGAGGCCATGAAGACAGTGGTGGAAGTAATGCTCTGAGATCATACTAGACATCACTGGGCATCAAGTTCTTTAGTGAAAAGACGTCAGAGGGGATCTTAGCAGTATTGGCTTCAGTATCATGAGCAATAGAAGGATGATTGTACAGGTGAGGACTACCACGTCTGCAGCAACTACTAATATTCCGTGAATGGTTAGGATATAGGCGAAACAAGAGTGTTGGACATGACCTTGCAATAATGATCTCACATCCGAACAGGTGAACCGGATGGAGGAAGACTTCGACTAATGCCATCAAATGCGGAACGATCAGGCACACTATCGAAATTGAGACAGTGTGGCGTTCCTCATCACCCAATACCATACTGAATGCTTCTCGAAGAGAGGAAGAAACCCGCAGGTTAGGAAATGCATGTGATCTGTGCGAAGTGATAGTAAGGCCAATGAGGAAGACATGGAGATGATAATGGTTCTCCTTGTTATTCAGTGCACTAGCATCGACAGTGCATGGTAGAGTGAATTCTTCAAAGTAGTCAAGTGCTTAATAAAGGCGCTCGAACTCAGAGAAGTAGGTGGCAACACTCAAGGATCCTTGTTTGAGTTCGAGAAGACGTCGAGTGAGCTCATTCACTTGGGCAAAAGCTACCAATTGCAAATAAGTCTCTCGATCCCGAGTCCATTATCAAAGGTAGGTCTATAAGCATGTAGCTATGATAGATTAAGGGAGATGTTTAGTGGATAAGCCACGAGACACCATAGAGTTGTCACCCTTCTTTTTCCGCCACGAGGGATCAATACTAGGAGGTTGAACAATGGTTCCATCATTGTACCAATACAGTTGATGACTGCGAATTACATGTTGCTCCGCCCGGAACCATTCAAGATAATTGGAACCATCCTATGGTACGGTAGTAATCCAGAAGGAGCCGGAGGAACCAAGTTCTGTGGATAATCATTACAGAGAGGGTTTGAAACAGGATAGAGAGGTCTAAACACTTGATTCTAAGGAGCCCACCATTTAGATTCTCCAAGATGCAATTGGACAAATCGGGAAGGTGATAGCAGGAACCAACAGGAACTTGCGACAAGTCGTTGCAAGGTGACGTCGGTGGGAAGGTGATAGCATGCATGCGTTCGCAGCTAGCTGGGCTCGCGGAAAGTAGGTTGTCGACAATAGGAACTCGCGACAATTAAGGGATTGTGGGCGCAAGGAACTTGAGGCAAGCAGTTCGCAGCAGGAAGGTATGGCTCGCAGTTGTGAATCTATAGAGAATACATGTGGGAATGGCGAAGCCTGCAGGAACCAACGGTTCGCGGGACGATGAAGTTTGCAGGAAGGCGCTCGTAGGAAGATGGAGTTCATGGGAAGGTATGATCGAGTACGCCACTGAGTATCTAGGAGCTCACAGGAGAAATGAGGTAGAGCTTGAAGCTGGATGACTGGGCTCGCATGTGCAATGAGGTCAAAATTGAAGCTCGCAGACACACTGTCCACTAAAGATCTATAAAGGTTGTTGTTCGAGGATAAGTTTCTGCCGAAATGCGCAGGTGCCAAAATTTGCAAGGGCTTGCAAGTAGTAACAGGAGCTCGCAAATGCAGATGTTCAAAGGAAAAAAGGAGCGGCGAAAATTACATAACCATTCATTCATATGTCACTTTATTAATTGTAAATATGTTTGCCTTCTTTGAATACCTTTACATTTATTCTCAAATCAAGATTTGAATTTTTCTTGTATTTTTTTTTCCTCCTTTGCATTCATAAAAATAATACAATATCAACAGGAAAGTGCTTTCGTGCGTGATTTGCGGTCGCCTGAAAAGTGCCTTCCAAATAGCTTCTCGTAGCGGAAGTGTGGCTGATGTACAGTATGTTGCACATCAGGTTGGTATATTTTCCCTATACTGGGCAAAATTTTATCCTTCATTCCCATTCTTATTTTCTATTATTCTTATTACCCAGGAAAATTTTACATGATTCTCCCATAATTCTCCCAAAATTTTATCCTTCATTCCCATTGCTATTTTTTATTATCCTTCATTCCCATTATTGCCCAGGAAACTGTGAAAATTCTTGGAATATTACCTGTGCAAAAAATGTCAACAGAAAGCTGTAAATCTTAATATAGATGAAACGTAATATATATGTGCTTTGGCGTGATTGTGATCCTTTTCCAGTTTGTTTTAGGTTAAAATCTACCCAATACAAGAGACTAAAAATCATATATAAGCGAACAAGCCACACAAAACACATGACATATCACGTGACAATACGATAATACTAGAACGAAATATAATAATATTACACATTCAACCCACCCTCAAGTTTTGAGTATATGTCAATCATTCCCAACTTGAATGTGCTCTTAGTAGAGTTGTCACAGCTTAACCTTTGGTGAATATGTCGACATGTTGATCTTGGGAGTTCAAAAGGGTATACGGATATTTTGCCTGTCGAGGTGATCTTTAATGAAATGTCCATTCACTTCAACATATTTAGTCTAATCATGTTGAACTGGATTGTGAGCAATATTAATGGTTGATTTGTCATCGCAATCGAGAATAAGAGGCTTGTACTCAAAGAGACCTAAATTCTGAAGAATTAATTTGAACCACAATCTCTCACATACGCCTTGTGTCATAGCCCTATATTCTACCTTAGCACTAGGTCGTGCTACAATATTTTGTTTCTTACTCCAAACAAGATACAAGATTTCCACTTACAAAGAAACAGTATCCTATAGTGGATTTTCAGTAATCTTGACTGCTAGCCCAATCAGCATCAATAAAAATTTAATTTCATGGGTTGGTGATGCATGACGGACATCACACCCGCCCTACCACCCTGGAGTCCCACCAGGGGGCCCACCATGGCGTCGCACCATAGCGGCTTTATCTGGCCCGCGGCTGTACACCCCAACCCATCCCGACCCCACAACAGAGCCGATAGGTTGTTGAGGCTGGGGCTAGATCCCCCGACCTCTCATGTGAGTTCTTTATCATGGAGATCGGGAGATCTAACCCCGACCTCAACAACCTATCGGCTCTGTTGATAAAGAACTCGCAAGGAGGTCAAGGGATCTAGCCCCGGCCTCAACAACCTATCGTCTCTGTTGTGGGTCGGGGATGGGTTGGGGTGTACGGCCCACGGGCCTGATAAAGCTGCCATGGTGCGACTCCATGGTGGGGCCCCCTGGTGGGACTCCAACGTGGAAGGCGGGTGTGACGCCCGTCCTAATCAGTTGTTTGTAGGGAACAAAAGCTCACGTCCTAGAGACTTCTTAGGTATCTCATCACCCAATAAGCTGCCTCGTGATGGCGAATCCTGGGAGATACATGAATCTACTCAAAATGCCAACATCATGTATAATATCAGGACGGGTATGGGATAAGTATATGAATCTATCAACCAATCTATAATAGTTAGATCTGTCGACCTTATCTCCTTTTGTGTCTTCATCAATTTTGTGATTGACCTCATTAGGGGTATCCACTTGACACATCCAAGCATACCAGTTTCCTCCAGAAGGTCAAGGACATACTTTCTTTATGATATGAAGTTTCCATGGCTAGACTTGGCCACTTCATTCCCATATACAATGAACAAAGAGTGTGTGTTAACATGTCCTTGTACATAACCTAGTTGTACCATGATTTTAGGAACCTCCAAACCAATCCTAGGGGATTTCATCAGCCAATATAAGGATTTCTTAGATGACAAACCTTCCCATTAAACCCTTCTTTGGAAAAATCAGGAAGAAGCATCATGTATATCTTCCAACTCACCATGCAGGAAAGCATTTTAACATCTAGTTGTTGTAATTCCCACCCAAGACATGCAACACATGAGAGGAGCACTTGAATAGAGTTCATCTTTGTAGATGGAGCAAATGTTTCTTGATAGTCAATTCCTTGAGTTTAGGTATCCCCTTGAGTAACTAATCGAAATTTATATCGCTCTACAATCCCTTCTTGATTCTGCTTACTGGAAAAAATTCAACATGACTCAACAGTTCTTTTTCCTGGAGGAAGATGTGAAAGTTGTCATGTTCATTTTTGTCAAGGCATCCATTTTTTCTTCCATAGCATTTTTCATTCAGGAATCTTGATAGCCTCATGCCTTATCTTGGGAATCACAATAGAAGAAAGAGATGAAATTAAAGCTTTGTGACCAGAAGAGAGATGATGATACAAAATGTAATTGACTTTAGGTTGTTTGGTGCTACCAATGTTACCTTTAAGATGAAGCAGACACTTGCAGAGGTTGATTATTCGGGGATTATACGTGCTCAGTCATACAGGAATTGTGAGAGTATGTATGCAAACAGAGGAAGTAGTGGCCGCAATGGAGGAGTTGGAGTGGGATAGAAAGGTTGGGTAGAGGAATTTGAGAAGGGACTACGATAGGAAGGGAAATGTCAGAGGTCTCATCATCAACAATACTCATCTCCCCCTGACGAGGACCAAAGTAAAACCCCCCATATAAAAGGTAACATCAACGGTACAAAAGAAGTGACGAGTAGGAGGGAGATAACATTGATAATCTTTTGTGGTGGAAGGGTACCCAACAAAGATATTTTAAGAGAATGGGAGGCCAATTTGTCATGATGTGAAGTATGGACATGAACAAGACAGACATACCTGAATATCGAAGAAAGAGAGAGGTGTGAACGGTGTTTAGAGGAAAGACGAGAAAGGGGAATCGTAAATTATAGAGACCATGAGGAGAGATGATTAATAAGATGGTTCGCGTTTTAAAAATAACTTGGCCCTAGTAGGATTTGGGGAGTGCATGGTAACTAGTAAGCAACGAGCAACCTCCAACAAGTGTTTACTTTTTTGTTCTGCAACTCTATTTTAATTGGAAGTGTTGACACAAGTGGTTTGGTGAAGAATGTCGTTATCGAAAAAGACAAGTGACAAACAATCCCCGGTCTTCATACTCACCACCATGATCAGTACGCAAAACATGAATAACTCCACCAAATTGTGTTATAACCATTTATGAAATGTGTGAAAGAAACTAAATACTTCACTCTTCCTTTATAACAAATTCATATAGTATGGAAAAAATTATCAATAAAGTTCCTAAATCATTTATAGCATGTTACAGATAACACGGGGGAAGGACCCCAAACATAATAGTGAATTACATCAAAGGGACACGATCTAGGAAGAGATACATCACTTGGACTGTGACAAACATTTTTCGACAGTTCGCAAACATCACAAGAAAAAACTTAAGTAAACAACTGAAAGTAGGAAAAAGATTGGTAAGATATAAAGAAAAGGGGTGTCCAAGGCGTTGATGCCAGCGTCGGACGACATAGAGAGTAGGGGTACTGGTGGTGTAGAGTGCACTGAGGGGCAACTGCTAGTCCAATAAGTACAGTCCACCAACATTTCTATCACTGCCAATATTCTACTTCATAGCCAGGTCCTAAAAAAGACAAAACATTGGGAAATAAAGTCACTAAGCAATTTAATGAATTAGTTAAATGACTAATGGACAGAAGATGTAAGGAAATGATGGTACCTGCAATACATAGGTGAGGGAAAGGACCGGAGAACAAGGAATTGTTACTCTACAGCAATAAGGAAAAGGAAACCATCAGACGCAATAACTTTATCATTACCTGAGAGAGGAGTGTATGAGGTAAAACCTCATGAGGATCCGTTCATATGATCGGTAGCCCACGAGTCAATGACCCACTCGTATCAAGATGAAGACGCGGCATGCGCGCACTAGACATCGGAAGTGGCAAAGGAAATGACATAATTAGTGATCGCTGAATCGGACTGTGAACACAACATGCGGCGAAGTGACCCCAACTCAACAGAAAGACCCCTAAGGCAAGACAGTCCTCATAAACTTCACTAGAATGGGCAGAGTACTGTGATTGAGCACCAAACTGCGGCCACCACAATGGATATATTCCCTCCACGGCCACCAGGCACCCGACTAGGGGGCAAGATTAGGGTGCAAGCGATAGTAGGCGTCCTTAGTATGGCTGAATGTACTTTATGGACCAGCAGTCCCCCCCCCCTCCCCAGTGCGCTCTCAACCACCACGACTTCTTTTCCGACCACGGCACCCATCGCCTCACTAGGTGTTGCAAGATGAGGGTGTAAGTGATAGCAGATCTCCTTAGTATGACCTTTCCTCCAATAGTGACCACACACAGGAGTGTGAGTGGGAGGACCATGACCAAGCCCAACAAGAGCAGAGTGATCGATCTGAGCGGTAGAGCAAGAGAACGAATACAACTGTCATGCTCATCACTTAAGATCATGATGAATGCTTCCTGAAGAGAGGGAAGAGACTCGTGATGAAGAGCATGTAAGCAAACAGTATCGAACTCCATGTTAAGGCCATAAGAAAGACATGCATCCGAAAATGGTCTTTTTCTTTTTGAAGGTTGGCGACATCCACTGTTAATGTTGCAATGAAGGTATTGAAGTAATCAAGTTCTTGATAAAGACGTTTAAATTTTGAGTTGTGGGCAGATACAGAGAAGGATCCTTGTTTCGGCTCAATAACACGACAAGTGAGCTCATATATTTACGTCGAGCTACCACCTACGAGTAGTTCTCACGGGCTCGAGTCCAAATTTCAGAGTCAGGGTCCATGAACATATAATTACGGTACACCAAAGTGGACATTGAGTGAAGTAACCATGAGACAACCAAAGAATTATCTGCATCCCATTTTCTTATGAGGGATCAAATCAGGGTGGTTCAACAATGGCCCATCAATATGCCCATACAACTAGTGACTACAAATACCATGATGAGCGGCCTTGGACTATTCGTTGTAATTTGTGTCATCCAAAGCCACTGTAGTGTTCTTCAATGATCCAAATTGTCCATGGCTCTGAGGGGGGTCACTCTTCGGAACAATCCGAGGAGTCGACGAAATATCAGAAGAATCACTCATGTCCAAGGAAACGGCACCCACTAGAAATAATCATTCGAAATGGATTGCTTGAAGAACCATCACAACTTACAAGCCTCATTAGATTGCTCCTGGAAGTTGACACCATTGGATGTGTCATGATGTCTTTGATGGCTGTCATAAGGAACAAAATTGTTGGAGACCAACGTCCACACGTTGGAATGGAGGAGAAGCTGGATGGAGTTGGTGTCGGAGGAGCCCTGGGTTGGAGAGAAAATGTCGTGTCCCTAGACCAGAGGAGTTGCGCCAGGTAGCGAGAAAGAAATCGTCGGGAGGAGGAAGAAGACGGAACTTGTGTCCCGCTTGATTCGGCGAGCGGAGGAAGTGTCGAGCGGTGTTGGAGGAAGAGGAGGAAGCTGCGACCGGCTGGAGGGGACGAGGAGTATCAGACGAACGACATGAACGAGAAAGCTAGCTGATTCGAGCGACGAAAAGCGCAGGAGCAAGAGTCGGGCAGAATTGAATCGGAAGCGGCGGGATCGGGTTTCTCACGGCTTTGATACCAAGCCGAGCGAACGGGATGAGGAAAAAAAATTATTAGGTTAAAATCTGCCCCAATACAAGAGACTAAAGATTATATGCTGACAAATAAACTACACAAGACAGGTGAGTATCACGTGACATATCACGTGACGTGTCACTTGGTGTATCGCGTGGTGAATCGCGCGACGTATCGCATGACGATATAACAATAGTAGAACGAAATATAACAATAGTAGAACGAAATATAGCATTAGTAGAATGAAATATGACAATTGTAGAACGAAATATAACATTAGTAGAATGAAATATAATAATATTACACATATTCAACTTAGCGGTACTTCATATATAGCTTTAGACTACATTATTTTTCCATCTAATCATCATATTTAGCTTTAGACTACGTTATTTTTCCATCTAATCATCATATGGCTTTAGACTACGTTATTTCTTATGTTTTTTATTGGCAGTTCCATCATTATCCTTCTCAACTCCTCCCATATTAATGGCATTAGCTTGTTCTCCATTTGTTGGTGTATTCAAGGATGGAGAATTGGTGATGGAAGGGTGTATTTTGATTGTCCTATATCTCATGTAATGCTTAAGATCGCATCTTTATCCGGTCCATTCGAGCCATCATTTGTTCTGTTAACAAGGCACTTGCTCAGTTAGATTAACCAAACTATTTTCTTAGGTCATTTGATTGGCATATTTCTCGTCTTATTTTTTAGTTTCTTTCAAAATCCAAACAAGAAAAGACTTTTATTTCTTCATATCATCTTTTAGCTTTTACTTACCATGCACCAAGAAACATTACTCTAATGCCAACTTAGCGTCATGGTAAAACATAAAGATAATGGGTTATAAAGAATTGGGAATGATTTTGTTTCTTGTGTAGGTCTTCTTCCCATGTCTAAATTTGTATTTTTGAAGTTATATCGGATGTTTTTGCCAAGAATATTAGTATTGTTGAAAGCAACAATTTGTGGTTTTTCTCCCTTGCCTTTTTTATTGGCAACTTTAGAGGCTAGAAGGAAGAGATCCGTGTCCGGAATGATAAAGGTTTTGTGGTTGTTTTCTGCAGTGGATGAGGTAGAAGTGGCTGGAAACATGGAATAGGGGGTGGCTGCTTCAAATGGAGGTGGGAGACTTTGTGGTGACATAGGAGGTGGTGGCCAAAGAAGAGAGGAGAGGTAGAGAGGGATTAGTCCTTTGAATGTAGATGGATTGAATAAATTTTATTAGGATCTTAAAGCCAGGTAGGGTTAAAGGCCTGGATTGTCCACGGCGATCTAAATCCACAGAATAAGAGCAACCCTACGAAGCAATTTTTCATATACATGAAGTCAAGGGGCCCTATTTAAAGAAAGGGGAGATTAATTTTAATAATTAAATCCTAAAGAAGTTGGCTTGCACAACAAGAAAAAAATGGTAAAATCAATGTTGCAGATGTCCGATGTCGGGGACACGTCGGTTTGGGTTTTCATGTCAGTTTTTTATATATCAGGGGATATATCGGGGATATTTCATATATCGGATTTTAATATTTAATTAATTATATATGTAATTAAATGTTATTTTTAATTTTTATACATATCCAGTCTACCTATTCTACAATCTATTGAACTTTTAAATATTAAAATCTATATGTAGCATTAACATACAACACTTTAAAGATGAAAATTTGCAAAACTAGTGATTTAAGATTAAAATTTCAAAAATCAAATTTCAAACATACCTCATTCTTCATCACCTAAAAACTCATCTATAGTCGGCAGAGTAGATAGAATATGATCTTCATCCGATGAACCCTCTAGATCTCCCTCGTCCACTTCAGATATTTTTCTCTTTCCCTTCTTTGATAACTAATTTTCACTTCTTTGCTTGTAGCTAATCTTTGAGGTCTCCTTTCATCATGATCAACGTCGATTATATTGCCAATTTGCGCCCATGTCAGCCCCTCGCCAGGAAAGACTTCATCATCGTCATCTTCATCCTCCTCAGGATCAACATTCACCATCCACTCTTGTACCATTCCTGAATCAATATTCTTAACTGTCAATGGATCCCGAGATGTCTCTGAATATTTGATTTCAGCAAAACATTGAACTTTACAAATACTAAATCGTTCAATCTCTTGCTATCAAGTTTATTTTTCGTTTTAGAATGTATCTATAAATTTTTAAAAAGAGTTAAATAATGCATACAATCATATAATAAGATATTAATGTTTAACTACATAATTAAATTAATGTATACCATCTCGAAGGTGCTCCAGTTCCTCTCACAGCCAGAGGATGAAGTAGTCAGACTTAAAATTTTCATGGCCATAGTTTTAAGGTACGGCGTATCAGCATCGTTAAGCCGCCACCAATGTACTGTGAAAATTTAAATGACAACACAATGTATTATACTATTAATTATTCATTTATTATAGATAAATACATCATTATTGTTAATAAATATATATATTAAAATGTGTCTGGATTTAAGTTGAGATTTTGTAGCTGTCTCTTTGTCATTTATTTACCAAATAACCCTTGTTGGTATTGGTAAACATCAAACTCAGCACTGATGTGATCCTGTGTAGAAGGATCTTTCCTATATATCCTTGAGAGACACTCAACAAAACCACTCATAAACCTTCCGTCAGCCTCAATTCACTCGATGAGAATAATAAAAATATGGGTTTAAGTAATAACCTGCAAAAGTACATAGGACTGTTCAATCTCCACTCGACAAAAATAATAAAAATTTGGGTTTAGTAATAACCTGCAAGGTGCAGAGGGCTGTCTCATCTTCTTCTCTCATCTTCTATCAATCAACTTTCATATAGGAAGATATTTGTTCTCTTGGTGATCGAGAACTACAGCAACCTCTTCCCTAGCTTTTTTGATATCACCATATAACCACCCCATGGATGGTGTATCCCTGTCGACTCTTCTCAAAACTCTCACAAATGGTGTGAATATACCAACAGCCAGCTCGATATTCGCCCAAAATCTAGCGCTCATCGCTATCATTGCAGTCTACCATATGCAAAATAAAATATTAAGAAAATACTATAAAAGAGCATAAACCAATGGCATGAGCCATCCGATATGTCCACGCATCGGTCATGATAGTGCAACCATTCAATTTGCAGGTCTGCGTGAATATGCCCAACATCTCCTTCGTCCTCTCCACCTCCCCTCGCAAAATTTTCTCTCTCAACTCAAAATGTTGGGATCTTCATCCCAGGTCCGCATAAACCAATGGCATGAGCCATCTGCTGAAAGGATGAATTACATATGGCGTTAAACGGGATCTCGTTTTCATATGCCCATCTACCTATGTAACGGCAGCATCATCTTTGGCTTTCTTTTTGTACTTAACTCTATCGTGCTCTGTTGGGAATCTTTTCCCTTGGTAGGACTCGGCAGCTGAATGAACAAATTAGTCCATTAGACCCTTGAACCTGTGCTCTAAGTATGCTAGTGTCCTCTTCTTGATCAACATGAACTCCAACAACCATCTCATTCAAGATTGCTTGAAACTTAGCATTTTTAGCTCTCTTACTCTCTAAATTTGAGTTTAGGGCCGAATCCGCTTTAGCCTTAACGTCGGCGGGAACCTGAGGGCATGGCTTAACATTACCCTTCCACCCTGCCAAGTGATGTTTGAAACGTGTAATTTCGTCATTCACTGTCTGCTTGCAGTAGTTGCATTTGATTCGGTTTGTGTCGTTTGCAACCAACTTCTCACCAAATGCCCAGAACGGATCTTACCGGTTGTATCAGTGATACGGGAACCTCACTAGAACCAGCAGAAGAAGTCATTCTAATAGGACAAGAAATGAAAATAGTATTAGTTAGATGAAATGAAAAAATATTTTACATGACTATATCACGAGAAAAATTATTAGTTGAAAAAAATCAATATCAGAAAAGTCATAACTTCATTAGATCATTAGATCTTCAGATATCTTTTATATTATCCATGCAATATTTTATTTATCCAACAAATTTTTGCATTCTCAGTAGTATACTAGTATACAAAGTTATAACTATCATTCAAATTTTCAAAGTATCCGACAAAATGAACAAAACATTCAAGTATCATTCAAATTTTCAAAGCATCTCACATTTTATTTATTAAAAGACACAAAGCAGCAGGGCAACTACAAATGTGATAGGATATACATGCATTATTGATTGCAAAATGAAGTTGGATAAATAACTATTAATATGGGTATTTCAAATCATTTGTTGATTAATAAACGTGTCAATAAAAATAAAGCAGCAACTAATAAGACAAATAAAGCAACAGTACAAGCCACTATGCTACAACCAGAAAGGCAACCACAAATAAATAGTGGACCGACATGTCCGACAACATGTCTCTGGTTCTTTCTTTTAGCCCAGAGAGCACCAACGAGTAAAACCCACAAGGCAGCTTGAATGCCTTCAGTAACAACTAATAAGATAGCTAGCACTACAAAAAAAACAACATGCTACAGCCGACAAAAACTAAATGGGTCGGCAGCCACCAGTAACAGCCCACAAGGCAGTAACATGCTACAACCGACAGCTAGCACTACAAAAAACGAAATGCAGAGCGATAGAATGAGAGGGGAGGTAGGGAGAAGAATGAACCAGCCGAGAGAGCACGAGCGAGCAGGGAGAGGAAAGGACCAGTGAGCTAGAGAGCACCAGAGAAGCAGAAAACAGAGAGCACCAGCGAGCAAGGAGAAGAAAGAACCAGAGAGATAAAGTGCCGACAGCGTGCGAGAGAGGGAGAGCACCAGCGAGCTAGAGAGCACCAGATATCTAGAGAACCAGAGAACCAGAGAGCACCAGCGAGCAGGGAGAAGAAATAACCAAGAGATAGAGTGCCGACAGCGCGCGAGAGGAGGGAGGCACCAACGAGCTAGAGAGCACCGGAGGACCAGAGAACCAGAGAGCACCAGCGAGCAGGGAGAAGAAATAACCAGAGAGATAGTGTCGCGGCGCGCGCGGGAGAGCTAGGGCAGGAGCGACGGGGACAGCTAGGGCAGAGCGACAGGAGTGCTAGGGCAACGGATGAAATGAAATGAGCTCGACCCCGAGCTCATTTTATCCCTATTCCTAAAATAAATAATAAAATATTTATTTAATAATAAAAGAAAAACGTTAAATAACGCCCGATATGGGCGATATTTGGTTCCGACATGTCGGACCGATATTTCAAAACGCCACAGAAAATTTGTGACGTTTTTACTCCCAAACCTTCATGTCGGCCGACATGTCCGACATGTCGGCCGATATCCACAACACTGGATATAATACAAATTACTATAGAAACGCTAGATCCAATGTGTCACATGCTTGATTAATAAGAATTGAATATTGAAGCTTTATTTTGTTTTCCTAATGATTATGCAAATTGTTACATGATTTATGCCTGAACCATAAACTTGTTCTTTCTTTTATGATTTTGCAGGCTTCGCAAACGAATTCTTGTCAGTCCTTGATATGTGTAAGCAGTGGTTGACTAAGCATGTAAATTTTCATATCCTGCTCTAATAGTTATTTAGATGAATTGGAAAGGGCACAAGAGTACATTTTACTTTGAACTTGTATAAAATTTTCTATCAATGAATTGAGAGTTGTGTTCTCAAGGCCAAATCCGTGTTTGTTATTAGGTCCAGGGGACCCGAAAGAGCTCCTTGGACAGCTCTATTTCGCTTGCCAGCTGCATCATATGTTCCTCGTTCGGGCTCATGTGTTGTGTTGCCCTAGTAACCAAGGGTGTATGATATGTATTATTATAAAATGAGAAAATGTAGCATGTATGATGATGTAAATGTTGAATATAGTAATTTAATATATATACTATTATTAATTATTCAAAAAAATTTGTGAGAGTTAGCAAAATTCGGGTTTCACCCCTTCTATGTTTGGAAATTAAAAAAAACATCCCCTTGGAATCTAATTTACACAATGTCCTGCGGAGCACCCTCAACGGGATGTTTGTGGATTCATGTAATGAAGTGTAAACTTAAAGATGAGGCCTTCGAATTCAAAGAGGGCAATAACTTGTAATTTATAGGGGAGGCCAGATGAATGACCTATATACTATTATAAAAGGGAAAAACCTCTCTTTTGACGCCCAATATTTATCTAATAGCCACATCTATCTTTCTATTAGCACACCAAATAACCCCTGAACTTCTATTTTATGACATAGTCCCCCCCCCCCCCCCCCCCCCCACCCCTCCTGCTCCTAAACAGCTAGTGAAAATTGCAATGTTTTGCTAGGTTGACTATTTAAGTATTTCATGCCGTTTCTACAATGCCCTGATTTGAATTTTCTTGTGATTTCTCCATTGCTTGGACTAGGAAATTTTGAGGGCTCGGATTCTTGTCTGATTTTACTCCATTTGGCTACTTTAGGAATGCGAGCTTGGTTATTTTGCTTGTGTCCATTTTAATGGCAGGTTGTAGTTTTGTTTTATAGTATAGTTGTTTTTTTTTAATATTCTCAAAGGTATCAAGATCTGAAATGTTGGAATCTCTAAGTTGCTAACAATGGGTGAGCAACCTAAAATGATTAGATAGATGTGTCAAATCATTTTGTAACATATTTATTATGGGTGTTGTTATTAGCAAACTCACTTTCGCTTCTAGCAAACCAGACAAAAAATAGATTGAGTCATTTTTTGCATTTTTTTTCTCTTCCCAAAAATTACTACTAGCAAACCAATCTTGTTTTTTGATAATTTTTGCATTTTTGAATTTTGAGCCCCGAATATTTCTCATTTGAAAAAGTGATCAACATGAAAGTTGTAGATTTCATCGAGATCTACAACATTCATGTTAATCATTTTTTGATTTGAAGCCTTTTAGGCCTCCAATTTGAGCCCTAAAAAAGACATGCACGGAACGTACAGATTTTCGGCGCGACTTTTTCGGGGGCTACATCGGGGGCATAAACGGCTTTAAATAAAAAAAGTGTTCAACATGAAAGTTGTAGATCTCGATGAGATCTACAACTTTCATGTTGAACACTTTTTTATTTAAAGCCGTTTATGCCCCCGATTTAGCCCTTGAAAAAAGTCGCGCCGATCCCGGGCGTCCGTACATATATACGACGTAATTTTTTTCAGGGGCCAAATCGGGGGTCTAAAGTGCTTCAAATCAAAAAGTGTTCAACATGAAAATTGTAGATCTTGTCGAGATCTACAACTTTCATGTTGAACACTTCTAATGAAATTGTATGTATAAGACGCAGTTCAAAAAGACGTATATATTTGTATATACACTTAACTGGTATATACAACACATCCTTATAGGAATTAGAAATCAAATATATTTCTAAATTCGATCGATATTTTGTTTAAAGATTTTGGTGCAAATAATGATATTTTGTTGAAAAAACAGTTTTGGACATACTAAATATTTGCGGCATTTTGACTCATCTATAATGCTAACATAAGTGGTTGAATGAATACATTTGAAATCATTTGTAATGTCATTATATGCAGCGAGTTATTTTGAAAGAATGAATGTTTTAAACAAAAATTAATTTTTTAAAAAAAAAATTATGTTGGTTTGCTAGTAATAAAATGATTTTCAAATAGCAATTTTGAAAAATGAGGGTTTGCTAATTGTAATGGTTTGCTAGAAATCAAACTGGGTTTGCTAGTAACAGCACCCTTTATTATTTTCAAGTAAAGATGACTTAATTGAATGGTCCGTAATATTGGGAGAGGTTTGGGATTTGTAGTGGCAAAGAGTTGATAAAATAGCAGACAGATTAAGGTCTGGTGTATTCCTTGGATGTGACATTGTCGGTTTTCTACGTGATTGTAAAATAAAAGGATGGGTTAAGAGGAATTTAAGAAAGAGTCGCATAAATAGATGTGGTTGTTCATTCTTAATTCTTGGTCAAAAAGAGCTCTTCAGATGATTGGAAAGCCAAACTTAAAAATGGGTTTTATAATCTTGAATTTGTTTATTTGGAGATGCATTTGTATGTCGGATGATTAAATGAAAATGAGCAAAAGATTGTTGAAAAGATGTATGCAATAAGTGGTATACTGGAAAATCTTAGCTACTATCAAGAAAATTGATGTCACCAACTCCAATGTGATGTGAACCTGGGTATTACTTAAAAATGGGTTTTAGAACCTTGTATTCAATGTCATTACAAGGCTATTACTGAATCCTGGGTATGCAAGTTACAATAAAGTTAACTTCAATAAAAATTTAGAAAGCTTGTATTTTGTTCATCCAACATCTGTTCAACTATGAAATATGTTCACGGATGTTTTTATCATAAATTGTACGTACAAGACAAATCGATAACGATTACCATTACTTTCCATTGTTGGGGTCACTTCTACAAATTTGAGTTTTTTATGTCTAACGAAATAGAAGTGAGTTATGTTTCAGCACTTCTGTGTGTTATGATCAGGTAATAGCATTGATAAGTGTTATCAAAGTAGTGTTTCCAACTTCTGCAATCTTATTATTTCAGGTGCGCAGAAATATATTAGCATGTTGCAAGAAGTATTTTAAACATGGTAAAAGATGTGAAGGATTCTTAATTATTTGTCACCAATTAGTTAACTATCCTAGATTGCATGTATTTCAAGAGAGATTTAACTCGATGTTAATAATTTATTCTGAGAAGTATCCAATTGTTATCAAGTATATAGTTAATACTTGGATAGAGCTTTACAAGGAGTATTTAATGTCTGCATGTATAGATAAATATTTACATTTGAGAAATCTCAACTAATGTGAAGGATATTTCATTTCTACACGACAAACAATGACTAAAAACACAAAGGTATACTTGTTAAATTTTCATTTTACTTTGGTTTACAAGCATAGATAATAAATTTGGAGATGCTACTAGTTTATTTATTTGTTTGTAGGTTGCTACAACATGGATTATTGATGATTTTTGTGGAGTTTTGGTATATACTTTTGATCCAATTGTATGATTTTGCTTGTGTTCATCCTATTAACAGGTAGTGGTACTTGTTTTTTGTGTTTTGAAATGTGTCCAAATTTATTTATTTTTCATTTTTGGATGGTGTCCACTAGCTAGCAGGTGTGAAAATAGAATTTTGTGGGGTGTTAATATAGCAGGATGGCTAATAGCGAGATTAGGTGTGCTATTAACATTGCTCTACATTCATTGCTCTCTCCCATGATAATGAAGATGCTTTCAAAAAAAATTGGCCCCATGCTCATTTTTTAGATATTTCTTTTAACTAGCTCATGGGCATTTAAATATTAAAATAATTTAGGAAATGTCTACTCAAATATAACTCATAATTTATAGATGTTGTTCACCCTACTATACTATTATAAAAGGAAAAATAGATATACCTCTCTTTTTGGCCTCAATTATATTTATGGTGGTGTTATTAACAAATCATGTTTTGTTTATTTGCAAATCAAAAAATCATTATTTTTCATTATTTTCAAACATCTGGGATCAATAGTTCAAGAAGATGGATGTGTACACAAAGATATGATACATAGAATCCAAGCGGGTTGTTTGAAGTGAAGAGGCGCGTCTTGGATCTTACTAAATCGTAAATTACTATTAAAACATAAAGGCAAGATTTACTGTACAATAATTAGACCAGCGATGCTCTAAGGTTCTAAGTGGTTGGCAGTGAATTATGTACATGATCAAAAAAATGGGAGTTGCGGAAATGAGAATGCTTAGGTGGATGTGAGGACACACAAGACTGGATAAGAATAGGAAAGAATGTATCATGGATAAGACTGGACTGGACCAATTGTAGAGAAGATGAGAGAAGCTTTGTTAAAATGGTATAGACACATACAAAGAAGCTCATTAGAGGCAACTGTTAGGCGTTGTGAGAGTTTAGCTACTAGGCATGTTAAATAGGGGAGAGGTGGACAAAAAAAACTTGGAATGAATCTATAAGGAAAGATATGATATACTTTGGCATTAGTGACATTATGACTAAAGATAGGCCGCAATGGCAACAAATGATCCATATAGCCGACCCCACAATATTGGGATAAAGGCTTGAGTTTTGTTGTTGCATTATTTTCAAATCCTTTTAATTTATATTAGCAAATAAAAAACATTGTTTTACATTTTCAAGTCCCACCCATCCGACTGCTAGAGGCATTCTGAGGTGAGCAGGATGGGGAAGATGGTGTTGCGGGCGGGTAGTAAGGTGAGATGTGAAGTTATTGTAGGGCGATTAATTATTATTATGGGTTACTTAGCAGTCCTACAGACCATAAGAGTCGGACCATCTTAGCTTGAGAGAGTCAAATACACAAATAGTTAAAAAGATGAACCAACATCTGAATGCAAGATTTTTACGTTGAAAATCCAAAAAGGGAAAAATCATTTGGCTAGACTTTGTTCTGTTGAAATCCACTAGTTATAGTCAAGTACAGAAGTTTGAGTTTAAGGACGGTGATAGAACACCTCTTGTTTGCAAGATGTTTCTAAGTATCTATAGTTTGGAAAAGTTGGGCGTTGCGGAGAGCACTCGAGAATAGAGCGCAGAGGCATGCACTGGAGCTTGCAGTATTGGAATCAAAGCGAACATGCGGGAAGCATGTCTAAAGCGGACATGAAAACGGTACATACACGCGGGAATCAAGCGCTGGGAGGAAAGATGAGTTATTAGGAGGAGGAATAGGGAGCTGGGGAGGAGATCATTGCCGAAAAACCTTAGAGCTCTGACTCCTCTCCATTTTTTCCCCTTTAGATGAAGGCTTAGCTCCCTTTTTATAGTTTTAATGAGGAATGCGCAGGTAATTCCTCTCTCTGGGATACTGAACAGACTAATAGGAATGTCTGATTCATATCCCCTAGATCACCAACTTTTAGAATACGACGACCTTGCCCCCCCCCCCACCCCTCCTCGTCTAATTGGGTAGCTTGGGCAAGTCCGGTGGCGGAGGTGACAACGATGGCTGAGGCGGTGATGTAGGCAGCAGCGTGTGAGGTGGTGAACACATGAATGAAGTATAGTATGTGGTCGCGTGTGGGGCGCACGTGGCCAGAGCCCGAAGGCATGTACTGTCACGCGCACGTATAGGGCGTGCACACTGTCTCGCGCAGGTGTGTAACAGCTCCCCTATAATGACCATTTAATATGGGTCCGGCCGAGGCCCTACAACATATAGATGTCACAGCTTTAGCATTAAAAAGTGATATAAAGAACTACGCATCTCAAAACACAGACGACAAGACAACGAAATACACAACCAGCATAGAAGTTATCCACAACCATAGGAGTCCAACATGACCTTAAGGCCTTACAACAATCAAATATTAAAAACTGTATCAACAACAAACAGAGAAATGTGCCTTAGCACTCCTAGGCTACCTCGTCGTGCAAGCCGGATTACAGTTCATGAAACAAAACATTCAACACCTCATAAACCTATAGAAGAGAGAACACTTCATGATGCTTAGGCATTTCTGGCCGGCAAGCTTGCTCCAGCGTGCGATCCTTGCCCTATAAAAGTTTTATTGTAACGTGGGTCAGCAAAGGCTAGCCTCAACTGTGTAACCAACACATCTCCTCCTAGCCATCCCTAGCAGACCCCGGGGCACTCCATCACCCTGTAGGTTAGCACTTCATATGCAAATGTACATAAATATAGAGAGTAAAGCAACAGGTTTGGATGCCTCATATAACAAATATGTTTCTAAGTTGAGAATTTAATAAAAGGGGTCTATAATGCAGCATGTATCCAAACTTGGGTTTCACCCAAGGACCCTATAACGTGAATGGATCTAACAAATCATCACGCAAAACACTCCACAATCATCCATACGGGTACTTCTAATTTTCCCTAACGACATTCAAGCCGCAACACGGAACTCTTTCCTAGGACCCACCTGCTCATAGGTCTCAAATCATGGCTTGCATGCAAGCTCTGACTCGCATGTCGGTTCCATCACACAAACAAACCGATGATAAGAACCCTTATTTGACCGCACCCGCTCTTGGGCTTCATCGATCGGGCTTGTCCAAAGCTTGTCGTTCTTGTCAGTTTCACAGAAGGGGACTTGTCTCGCCGGGACACTCTCTACAAAAAGTGATAGCCAGATTGTCCATGGGAGAAGGACCAGTGAAGAAACAAAAAGTGATTTTTCTTATTGCCTCAATTTCAAGTGTTATTGAAATTAGTGTCTTTGTAATCTTCTTTTGAAAAAAAAGAATCATTTTTCATCCTCTCTGAATTTCTAGGATTTTATTTTCATTCAAGCATTTCTAAGAAAATCACTTCAACGCATTTTTTGAAAGGTTTAAATTCTTAAGAGCTAGCATTGGGCGGTAACTACTAACGTCGATGGTAGCAACAAAAATAAATTTTTTTTGCTCTCAGCATTATTTTAGAAAAAAATTTAAAGTTTTATTTAAAATTCATAAAACCCTTATTCACCCCCCCCCCCTCCAAGGATGTCATAAGATGCAATAGTTCTTGCTGTTAGGGTTGAGGGGGAGACTTATCTTGAGTCTTCTACCCATTGAGACTAAGTCCTTGAAGATGCTTAGGTTGAGGAAGAGACTCCCATAAATTGCTTTGTCGAAGAGGACATTCCTGTTTCTAAAGTTGTTGGTGAGGGAGAAGCTCATGTGGAGTTGTCTGCCCAAGAACTAGTCAACACTTGCAGGGAGATTATTTCCTTCAGAGATCAAGAAGTCGGGAGAGAATACAGAGCTGTAAGTTCTATTCATCTTCAAGACACTCCTAATAAGATGTTTAATTATTCCTTAATGGAAGAAGTCATTAGAATGAAGGAGAATGAGAAAGGATCAGACATTCCAAGCTCTTCGCCCCAAAGCAACAGGAAGAGGCCTCTAGCCCAATCTTAGATCAAATGAGACTTATATTAGGGTAGCAGAGGGGGCACTTTGAAAATTATGTGGATATGTCTCTGACAAAGATCAAGGAATAAATGTTAGCCAAACTCAATGGTGTAACATACCGATTTTTATTGAGTCACAAGAATCCTAGATGACCCAATAAAAGTAACTCAATCACCGCCAAGGCACCATAGATGCTAGGAGCTGACTTAAAATATTATATTGAGCAAATGTGCTTTTAATCAACATCTGTCACTTGATTTGGACTCGTATAGTCAGTATGAGTGTAACAGAACCCGTTTCATTCTAATCTGAGATCATTTAGAGAAAATGACCATTTTGAGTAATGTTGTGTGTCGCAACGATGCTGAATTAGTATATTGAAGAAATTTGCTCCAACTTGATTTCCATCAGTTGTATTAGACTCGTATAATTGATATGAGTGCAACAAAACTTATTTCGTTCTGATCCGAGGTCATTTGGTGAAAATGACTGTTTTGTGTATCGTTTTGTGTCGCCACAACACCGAAATCACCTTAATACCAAACGAGCTCAGAATTGACCCTAGTCAATTACAGTGGACTCGTATGGTCAATACAAGAGCAACATATTTTGTTACACTAAATTTTGATGTTTGTTTGTCAATTTGAGAAAAACAGGTCCCGCCAACTTATGTCATGCATTGAAAAGTGCGCACACATCAATATTACTCTGACATATCAACATTGGCCTATCGCTCGTCGACTTGCACCTATATTTACCTTGACCTACATTGGGGACCTATCCCATAGTTGACTTTGATCAAAATCCTATAAAATGTAATCTTTTTATGAAAACTTCAAAGATGATGGTCAGCCCCCCCCCCCCCCCGCTCAACCTTATTTCGGAAAAACCAAACCCTCCCCCTAAAGATTAGTCCCACAACGAGAGTGGGAGGAGGCGTTGGGTCATTAAAGTCTATACAAACCCGTCCCCTCCTCCAGATCAGCCTCACATCTCAGGCCAACCCCATCCTACACCCTTGTCGGAGCCCTTCTTCGCCGAAAAATCCCTTACCTGAGCGCCACCACCCTCTACTTTCACCACTATAATTGCAAATAATCCAGGGATGTCTAGAGGACCCATACAACAAGTGGAACCCTCTCCTCCCCCTGTCCTCTATTTGAAGATGGCTAGTATGGCCCTCCTGGTCGCTGGAACACCGTCGCCACCCGAGCTTTGTTTTCAGCTCAGACGGTGGTCGAGACGAGTGACCCTCCCAATGTTTCCCAGAGCTGCTGGGAGGTCGCGACTTGTGGGATAAAGGTCGATGACCCTCTCCGGGAGGAGAAAAAGTGGTGGCACCACCGGAAAACCGAGCTCCGGCAGCACCCGTACACTCCCCCTCTGTAATTGAGGTTTATGGCGGTCGCCGGTGGCGCTAGGCTACCAAACCACCATCGGGAGGTACACCGCCTCCCGACGAGTCGGTCGGGGGTGGAGGCGCTATCACCCAGCGATCAGACAACGATGACAGAGGCCCGAAAGTCTTACGTACAATTGTCATTCGATCTCCAACATGAGATCGGGCGGCGGAGATATTATTAATCTAATCAAACAAACGGTTGCTCCCCATAGAGGATCTGTGTTTGATCTACTGTGGAGCCGGTAATATCGGCATTGTTTGACTCTATCTCAGCAAGAAAGATCACTGTAAGGCTTCGTTTGGTTCGGCAATTCGCCGCTTCCGTTTGGAGCAAACGTCGCCGGACGGAGGGTAAACAAATGGCCGGCGGCGGCATTTGCTCTGTTTGCACCCGCAGCAAGGAGGAAACCGTCCCGATCCGCTCCGTTTCGACCCTCGCCTCTCCCCCTCCGTTTCCAAAGTGTCGTTTGAACCCACCGGATGCACCCGCCACAGCCGAACCAAATATCACCTAAGATTAATGATATTCACAAACCCAACTAAAAAGAGATGTTTTTATTTTTCTAAGGCTGAATTAGAGATCTAATGGAAAAACTTTGAACATAAAAGTTTTTTCTATTTGCAAGGGCTATGATCAATAAAATTTTCATATTTTTCTGAAAAAGTCTAACTATTTTTAGATATTAAAATAAGATTATTTTCCAATTTTTGAATAAAAAGATGATCTTAATTTGGACGAAAAATACTGAAAAAAATCATGTAAATATATAGTCTTTTTACATATCCAGTAATTATTTAGGAATTTTCAGATTTGCGCTGCCAGTTTTCAAGTATTTTAAAAATGTTTAGGTGTTCCTTTTACATTAACAGAGCTACTGTTGATGTTTTAAATCTAATAAAAGTTATAAAATTACTTGGACGATGTTATGCAACCACAATAAAAATTTGGGGATTTATCGAATAGTTAACCAACGTTTTGAAAATCGAATCAGAGATCAAATCGGCGGAGGGTAATATTCAAGGTTGAACCGCTCCAATCGGTTTAACCGGGGTCGAACTGTTATTTTTAAAAAAATAAATAATATATATAATTAAATATAACAATAATAGAAAAATTCTTCTTGAACTTGATTGGGACTGAAATAAAAAATTAATATTATAATAAATATTTGCATATATATTTGTTATTTCTCATCATTATATTTTTGTATAAAAAATAATAATATATCACAACTTATGTATGTTTTTAAATCCAATTTGAATGATATATATGATTACAAATAAATAATAAAATATAATTTTGTTAATATAATTTAATATAATAAATGAAATATGAAAAAAACTAAACATTATTTCATAAACATAAAAATTTTAAAATAATTAAAAGTAAAACTAAATATAATACATAGTCAACAATGTATATAAGCAAATAAAATTGGCTAAGGATATTATATTAACAATGATGATATTATCTTTTTTTATTAAAATATTTAATGTTATTTACTAATAAATATAACTAGATATATTATATATATATGATACGTTTCCGTGATTTTCAACAAAGACAAGTTGGCTTAGTGAAGCAGGGCTTTTGAATTATATTTATTGATGCAGGTTTAAATCCCAGCAGGCAGCATCAACATTTTAACGCAAATTTTAAAATCCCAACTTCTTATTGGACCCGCCCGGTTACGGGGAACCGGTCATAGTTCCCGGGTTTCCGGTCGACCCGCTCGGTCCACCGGTTTTCGGGCGGTCCATGGGTAAGCCGGTTTTGAAACCTGGACCGGACCGGGTAGGTTACGGGTTGGTGATTCGACTAGTCCGACCGGCCAGTCCGGTCCGATTTTCAAAAACTTGAGTTTAACTATTTTTTTATAAAATAGTGGCTTTTTGTATGTTCTTAAATTGAAAGAGAGCTCCTCTTTGATATTTTGTTTATTAGAAAAATATGACAGACCCTTGGTGATTGTATAAACCCTCGGTAAAAATTTGGTAAATTTTGGATCAATAAAAGTATTTTAAATATAAAAAATAAGGGTGTATTTGAGGAGCATGATTTATTGGATGTCAAATCAAAGCTCAAAATAATTTGAGAAAATTATATGGAATGACTTAGGGTAAATCACACTTTGGATCAAGTTTCATAATTTTCTTCTTACTCTTTTTGATATTTATTAAATAAAAGAGAGGATTAAACTCAGAAGATAAATCAGCTTTAATATATGAACATAAATCTACCCAATGCAAACGATTGTGGCTAAAAGATTTTGAATTGATCCTCCTGCAGAGATTTGGAGTATTGATGATTTAATCAGGTCTTTGTAATAAGAATGTTTTTTAGGTACGTATGCGTACCGTGCGCGAGAAGATCTCACCGTCGGATCTGTCAAAATACGGTTGTAAATACACATACGGTCGTAATACACATGTATTACGAACGTATTTTGACCTCGCGCACGGTACGCATACGTACCCAAAAATTTCCGAGGAAAGACTTGGATTTATAATAGGCTCTAATAGATCTTCAAAATCCGAAGAAACCTCGCAATTCGTTAAGTCACCATAAAAGGTGCAACTAAAGTAGCTATCCGATTCAAATAAACCTGTGAACCCTAATACATTCAAAAAATGTAGAACTTGTCGTAGAATTGTAAAACATGCCTCCTCGGAATGGAGATTGTAGAAATTATTGAAGTGAAAGTGGGGGGGTTGATCGGGCAGTCAGCGCAACCTGGGCGGACAATCCTGAGGACTGATGGTGCGGCCTGAGTGGTCTGGTGTTGGCGGCCTGGTGGTGTGTCCTTATAGTTAGCCGTGCGAATTGGCGGTTTTGTGCGTGGTTTGGCGAACCTGTTTGAAGCTGGCGAACTGGGCGGACTGGCGGTGTAGCTCGCTAGTTCCAGCGGGCTTATTTTGTGGCCAGGTTGGGCGAGCTATTATGTGCCCGCTTGCTCCAGCGGATTGAAGGTGGTCTTGGTTTTATTCCAAGTACCTGGCGAGCTCCGTCTCTTGACGCGGGATGAGCGGACTGGAGTCGAGTCCGCATTGTCCTTTGGCGATCTGGCAGAAAGAACTTTCTATCTAGCCAGTTGGTTGTTTGTTGACGGGCTGGCTTTCGGCTTGTCGTGGCAGACTGCGCTGTGTATCCGCAGTTGTGTGGAAACACGTTGTGCTCGCCGCGAGCTTGGGTGGTGTTCCTATCGGTGGGGTGGTGACCACACTCCTCTCCATGCTTATAAATAGGACCCCCCGTCACATCAACAGTAACTGAATGAACAGTAAGCCTACTCGCGATTAGTTGCTGCGGACTGGCTTTTTCTATCCGTGCGGTTTGAAAAAGTTAACAAATTTCTTGCTGTGCAAGTTGTGCGAACAGCACTGAAGAGCAAGGAGTTTGGTCCTTTGGTTGGTGCGGACTCTGCGGTCTCAACCATCGGTTAATAGCAGGTCGTTTGTTGTCAGGCGGTTTCTCTTCTGCAACTAGTTCTTCTGTTCAATAAGTTGTCGGCCACTGGGCGGTCTGTTTCAGTTGGTGGATGCGTCCGCTCGTTCTGGAGACCAGACGACCTCGCAGTCAGGCGGTTTGCAGCTCGGCGGACTGAGTTCTCTTCAACACTGGAATAACGGGTTGCCCGCGCGGCTTGTTGCGGTCTTGCAACTAGGCGGCGTCTGCGGACTCCAAGCTTTAGCAGCAGATCCAACGATTACTCATTGAGTCCGCACGGTTTAATTTGACTTGTGATTTTTTTTTCTTTTCTTCAGATTCTTTTGCAATCATGTCTCGCCATGTATGTATGGCTTTGTAAAGGAGATTTTTTAATAGTACAAGATTCTTGGTTAGCTTTGTGCATCTGGTTTACTTTACTCAAGTGTGTTGAGTGTTCCTGCACCTGGTTTCCGGTTGTCCGCTTGATCAAGGTGTCATCTTGATAGTCTTGAAAGTCTTTACTTGGTGTCAGACTATCTCGTTGATCATCTTGTGAAATTTTAACATGGTATCAGAGGGAACAGTGGCTTGAGCAGTGATCACCTTCAGTTTGTTTTCTACTTTTGTGAGTTAGTAACCAGAGTTAGTGCAATGGAAGCTGGGTATGCAAGGGGTCTTGAAATCGAGCTACTCACACTGACTAACTTTAAAAAGTGGAAGTCATGTATGAAGTGTTATCTTCTTGGTAATGATCTGTGGGATGTCGTCGATGGTGATGATAAGCATGAGGTTACTGCTTGTGCTGGTGCTGGTGATGTTGAGGTGAGAGCTTGGAGAGACCAATACGAAAGCGGAGTTTGCTCTCAGGCGAGCTATCTCACCAAAACTCTTTGATCACATTTTAGGATGTCAATCTGCTGCTGAGATATGGACTTCCCTTGATGGGTTTTTCAACAGGAAGAACATAGCAATGCTACAGTTCAAGGAAAATGAGTTGGCTAGGGCAACTCAGGAAAATCTCTCCATCTCCACCTTCTTTCTGAAAATGAAGAAACTCTGCATTGAGATTTCAGCGTTGGATCCTGATGAGCCCATTTCTGAAGCTAAGTTGAAAAGACACATAATCCGCGGCTTGCGGAAGGAGTATGTGGTCTTTGTAACTTTTGTTCAAGGCTGAGCAACTCAGCCATCATTGCTGAAGCTAGAGAACCTGCTGGCTTTGCAGGAAAGTTTGGCTAAGCAAATGACTAGAGTTACTATCTCTGAAGGAGGTAGTGAGACTCACTTCTCAGGAAAGAAGAAGAGATGGGAGAAGAAGACTATTCCTGGTGATGGCCCTTCAACTTCTTATCAGCAAGAGGGGAGCGCTGCTCCTAAGCAGGATTGGAAGAAGAAAAAGGAGTGGCTTAAGTGCTACAGATGCAATCAGCCAGGACACTTCAATAAAGACTGCAAGGTCAAGCTGCATCCTGGGCACGCTGTAGGCAAGGAGGAAGCTGTCTCCAATGCTGAAAAAGTCGGATGGGGAGGAGCATTTATGGCGGGCACTTGTGTTCGTGCTTTGTCCACCATCAACTACTAAGATGACTGGATCGTGGACTCTGGGTATGGTCATCACCTTACCGGAGATGAGTCAAAGTTCTCCTCTCTACAGACATTCAAAGGTAACAAAACTATTATTACTGCTGATAATACTGTTCATGCAGTAGAGAAAGAGTGTGTTGTGTCTTTGGGTAGTGATATAGGTCTACTCACCTTAAGAAGTGTCTATCACATACCGGGCATGAAGAAGAACCTCTTCTCGGTGACCAATGTGGTTGACGCAGGCTATCGCGTTCTGTTTAGTCCAACAGAAGTGAAGTTTCTCCATAGCGTATCAGCGGGAAAGGCTGATGTTGCTCATGTTGAAAAAGAGTAAAGGACTTGTTTTTTTATCAACAAGCTCCTATGTTGATCGGATGAGGGCCAACGATAGCGCTGCTATATGGAACGAAAGACTAGGACATGTCAGGATGGACAAGTTGAAAGCTATGACAAATAAGAGTCTTGTGAAAGGCTTTCCTAAGCGGTCATCCTTCGGCAATGGCCACGTTTGCGCGGGGTGTCGGTATGGTAAGGCTCATCGTCTTCCGTTTGACAAGTCGCAAACAAGGAGTAAAGCACCATTAGAGTGCATCCATGGTGACCTGATGGGGCCAATCATCACTGCTAATCTTGGAGACAGCAGATACATGCTAGTTCTGATTGATGAATATTCAAGATACACTTGGGTGTATTTCATGAAAGAGAAGTCAGATGATTTCCAATTGTTTGTGGAGTTTAAGGAGCTAGCGGAGGGCCGGCTTGGCCTGTAGATCAAGAAGTTTAGAACAGACAATGGAGGTGAGTTTGTTTCATCTGAGTTCTCTAACTTCTGCAGGAAGCATGGGATCCAGAGAGAGCTCACGTGTGCTCATACTTCATCCGTCATTTGACGGAAACTTGCAAATGATGGCTTCATGCAAAAGGCATTCTGAGGTCTTTTTGGGCGGAAGGAATGACATGCGCCACCTATGTCATCAATCAGATGCCTTTGAGTCTGATCAACATGAAGTCTCCTGTTGAGATGATGGTCAAGGAGAAGCCTAGCGTGGAACACCTTCGGGTGTTTGGTTCAACCTGCTACATACACATCCCGGATGCTATGAGGACCAAGCTTGATGCAAAGTCAAGGAAGCTTGTCTTTGTGGTCTATGATGAGCGGAAGAAGGATGGAAGTGTATGGATCCTACGACGAAGAAGTTTATTGTATCAAGATACGTTGTCTTTGATGAATTGTCGTCGTGTGGAGGTAGCTCTGTGGAGTTACAAGAGAGCAGGTCTGATGGAGGGCAGAAGGAAGCTGTTGAAGATCTTCAGGTGGAGCTGCCTGTGCAACCAGGAGCTCTAGGTTTATCAAGCTCTGAGGCAGAGCTTCTGGTTTAGGAAGTAGGGGGAGTGATGTTCCAATTTTTCCCGGGAATAGAGCTGATTCTGAAGAAGCAACAGAGGTGGTGAGAAAGGGTCAGATTTTTCGGAGATCGAAGAGGACCATCAAGCCATCAACTCGGTATAGCGAAGGAAATAAGGTGAGCTTCGTCTCCTATTTTTTTGCAGGCCCTCTAGATGAGCGAGAGCCGTCAAGCTTTAATGAAGACACTGGAGTCAAGGAGTTAGAAGATTCCATGGATGAAGAGATGGCTGCCCTTAGGAAGAATGAGACCTGGGACCTTGTGCCCAAGGTTGATGACATCACTCTTGTAACTTACAAGTGGGTGTTTAAGCTGAATAAGAAGGCGGATGGAAGCATAAAGAGGAACAAGGCATGCCTTGTTGCTCGATGGTTCTCGCAATAGTATGGCGAAGGCTATGAAGAGACGTTTAGCCCTGTTGCAAAAATGACTTCAATTCGTATGGTGATGGCCATGGCAGCTTGCCAAGATTTGAAGATGTGGCCACTGGACATAAATAATGCCTTTCTTTACGGGGAAATTGACAAAGACATTTTCATGAATCAAACACTAAGATACGTTTCTGAAGAACATCCAGGCTATGTCTGCAAGCTCAAGAAGTCTCTTTATGATTTGAAATAGGCTCCTTGAGCATGGTATGAGAAGATAGCAGAATACATCCAATTCTGCAGCTATCTTGCCTCTAATACAAACTCGAGCCTGTTCGTCAAGAAGAAGGGGGAGCTTCTGTTCTTGGTGTTATTATACGTGGATGATATGATCATCACAGGAAAAATCCGAGGAGGAGGTAGCTAGGCTCAGGGTGAGCTAGCTATAAGGTTCGAGATGAAGAACTTGGGTGAGCTCCACCACTTCCTTAGACTCGAGGTGGAGAGAAAAGAGAGCAGCATACTTATTTCTAAAAAAGGCTATGCGGAACGGATCATTTATCCGTCATGCGGGGAGGGAAGAGTAGCTCTACACCTCTTGAAACTGACATTAAACTTCGGTGAGATGAGGGGAGGATTCTTCCAGATCCTCTTATGTTCCAGGCTTTGGTTGGAAGACTTATTTACTTGACGATTATAAGGCCAGGCATAGCTTATGTTGTTGGCTGAGTAAGTCGGTATATGGCAGAACCACGGAAGCCTCATCTGATGCCGACAAGGAGCATTCTGAAGTATGTCAAGTCAACTTCTGATATGGGTCTCCTTTACGGGAGAGTCACGGGCTTTACCCTTCAAGGATACTCAAATGCTGATTATGGGGGAGATTCAGATGACCTGAAGTCAACATCCGGTTAAATCTTCACATATGGATCAGCCGGTATTTCATGGTGCAGTAAGAAGCAGGACTCGGTGTCCGTCTATACTACGGAAGCGGAGTACAAGGCTTCATCCTTGGCAGCTCGGGAAGCCATCTAGCTGACGAGACTAGTAGAGGATGTCCATGAAGAAGTGTGAGGTCCAACTCTGCTTCGCAGTGACAACGAAAGTACTCTGAAACTGGTTAATAATCCATTTTGTCACGCGTGAACCAAACACATTGAGATTGAGCACCACTTCATTCGTGAGAAGGTGTTGGAGGGATCTCTGGTAGTTGTACATGTTCGGAGTGAGGACAATATCGTGGACATCTTCACGAAGCCGTTGTCGAAGGAGTTGTTTACACGATTACGAGGATTGTTGAGTTTGGTCACCACTTCTCACTTCAAGGGGGAGTGTTAAAATTATTGAAGTGAAAGTGGTTGGGGGGGGGGGGGTTGATCGGGCAGACCGCGCGGCCTGAGCGGACAGTCTTGCGGACTGATGGTGCGGCCTGAGCGGTCTGGTGTTGGCGGCCCGGTGGTGTGTCCTTATAGTTAGCTGTACGAATTGGCGGTTTGGCGAACCTGTTTGAAGCTGGCGAACAAGGCGAACTGGCGGTGTAGCTCGCTCGTTCCATCGGGCTTATTTTGTGACCAGGTTGGGCAAGCTATTATATGTCCGCTTGCTCCAGCAGATTGAAGGTGGTCTTGGTTTTATTCCAAGTACCTTGCGAGCTCCGTCTCTTGACGCAGGCTAAGCGGACTGGAGCCAAGTCTGCATTGTCCTTTAGCGACCTGGCAGATAGAACTTTCTATCTGGCCAGTTTGTTGTTTGTTGACGAGCTGGCTTCCGGCTTGTCGCGACGGACTGCAGTGTGTATCCGTAGTTATGCGGATACACGTTATGCTTGCAGCGAGCTTGGGTGGTGTTCCTATGGATGGGGCGGTGACCACACTCCTCTTCGTTCCTATAAATAGGACCTCCCGTCATATCAATAGTAACTGAATGAACAGTAAGCCTACTCGCGATTAGTTGCTATGGACTGGCTTTTTCTATCCACGTGGTTTGAAGAAGTTAATCGGGTTCTTGCTGTGCAGGTTGTGCAGACAGCACTGAAGAGCCAGTAGTTTTGTTCTAAGTTTGGTGCGAACTCTGCGGTCTCAACCAGCAGTTAATAGCATGTCGCTTGCGGGCAGACAGTTTCTCTTCTGCAACTAGTTCTTCTGTTCAATAAGATGTCCGCCACTGGGCGGCCTGTTTTAGTTGGTGGCAGCGTCCACTCATTCTGGTGACCAGGCGACCTCACAGTCAGGCGGTTTGCAGCTCGGCGGACTGAGTTCTCTTCAGCACTGGAATAACGAGTTGTTCGTGCGGCTTGTTGCACCCTTGCGACTAGGCGGCCTCTACGGACTCCATAGCTTTAGCAGCAGATCTGGCGGTTACTCATTGAGTCTGTGCGGTTTGATTGGACTTGTAATTTTTCTGCTTTTCTTCTGATTCTTTGGCAAGCTTGTCTCTCCATGTATGTCTGGCTTTGTAAAGGAAATTTTTTAATAGTACAAGATTCTTGCTTAGCTTTGTGCATCTGGTTTACTTGACTCAAGTGTGTTGAGTGTTCCTGCGCTCCGCTTTATCAAGGTTTCATCTTGATAGTCTTGAAAGTCTTTACTTGGTGTCAGACTATCTCGTTGATCATCTTATAAAATTTTAACAGAGATGCCTCTTATAAATAGAGATGCATCCTTGGAATGAAGATGCCTCCTTGGTATGGAGATTCCTCCTTAAATCGAAGATGCCTCATTGCAACGAAGAAGCCTACTTAAAATGGAGAAGCCTCGTTGGAACAGAGATGCCTGCTTAAATACACTTGGAGCTGCGAATAAAAGAATTTTATGCATTGCATGTTTACAATTCTTTTTAATTCTGCACTTATTACTGCCCTTTATTCCTGTATTTTATATCAGCATTTTACTTATCATACTTCTTTTACTGTACTTTATTTATTGCAATTTACTAATGTTTTCATTTTCGTACCTTTGTTTCGGGTACCCCTCTAATAAGCGGTTTAGATTGTTATGGGCATTATTTAGGGTTAACTTGGAGACGGAGCATTTCTCCAAGACTAACCCTAAATAATAGGCCCACTTGATCGATATACTCCTTCTATAAAGTTGAGCGGTATGATCAGGCCATATGTAAGATAGTCGCATGCCTGAATTATTTCATGTCAAGTAGGGCAAACAATCATAGACCCAGAAGGTACAGGCTGGTTTCCTTATTGAAATGTTTGTAAATTTATATACATTTAAAGTGGTGGGTCGGTCATGCTCGTACACTATTCATACCAGTACGAGATGGTTGACGACTCTGGGCACTAGGGGGAGTGTACCCCGGGAGCTTTGTCATGTTTTATTCCACGCTGGGTCCCTTTGCTCCTAGTCGAGTTTTCATTATCGCCAGATGTCGCTCACATCTAGGAGTACACTAAATTGTACATTAGGGTCAGGTAGTATGAGATGGCCACACATAGAAGTGGAAAAACCAGTCCCTATCATTGATTTGCCACATTATGGAAGCACGCAGGGTTAGCTACCTTGCTGAAAGAGAAAGGGTCAAACTATGTTGACATAGGGTATTGTTGCAGGTTGTGAACACCTGCGTGATTGTGTGATTTAATTAAATAATTGTTTATAAATTTCCTGCAATTCAGTTATTTAATGTTGTATTGGTTCTTTTTTCTCTCTTAGCTTTGTTTCTTGTTCATCTATTAATATTGTTGCTAACTTTTAATATTTTGGCTATTGATATCTGATAGAGGCTCACTACCGTCTCCAGGCCTTAAGGATCTTGGGGAGGAGATGGAAATCAACTAGACTTATGACTAATATGTCATTACACACCCTTTTAGACGATAGAGTAGCGCAAGGTCTAGCCAGAGTGTGAGAGTTCCTGCTATAGAGTCTTCTTGAGTTGATACACTTGCCTCATCCCCTGACTTTAGAGAAGTGAGCATATATAGCTTAGAAGGAGTGAGAGATTTTGTAGTTTTGTTTAGCCCAGTCGGATCCTACATATAAACTTATGGCTATTGTATTTTAGTTATATATATGTATGGTTTCCGAATTTCTTTTATATGTTGATCTGATGTGATGATTTTTCATAGTCTCACATGCTTGGAAAATGTAGGGTGGTCATCTTGGGCAGTAAGGCTCTTCCCCAACTTGATCTATTGTTGGTGGGAGGGGGCCTAATAATGGGATAAGGGCATCTCATAATCCATTTATGTGGGGATGCCTCAGTATCCTTCTTTCCTATGCTTTGTTCCTTGGTTCGGGATAAACCATGATGTGGAAGCCTAGAGGACCTTTAGGATAAAAATTTAAGGATTCTAGGCTGCACATTGCACACCCGCTCGCACTTTGTATCCACTTTAGTCAATTTTTGCAAATTCCTATAATTTGCAAACTTTTGACTTTTTTTCGTATTACTTCTCTAGATACCGGAGTCAAGTAATAAGAGATCCTCCTCGAGCAACTAGTACCATCCTTTGACTCCATCTCACGCTCTTGCACTACTCCTGTGGTCTCCTTTGTAGAGATGGAGCTAGGACAAATCATCACATTCTTGCTAGGAACTTTACCGGCTGATACCACTCAGCAGCAACAACAGTTAGCCCTACGTATTGACCTATTGATAACCTTCTGAGGGTTGATGCCTCATAAGTTCTGAGGTTCGTGGGTAGTGAAGCAAATTGAGGAATGGGTAGAGCGAGTGAAGGAGCTAATTATAAGGATGAGATGTCTGGCAGTGGCCACAGTTTCCTTATTAATGACGTCACTTGAGGGGTATGCCCGTGATTAGTGGGATGCAGCTAGTTGCTCCACCTCCATGGGGCGACCATTTAGCAATATTTTGTAAGGAGAGTTCTCAGAGGCCTTCCTAGAGCACTTCATGCCTGATGCTGATTGAGCCCAATTGTAGGAGGACTTCCTACAAATACGTTAGGGGTATATAACAACATCAGAGTACCATAGTGAGTTCATCCACCTAGCTCGCTTCGTAGGGATACTTGTGTTGACTGACAGAGACATGACTGCAAGGTTTTATAGAGGACTGCATGATGACCTTTTCCAGTCCCTTATTATTATTGCTCAGATGTCCTTCTATAACATCGCGACACACGCTGATGTGTTAGAGATTGAGCGGGTAATGGTAGCCCAATAGCTGAGGGGACCTGTGGAGGCACCACGAGGATGAAAGATTCCTCCATGATCAACAACACATCAGGCACCCATACTACGATGAGACGTTCCCTTCACAAGGAACTGCTTTTTGTGATACCATGTTGGGCACATTCAAGTCTTATGCATATAGGTTGTGGGAAGGCCAGGATTAAAATGTTCTCAAATTTTTTTTTCGGGAGTTGTTAAGGGCACCGCAGTTTTGGCTAGGCGCACTGCACTTTCTCCTAATTTTTCACGCATTTTGGAAATACGCCTTGTACGTGCTTTTTTAGAAAAAGTGTTCAACACGAAAGTTGTAGATCTTGACGAGATCTACAACTTATGTGTTGAACAATTTTCCTAAAAATGCACGTACAAGGCATATTTCAAAAAGACGTCAAACCTGGGCATATTTTCGAAGTACGTCTTGTACATGCATTTTCAGGAAAAGTGTTCAACACAAAAGTTATAGATCTCGTCGAGATCTACAACTTTTGTGTTGAACACTTTTCCTAAAAATGCATGTACAAGACGTATTTCCAAAAGACGTGAAAAATTAGGAGAAAGTGCGGTATGCCTAGCCAAAACTGCGGTGCTCATAACAATTCCCTTTTTACCCCACAAACTCTTTGCCCTTGTCGCCAAATGAAAAAACTTTTGTAAAAAATACACCAATAGCCAGGTTTTTTTATAAAATGTCGCAAATATCAAATTAATTGGTCACATTTATACAAACGTCGCAAAATAAACATGGCTAATAAATATAAAAGTTGTAGTGATTCAAACTTTGATCTGTTTATACCTTCGTGTATTTCTCTCTTTTTTGTATTCTTTGCGTAAGGGAAATTGACCAGTAGAGGTCGTCGGAATCCGGGAAGGATTCCGTGAGAAATCATCCCGGGGAAGGGACGTCTAGATTGAGGGATTTAGCGGGGCTCTAAGACACTTCCTTGCGTAAAGGTGAAAAGCAGGCTCGAAGACCTTTCTTAGAGGGAAAGAGAGAGAGCCAATCAGTCCGGGAAGTGGGTCGGCTTAAAAAACCAAAAGAGTTTCTTCCTTCACCGCCTCCAATCTCTGGCATCATGGAGATCAAGTTTTTGTAATTGTTAAAAGCAGTTGTTGATTCAGTTTTAAGAAATTAGTTGTTGATTCAGTTTTAATGAAATTCATTTCCTGTTTCTTCTCTTATAACGTTTTGATTGTTAGCCAGTGATAATCTAAAGGGTGTGTAGATCTCCAAGGAGGAATTTTCCCAGAAAAATGAGGTCTGTGACTTACTGCCGCACGTTAACAACCTAATGCCCCGCGGTGCTTTCCAGAACTAGTTTTCCTAGACCAAAAATATTTTGAATCTCCAATTAATGTCTAAAACCTTATTCACCCCCCCCCTATGGTTGGGCACTAGATCCAGCAAATAAAAGTGCAATCTATCTAACGTACAATTTAGTACATCATTCACGGTCTAAACACATAGATGTTCGATATCATTTTATTAGAGACCATATTAAAAAGGATAATATTAAAATCATATCAACAACGTCAACATTAAGATAACCATAATTTAACTCATTATATATTGGCTTAATATAATAGATATAAATAAGTAGTTATAAAGAAGCAAATTAACACATCAACACATAATGTCTCACATAACAAAAAATAAGAAAAATCTGATAATTCATTGTCGCCCGACGACAGCTATTATCGCCCCACGATAGCTCTAGTAACCTCAGCATGCAAAAAAATCAAATTAGAACTCTCAATCCTCATTGGTGGCTAGCTGGTCCTCACTCGAGCTCTGGTCTTGCAGCTGCTTTGGTTGTCTCATACGTCGAATAGAGTGACGAGGAGGATCCTCCACTAGAATCTCCCACTCTTTTTCTTCCCCCGGCGTCGCTTTGAGTTTCAAACCTAGAGTGACGAATTTCATAAATTTCTTCATTCCTTTAATCCTTGTAGTCGTCTCGACATGTCACGTCTCCACTAAGTCATATAGGCCATCTATTTTTTCTTGTAGAGATCCACCTCAAGAAAGTAACGTACAAACGATGTATGGCTTCACCATGTCCAGTCGGGAATCTAGTCATCTTCGTGTTGTAAATAGGCGGAATACACTCGTCTATATATAGACTTTGGTGGATCCTTTTATACTTCGAGTATATCACTCACTGAATCATACTTCCAAATGGAAGTGTGTTGATCTTTTTCCTCATTAGATCTTTCATCTTATATGTGCAGCGAATCACTAATAACACTAGATCGACTACATAAAACGACTCTTTGGCTAAAATCATTTGAGTCACTGAAGTGAGTTGTGCAGTAATCGTCCTAGTATCCCCTGCTTTAAGCAAACTATATTCCTTTGGATATCTTGCACCATATATACATTATAAGTAAGGCTATCTGTGGAACTGATAAGTGTCTTTCTAGATGTTCCATGAAGTAGTAGGTTGAACTGTGACCAATCCCTATCTTTTCAGTAATTTTCAACTATATTCAGTGCATTTTCACAATCTATGAGTCCAAATTCATTCCGCAAATCCTCATTCGTTATTTGTACTATTCCACTTTGAATGTGCGATCACACTCCTCCATTTAGCCCGATGAAAGAAGGATCTTCTAAATGATTGTAGAATTCTCACACAAAGACTGAGCTAAACATATCAAGGATGATTATGGACATTATACCTGCCTGTACTAGTATATCATAGATGTGTGCGTCTCATGGTAAATCAAATTCCACGATCTCAACAATTCCTATAGCAGACTTCTCGACTCCTGAATACAATTGATATCCAGAGTGAGGGTTGCTGGAAGAACTCTTACGCTGAAGGCCATTCCTGCAAATTATGCGAAAAATTTATTAAAAGGCGGAATTTTTACTACCGTCGGGTGACAGTGACTGTCGTCGGGAGATAGCTGTTATGCATCTCCATACAAAAATTTTAATCAAAAATCTCAAATTAATATTTTTAAGTCTACAAAAACTCGAAAACCAACCTTAAAATTCAGTATATGTTATAGATCTACTAGATCCAGGCAAATCTAACCCTAACCTTAAGTTTTTCCAAAACTCTTTCAAATCACTTCAAATCCAGAAATTTCCAGTCATCAAAACACTTTTTAATCACAAATGACTTTCCAAAATACAACCAAAATCAAAATCTACAAAAAATTTCAACCAAAACCATCAAGATTACCTTTGATTTGAAGCTTCCGACGGCAACACGACAGGTTTTTGCGATAGGTTTTTAGGAAAAAGAGGGGTGAAATGAATACCCAACTGACGGACCACTTTTATACCTAAATTCGATATCGCTCGCGATAGCGGATTTCAGAGTCATTAATTCCATTTTCATTACTCTCTTATTTCCCGTATAATACATATATTTTAGACATTTGAAGTTGGGTTATACATTCAAGAAAGTTATTCAATGTGATTTTCATTTTTCAAGTTTCATATAACATTGTGTATATTTTTTCATGCTTCAAATATCTCATTTTACAATGGTTTTGTGATTAGTAAATATTCCAAATTGTTTTTGCATGCCTCTAAGTATGAGCAATATTTTATACATGATAATGACTTCACACTTACGCATTTTGGTACAATACAAGTGTTTAAAAAAATTTCAATCTACATGAATGTGTTTTTGTTTCACATTACAAATTTGATATACATATCACAACTTATTTATCATTGAATCTTGCACAGTTTTTTTCTTACTTGTCATGGCATTAAAAAAACTTATGTTGTGTTATACAAGTGGATTCGGAGTCCTGAATGATAAAAAAAGAGAAAAAGAAAACAATAATGTGATATAAAAAATTACAAAATTTATTCTTCAAATAATATGCTCAGGATGCTCCATCAAGCACTACTCACCCTCCTGATAAGTCTTAATGAGTATTGCGATATTGAGCACCTTGGAAAGAATTGTAAAGTACCTTGTGCACACACTTTTGGCCATTTTCTTTTCTCTACGGTGCAGCAGGTTCATACATGACCACAAAGTTGTCTCTATATAGCCATTATTTTGTGTTTACATTTCACATTTTCATGAGATTTAAATTACCTCGCTCATTCTTTTCTACCAAAGCAATGTTGTACACATCATTACCAATTATAAAATTTCTTCTCATGAGAATTGACTGAAAATGATTTCCACATTTCTATATAACATTCCATCCTTTTTTTTAGATATTTTTGGCATGAATCTACTAATGTTTTTATGATTACTTGATATTTTATATCATAAACATTGTTTAATTTATATTTGATTCCAAACCCACCTTTTATTGTCCATTTTTGTCAAGTATATTTACTACTTCGCTTCTCATACACTATCTTTTCAAATTCTTCCTAAATTTCATGTTCTCTTCCATATCTTTTGCTAATAGCAAAAGGGGGAGAATATCAAAAGAACTCTATTATTAATGGTGGGCAGCTTACATTAAGGGGGAGTAATTATTTACAACCATTTATGGGGAATATGTGCACTTCAAGTACTTATGTTTCTTATCATATATTGTACACCTTATTATAGATCATAGAGGATTTTTTCTAAGAGGATTTGTTATTATCAAAAGAGGGAGATTATTGGAGCATGTGTTCCACGCTCCTTAGTTTAAAAATAACAAATCTCAAATATATTTGATCATAGTGTGTTTGTGGTGTGCAGATATAACAGGTACAACACTCTGATAATTTTGGATGGATGACGTACAAAATTTTTTATAAAGTTGAGATATCTTGGACGACATTTACTACCACCCTGTGTTAGTGTGATGATATCAGTAGTGATGTAGGCCATGATTCCAAATGGTTAACATGATGTGCATTATCGAAGATATCACCAGGTGATATTGTACTATCATGGCGTGATAGTCCCATGACCGTACATGATCTACAACTTCTTGGTGCGGTTATTGCAGAGTGGGACAAGTAGCAGCCATTGGAGATATCGCAGGCAATATCGCGTTATCACCACGCGATTGTGGAAAAACTATACAAGGGCTGAAATTCAGGATTTTGATGTTACAAACCTCCAGGAGCCTTGATCTCATGCATCTCTAGCCAGATAAATCTATGGAACCAGAAAAACTCCTAAGTATTCGTGAAATCTCAAGAGCAAAGAAGGGACCATTCGTGCTTCTCATCTCCGACGATCTTCGTAAGGATTTTCGGGCCTCTTCAGTGCTCAAGACCTGAGGGAGTTTTTATTCTCAGATTTCTTTTTCATTGACTTTGTAATCGATAGAGAATTCGCCGCATTGTGAGTGGTGACTAGGCCCGTGTGTGGTTTAGGCAAAAATCGTCGTCGTGTGTACGGTGACTAGGTCGTGGTGATATTTAGGGGGAGGCTAGTTGCTGTATCTAGGGAGAAATAGGCTTTAGCTGGCCGGTCATTGGGAGGAGGACTGGAGAATTCAAAAAGTAGACTTTTTCATCACAACCTCGATTTCAAGCTTTATTGAAATCTTTTGTTTATGTTATTCATCACTTATGAAATAAATATGCATTTCAAATTCTCATTAATTTCTAAGTGTTTAATATGAATTTATGATTGTGAAAAAGTTTACTTGTTTTCTGTGATAATTTGGCTAAGAAAATTGTTAGGTATAAAATTATAATTTGCCTTTATTCACCCCCCCCCCCCCCTCTAAGAGTGCCTCAAGATCCAATAATATAATCCCCTCTCCTCCTCCAAATCAGCCTCACACCTTAGGATAACCACAAACCATACCCCTACCAGATCCCAGCCTCGTCGGGAAATCCCCTACCCGAGTGCCACTACCCTCTCCTTCTGTCACCTTAATGGCAGATCAGTTTGGGAAGTCCAGAGGACCCCTCTAGCAGGTGGAACCCTCTCCTCCCCCCTCTTCCTTGGTTTTAGGATGACCTATATGGCGCTCATGATCACCGAAGTGTCACCTCAACCTGATCTTTATTTTCAACTCAGGAGCTGGTTGAGCGGGGGGAGCCTCCCATTGCTCCCTAGAGCGGTGGGAGGTCATTTCTTGCCGAAGAGGGGTCATTGGCCCTCTTTAGTATGAGATATGTTGATGGTTCCGCCGTAAAATAGAGCTTCGGTGACACTCGTACAATCCCCCTCTATAATTGAAGCTTCTAGCAGTTACTGACGGTGTTAGGCCGCCTGACCACTAATAGAATATGCGTCAGATCCCATAAGTCAGTCGAGGGTGGAGGCACTGTCGGTGGGTGATCGGGCATCGGCGATAAAGGCTAGAAAACCTATACCGCACTGAGGCGTATATATGTCTTCTGATCTCCACATAAGGTCAGACAACAAAGATATTATTAATTTAATTGAACAAATGATTGCTCCGCCCCATAGAGGATCCGTGCTTGATCCGTTGTGGGGCCCTTAATATCGGTATTGTCTGGCTCTATCTCTGCTAGACAGATCACTTTAAGATTTGTGTTATCCACAAACCCAACTAAACAGAGGGGTCTTGATTTTTCTAAGGTAAAGATTTAATGAAAGGCTGAGATGAGAACAATTCTAAACCAAAGCACCCATGATTGGATCCCGCTTACCGGGCTACCATAAGTTGGCAGGGGAGGCAAGTCGCTTGAGTGGAAGGCTGGGATGAGAACAATTCCATACCAAAATAGCCCGATAGGATCCCGCTAACTAGGTCTCTTACAAGCAGGCAGGACTGGCAAGTTACTCGAGTGGAAGGTAGACAGACATAAACGTAAAAAAAATTAGGGTTAATCTCCCAAGGTCCTGGGAGCCAGGTCTCTCGGGAAGCGGATTGAAAGGACGTGAGCTAAGGAAATAGGACGGAAAGAAAAGTAAACAAGGAAGGGGCGATTATAATCTTTCTCGCCCCCGCCTCGCTGATTCCCCACTTGCAAAACTATGCGTACAGAGTGGGTAATGCGCGAGTACCCGGACCATGTATGGATTTCACGCATCCTTCCTCCTATGAGGAAGGGCACTCACGGGCCCCTTGAGTCATAAATCCTTTTTTAGGAAGTCAAGAGCACTCCAAACTCATGAGGATCAGCTCTCATGAGCCGGGATGGGGTACCCGGTAGTTCAGGTGAGCCTCCTAGACCTAGAGGGCGAGAAACCAACAATGAATTGGAGAAGAATAAAAGCAATACACTAAGTGAAAGGAAAAAAACAAAATAGAGGAAAGTTAAGTCAAAACTTTTCATATATAAAAAAAACATTGTTGGCCATGATAATTGTTACATTACAAAAATAACCAAAAAATTAAAGCTGTCAACTCGTGGGTGGGTCTTTGGATGAGTGCTCTATCTCGCCATGATCCGGGGGTGAGTAGCTGCGACCCGAAGAAGGTGGAATTATCGCTGACATGAAGAATTCTGGGATGAGATCCTCCGTGATCAGCTCCATCTAGTCATCCGGCAAGTCTTTAAGATTCTGCAGTATGCTCAGCATTGACTCTATTGTCTGCGTAATTAAGAGCTTGTGGGTGCTCTCCACCTCCTGCGAGGTGAAATAGAGAAGCTTGAATCCACTAGATATCGACTCTCCGGGCTTCTTGACAGTCTTCTCAGCGAGGACCTGGATTAGCTCTGCCTTAGTGTCTTCCATCTCCCTCTTCAGGTCACATATGCACAACAGTAGGAGATCAACGGTCTTGGCATCCTATAAAGAGACAGTTTAGAATTAGAGGGAGTAAAAAGGGAGATTGGGAATAGGAAAGTGAGAATAAAATCTAGAGGAAACCTACCATGCCGCTCGAGTGTTTGGCGAGAAGATGCTCCGAGAGCTTGAGGCACATCTCGAGATCTAAGGCCTTCTCCTCGACAATCTCCTTCTTGGCCTCAACATTATGGAATTTCTTGGAGAAGCTGATGAACCATCGCACGACCATGTGCACGAGTTCACTAGCACACTGTTGGGCTCGAGATCTCTCGAAGGCGAGTTCTTTCAGACTCTATTATTGTATTCCTCGGCATCCTGACGGCCATACAACCCAAATGATAAGGCGTAGGCATCCTCGTCGGCATTCCCCTATTCGATTCTGGAAGGGAGGAGCGAGGATAGATAAACTCGGTGCAAGCCCTCCTCCTAGGCGAGGAGCGCCTACCCATATCAATCCAAGGGCTTCTGCCCCATCCTGAAATTTGGGTGCAAGTCAGGCGTCCCCAGCTCGATGCCCTCCATCTCGCTCCTCATTGGGGCAGCTAGCTTGCAGGGCATGGCGACCTCTTTGGTGGCTAGTAACTTGTGTCTCTTTTAGGGCCCACCAGATGAAGAGCCCAATTAGGGCACCACCCACTTCTTCTGGCTACCGCTGGCCGTAGGTGCTCTCAGGTTGTTAGTGTATGTTGTGGTTACTGATTTCGCTAGTGTGAGGGCGGGGTAGACCCTTCCTTTCCCCACATAAGGCGTGTTCAGGGGGATTTAGCGGTCACCTGCTGAGTGAGAAAGAAAAGTAAAATTCAAGGGAAGATGCCATCAGGGGCGAGTGCAAAATGCGAGACAGAAAAATATGAGCGCACCTTCACCGGTATGGACTGGGGGTAGCGAGTTGAGGTTGCGTTGCAAATAAGCGACCTCTAAGTTCTTCCCTAGGAAAAATTTGTGCATCTTGGCATCCTTACCGTCTATGTGGGGGGAGGGGGGAGGGTCGGCAGACAGTCTCGTCCATCTGGGTCGACGCGTAAGGAATGTTCTCATGTGCGCCCATAACAAAGATAAAGCGATCAGTCTAGTGATGTGCCTTGTTGATGGTCTCGCATACTTTAATCTGCAAGCCGGTGAGGAAGGTCACCCTGTCGTTGGTGGCTCGGTAAATGAATAACTTGTGTAATATCGTCAATTTGAACTCTATTGTCTCCTTACGCAGGAAACACGTGAAATCCACTAACATGGTAATCATATTGGGGCTGACCTATGCGGGTACCCCACTTCCAAATATTTCAGGAACTGATTCACCTCTAGCCACAGCGGGAGGTGAAGCACGATCTAGAAATGGGCGAGAGGGAAAGCGAGTTTGTCCTTTTTAATAGTGTTGAGGGCCTCGCCTTTGGCAGGGGCACGAGCCACGAACTCGGCCTACACAAACTCTGTGATAATCTTCAGCATCTCATCCTCCAATACTTGCCCATCGGGGAAGATGTAGTCCAGGAAATGGGCCGCACAGTTCTGCCTGCCCTCTATGTCATCACCATCACCACCTATTATATGAGTCAAAAGCGCAAGTATAAAGGATATGGGGGATGAGTGAAAGCAGTTAATGCAGTGGGTGTGAGCCGAGTGCAGGGGGTATTTATAGAGGATCAAGGAGCAAGAGGGTTCGACTAATTGGCGTGAATCCACTCGCCCCACGCACTTGCATCCCCCTCCGAACTCGCATCACCTTTAAATCGTCCACTATCGATGACAAGCAAGATTCTCCTAGCGAGTCCACCATATTATACTTCATAGACCACACATTTGAAACAAACCATACATTAATAAAATTGACGTGAGAGATGTTGTCGCACATAATAAATAATAAATAGTCTTAAATTCTCCCAGACAAAAAGAGTATAAGGCCAAATAAGAATAAAGGAGGGGGTAGTTGATTCTATTATATCAATGCGGTATCTACTTCCACAAACTGCATCCTCGCATCTTCACCTGCGTGCCTTCCCTTTGGATTATCTCCTCCCAAACATCAGCGACTTCGAGCTGGAGGGTACAATTGCATTCATCTATCTATCTCAGGTGCCCCTCCAACGAAGTGGTGTTCCCTCGCAGTAGCATCTGCATCACAATAGTAAATGTAGTGCACTCGCATTCTAAGTCCTCAACTCACTACTCAAGGGCGAGTAGGTGAGGGAAGCCATTGTTCGTGGGTTGAGCCCTCTTCTCCTGAATCTAGCGCAGGATAAAGCTGTGCTTTTACGGAACACTTGTAACCTGATCCGTCAACTCGACAACAGATGTCATCTCGCTAATGAAATTGATGGATCTTAAGGCGCCCTAAGAGGGGGGTGAATAAGGGCAAATACCATTTTTTATCAAAATATTTAACTTAGCAAAATTATTATGAAACTTAAGCAGATTTTAATGAAATTATTACTTAGAACTTTTATGGAAAATGAAATGAACTTTTTATTTCATAAATGATAAAAAAATAAGAACTATGATTCCAATAGAGCTTGAAATCGAGGCTACAAGTGAAAAAAATTTTTGTGATATCACAGATCCTTCTCCCAAAGACCGGCCAGCTATAGCCTTTCTCTCCCTAGATATAGTCTCTAGCCTCCCACTAGATCTCTCCATGACCTAGTCGATGTACACAAGGTGGCGATTTCCCCTAAACTGACAAGGGCCTAGTCGTAACTCGCAAGGCGGCGAATTCTCTACCAATTACAAAGTATAAAAAAATTACAAAAAGTAAAATGAAAATAAAAACTCCCTCTAGTCTTGAGCACTGAAGAAGATGAAGAATCATTGAGAAGATTGCAAGAGTTAAAGTACACGAATGGTCTCTTCTTTGCTCTTGAACTTTCCCAAGCACTTTGGAGTTTTTCTGTTTTTTGGAGTTATCTAGCTGTGGATGCACAAGAATGAAGGCTCCTAGAGATGTGTAACAGAAATTTCCCGACATCAAGCCTATTTATAATTTTTGCACTATCGCCCGAAGATACGTAGTTATCACCTGCGATATCTCATCCAGATGCCACATGTCCCACTCTGTATAACTATGTCGGGAAGATGGAGAACGTGTTCAATCATGTGGCTATCGCGCCGCGATAGGTAGATATTGCCTGACGATACTATTACGTAATGCTCGTTGTGGCTAACCGTGCGAAATGTTGACCACATCATGGATGATGTCATCATGTTATCGCCAGATAGTAAGTTATCACCAAAAATATCTCTGGCTTTCAAAAAATGCGGTTTGGCTCCAAAGCAAAATCATTAAAGTATTTTACCTATGAAACCTACACACCATAAACACACTATGATCAAATACATTCGGGATTTGTTATTTTCAAACTAAGGAGTGTGTAACACATGCTCCAGCAATCTCCCTATTTTGATAATAACAAAACCTTTTAGAAAAAAATCAGCAACAACTTATAGTGATGTTTAGATAATTGAGTAAAGAAGATAAATAGGTGATTGTGTGCACTGTACTCCCCTTAAGGAACCTAAACAATAGATTTTGTACTTAATTATCCCCTTTTTGATATTATCAAAAGAAGGTGGGGTGAGTTAATTATCAGGTTAAAGAGTAGAATGTATAGAGAGAACGTTATGATTTAGTGAGATGCAGAAGCACAGTAATGTGGAATTTGGGAAGTAGAGAAATGGAGCAAGTATGCTTTAGAAGTAATGTGCAAGAGAATGTGAAAGTTTGAAGTAAAAATAAGGTACAAATATGAAGAAATTAAATTCAAGTAAACAAAAATATTGTAATAATCATGCAAAGAAATCTAAGACATGTTTAAAAGATGAGATAGAAATGATGAAATCATTTTTCAGTCCAATTCTCATGAGAAGAAAGTTTATAATAGATAATGATGTGTGCAATGTGTGCTTTGGTAAAGAAAACAAGTGAATAAATTAAAATTTACATGAAAATATGAAATGTATACTCAAAACATTGAAACTACATAAACAACTTAACATTCATAAAAGAATTCATTGCACTTTATTTATGAAAAAAGTGGTCACACAATTTTGCACAAGGTACTTTATGATTCTTGTCAAGGTGCTCAACCTCACAATGGTTGTCAAGACTTATCAGGAGGGTGAGTAGTATTTGGTGGAGTATCATTGTCAATTTATTTTATTTGCAATTTTTTGTCATCAAAATTTTTTTATATCCCTTTGTGTTTTGAACAAGGATCCCAAATCCACTTGTTTTGCAAACATAGATAATAATTGTTAAGGCCATAATATTTGAAGAAATAGGTGCATGAACCAGTGATAAAGCAAGAATTTTATGTAAATCATGTGTTTAAGCCATTACAAAACATATTCATGTAAAAAAGAAAATTTAAACACACTTGTAGGTTACCAAAAAGTGTGAGTGCAATTCCATTATCTAATATAAAATATTACTCATACTTAGAGGCAAGCAAAAATAATTTCAAACATTTGCTACTCACTATTTTATTTTATAGATAAGATATATAAGGCATGATATAGTCAAAAATAATGTTATTTGAAATTTGAAAAGTAAAAGCCACATTGATAATTATTTGTAAATGATAAATCTACAAAAACTTGACAGTAGGATGTGTAACATATGTAAGCACAGAGTGAATATTGAAATTTAAAATTTGAAGATAAAATCGCTATCGCGAGCGATAACGATATCGCGCCGCGATATCGTTTATGTATATAAAGTCAAATCTGATTTCAGATCTCATTTCTTACCCTAATTTCCTGAAACCCTATTGCTAGAAATGGGAGCTTTTGTCGGCAGAACTCAAAATCCAAGATATGTTCCTATGATTTGCTTAAACAAATTTAGGGATCTTGGATTTTAAGTTGTTTTGGAAGATACTTTGTGATTTAAAGTAGATTTCATAATAAAAATTTAGAATTTTAAAAATTTCTTGAGAACACTTTGAAAAACTTGAGTTTTGAGGTTTTTATAGTATGAATCTTTAGATCTATAGAATGTAGTGAAGTTTTGTCAAAATTTTAGTGAAATTGTGAAGAAAACTTAGGAGATCTGAAATTTTTAGTTGAGATATCATGGTTTTGATTTAATAAGAAGAAGATGATGAATAGTAACATGATCTGAAATTAAGATTGTAAATTTTTTTAAAGAAATCTTCTTACAGTGGTTAATGTATACCATATTTTGTTTTAAAATGTTAAAAATAACAGTTTTATGTGAAATTTTTGGATGTTAGAGGAATTTCAGCTATCGCACGATGACAGCCACTATCGCCAGCGATAGTGAAAATTAAATACTTTTTTCCTAAGAAAAATGGCTTCAGGATCGAGAGCATGAAAGAGCACCTCCAGCAATTTGCATTACTCATATCAATCATATCAAGAAATTGAGAGAGCTTTGATAGGCATTGCGAAGATTGTGGAATTCAACACGACGCATGACTCGCGCGTTTATGACTTGCTAGTATAAGCAGGTATATTGTCTCTGATTATTCTATATATGTTAAGTTCAGTATTGGTTAGAGAATTTTAAAATCATTTGGAAAACCCAACCTACACTGAATTGAATGAAGGAGTGAGGTCACGTATTCAAGGAGGGATAGTAGAAATGACTCATGATAATTTTAGAAATGAGTTTGGACTCATTTCTCTCACAAATGTCCTAGATGTGGTTGAAAATTATAGGAAGGATAAAAATTGGGCATGGTTAAATGAAACACTTCATGGAATTTCTAATAACAAAACTCTAATTCAAACCACCGACTCTCTCACTTCCAAAGCCTTTTTTATTTTTAGATATTTTGAGAAACTTATATGACGTTAATGTTGGTTAATTATATGATTGTAGAGGTATGCGGTTTGATATAACTGATTTAGTCTTGTCTATAATCCAATATACTTTCAAGATGAAATCCCCTACTAAAAATAAGATCAACTCACTTCCATTAGGAAGTATTATTCAGTGTATTATATATCAGAAATACATGTGGGTTCATCAGAATTTCTATGTGGATGACTGTATTCCCTCGATAAATAATACGGAGTTGACTTAATTTCCTACCTATACTATGGCGAGACCTTCTTAGGGAGAAGTATCTACTTCTGCACAACAATCATTACCACGAGGAGGGTCACTTCATGAAATGGTTGAGAATATTAGAGATTCATTAGAGGAACATAAAGCTGAGACAAAAGCAAGGCTGAGTTGAATGCAGAAATTTATGAAATTTATAGCTAAAGGGTTGAAGCTCAAACCGACCTCGGTAGAGGAATAAGAGTTAGAGAATACAGTTGTGAATCCTCCATAACACTCGATACTTCGTATGAGATGACCGCGGGAGAGGTCATAGAGCTATTGGAAAGATAAACCTGAGACTAGTGTTGAGGATATCAGGAACTTCTAAGGAGTTGAGATTGTAGGTTGTTGACTTCAGGAGATATCGCCCGGCGATAGTTCACTATCGCTCGATGATAGTGAAATTTTTAATTTTTTGTGTTATTTGTGTTAAGGCTCTGTGTGAAGTTGAACTATGTTTAGACTTTTATATCTTATCTGGACCTTTATGAATGCATCTGAATGTATAGCGTAGTTTTAACTAATTAGCATTTTTATATTTAATTAATAATTTTTAATGTTTGTTTTTAGTTGTTTAAATTAAATTTTTTTTTAAATATAGTTTATTTAAAATTTATAAACTTCCTAACTCTAATGTTAACATAGAAAATATGAATCAAGAAGTGACTTAGTGAAAATATCGGTTATTTGTAAATCAGTTCCTATAAAACTTATTTTCACATTATCCTTTTTAATATGGTCTCTAATGAAATGATGTCAGATGTATATGTGTTTAGACCTAGAATAAAGTACTGGATTATTTGTTAGATCAATTGCACTCTTACTATCACACCTTAACTCTACACTATGTTGATGTACCCCAAAGTCTTCTAATGTTTGTTTCATCCATAGGGTTTGTACACAACAACTACCTGGTGTAATATATTCAGCCTCAGTGGTGGAGAGGACAACAAAATTCCATTTCCTACTCGGCCATTAAATAAGTGAAGGACCTAAAAAGTGACAAGTGACACTTGTGTTCTTACGATCTAAAGAACAACCAGTATAATCTGAAACAGAATAACCATGTAAAATAAAAACATCCTTATGAGGATACTATAAACCTAATTTAGAAGTACTGATAAGATATCTAAAAAATAATTTAACTGTTTTCAAATGTGATTCTTTGGGATTAGCCAGAAATCTAGCACATAAACAAATGACAACCATAATATCAGGTCCAAATGCAGTTAAATATAATAAAAATCTTATCATCCCTCTATATAAGGTTTGATCAATTGAAATTTCACTTTCATCTTTTCCTAACTTTAATGAAACACACATAGGATTACTAGCTTGCTTAAGGTTTTCAAATCCAAATCTTTTAAGAACTCATGAATATACTTAGATTGGCAAATGAAAATACCATCATGATTTGGGTAATTTGAAATCCTAGAAAATACGTAAGTTTTCCTACCATGCCCATTTCAAAATTATTTTTCATAACCAAAACAAATTCATTACATAACTCTTCATTTGTGACTCCAAAAATAATGTCATCAACATAAATTTGTAAAACTACTAAATCATTATTAACATGCTTAATGAAAAGTATACTATCTGCACTACCCATTTTACCATACTTAATAAATATAAAGTCAATCTTTAATACCATGCCCAAGACGCTTATTTTAAACCATAAAGTGTCATTTCTAACTTATAAACATGATCAAGAAATTTTTCATTAACAAAGTTAGGGGGTTGTTCTAAATAAATCGCTTCCTTAATATACTCAATTAAAAATGTAGTTTTTACATCCATTTGAAATAATTTAAATCTTTTAAAACTAATATAACATCCCACAAATAACCAGACCCCTAAGAATTTTTGTCATGACTAGGTCATGATAAAGCCCTAAGAAGACCAAGAGGACCAGGAGTGCCTATGCAAATAGATGAAATCACCTTGGTCTGCAAATAGTAATTTTTTGTTACCTAGCCTAGGGTTTGGCTTTGGGGTACCAACATGACTACTTGACCCCACCATAACACTTTCAATCTTATAAGGGGCCTTTAGATCCCTAACAACTCATTTGGGGTCAACCAAAGAGGTCAAGTTGACTAGGGTCAACCCTAACCCTGGTTAGGTCAAATTGCCTTAATTTGACCTAAATTGATTATATCATGTCATAAATGGACTTGAGTGGTTTCAAGGGACCCATGAACTCTCACTTGGGTCAATCACATCACCGAGCTTGACCTACGGGTTGATCCTAATTAACTAGGGTTAATTAAGCCCAAAACTTAGGTCAAGCTAGGAGATGTGACCATATCATATATCTACAAAGTCTTGAGACTATCTATATGAAATTAGGGTAATTCAATTAACTGGGTCAATCACATCACGTAGCTAGGAAATAGGGTCACATCTCCAAGGATTGGCTCAAGACTTTATAGATAGTCTCATTGGATGGAAAGACACCATGGATAATTTATTTGGAATTTTATGGATATTCTTCCCCAACAAAACACCTATTAAATAGAATAAGAACTTTCCTTTCAAGTGCAAAATATATGACCATACAGTATTTGAAGATCATGAAACTTGGGTAGTGGTTCTATACTGATGTTATATATGTCTGCAAATTTTATTGTAATTTTTAATTGAAGAATTGCAGTACCTCCTTTGTAATATTAGAAATTATTGTCCAAAGAAATAAATTTGTTTTATGACAAATTGTGCACTAAAAAATTATGACACTTGGCCAGTAAACTTTTTAGATCATTATGATGCTCTACAATTTTTATTACAATTTTTGAAAGTGATTATGTAGTGGTTCCTTCACAAATTTCCCTAGGTGTAATTTCCTTTATAAATTTAATTATGTGGCTAAATGAAATTAAAAGATCATGAAGTTTGGGCAGTGACATTTTTTGAGCAGTGACATTTTTTGAGCATTATGTCCTCTGGTAATTTTATTGCAATTATTGAATGATGAAATCTTGTACTCCCTTTGTTAAATATTGTTTTGATCAAAGGAATTATATTGTGATTTATGATATAAATTATTTTGGAAAAATCATGAAATTCATACCTTGCTATTATTAAGCCATTAAGAAACTGTGGAAATTTTAGTGACACCTTTGCATATCAGGAACTTGCACTTCATATTCGAAGTCATAGGAGGCATGATTTATGGAAAATTATTAAAAAGGTTGATTTAAATAGGATAATACAAAGCTCTGGGTTTAAGCATAACTTGCCATGATAAACCCCTAGAAATAATCCTAAGGTTTTTGATGAAGTAAATTGGAGTATTCACTTTTATACACTTAAACTAGTTCATTTGGTCTGCATATAGTAAATTTAGGTATTCAAGGTAGAATTGTAGGTCTCACATGGAAAGTAACATAGTGGGTGCACCAAATTTTTGGTGGAGTCTAGATGAGGTCACCCTTAGGGCAAATTGCTAGGTAGTCTGAGTACCAAGGAGATGATTAATGCTCGGGGCCGACGAAGTATCGTCTCTTCCCTGAAAGTTGTAATTCACTTAGGGTTAGCTTAAGAGCAATGTGGGAAGGGGTTTGGTAATAAATAGATACCAATAAAAGTAAGTGCCTTGAGAAAAGGAACTTTGGGCTTCAATCCATTGTAGTTCCTAGTGCCCTTGAGAGCCCTTCACCGGGCATGCCTTGGGCAGTCCAAGGTTAACCCTAAACTGTAGGAATAAGTAGATTAAAAGGTTAACCATTAATAAAATAACATCACACATTCACTCACCCCATTACTTTGGGTGGATAATTGGTTTAGTACTGCGAGCAGTGGACTCGGTGTTTGATGGAATGGATGGGCTAGTTTGGTGAGTCGATGACTCAGGAGCTCTTTCATAGCATGCGTGCATGTGTATTAAGTGGTAGGTCCTCGTTATTGGACAGTCGTTCATACCGACATCGATACGTTGACTCGGAAAGTGTAAGTGTTCACTTAGCCAATAAAAGAATGGTAGATTTGCCAGCTTTAGTATAGGAGACTCCATAGCACATGACTGTGGGTGTACCGAGTAGTATGCAAGGTTTGGTTAGGTAGTATGAATACCAACCTAGGAGTGGGTAGTCCCAACACATTGCCTTTGTTTGATACTATGATAGGTACCTGAAAGCTTAGCTAACTCTAAATGGGAGAACTAAAGGTCTGTGCGCATAGAGTTGGGTGGGTGTTGTGCACTTGTGTAAGTCATATCATCTAACATGCATAACACTTCATGTCATACATAACATTGCATAAAAAACTTACACTTCTAATGTATAAATTATTATGGGATCTTTATACGTTAGGCCTTGCAAAATGACCCCTTAATTTATAAGTTTGTATGGCCATACTTATAAATTGAGGTTACTTTCTCTGTGATGATAGTTAGCTGCTTTACACTTACTTTATGTTACTGTTTCCATTGTGTCATTCCTTTACTTTGTATTTCATTTATATAACTGTTAATATTGTGATAGATATTTTTAGCATATGGTAGCTAGGGCCATTGACACATGCTCTTATTTACTCTTCACTTTCAATACCTTACTCTTCATCTTCCCTCGCATGATGACTCGGAGTCGCAGGGGGGAGGGGGACCAAGACTTGGTTTTTAACTAATGGCATGATGGGCATAACACAAGGGACTCCAGCTGGGAGACAGGGTACAACACCAGGGGACCCAACACAACCAGAGTACAATGTTGGAGGAGATGAACAAGCCTAATCCAGGAGTTGCAGCAACAGCCATGGGATCCATGAGTGATTAGTAGCTTTTCTTTCGCGGGCTTTTTATAATGAGGATCATATATACTAGGTAGGAGCCCATTTGAGTTTCCTTTTAAGATCTACTTTTGTGGACTTATTTTTAAAGCATTGTGATTATGGACTCATTTCATATATATGATTTCTTCTTTTCTTCAATGATATATGGTTGAGTATCTGACGGCAGAATCGACAATTTGTAGTGATGACCTCCTCGGGGATGGTATCACCACAAAGCGACATTCTTGGACACAAGATCCGGTACAAAAAAGGTGGTCTTACAACAAGAAAATGCAAGAAAAAACTTAACTGCTTCAAGACGTGTTATGGGTGCAAAAGTTTCATCAAAATCTACCCCCTCAATTTATGCATATTTTTTTGTTACTGGCCTAGCCTTGTTCCGAGTGATTCTATATTCAATATCTAGTTTATTTTTGAAAATCCATTTAACTCATATAATAGGATGATCAGAAACTCTCTCTATAAGTTTTTAAACCTTATTATATTCTAATTGGTTAAGTTAATCATTCATAACTAAAAACCAAGATTCATCATTTAAAGCAGTTGAAACATCTTTAGGTTCTATATCGGAAACAAAATATAGGTTTGAAAAAAATCATTTAAAAAGGAACGAGTACTACCCCCTTTTGATTGTTCTCCAATAATTAATTCCTTTAGATATGATCTTTTGAAAATCTAAGTTTATTTGGAGGAACGTATCCTTCAACATCTTCTCTTTCCTCTTTTTCTTCATTTTGATCTCCAAGTAACTCTTCAGCATCATGCTCCAAAGAAGAAAGTTGTTCTTCTTCTTCATTTCATGTTGGATTAGTATCCGCTACACAAGGAACAAACTCATCAAACATAACATGAATTGATTCTTCAACTATTTTAGTCAGTTTATTATAAAGTCTATACGCTTTACTAGTTGAAGAATAGCCAATAAAAATTCATTCATCAAATTTTTCTAATGCATCCTTTGTATTCAAAATAAAATATTTACATCCAAAAACTCTAAAATATGATACATTAGGCTTCTTTTGAAAATAAAGTTCATAAGGAGTTAATTTAAAAAATATACAAAGTATAACATGATTAATAACATAATATGCAGTACTAATAGCTTCAACGCAAAAAGATCTAGGTAATTTATATTCAGATAACATAGTACGAGCTAGTTTTTGAAGAGTTCTATTTTTCCTCTCCACTATAATATTTTTTTATGGTGTGCGAGGTGAGAAAATTCATGTTTTATTCCTAACTCAGTACAAAAAGAAATAAACATATCATTCTCAAAGTCACCTCCATGATCCGAGCGTATGTATTTAATTTTTAAATCAAGTTCATTTTGAATAAAAATGCATAATTTTGTAAATTCAAAGAATGTTTTGGATTTGGAAGAAAAGAATATAGTCCAACAAAATCCTGAGTAATCACAAAAGTATATTTTCAACCTCCTAGGCTTTGTGTAGTGACTGAACCAAATAAATTAATATGAATTAATTAAAGAGGTCTAGTAGTAGAAATAGTATTTTTACTCTTAAATGAAGATTTTGAACATTTTCATTTTTGACATGACGTGCATAAAGAAGATAATTTTCCATCTAATAAAGGTAAAACTTTTATCAAATTATTTTTAGAAAGTTTTATAACTAGTTTAACACTAGAATGACCAAGACGCCTATGTCACAATTCTAATTCTTCATTTTTAGAAATAAAACATTTTAACATAGAATGTGAAAGATCATGAAATATTATCATATAAACATTTTGAGTTCTATGTGCAGTACGTACAATTTCATGTGACTTTTAATCTATAATTTTGCATAAGTTTGTAGATGATCCAAATAAAACATTTAATCCTTTATCACACAGTTGACTTATAGAAATTAAGTTATGTTTCAAACCATCAGCATATAAAACATTTGAAATAGTAAAAGAATTATTACCCACTACACCGATGCCCATGATCCTTCCTTTTTCATTGCCGCCAAATGTCACTACTCTTTTTTTATTTCAAGGCTAAGAAACTTTGATTTGTTGTATGTCATGTGCTTTGGATATCCCGAGTTCAAGTACCATACGTCTTCAATTTTCATAGCTTGCCAACACACCTAGAAAGGAGATGAGAGTAAATATCTGGCTACACAAGTGGTTCCTCCCATAGTAAAGGTGAAAACCTTAGGCACCCAGACTTGTTTATATAAATTATGATCTTTCTTTCTATAAGAGTTAGTAGTGTGTACAAACCTATTACATTTGGTACACGTGATAAAAAAGAGATGAAGCCTTTTTCAAAATTGATTTCGAATTTTTACTAGAAGATGTGTTAACAGTAGAATAAGCATTTTTATTTTTGAAATTCACATTTCTGAATTTCTTGTTATTGCCAGCAATAGCTCCTATGGTCAAGTGATAGCTTCCAATAACATAACTCGTCCCATACTTAGTAGATCCATGACATTGATTTGCTAAAATCATATCTAGTGATTTTTGGCCAATTCCAAAAATTTTAATAGTCATATTCAAATCATGGATCCGAGCTTTCAAGCAGTGTTTTTCGAGACTAACATAAAACACCTATTTGCAAAAGCCTTTTTTCAATCCTCTACTTGAGAATGAGAATATTTAAGAGATTTTTCTAAGTCCTTTTTTTATTGGTAAGAATTTTAATATTAGATTGAGACTTAGCAAGAGCTTCTTCTAACTCTTGAACCCTTGTTAGAGAGTGATCACACTCTTAACAAGTCATCTTCTCCTTCCTTGGCATTTTTAATTCAGATGATAATTTTTTATTTGCTTTCATTAAACCTTTATTTTCATATTGTAATAAAGTAATATCCTTCAAACTATATCAAAAAATTTACAAGTTTGTAAAAAATCAGAATATAATTCATCATAAGTATGTGGAGTTACCTTAGTGTTGTTGTGGACACTATATTCATCATCGGATGGTGTAGTACTCTTTCCCATCAAGCACATGTTGGTCTCATCGTCATTGTCTGAACTTGATTCACTTGAACTTTCAGATGAGGAATCATCCCAAGTCTCCACCTTTAGTATCCTTTTCTTGTCCTTTTTCTTATGCCTCTTTTCTTTTTGTTCTTTCAAATATTCTGGGCACTTGCTTAGAATGTGTCCAACCTTTCTATAGTGATCGCATTCTGGTGGCAGACGTTCCTCCTCATCATCATCATTATTCACCTTTCATTTTCCTTTCTTAAAACCCGACTCCTTATTAAAATACTTTCTGAACGAATTGCTCCTCTCCAGATTTCTCATAAACCTTTTAAACTTCTTTACAAATAGACTCTCCTCATCCTCTTCATCATCTTCATCAGTTTCACTATCTTCTTCCTTTTTGAATTCAACGCCAATGCCTTCTTCTTTGGCTCCAATTTATAACTCTTATTGTTGAATTTTTTACTCAACCTCATGAGTTTTTAGATTCCCGATGAGCCTCTCTATTTGAAGAGTCTTTAGATCATGTGATTCCAAGATAGTGGTCACCTTCAGATTGAATTTCAGGGGAAGCGATCTAAGAATCTTTCTCACTAAATCACTGTTGGAGAAATTCTTGTCAAGTACTTTGGAATCGTTGATGATCTTAGTAAATCTTGTGTACATAGAATCAACATTTTCGTCAACTTCCATCATGAACTTTTCAAATTTTAACTCCAGTTAGAACAACTTTGAATCCTTCACCTGTGAAGTACCTTCATGAGTAACTTCAAGTAAATTCCAAATATCGTAAGCAGTTCCGCAAGCGCAAACCCTATTAAACTAAATTTTATCTAACATACAAAATAAAACATCATTATTTTAGTGTTTTTTGCACCTTAACTGTCAGAATCGTCCCATTTAACTTTTGGTTTTTTTCCATAGAAACACTTCCAATTACCATTATAGGTGGAGTGTAGCATTATTCTACCATTCCACAGACATCAATATCTAACATAATGAGAAAACATCGCATTCGAGTTTTCTAATAGGTGTAGTCAGTGTCATTGAATAAGGGAGGTCTATAAATTCCTCGCCCCTCAAAAAAAGTGTGATCATTATATGTCATTACTCCCGGTGGCAATACTATTTTGGAGTAACCTAGCTCTGATACCAAGTGATGGATCTTGAGGCACACTTAGAGGGGGGTGAATAAGGGCAAATAATTATTTTTATAAAAATATTTAACTTAACAAAATAATTATGAAACTTAAGCAGATTTTCAAACAACCAAAAATATGAAACTATTACTTAGAAATTTATGGAAAAATGAAATGAACTTTTATTTCATAAATGATAAAGAACTATGATTTTAATAGAGCTTGAAATCGAGGCTACAAGTGAAAATTTTATTTTGTGATTTCACCGGTCCTTCTCCCAAGGACCGACCAACTATAACCTATCTCTCCCTAGATATAGCCTCTAGCCTCCCCCTAGATCTCTCCATGACCTAGTCGTTGCACACAAGGCGATGATTTCCATCTAAACTGCACAAGGGTCAAGTTTCCACTCACAAGGCAGCAAATTTTCTACTGATTACAAAGTATAAAAAAAAATTACAAAAAAGTAGAATGAAAATAAAAATTCCCTCTGGTCTTGAGCACTGAAGAAGACGAAGAATCCTTGCGAAGATTGCTGGAGTTGAAGTACACGAACGGTCTCTTCTTTTCTCTTGAACTTTCTTAAGCACTTAGGAGTTTTTCTTATTTTTGGGCTTACCTGGCCGTGGATGCACGGGAATAAAGGCTCCTAGAGGTGTGTAACAGAAATTACCGAAATCTAACCTATTTATTATTTTTGTGCTATCACCCAATGATAGGTAGCTATCGTCTATAATATCTCCTCCAGTTACCAAATGTCCCACTTTATAATAACTGTGCTAGGAAGATGGAGAATGTGTTCAATCATATGGCTATCGCGCCGTGATAGGTAAATACCACCTGACGATACCATTGAGTAATGTGCTTCACGGTTGATCGTGCGGAATGTGGCCTATGTCATGGATGACATCATCATGATATCACTTAGAGATAGTAAGTCATCGCCTGCGATATCTCTGGATTTTACAAAATGCAGTCTGGATGCAAAATCATCAAAGTATTTTGCATGTGATACCTGCACACCATAAACACACTATGATCAAATACATTCGAGATTTGTTATTTTCAAACCAAGTAGTACAGAACACATACACCAACAAAAATCACAAACTATGTTAGGAGAGCGGTGAGACGAGAAAATTATGGGGGCATCCGGCTCGCCGCCGATGGAGATATCGGTCGCATTTGTCAAAGGCAAGCGAGATGTTAGTATAAGTTAGCACAATCAGAATGGTAAGCCTCGATAACTAACCATATGAGGTCTTACCCTCCTTCCCAAGATCACGTAAGGATGAACCCTCCCTACCACCAAAGCGGTTATAAAGGGCCAGCAATAACGATTTCCCTGAACCTACTCGTATGAGGTTAGGATTGCGGGGAGATAGGGCATTAGGTACTGGAGTCCCTGCACCCCTACTCATCTGTGACGTGACAATGTTAACAAGCTTGTGGCTGAGATCATGAGTAGGAGATCTGAAATGGGAGTACAGTTGTTATAATCTTCAGATTTTTCTCTAGAGGGGGTGAATAAAGATAAAAAATTATCTTAAAATACTTAATTCGAATCATAGAATTTGCATTCACGTAAATAATTATCCAGAATTATAAGCAATAAAGTAAAATCATAGCACAACACCATAGAAAATAAGACAAAAACAAAATCATAGAAGACACAGGGATTATAGTTGTTCCCCCTCAATCTAGGTACATCCACTCTTCTACCCCTTGGTAGGAATTCACTATCACAGTTTCTGAGTCTTTTGATCAGGAGACTCTTAGAATCACACCATATTTTTTAATAAGGAGATCTTGAACCAATTACAATATGAGTCTTTTCTTAAAGAGACTCTTAGAACCACTCACAGAATCCTTTGATGAGAGATTCACAAAACTCTTTTCTCCAATACAAAAAGTAAAATAAGAGAAGATTTGAGTTAGAATGATTCTTATCTTTGTGTCCTCTCTTCAGATTTCTGAGGAAAATCAATGATAATCTTCAGAACTTTGGATAAATCTCTGAATATTAAAATATCAAACACTGTAAGCCCAATCTCTAGATGATATTTCAAAATATTCTCTGAATCTGATGCAATTTCCTCTTAAGAAGAATTACTAATCCTCTAATCAGGCTCAATAACTATCAAAACCAATCGAATGATATTGGAAGAGATTTAATTGATGATGATGATCTTCCAAGGTTTCTCTATCAAATTTAATCTTCCCACGATCTGATTTATATTTTCTTGATCGTCTGCAGATTGATAATTAATTTGATAAATTGTGATTGATTTCTTATCTGTATAATTGTTTCTTTGTAACTCATCATATATATAGATCGATTGCCTCTAACTTCTCCAAAAATCTATTATGTAAACCCCTTGTTGATTTAAATAAGATTGAAGCAACAAAACAAACCTTGTTAAAAAATCTAGTTGAAGTAACATCGAATTCTAGTTGAAGCAACATTGATTTCTGTCTGTCTATATGAAAATCTTTATAGTTGACGTTCCATCAATATTATGTCGAAGCATACATTGATTTAATCTTTAAGTGTCATTGACATATCCTAATTAAGTTGCTCTGACTTCTATTAAAAGTAACGTCGAATTCTAGTTGACGTTGTGTCGAGATCTAGTCGACGTAAGTTGGCAATTCATGATTTTTCTCTTCAATTCAGTATGCCTTGTATATGTCCTTTATATTAATGACACCCTATGACTTCTAAGACCAAATTACCCTCTCTATACATTATGGGTAATAGACCTAGGATGTAAAATCACTAAATATAATTTGTTAAGCTAAATCATAAGGGTTTTCCCCAACAATCTCCCCATATTTAACTTAACAAATTTTAGAAAACTTCAAAAGTGATTTTACAAATGTACAACAATAAAAATTACAAAAATTGGCTGAGCATGCACACATAATAAATAAGAATGCTAAAGGGTACACACACACGTGTGTGTGCGCACACACACGTGTGTGCGCACACACACACACACACACACACACACACATATATATATATATATATATATATATATATATATGTATATCTATATATATATATATATATATATATATGTATATCTATATATATATATATATATACATATATATATATATACATATATATTTATATATATACATATATATATATATATACATATATATATACATATATATACATATATATATATATATATACATATATATATATACATATATATATAAGACAACTGAATAAATGAGATTATTCTTTGGTTCAAAAATACAGTATTACTTCTTTTCCTTGTCAGCAAGATAAGTTGAAAGAGTAATGTATAATTTCTTTGACATCTTCTCAACAAATTCAAAATTAAATCCTTTTGCTTTATTTGGATGACTCTGTATATACTGGTAGACATTGAACATCTTTTGAATTTCTGCTTCTGCATTGTGTGATGCATAATTAAGTGTATATTGTTTGCTCAAAATGCTTGCAGATAGTTCATTGATAGATTCTAGTAAGTCATCAGGAAAAATATCTTTCTCTTTCTGCTTCTCTTTAGTTACAAATACTTTAGTGGTTGATGCTTTTATAAAGCTTACCACTCCTTGTTTTCACCCTCATAAGGAATATATATCCTGATTATAACCCAGTCCTGCTATTCTTTTGTGACTATGTCCAGTAATGTCAACAATCTGAGCATTAGAATGTTTCTTGGTATATTCACTATAATTAAAGATAGTTCCTGAAAGTGTAATTGGTAAATCAGACACACTCCTTTTCCCCGAACCCTTAACTTTTAACTTTTCCATTAAAATCTTTTCCTTAGCAGCTAGGTCACCTTAAGATGCTTTGAACTCAGCTTCATCTCTTTCTCTTATTTCTTCAAAAACTTTTTCCAACTCACTGACTTCAGGCATTTTCTGTCCTTGTATATTTTTTATTAAGTCTACTGATGAACTCTCCCCCTGTGTAGGAGCCATCTGAGTTAATAGACCTGATATATTCTCTTCCTATATAACAAACTTCTTAACTACCTCTAATTCTGAAGTTTAGACAATATTATCCCATATCATTGTGTTTTGATATGTACATATAGTTAGTTTTTCAGTTACTCCTTGATTTTCACAGGCCATTTTTGAAACTTCATCTTCATTCGGTCTTTTTGAAATCTCTTCAATATTATGTTACCAGTTCGAACACAATCTGATGTCCCAAGAAACACAATGAAGATTTTGAACATTTTCATTTTTGACATGACGTGCATAAAGAAGATAATTTTCCATCTAATAAAGGTAAAACTTTTATCAAATTATTTTTAGAAAGTTTTATAACTAGTTTAACACTAGAATGACCAAGACGCCTATGTCACAATTCTAATTCTTCATTTTTAGAAATAAAACATTTTAACATAGAATGTGAAAGATCATGAAATATTATCATATAAACATTTTGAGTTCTATGTGCAGTACGTACAATTTCATGTGACTTACTAGAAATAAAACATTTGAACTCTCCCCCTGTTGACCCAAATATGATATCATCTACTTAAATTTGGATAATAAGTAACTTATCCTTATGTGTTCTAGTGAAAAGTGTTTTATCTACCGTTCCTCTTGATGTTATGTCGATTTAAAATGCAGACTTGTATTTTAAATCTTTTGCTGGTTTTTACATGTAATACTTTCAATAAAAATTATGTAATTGTGTAGTGGTATATTTATTTATTGAGCTTTATCAAGCATGCTCAAGGCAATGATAAAATGATTGTACTTGAATTCATCAAGAGGCTTTGTGAAAATATATGCCCTCTTATTTTCAGAAGTCTTATATTCTAGGATAATTTTTCCTTTTAAACATTGTCTCTGAGAAAGTAGTGCTTAATCTCTATATGTTTTATCCTGGTGCTCAAGATAGGATTTGATGCAATTGAGATAGAACTTGAACAATCACAAAATATTATGGAGTTAGAAAATTTAAATTATAATCAAGTAATTGATTTTGTATCCACAAAATTTGTGAATAAAAGCTTCCAGCAGTAATATGTTCTGCTTTAGCTGTAGAAGTGGAGGCTGATGTTTGTTTCTTATTGAACCAAGATATCAGTCTACTACCCAGGAATTGACAAGTTCCTGAAGTACTTTCTCTATCCAATCTACATCCAGCATAATCAGCATCTAAGTAACCATATAGTTCAAATCCTGGCTCTACTGGATACCACGATCCCATTTCAGGTGTGCCTGATATCTCAAGATTCTTTTTATAGAACTTAGATGTAATTCCTTAAGATCTACCTGAAATCTTGCACAAATACTTGTGGTAAATATTATATCTAGTCTACTAGCTGTATGATAAAGAAGAGAGCTAATTATTGCTCCATATGTTTTTTGATCTACAGATTTATTAGATTCATCCTTATCTAACACATCATTAGTATCCATTAGAGTTTTCATGATAGATATAGTTTCCATGCCAAATTTTTTAATCAATTCCTTGGTGTATTTAGATTGAGAAATGAAGATACCTTCATTGCTTTGTTATACTTGTAAACCATTAAAGAAAGATAATTCTCTTATGTTGTTCATTTCAAACCTGGATTGTATTAAGTCAGCAAACCTTTTGCATAATCCAGAGTCTGTTGACCCAAATATGATATCATCTACATAAATTTGGATAATAAGTAACTTATCCTTATGTGTTCTAGTGAAAAGTGTTTTATCTACCGTTCCTCTTGTGAATGAGTGATCTAAGAGAAATGTGAATAAGGTCTCATACCAGGCTCTTGGACCTTATTTTAGACCATAAAGTGCTTTATTTAATTTGTCAATATAAGAGGGGTAAGTTAGATTTACAAAACTTGGAGGGTGTTCTACATAAACCTCTTATTGTAGGAATCCATTAAGGAAAGCACTTTTCACATCCATCTGATAAACTTTAATCCTTTTAAAATCTGTATAGGCTAGAAATAGTCTGATTGCTTCTAGCTTTGCTACTGGTGCAAAAGTCTGATTGTAATCAATTCCTTCCTCTTATCTGTACCCTTAAGCAACCAGTCTAGCTTTATTTCTCACAATCACTCCATTTGTATCCAATTTGTTTCTGAAAACTCATTTAGTTCCTATGACTGGATAGTTCTTTGGTCTTTCCATTAATTCCCATACTTTATTTCTTTCAAGTTGGGCAAGTTCTTCTTACAAAGATACTATCCAATATGAATCATTATTAGCTTCTTCAAATTTCTTGGGTTCAAATTGTGATAAGAAGCACTATAATATTTCTCTCGTTGATAGTTGTCTTCTTGTATTTACTCCTTCATTTACATTACCAAGGACTTGAGAAGAAGAATGATCCCTCAAAATTGACCTTTTTGGATCAATTCTTGTTTGATCAATTGGATCATGGTCTATTTGTTCTTCATATTGTATTTCAATTTCCTTAGCAATAACTTGTTCCATAACTACTGGATTAATATGTTCTACTGTAAGAACTTCATCTTCTGAGCTCTCAATATCATCTTCTTTTTTATAATTGTTCTTTTCAGAAGAGTTTTTTGTGTTCTCCATAATTTTTAATTCTTTGAAATTTTCATCCCTTGCTACCCGTTCCTACAATAAATTTCTGGTGGAAGTTTCCTCCCTCAGGGAACAAGCATAAGTTTCATGAAATACTACATGCATGGATTCTTCAATTTGAATTATCCTTTTATTTTAGCACCAATAGACTTTGCTAGATAAGGAATATCCAAAAAATATTCCAACATCAACTTTCATATCAAATTTGGGAAGATAGCTTTTCCCATTGTTAAGGATAAAACAAACACTGCCAAATATTCTGAAGTAAGAAACCTTTGGTGGCTTACCTTTCAAAAGTTCATAAGGTGCCTTTAGTTTATCTTGTGAATAATACTTTTGTTCCAAACATAATTAGCAGTGTTAACTGCTTCATCCCAAAGGTACCTAGGCAAATTAGACTCTACTAATAAAGTTCTTCTACCTTCAATTAGTATTCTATTTTTTCTTTCTGCAACTCCATTTTGTTGAGAAGTTCTGGGAGCGGAAAAGTTTTGCCTTATCCCTTCATCTTCACAAAATCTACAGATCAACTAATTTTCAAACTTTGTGCCATAATCACTTCTGATCAATAACACTTTAGTATCAAATTCAGGTTTGATATGTTTAATGAATTTTGTGAAAGTTTCAGACTTAGCTTTTTAAAAGAACACCCAACAGAACCTTAAAAAGTCATCTACAATAACAAATGTAAAAGACTTACCTCCTAAACTTTGAATGGTAAGAGGACCAATTAAATCAAGATGTAGTAAATATAAAATTCTGGGAGAATCATTCTTACAAATAAGTTTAAAAGAAGATTTTACCTATTTTCCCAACTAGTAAGCTCTACATGGATTGATATTTTTGTATTTACCTTTTGGTAATCCTCTTACTCGCTCATCTTTTGATTGCATTGCTATGGTCTTGTGAGTCAAATGACAGCCTTCTATACCATAGCTCATTCCTATCTATTTCTGTATTAAATAGACATAATTCATTGTTAGTGGAATCAAAATCAACAACATATATGTTGTCTTTTCTAGAACTTACTAGTACAGTTTTATTTGTTCTAGAGTTTATTATTTAGCAAATGTTGTTGGTGAATACAACCTTGTATTCACCATCACACAATTGACTAATGCTAATTGGATTATGTTGAAGCCCTTTAACATAAGCTACTTTAGCAAAGGTGATATCACCAATTTTGATCATGTCATATCCTTTGGTCTGACCAAAATTAGAATCATCAAAACTACCTTTAGACTATTTTTTGCCTTGAAATTTATCAGTATATCTCTTTGTCTAGTCATATGCCTGGAGCATCCACTATCCAAATATATCACTGCTGATTTGTGAAAGGACTGCCTTTTTCCTGAACATGAATTTAAATATTAGTTAGGATCCAGGTTACCATGGACTCATTACTTCTTTTTCCATTGTATGGAGTAATGAATGTATATGATGGTCTTTTATAATATCCCTTATGATAAAAGAGTGTTGGTCTATTAAACCAACAGCTTCTAGTTTCATGACCTTTGATATAACAAACTTTGCAAACATCATGCATAGAATTACATTGATAAGAATAATTGCTATTCAGGGATATGCATCGAGTTGAAGTCGACACAATATCGATTTGAAGTCGACATTTCACAAGATTTGCGTCGATATGAAGTCAATGCATGTTCCTAATTTATTGAAACTACTGACTTAAGTTTCTTATCTATCAATGATTGTTTATTTGCAACACTTTTTCCTTTGAATTTTCTCTTATCATTATCAGAAATTGAATAAATATTTTGGACTATTTTAGATGGTACTTTATTTGCCTTAATGAAAGATACAAGATTTTGTCGTGTAGGTTTATTATCAATTACTACAATCCTGTTAGGTTTTGCTCTTAAGCCCAAATGATCAAACCTTTTCTTAAGGTTTTTAGTGATATTCTTAAGTTGATTACTCCTTTCATTCAAAGAGTCTTCAAAGAATTTTGCCTTTGATAGTTCTTCTTTTAATGAAGTATTTTCTTATGTTAGCTTTCTAATCTGTTCCTTCAAATTAATTATCTCAACATCTAAATGATTATCTTGCTCTATTTGCTTAATATCATCTAGATAGTCTTCATAAATTTTCAATTTTTTCCTTAATGATTTGATTTCCTTTTTTAGTTCTATTTTATCAATGCAAAATTCTCTAAAACATATCTTAAAATCATTAGAAGTAAAATCTATATCATCAAAATAATCGAGTACCTCATTTGAATCATGATCAAATTCTCTCTCCAGTGCCATGAGACAAGCTTCCTCGACAGCCTTTTCTTCTTCTGTATCTGATGAAGAACTAGAATCTGAGCTAGATCTTTCGATAATACACATTTCCCTTTCTTTTATCCTTCTCATTTAGATACTTTTTTTGATCCTTTGAGCTAGATCTTTCCTTTTGATGTTCTGGACATTCAGTTGAAATATGTCCAGAATTTTTGTAGGTATAGCAAATTATCTCCTTATTAGGAGTTTTGTCAAACTTTGGTTTTCCCATACTTCTATCTCTTCTTCTTGAACCTTCTAATTTAATCTATTTTTTGAATCTTCTTGCCAGGAGATTGAACATTTCATTTTCAATAATAGATGGTTCATCTTCAGAAACTTTGAATGCTACTGATTTTTCTTTTGATGATAGACTATTCTCCTTTGCTTCAGTTTCAGCTATACTTTATAATAGTTGTTCATATGATTTCAGCTTTCCAAGTAGAGCATCTATAGTAATCTCTATATGACATCTAGCTTCTCTTATTGCCCAAATTCTAGAGTCCCATATATTAGGGAAGCGTGTGAGTAACTTGTCATTTATTTCTGTAAGAGATATGTCTTTGTTCAATCATTTTAACTCATTAATTATCATGTTGAATTTTTCATACATCTCTACTACAGATTCATCAGATTTCTTCTGGAAATTTTCATAGTGTGAGATTAGAAGTGATCTTCTATTCTTTCTTTCATCAACAATTTTTAATAGAGATTCTCATATCTCTTTTGTTGAGAGACATTCTGCAACTTTTTGAAATATATCTGACATGGTAGAGACTAAGATATTCATGACTTTTACATCAAAATCTTTAATTCTCATTTCCACATTAGTACATTCATTTCTTGGTACTAGTTCTGTAGTTATATTGCTTTCTACATCCCTTCAATATGATATTGGTGGTCCTATCAAGATTGATTCAAAAATTCCTTAATAATTAGAGTTCATATACAATCTGATCCTGGTTTTCCAAAGTGTAAATTTATCAAGATCACACACTGGTGGTCTAGTTGATGCAAATCCTTTGAAAGAATTTGATGCCATTATGGTAAATGTGTATGTGAATATATTGTTGCAACTAAAATGATCTTTTGATCAAGGTGTTAACCTTATTATAGATTAATTCCTATATATTATCCTATTAATGATTAACCTCCCTCTGATACTAATTGAAATAGGAGTTAAGTTGCTGTAATCTTCAAAGTTGTCTCTAGAGGGGATGAATAGAGTTTAAAAATTATCTTAAAATACTTAATTCTAATCACAGAATTTGCATTCAAATAAACAATTATCCAGAATAAGATATAGTAAAGTAAAATTACAACATCGCATCACAGAAAATAAGACAAAAACAAAATCACAAAAGACAAAAGGATTATAGTAGTTCCCCCTCAATCTGGGTACATCCACTTTTTTACCCATATGGTAGGAATTCACTATCACAATGTATGAGTTTTTTATCATGATACTCTTAGAACCACACCAAATCTTTTGATAAGGAGATCTTGAATCATTTACAATCTGAGTCTTTTCTCAAGGAGACTCTTAGAACTTCTCACAGAATCCTTTGATGAGGGATTCACAAAACTCTTTTCTCTAATACAAAAAGTAAAATAAGAGAAGATTTGAGTTAGAATGATTCTTCTCTTTGTGTCGTCTCTTCAGATTTTTAAGGACAATCAATGATGATCTATGTAACTTCTGATGAATCTCTAAATATCAAAATATCAAAGACTGTAAGCCCAATCTCTGGATAATCTTTCAAAATCTTCTCTGAATCTGATGCAATTTCCACTCGAGAAAAAGTACTAATTCTCTAATCAGATTCAGCAACTATCAAAACTAATCGACTGATATTGGAAGAGATTCAATTGATGATGATGATCTTCCAAGGTTTATCTATCGAATTCACTTCCCACAATCTGATATATATGAAAGTGAGGGATAGATCTGACTTAACTCTAAAGGGGAGTGAATAGAGTATTTTAAAATTTATTCACTTATTTTTATAGCGGATTAAAAGTTAGTGATATATATAAGTATAAGAAGAAAATCACAGCGCGTACAAATAGAAATGATAAAGACAATCCAGACGACATAAGGAATTTATAGTGGTTCCCCAATAAACCTAGGTGCATCCACTCTTCTACCACCCTGGTAGGAATCTACTACAGGTTTTTGATCAGGTGTCCTGCCACCATAGGTTTTTGCTCAGGTGCCCTGTCACAACAATATCAATTTTTCTAAGGGAGATCTAGCAACCCTTTGAGCTTTTGATCAGGTGCCCAAAAACCAATCCCAAGTCTTTTGATCAGGTGACATGTGAATCAAAAAGGTTAACTTTTAAAGGGAGTTTAAACCCTGTACACAGTGAAAGGGAAAAGTAAAAAGATGTTGTCTTCTCTATCTCAAAGCTCTGAGAAGACTAGTGGATTTTTTTGATGATGTCAAAGCTCCCCCTGAGTTGTATGGATCTGATCAGGAGTAGAAGCTTTGCTTTAGGGTATAGGCCTTCAAAATGATGTTGCTCTTCAGCAAGCTTTTAGACTGATTTTGATTAGTTGTCTCTTAAAAGCCTGAAGAAGATGAAGAACTCTATGTGTATGAGAGTTGTGTTGTTCTTCACTGATTACTGATTGCTCTTCTTTTTCACTAATTCACTAACTCTTGTAATCTTCTGAGAAATCACTTTATATATTGATTATAGATTCAAAACATTTGAATTTTAAATTCTTTCCTTGAAATCCTCTGCATAATTTTTGGGATCATAAACGGCTAATTTTGTCTTGAATGCATTTCCCTAACTGTCCCAGTAAATAAGGTAGAGTAATAAATTTGTGAAAACCATAATTAATGCTGTCAGATAACAGTTATATTCTTGGGAATATGGAGCATTAATTATCAGAGCATTACTGTCTTATAATAATAAAATTTGAAATCAAACTGGTATAGTCGAACTGAGAAACTGCAGAGAAGATAAGTTAAACAAAACTTGGAAGGAGTTAGTCGAACTCAACAATGAATTCGCCTACCTGAGCTCCAAGTTTGTCGAGCTAAGAATTCTCCTTCATTGAGCTGAGGTCCAAGATCGTCGAGCTGAAAATATACTTGCCAATCTGAGCTCCAAGTTCATAGAACTGAGACAGTCCTTCGTCGAGCTGAACTTCTGATATGAGATATCAGTTCGTCGATCTCAGTAAGACTTTCGTCGAGCTCAACTTAGAGAAGGAACTCTGAGTTTGTCGATCTGAGATAGAAGATCGTCGAGCTGAGTTCAGCTATCGTCGAACGACTTTCCTACAATTATTTAAACTGCTTTTCCTTTGAAGTCTTTTGTCTCTAAAGTCTTCTAAAGTAGAGACTGACAATCTAAGTAGGTGATGCTGACTTAGACCCTAGAAATAATATATGACCCTAGACTATACATGTTGGGTCATCTAATAAATCCTAATAGTAAACCTTGCCCAAATCACAAGTAGGGTTCCAACAATCTTCCCCTATTTGGGTGAGGTCACTATAAAAATAGAAAAAAAATCACAAAGCAAGAAAAGAATATTTGATAAAATTATAAAACTTCAACAGATATAAACAATTGTGCCTTGTGAAAATATACACAATAATAATAAAGTTCAGAAAGCATAAGCAGGAAATTATGAGTCTTTCTTTGAAGCATCTGTAGGACCTGAAGCAGGTTTGGTAAAAATCATCTTTCTTTTTGGATCAGCAGCTTGCTATTGAGTCATCTTCATATTTTGAGCACCAAGAATCTTCATAGATAAGACTCTGGGCACTACAGCTTCTGGATGCAGATTCATATAAGCATCAAGATTAAAGAGATTTTTTACCAGATATTTGTCCAATTCCTTCTTCCTATAAGATGACATGGTTGAAAATTGAGAGGAATCTTTTCCTTCTTCCTTGGCCTTCCTTATCTGAGATAGAGTTATCAGCTCATTAAACCTAACCATTCTATAGTTATGATCCAACTCTAGATCATAAGTAGGAGAAGGAGGCCTCTTTGGACTTGATTTTTCTTCCTGACTGGCTTGTTCTGTTTGTTGGCTGCTTTGATTATCAGACTGTTGCTGTTGTTTTCTTTGTTGGCTGTTGGATTGATTTTCTGACCTTGAAGGTCTGTCTTTGCTGATTTGAGTAGGTATTGATTATTGAGAGTGAGAAATAGACCTTTGAACTTTAGAAGCACTTCCTGTTGATCCTAATGCAGGAGGAGGAGGTCCTCTCCAAGTCCTTTGAGGAGAATGGTACCTTTTTCATTTTCTTCCTTCTCTTTTGTTCATTTTTAGAAAGCCTCATCCAGTGAGGAGTATCTGGAGTGTGTGTAATATTATGCATAATGTAATAGGGGGTATCTGCTATAGGATTTGGTTTTGGAGCAGCCCTTAATGGAGCCTTCTTCTTGGCTTTCCTTTTCTTAGAACCAAAATCCTCTGAATCATCTGATTCATCATCATCATCTGATTCAATGGCAGGAATATTATACAGATCATCAATCTGTTTTAGCATTTGAGCAGAAAATGCAGGAGGAGCTTGTAGCTGTACATATTTATTTATTATTTCAGCCTGAGGCTGTGGCTCTATATGTTCTGTACTAATCTGTACATCAGTATCTTCTATATCTATATCTTAAAACATAATCTCATCCATATCTGGCATTGGGGATTCAGCCCAAGCATAAGTTAGTGGAGAGATAGCCTATGGCTCTATAATATTTACTGATATAATCTCAGAGATTGAAGAAATACTGGGAGAAATATTACATAAACTATTTATAATTTCTTCTACAACTGAAGAATCAACTGGAGCAGAATAGCAAACTATTGCTTTAGAATAATCAGAAACTTTATCAAAAACTGGTAAAGTGCAGCTGTAAACTGTATCAAAAGAATGAAGTAAGGAAGGAATGTAAACTGTGGGATTGATGATGAAATCACCAACAGTGATTATTTCTTGGGTTACTGCCTCTTCTTCAAAACAAATCATTTCAATATCATCAAGAATTTTAACTACTGCTACTGGAATTGTTACTGTTGTTATTGCTACTGATTTTGTTGCTGTTGCTGGAGCTGGAGCTGCTGCTGGAGCTTCTTCATTGAACATCTCCCCCTTCCTAGATTCAAAGAGACCTGAACTCAGTCCCCCAGAAGAAGGGACAGAGGTGGAGGAAGCCAGCTTAGCAGAAAGAAGGGAGATAGAAGCAACAAGAGGAGCAATAGCCTCATCTGTGAGCTTCTTCAGAGTTGGTGAAATGAATTTAATAAGGTCATTGTAATGTCTGAGAAATCCAAATATAGTGGATCAGGAGTAGAGGGGGTATAGGTGGATCTTTTACCATAGTTGGAATAGATTGAAAATGCTTGAGGGATGTCTGATTATAGGAAGGTTAGAAAAGTTGGTGGAAGATTTGGTGGAGGGATGGCATAAGGTAGTTCATCTGGAATGATTTCCTGAACTTATGAAAGAGTTGGAGAGTGTTGTGGAGATGGAGATGATAGTAGATTGAAAGTTGGAGATGACAGAAGTGGATCTGGATGTGTAGAAGTGGATGGAATGTCATCAAGATGTGGTGGAAGAGGTGATTGAGGAGGTGATGTTGTATCCTCAGGAATGTGGATTGGTGATTGTGGTTGAGATGGTGGTTGAGATGGTGAGGCAGGAGGGATGGAAGTAGATGGTGTGTCTGTAATGACTGTGGATGGTTGTTGAAGAGGAGGAGATGGTATATGAGTCGGAGAGGGAGGAGGAGTAGGAACTTCTTCAAGGGTTGAGTGAGTGGCTGTTACAGCCCTTGTGTCCTCTGAAGCTGTCTTAGAAGAGGAAGTCCTAGAGGGCTTTGGGATAACCCTCTCTCATCTGCCAAAGAGGAAAGAGGTAAGCCTCTTGGAGGCATTGATGAAAATGTTCTAGGAGACCAAAAGTTATGGAACCTTTGCCTATAAGAAGATTCCCAGAACTCTACCAAAACTCACATCCTACTTACTCATTTTCTTTTTAATCAAATCAAATACAATTCCACCCCATTTCACTGATTTTTGATTAACTGGGGGACTCATCAGAAGGAATTGGTGCCTGGTGATGTAGTCATGGGTAGAGTGCTTGCCCAAGATGACTTTGCCAACCACATTTGCCAAGAACTTATATTCAACAAACAAGTTCTTCTTCAGCATTTTATTAGGGTTTCCACGGGAGTGACCCATTATAACTAGCATATCATCAAACTCAGTGCTAGATAATTCAATATCATCTTCTCCATTGATAAAGCAAAAAAATTCAGTTAAAATAACAGGGGTAAGAGAAACCTGGTGTCCAGAAATTGATCCAGAAATGGTGGTTTGATCTGGAAAAGTTGTTGTGAATACCCATCCTTTATTTCCTGCACTGGAAGTTTGATCCTTAAGGTCTTGAACTTTCTCAACTGTGGAGCCTCAAACAACTGAAGGATGTTCTTGAAGATTTGATCAGAATGGCTGAATGAATCGGTGTCAATGTCAAACCCTAATCAAATTTTATCCCAGAGAGGTTCGTCGCTAAAATTGCCATTGTTATCCTGCAAAGAGAAAAAGATCAAGTTCAAAAGAACTGGAAAGCATGGGATGGAGTTCGATGAAAACCTAGTTATAAGGTTTCAGAAGTCGAAAAGACGAACTCCGTCCGACGCAATAGAAAAGCTTCGAACTCAGTTCGACGAAAAATCTCATAGAGAAATAAAAATCGTCGACCTAAGTTTGAAGAGGGGAAAAATAATTCGTTGTTCTCCGTTCGACAAAAAAATTTCTGAAACAAATTCATCGATCTCTGTTCGACGAATAGTTTCTCAAAGAGATTTTGTCAATCTCCATTCGACGAAAATCTCAATAAGAGTTCACAGATTGTCGATCTCCATTCGACGAAAAAGTGACCAATTCTTCGACCACAAACAAAAATTAAATTAAGGCTTCTCCATTAATCATACCTAGCTGATTTAGGAAGAACTGATGTTTCTTTTCATCTAATGGTTTGGTGAAAATGACTGCTCTTTGTAAATCAGTAGAGATAAAGACAAGATTAATTTAATTTTTGTCTACACAATCTCTAATTAAATGATGTCTAATCTCTATATGTTTGGTCCTACTATGATGCACTGGATTTTGTACAATAGAATTTGCACTGTTATTATCACAAAAGATAGTTGAATTATTTAGGTTGAAACCATAATCCAGGAGTTAGTTTTGAATCCACAAAATCTGTGAACAGTAAGTACATGTTGTAATGTATTCAGCTTCAACAGTTGATGTTGACACAAAAGTTTGCTTCTTGTAAAACCATGACACAAGCCTATCATCAAGAAATTGACAAGTTCCTGATGTGCTTTTTCTGTCAACTCTACATCTAGCAAAGTCAGCATCTAAGAATCCAGTTAAGTCAATGTCTGACTCTGTTGGATACCAAAGTCCTAGATTTGGATAACCCTTTATATATCTTAAAATCCTTTTTAATAAAATAAGGTGTGATTATTTAGGGTTGACTTGAAATATAACACAAATACAAGTAGCAAACATAATGTCTGGCCTACTAGCTGTAAGATACAATAAGGACCCAACAATAACCCTATATGTTTTCTGATCAACTGGTTTGCCCTGTTCATCAGAATCAACTACAGCATTGGAGGGCATGGGTGTTTTCATTGCTGAGGCATCAGACATCCCAAACCTTTTTATAAGCTCCTTAACATATTTAGATTGGGATATAAAGATACCATCAGTGGAGTGCTTCACTTGGAGACCAAGGAAGTAGGATAGTTCACTCATACTACTCATTTCAAACTTTGAATGCATCAGTTCAGAAAACCTTTTGCAAAGTTTGGAATCAGTATATCCAAATATTATGTCGTCTACATATATTTGTACCAGCAAAATTTTATGCTTATGATTTCTAATAAATAAGGTCCTATCTATAATGCCTATACTAAACTTATGCTCTAAAAAAAGCTAGCTAAGGTCTCATACCAAGCTCTTTGAGCTTGCTTTAAACCATAAAGAGCTTTATGCAGCTTAAAAATATAGGAGGGATGAGTTGAAGAGATAAAACCTGGTGGTTTTTCAACATACACTTCCTCTTTTCGTTCTCCATTGAGAAATGCACTTTTGACATCCATTTGATATACTTTGAAATTCTGATGGGCAGCATAAGCAAGAAAAATTCTGATGGCTTCAATTCTTGCAACAGGAGCAAAGGTTTGATCATAATCAATGTCTTCTTCTTGTGAATAACCTTGGGCTACCAATCTTGCTTTATTTCTTACTATTACACCTTGTGCATCCAACTTATTCCTAAAGACCCACTTGGTTCCAATGATTGGGTAGTCTTTGGGTCTTGGAATTAATTCCCAAACTCTACATCTTTCAAATTAATTGAGCTCCTCTTACATTGCAATAATCTAGGGGGGATCTTGCTCTGTATCTTTAATGGATTGAGGTTCAATCTGAGAAAGAAAGCAAGCATGCATCTAATCATGATTTAATTGATGCCTTATTTGCACAACAGCTGACATGCCTCCAATCACTTTAGATATGGGATGATCTCTAAGTGTGACAAGATCAGTGGGTAGAGTTGGTTCTTCAATAACCATTTGTGGTACTAATTCCTCCGATGGAATTTCACTAGCCACAATGTTTTCAGCAATCTGTTCCTGAATTTCTTCTTTACTATCTTCATCAATAATCTGTTGAGAAGGATGTGATATATCCTCTTGTGTTAGGATTAAATCATCCATTTTCTCACACAGATTTGGTACCTACAAATTTTCTATGGTATAAGAATTTTTCTCCTTGTAAAACATGCTAGTCTCATCAAAAGTTACATGCACAGATTCTTCTATTTTGAGAGTTGATTTATTATACACTCTATAAGCCTTACTAACTTGGGAATATCCAAGAAAAATTCCATCTACAGCTTTGGCTTCAAACTTTCTAAGATATTTCTTGTCATTATTGTGAATATAACATATACAACCAAATACTTTAAAATAGTTTGTTTTAGATTTCTTCCCTTTAAGTAATTCATAGGGGGTATTACCCTTTAGCTTATGAATTAGAATTCTATTCAGAACATAATTTATTGTCCTTACTGCCTCTGCTCAAAAGGATAGGAGCAAGTGAGCATCTGCAAGTAATGTCCCTGCAGATTCAATCAGGGTTCTATTTTTCCTTTCAGCTACCCCATTTTGTTGAGGAGTTCTAGGAGTAGAAAAAAATTTTCTAATACCTTCCTTCTCACAGAATTATTGTATGAGAAGAGATTCAAACTCAGTGTCATGATCACTTCTGATCAATGGAACTTGAGTAGAGTACTCAATCTAGATGCTCTTAAGAAAGTCTATAAGAACTTTAAAGTTATCTGACTTGTTTTTCAGAAAGAAAACCCAAGTGAATCTAGAGAAATCCTCAATATTCACTAAGGTGTATGACTTCCCTCCCAAGCTTTGTACAACAATAGGTCCAAAAAATTTCTTATGGAACAAGTACAAGATTCTGGGTGAATCACTTTTACTAATGGATTTGAAACTATTTTTAGTTTGTTTGCCTAATTAACAAGCCCTACAGAGTCCTTCCTTTCTTATAGGAGCCAGAAGGTAGTCCTTTGATAAGGTTTTCCTTAGATTATTTGGCTGTGGTCCTAAGGTTTACATGTCCTAATCTCTTATGCCAGAGTTCACTAGTTTTATTAATATGATTGAATAAATAGATTTCTGATTTAACAAAATTAAAATCAACTAGGTAAATGTTACCTTGTCTAATTCCAGTTAAAATTGTTTTGTTTTTATCAGAAGTAATTGAACATAAACACTTATTAAATATTACCTGATAACCTTTATCACATAGTTGGTTGATAGAGATGAGGTTATACTTCAGACCATTTACATATGCCACCTTCATGAATGTGACAGCTCCAATCTTAACATTCTCATATCCTTCTGTTTGTCCATATTTGGAGTCTCAAAAAATAACTTTGGGTCCAAGCTTTGCTTTGAAGTCACTTAGGTTGGCCTTTGAACCTGTCATGTGTTTTGAGCAACCACTATCCAAATACAACTATTCAACTGTGGTAGGATAGTCCTTTACTTGTATAAAAACAGATTAATTGTTTTTGACCCGGGTTACCTTGGGTCCTTGATTTCTTTCAAAATAATAACTAGAAATATAAGAGCAATCAGGTTGATCCTTATAACCTAATGGATGATATCTCCTAGGAGGGATTATCCACTAAGTAAAAGAATTAACAAATTTTGGTCTTTGATTATTATTTTGATAAGGATTTATGTTTCTATTTTGAAAATGTGAGTTCGACGAATTTAGTTGAGTTCGGCGATCTAAATTTGATGAAAAGTATTTATTTCGTCGATCTCGGTTCACAGAATGATAATACTCATTCCCTGCATTCTACGATCGTCGATCTCTGTTCGACGAAACATGTTGATTTTGTCGAGCACCCTTTGTTGAGTAATCATACCCAAATTCTGGGTTTAGAGTTCGTCGATCGCCGTTTGACGAATAATGTTGATTTTGTCGATCTCGGTTCGACGAATTTTGTTGAACATTATTTTTATGAGATTTTTTATTTTTCTTTGATTTAATCTTTGGTAAAGTTTCAGTATCTTTATTTATAAGTTGTAATGCTTCTTTCTCTTTTCCTTTAGCAGATATGGATTCAATTGGTTTAGATAAGATATTTTTCTCAAGAATATAAGGCTGACTAGATGAAGCTCCCAAACCCAGTTTGCCATTTAGCCTGGAATTTACTGTTCTTGTAATATTCATCAATTTGATTCTTCTCCCATTAAGGGATTCTTCAAATTGCTTAGCCTCAGATAATTTAGTTTCTAAGGAAAATATTTGATTATTAGCAATTTTTAAATCTTCTTTAAGTTTTAAGTTTTAAAAAGAAACATTTTCAAATTCAATTAATTTCTCTCTGAGAAGTTTGATTTCCTTCTCAGATTTAATCAAATCTTTACATAATAATATGAAATCAATTTTAAATTGTTCTGAATGAAAATCAAAAGTTGAGATTACCTGATCTTCTTTTGATTCAGATTCAGATTCTTCTTCAGAATTATTGCATGAGGCATTGATTGTCATCAAACAAATTTCCTTTGCTTTTTCTTCTTCTTCATCTTCACTGGAACTAGATGAAGATTCTGACTCAGATTAACTCCATGTTTCAGCCACAAATCCTCTTTCCTTCTTTTTGTATTTGCTGTAAGAGGGCTTGCTGGAATTTTTCTTGGAGTCTTTCTCCTTTCTTTATTCTTTCTTCTGGTCACTACAACAAACTGCACCTGTTGTAAGGACTGAAATATAACAGAAACCCAATTTGTTACTAATACATATATTTAGTAACAAAATTTTTTTGTTGTTACCAAAAAGTAATTTTTTGTAACGAATATTTTATATTTCGTTACAATAATAATTTATTTGTTACTATAAATGTAAGTATTTGTAACAACACTAATGTTACGTTACAAATAGTAAATAATTTCTCACAATATGTATCAATTGTAACCACATCATGAAAGTTTTTTGTGACAAAGAGATTTTCGTTACTATTATTAATATTTTATTATTAAAGTTTTGTTATCATAAATATATCATATTTTATTGCAACAGTAATATTCGAGAGCATTTTTTGGACTGAGAGAACATTTTTCTCCCGAGCATGTGCTTTTCACTCGGACGTGCGTTTTTTTCCCGAGCACACTATTTTTCCTAGCTCGACTCCAATGTTCTCAAGCTCGATTACTCCATGAGCTCGATCTCGTGTTCCATGAGGTCGAGCTCCATTATGAGTCGAGCCCGAGGTCGAGTAAGATTAGCTTGAGCTCGATTACTAGCCGAGCTCGATCTATCTCAGATTCTTTTTTAATCGTAACTGTTTTTTTGTAAGGAAAAAAACATTCGTAACGAAATAATATTTATTGTGACCAATTTATTGTGAGGAAGAATCTCTTTTTGGTGAGAAAGTATCGTTTGTTACAATTAATTTTTTTGTAACGACATGCATACATTCGTTACAAAAACCTTTAGCGTCGAGCTTTAGAGGAGGACCGTTACTTAAAGGTATTGTCGTTACCAAAGAGTTTTTGTAACGAATTTTGGCACTTATTGTAACGATTTAAGTCCTCACTATAAGTGCATTTTGTTGTAGTGGGTTCTCTGGACATTCTAGAAGTATTTGTCCAGGTTTCCTGCATCCATAACAGACAATCTCTTTAGTAGGAGTCTTGTCATACCTTGGTTTATCATCATTTTTGGAATATTTTCTCCTGAATTCCTTCCTTGTCATGTTGTAAAATCTCTTAGCCAAGAGACTCAATAAATCTTCATTGTTTGGAATGGCTTCGGTTTCTTCAGTTGCTTTAAAAGCAATTCTTTGCTCTTTCCTTACTGAAGATAAAGTCTTTTGCTCAACTTCTCTGGTTTTGATGAGCTGCTCATAAGACTTGAGCTTGCCCCACAAAGTTTCAGTAGAGATTTCATTTAAGCGTCTGGCTTCTTTGATTGTCCAGATCCTAGAGTCCCATATGCTAGGGAAGCACATAAGGATCTTGTCATTTATCTCTGTCACTGAGATGTTCTTGTTCAATGATTTCAGCTCATTGATTATGAGGCTGAGTCTATTATACATATCAGTAACTGATTCTACTTCTTCCTTCTTGAAGTTCTCATACTAAGAGATCAGATGTGATCTCCTATATTTCCTTTCATCTGTAGATCCTGCAACCATCCCATTTAGGGAATCCCAGATATCCTTGACTGAAGTGCATTCAGCAACTTTCTGTAATATGTCATCAGACATAGTTTGAGCCAAAATGTTCATGGATTTGGCATCTGCAACTTTCAGCTTCTTTTGAGCCTCTGTCCACTCAGGTGGTGGTACAGCTGAGGTGTTTGTTGATCCAGATGGAGTAGGGGGACCTGACAAAATAGAATTATAAATATCTTCATCAATAGAATTCATATAGAGCCTAATCATTGCCTTTTAAAGTACAAACTTATTAAAATTGCATACTGGAGGTATGGTGCTTGAATACTCTTTGTTTTGTGCCATGAGAAAAGAAGCAAACTAGATTAAATGAGATCTATCAAGGATCTTTTGGTTCAAGTGGTAGCCTGTAAAACGAAAGAACAACCCTCTGATACCAATTGAAAGTGAGGGATAGATCTGACTTAACTCTAGAGGGGGGTGAATAGAGTATTTTAAAATTTATTCACTTGTTTTTATAGCGGATTAAAAGTTAGTGAAATATATAAGTATAAGAAGAAAATGACAGCTTGCAAACAGAAAAGATAAAGGCAATCCGGAAGACACAAGGAATTTATAGTGGTTCCCCAATAAACTTGGGTACATTCACTCTTCTACCACCCTGGTAGGAATCCACTATAGGTTTTTGATCAGGTGCCCTGCCACCATAGGTTTTTGCTCAGGTACCCTGTCACCACAAGATCAATTTTTCTAAGAAAGATCTAGCAACTCTTTGAGCTTTTTATCAGGTGCCCAAAAACCAATCCCAAGTCTTTTGATCAGGTAACTTGTGAACCAAAAAGGTTAACTTTTGAAGGGAGTTTAAACCCTGTACACAGTAAAAGGGAAAAGTAAAAATATGTTGTCTTCTCTATCTCAAAGCTCTGAGAAGACTAGTGGATTTGTTGATGATGTCAAAGCTCCCCCTGAGTTGTATGGATCTGATCAGGAGTGAAAGCTTTGCTTCAGGGTGTAGGCCTTCAAAATGATGTTGCTCTTCAGCAAGCTTTTAGACTGATTTTGATTAGTTGTATCTTGAAAGCCTGAAATAGATGAAGAACTCTGTGTGTATGAGAGATGTGTTGTTCTTCACTGATTACTGATTGCTCTTCTTTTTCACTGATTTGCTAACTCTTGCAATCTTCTGAGAAATCACTTTATATACTGATTGCAAATTCAAAACATTTGAATTTTAAATTCTTTCCTTGAAATCCTCTGCATAATTTTTGGGATCCTGAACGGCTATTTTTGTCTTGAATGCATTTCTCTAACTGTCCCAGTAAATAAGGTAGAGTAATTACTCTGTGAAAACCATAATTAATGCTACCAGGTAACAGCTATATTCTTGAGAATATGGAGCATTAATTATCAGAGCATTACTGTCTTATAATAATAAAATTTGAAATCAAACTTGTATAGTCGAACTGAGAAACTGCAGAGAAGATAAGTCAAACAGAACCGTGAATGAATTAGTCGAACTCAGCAATGAATTCGTCGAACTGAGCTCCAAGTTCGTCGAGCTAAGAATTCTCTTTCGTTGAGCTGAAAATATACTTGCCAATCTGAGCTCCAAGTTCGTCAAAATGAGATAGTCCTTCGTCGAGCTGAACTTTTGATATGAGATATCAGTTCGTCGATCTCAGCAAGACTTTCGTCGAGCTCAACTCAGAGAAGGGACTCTGAGTTTGTCGATCTGAGATCGACGATAATCGAGCTAAGTTCAGCTATCGTCGAACGACTTTCCTGAAATCATTTTAACTGCTTTTCCTTTGGATTCTTCTGTCTCTAAAGTCTTCTGAATTAGATACTGATAATCTAAGTAGGTGCTACTGACTTAGACTCTGGAAATAATCTATGACCCTAAATATACATGTTGGGTCATCTAATCAATCCTAATAGTAAACCTAACCCAAATCACAAGTAGGGTTCCAACAATATATTTTCTTGATCGTTTGGTTATTGATAATCAGTTTTATAAACTGTGATATATCTCTTATCTGTATATTTGTTTCTTTGTAACTCATCGTATATATAGATCGACTGCCTCTCACTTCTCCAAGAATCTATTATGTAAACCACTTGTTAATTTAAATCAGAATGAATCCACAAAACAAATTCTGTTAAAAAATCCAGTCAACATAACGTCGAGGTCTAGTCAAAGCAACATCGATTTATGACTATCTGTATGAAAATCTTTGTAGTCGACGTTCCGTCGATATCATGTTGAAGCGTACATCAATTTAATCTTTAAGTGTCGTCGAATTATCTAGATTAAGTTGCTCTAACTTCTACTCAAAGTAACGACGTATTCCAGTCAACGTTACGTCGAGATCTAGTCGACGCATATTGGTAATTCATGATTTTTCTCTTCAATTCAGTATGCCTTGTATATGTCTTTTATATCAATGACACCATAGGACTTTTAAGACCAAATTATCCTCTCTATACATCATAGATAATAGACCTAGGATGTAAAACCACTAAATATTATTTGTTAAGCTAAATTATAAGAGTTGTTTCTAACAAGATCTTGCAGGGGATGGGGTTGAGGTGATGTCGATGAAAGGGGACACTGTATGGAAAACCGCTATCAGATGACTGTGCAGCAGAAAGAGCGAGCTAAGACCAGAAAGAAAAAATTTGCAGACCTGGGATCTGTACGCGAGTACTTAATTCATATTGACTCGCCTAAGCTCCATGATTTCTATAAGCGAGGTCTTCCGTGGCCTCGATAACAATGGTGGTCAGGGTAGGGAGCCCGAGGCCAAGGCTGGGGGTGTATTGAGAGACATCAAGCGAGCCTATGTCCCCTCCAACTGGTCTAAGCCTCGACTTCTTTATTTACCAATCCTCCGCTCCTCTTGCCGAAGTTCGAGATAAATGTTTAGTGGCGATTGCCATCAATTTGGTTGTGGCCGCTTTGTTCTTTTCTTTATCAGTGGTGAGGCGGGCAAGAGCTTCTTTCGATATTGGCATGTTGTCAGAGAGCTTGTAGGGGTTACCTTCCATTCCCCATCCCTAGTTTATATAAGCATTGGTGGGGCCCATTGAGAGATTCCCTAAGCCTCCACTCGCCAAATAACAATGGGGTTAAATGTTCTTTCCGAGCCTGATCCAGGGCTCGAATAGAGCAGGGATTGTATACACCTCATATTTGTCGAGTGGGCTAAACCATGCAGGGTACGAGTAGCAGGCACCTAGCTTTGCCAAACACCCGCTACCCAGACTGGTGAGTGAGGGGTAAGTGGAGTCGGCAAGCTCGCACTCGTCCCTCAGTTAGTGAGTGAGTGGCGAGTGTCGGCTTCTCCAAGCACTCGCCACCCGGGCAAAATCTAACATCACGCTCGGCTCGCCCATCATAGAAGATTTTTTATTTTCAAGCGGCATTTTATTTTTGGCCTGCCATTAGTCATTCCAAACAATGGAGTTTTATTATTGGCAGACTATTTTTGGTTGCGTTTAGTAAAATAGTAAGGTCGGATCTCGCTATCCGCAGACCACTACCATAAAACTATAAATAGACCCCCAAAGGCACCTTTGGAGGGGATCTTTTCTTGGCTTCTATCTCCTTTGACTAGCTTTGGAAGGCAAGAGCTTCAGCTCACTATTCACTATGGTTTCTAGGTGGGTAGTTGGGAGCTCTCCAAGCCCTATGAAGGTGCTCGGTCCAACATTTGATTAGGGGGAAGCGATCTAAGAACTTTCGGGCGTGTGGCGGGGGACCTCCTCGCTGCGGCTCAGGGGTCTGTTTGAGGTTCTGGTGGGAAAGTCTCCAAACTCTAAATCTTCATCCTAGTGTGCTTATTTGGGAGAAGTAGAGGCGAGATACACCTCCGGTCTTAAATTCTTGTTGAGATGTGGTTTTCGGGTTCAACACTAAAACCATTTAGCTACTTTGAGAGGATGAAGCTGAAAGGAAAGGAAGTAACAGAGGAAGATACCTCAAAGATAGACAAGAAGGCCAAGGATGATGACAATGGAAAGAGGCAATTGCAGTTTTAAATTTCATTATAAACACTTTGACTTTATTTGTATATGAATTTTGGTGTGTTGACTCATATCTATTTTCATGTTTTCATATAATTGTTTGAGTGTAGTTCATCTTTACTTGATATTCCGACTTCTTCAAATAGGGGTAGCTTGTTGAGAAAATTATCCACATTTAAAATAAACTCATTATGTATTTGATGAGTACTTTAGTTTTGATGTTTTATACTTTGTTTAGTGAAATGTTATCATAGAGCTAGACTTAGTGTCAATAAATATAGTTTGCCAATGTAATCCTTCATTGTGTAAAACACCATGTAGACATTAGATCTAGATTATGTTAAGCTTGTCACTTAATCATTTTCAATATGTACAAAGTTCTATGCAGCTGGCTGGAGCACTGGTCTAACATTCACAAAGTTCAAAATCCATCAATGTCATTTGTTGACTAGACATGATGCCGACAGTAAGAATGTATACTAGACTTTCCTTTGACATATTCAATTTACAGTCTTTATCTACTTGACATATCGATGAGAAGAACCTTAGACAAAGTAAATTTACTCTTTATGTTGATTAGAAGACCATGTATGTCGAACAAATTCTAAGAATCCGAGATCGAGAAACTAATGCTGCACTTAGAGATCTCATCATTTTCTCAAGAATTGTTTGATGCTTTCATTCATCAAGATCTTCAATCGAGCAAACCAAGTTATCAGATCTGACGATCCAAGATCTTATCTAGCGATCCATATGTCAGATAAGCTATAAATCATGAAGGAGTTAATACCATGATCTGTAAACTCGCAAGCACTTGAAAATTGCTCTAATCAGTTCATTAAGTTCTTCAATAGAACAAGATAGATTCTGACTTTTGCCAATCAAGATGAGACTTTAATTTATACTTCAGTTTTCTCCTCTCACTCACATGAAGCCGATCTATTATATGATAAAGATTATTTAAAGGTTCGAATTTTCTTATTTAGAAGAAGAAAATTTTCAATCCAATCCTCTCAAGCTTAAACAAGACTCAACTCTTTCAAAGATCTATCTTATTCAGTCTAGTGAGTGTGCTGTAAAAATATAATAAATCCTCTTTGTAGGATTCATCTATTGAATCCGAGTTTTTAGCTGGATTCCTCCATGAAATCTAAGGTAGGATTTATCTTTGGAATATGAGGTAGGATCCCGAGTTAGGGGATCTAAGGTAGGAAATGAGTTAGTGTTCTTGAGGAAGGAGATCAGTTCTCTGAGTGTAAGATCATCTATTGATCCGAGTTAATTTGGAGTTGCTAAGGCTAGCACATTGCTATATAACCAAAAGGGGAAAGCAGACGTACCCAAATCAAGGAACCATTATAAATTCTAGTGTTTGTGTTGTGCTTGTTTTCTCTCTTGTCACGTCGACATTATTCCGCTGCGATAAATTTTTAAAAGATGTTACCTATTCACCCCCTCTATATGAAAGCTAAGCTATCACATATATTACACTCCTTACACATGTCATTTCCCTAGGCATATGATTTAAAATATGAAATATAATAATAATAATACGTGCATGCGTAACAATGCATCCCGCTAGAAAATCAGCCTTGAACCTAAGGATAAAGTACCGCCCGCCATCCAGTAATGGTGTGCCTATGGGTGGGCTGTCGTAGAGGGGAGCATAGCTTCGTACAATAGTATATCAGTGATCATAAGGGAGACAAGTCAGCCATGCAGACCTCATCCAAGTCATCCCCGATGAGGGCCCAAAATTCTTTGACAAGACACCTATGATTAGGCAAGTAGGGTTGCTCGTTGTAGCACAGACCCTTGCTCTACAACTCATTGCACTCTTGGTTGGAAATGCGGTGAGTAGAGATATGGCGGTTGTTGCGTGGGGACATAATGGTTTTCTAAGGTAGAGGAGGTGATAGTGGTAGAGGTTTAGATGGGGAGGAAAATATGGTTGGTAGGGAGGTTTGGAAAGAGGTGATGGGTGTTTCAATATGTGGAGTCTAGGCGGTCTGGCGAACATAATTGGCAGTCGGGATTAACAGTCTGGTGGACTAAAGGTTTGGTTTGGTGGTTTGCCTATTGTTGGCATGGCTTTAGTTCTGGTGACTTATTTTGGCGATCTGGCAGTTCTCCTTTATAACTGCACAGGTGTTCAGCTGTGCGGTCTGGCAGTCAGAAAAATTTTACCGTAGTGCGGTATGGTGATCAGCTAAGGTTAGTCAAAGTTGTAGTCTAACAATTATTACCTGAATAACTACCCCAAGTTTTCAAGTGTGTTTACTGCAACTATGCCTTTTTGTGATCAGCAAAGGCTTGACCGTAGTTGAAGTTTTGTGGTTCCTAAGTACTATCACCATAGCGGCATGGCGGTTAGATTCAATCTAACTGCAGGTATTCCCCAGGATTTGCCTGTTGTATACTTACAGATAGAAACCAGAGCAACCCAGTTGATATCTTCTCGAGCTCTGTGTAACCTTATGGTTAGCTTGTCTAACCACACAACCTGCGCGTTCTGGATTTTATTTATCCGCCTAGTCACATGTGATGTGCGTTATGTATTCTCTCTCTCTCTTATTTTTATCTCTCTACACTAGTTTTCTATAAATAAGGGGATATACCCTTGTATTATTGACCCTTTGGAGTAATAAAAAAAATCCTTTATTTATGCTTTTCTATGAATAGTGGGCATCTTGTTTTTTTCAGGATCTCACTCCAAGAAGACGATTATTACTGGGACTGAAAGTGGCGGCTTATTCTATCCTGATAATGTGTTTGCTTTTTCTACTTCTACTTCTCTACTACTGTGACATTTTTTCCTTGGACATCATCCTCCTCACCTTTTTTACGAGCTCTTACCTGATCTACCTCGAGGAGACTCTTATCTCAATTGTGAAGCTTGCCAACTCAACAAACACCATCGTTCGTCTTTTCTAGCAAAACAAGGACATAGTTTTTCTCACCCTTTTGAACTTGTTCATTCTGACATTTAGGGACCTTCTCCTACTAAATTTGTTGGTAGGGGTAGTCTTTATATTGTCACTTTTATTGATGATTTTTCTATATATACCTGGTTGTACTTAAAAAAGAATGTTCTGAAATTTTTTCTATTTTCAATACGTTCTATAATGAGATACGTACTCAGTTTGATATCCCTATTAAAGAGTTTCGCACTGATAATATCAAAGATTATCTTAGCCATCAATTCTCGATTTTATGAATATATTGTGGCATTATACATAAAACTAGTTGTCCATACACATCTCAACAAAATGGCATTGCTGAATGCAAAAAACTGTCATTTCTCGATGTGGCTCGCACTCTTCTCACTCAAATGAGTGTTCCTCGATCCTATTAGGGTCATGCCATTCTTAATTCTTGTTATCTTATCAACTGAATTCCTTCTTCGGTTCTCAACAATAAGACCCCTTTCTCTATCTTATATCCGGGTGCCACACCATTTCCTTTACCTCTACGTGTGATGACCCAGGCCCGGCTCCACTCGGGACCACGTACACCGAGGGAGACCTAGCGGGACCCAGCTGGCATCGTCCGGGTTGCATCCCAAGCACTCCAACCCTTCTCCAACTCACAAGCGGGTTGTTGGTGGCCACAACCTCCCTTTGATGAGTCAAACTTGATAGTCAAGGGTGCACCACGAGGACTTACATGGAGGTCACCCATCCCAGTACTACTCCAGCCCGAGCACGCTTAACTATGGAGTTTTCCAACTTCTCATCACCAATTGAGCTGCAACTCAATTGGTGATGAGGAGTTGGAAAACTCCATAGTTAAGCGTGCTCGGGCTGGAGTAGTACCGGGATGGGTGACCTCCAGGGGAAGTCCCCGTGGTGCATCCTTTTTTATGACGACCCAGTCCCGGCTCTACTCGGGACCATGTCAACCGAGGGAGACCCAACGGGACCCAGCTGGCATTGTCCGGGCTACAGCCCAAGCACCCTAACCCCTCTCCATGGACTGCCTCAATCCAGGCCTCTGCACACTGGCGGGTTATTGGTGGCCACATCCTCCCTTTGATGAGTCAAACTTGATAGTCAAGCGCGCACCACGGGGACTTCCCAGGAGGTCACCCATCCCAGTAGTACTCGAGCCTGAGCACGCTTAACTATGTAGTTTTCTAACTTCTCATCACCAATTGAGTTGATTGTAACACCTCCCTTGTAATGACCGTATAATATGGATCCGGTCGGGGCCCCACAACATACAGACGCCACAACTTAAGAATTAAAAGATGATAAAAGTATACCCAACTCAAAACTCTGCATAAAACAACAGAAACATACAACCAAAAACTAGAAGTTATCCACCAGACTAAGAGTATCAAAACGGTCTTAAGGACTTACACAATACAAGTCCAAGACTGAACAACAATCCTATCAATGTGCAAAATCACTCCTAGGCTACCTCGGCATCCAAGCCGGATTATATCTCATGGATCATATCATAGCATCAAATCATAAGCAAATAAAGTTCACTTAATGAGGCTTAGGCATTTTTGGCCAGCGAGCTTGCTCCTGCTTGCGATCCTTGCCCTGTAAAAATTTGTGGTAACTTGGGCAACTGTGTAACCAACACATCTCCTCCCGACCGTCCCTAGCGGACCCCGGGGTACACCATCACCCTGCAAGTCAGCACTCCATATGCAATAGACTTAAACATGTAAAGCTGTAAAACAGGTTTGGATGTCTCATACAACAATCACATTTTCTATGGTGAACATATAATCAAAAGAGGGCCTACAATGCAACATGTATGCAAACTCGGGTTTCACCTAAGGCACCCTAAAGCATATGATTCTAACACATCAGCATAACACAGCATCTGGGTACTTCCAATTTCCCCATCAAAGTTCAAGCCTCACACATATGGGTACATCATTTTCCCTTAACGGCATACAAGCCGCCACACGGAATTCTTGTCAAGGCCCCACCTGCTTGTTGCTCTCAAACCTGGGCGTGCCTGCAAGCTATGACTTCTCATATCAAGATTCAATCTCACACGCAAACCGATTCTAAAAACCCTTGCTGGACCCCACCCGCTCGTGGGCTTAATTACCCGAGTTTGTCCTAAGCTTGGCATTCTCGTAAGTTTCACAAAAGGGGACTAGTCTCACAGGGACACTCTCCCCACATGACTTGCACGTCACGGGATAGCCAGCCGACTACAAAGACAATACCACGCCTTAGCACATCACAAACAGCATCTTGTCGCAACGGATTTCTACCAAAATCTTAGGTTCTCCATGCAAAATCACTGAGTCGGACTAACAGTCGCGACTACGGCTTCATCCATAATGCCTAATCAACTAGCGGAGCGGATCTCTAATGTAATATCATGTCGGGGATGGACACAATCGACCCGGTGGCTCCTCTTGAGTCATGACAACCCAAACCCCTCTCATTTGAGAGATCTGGTGCCTAAATGTTTGAAATATAATCAAGAAAAGGAAAATATGCCATGCACGCATCCTATAACCAAGAGGAGAAATGTCGTTACCTTACGACCCCTCTTCCTTGCCATAGAATCCTGATTTTCATGGATGAAAATGAGAGTCTCAAAGTCCTCTCCAAGAATCTGGCCTCGGAACGACGATCAGAGCTCTGAAGCTCCGTTAATGGCCGAAGAAATCTCTCTTCTTCCTGCTCCTAACTCTCTCTTCTAACCCTAAGTCAACTCTTAGATGAGAATAATCAGATGGAAGGGGCTCTCAGTCCTACTTAAGATCCTTTAGGCAGAGAATCCTAGGCCTTTAGATCAGATTAGAATTGAAATTGGATGGCTATGATTTCAAATGACGGAACTTCACAAATTAGCCTTCGATTAAACAATTCTTCCTCCGACTTTTGTCGAACGGCTCAGAATTCGTCGAGCAGCCTGAGCTCGACGAATGGTCCAGGGTTCAACAAAAATGCCCTCAGCTCGACGAACAGTGATGAGCTCGACGAAAAAGCCCTCAGCTCGACGAACAGCGCTGAGCCCGACGAAAATCCTGAGCTCGACGATTAGGCGCTGAGCTCGACGAACGGCTTGAGCTCGACAAAAGGCGCTGAGCTCAACGAACAACCTGAGCTCGACGAAAGGCACTGAGCTCGACGAATAGCCTGAGCTTGAAGAACAGCCTGAGCTCGACGAAAGGCGATGAGCTCGACGAACAGCCTGAGCTCGACAAATGGCGCTCAATAATCCTAGAATTTCATCGAACTGCTCTGGCTCCTCAAATTTGGGATGTTACAACTCCTCCCCCCTTACAAGAATTTTGTCCCTGAAATTAATCTTCATGCAGGAAGACAGCAAGAAAATTATTGCAACATATTTAAAGATTATTACAACAACTTTACACAAACCATTTTCATTCAGGCAAACAGTAAGAAAAATGTTGCAACATCTTAAAACATTATTGCAACATATCGAACACTGTTCCAATCAACATTATACAAACAACTTGGGTTCATCTTTGTAAGACCCCCTTTTTTTCAATTCAAATTTCTCGAGGTCTTATGCCCAGAACCGCCGCTTTGCGGTGACACCTTCGCACCCGGGAAGGTCGTCACTACAACGCGCCAATTCCGTCGGACTTTTCGATCACAATCAAGTAGCAAGTAGAACGATAAAAAGAAATGCAGTCCACAATATAATATCACATATAAATAAAAACTCCACGAGGGGAGCGTCCACAGTATAACATCAGAGTAAAAACAGAGTACTGAAAGGAAAAGGACTTAAGCCCGGTACAACAACACCTCACTACATGGTCACTCAACGGAAGCTGAACTAAAACTAAGAGTCACCGTAACTGTCACTAAACCGAGAGCACCCAAGCTTGACTGGTCCATCTCCACCGACCCCATACTCTGCTGGTGCTATATCTCTGGGTGCTTCCTCCTTTTCGGCCTGCAGTCGCCGCCTCGCAATCCATGTCTGCGTCTACGTCTTCGGCCTCCTGACTGCTGAGCTGGTGGGATCCCACCCATCAAGGGGCATTTGACCCGTGTATGTCCCGGCTGGTGACAATGGTAACATGGTCGCGGGGTCAACTCCGTCAGAAACTGCAAAACCCGTGACCCTTCCATATGGTACACCTAAAATGTTGTGGTCCGAAAACTGTTAGTCTATAAGATTAAGCCCTATCATCCCCCACCCCTTCCCCCATGCCCTAAGGCACCGAGTGGAGAGGAAGAAAGGGAAGGACATGAAAATGGAGAGTAGTCAAAAGCAGATGACGGTGGAACTAACTAGCAAGTTATGATAGGGGAGCAATATAAGTGTTGTAATAGGTAAAACAGAAAGGTAAGTAAGTAAGAAATTAAACCTCCACTTATGTGAGTACACATAAGCCAAGGGATCTTCTACAAGGCTCCCATCGTATAAATGTCTCATTCCACTTATACGTTGGGGTGTCGGTAATCACAAGCATTATATAAATATTTAAATTGACCTTAATCTATAAAACTTGCCCACACAAGCTTATAGACCAAGGGGTCGTTTTGCAGGTCCTAATGTATAAGCGTCCCATACCACTTATACATTAGGTGTCAAGGTTCTTATGAATGATTATGTATGCAACTATATGGTGGGTTAATGATGTACATGTAGTGCAACTCACACACACGACTTTGTGTACACAAACCTTTAGTTCCCCCTTTCAGAGCCGTTACCTCCCAGGATACCTCCGTAGTGGCAAACGGAAGCGGTGGGTTGGGCCTCGCCCACCTCAAAACCAGTAAAAGCACCACTGGTCTGACCTATCGTACGCCCTCAATGCCTGGTGCACGAGGCGGACTCCTACATTTTCTTGCCGACTGGTCCGCCGGACTTAACCTTGGCTAAGTGCTAGCCACCTTGCCGAGTCAACGATATTGGTGTCGGTGCAATCGAACTCCCCAATATCGAAGACCCACCACCTTAAAGTTTCCTATTTATGCACATGCAACATTTAATATAAGAAGTCAAGAGTAAAGCTCCCGGACCAAACTGTCCGTCTCAACCACAAACCGAGACTAAGCTCCCCGGACTAAACCGTCCGGCTCAATTCCAAACCCCATCCCTTTGAGCACCGCGGGATGGCGCCCCTTTGAACACCTCGGGACGAATTAACCTTTTCCAAATGTCTATCTAACTAGTGTGTGAAGTGTAAACCTATTTCAATTAATTACTCTTTTGATTTATTTAAGATTTACGTTAGCCCGAGACTGCCTCCGGATTATGCCCCGTAAAGGGTTCTCAATAACACTAGGAACCAAGACGGCGGCATTACGGCCCGAAGTTCCCTTTCGCATGACACTTATTGTTGTTGGTTGTTTTTCCCTTACCCGTTCCCTTTTAAAATTGCATCAAACTAAACCTAGGGTGAATTTGACTCTTCACTCCTATGGGGACGACGATCTTTCGTCGGTCCCACGCACCTTCTACCACAACCACTCACCTCTAGTCACTCCTTAGAACCTTCCATGACAACCTATCTAAATCCATCCCAATCAAATCATTGAGAAACTCCAACATTGCCCTAAGTCGGCTCCAAATGCGATCTTTTACGAAAACACTACATGTAGACCAGCCTACACTATATGATGACCTTGATAGGATGTCCTTTGTGTCTTCATCTGAATGACCTAAGTTATTTACTGGGGTCCTATCATGTCATAAATGAATCAATTCCAGATTATAACCATTTTCTCAATTAATCTAATAATTAATTAATTTTCCCACAAATCCAAGGTCTACCAATTTGAACATGAGGTAGAATTTTTAGCTATGTAAAAATCATAATAAATTCAGAATAAATTCTGTTATATCTAAAAAGGATATATCTAAGGTTTGACATTTTTTTCTCTAAGGTCTAAGGGGCTTAATCATGTTTTATCAATAATTCATTTCTTTCATGACTAATGAATAAACTACATCAAATCTTCATTCAAATAATTTGAATCAATTACAGGGTACTAATAACACTATGAAAACAGCACTAGATAAGTTTCATAATTTTCCTACTGGAAATTAATTTATAATAAATCATTTACTAAATTTTTAATCTAACATGCTTGTGAATCAAGTACCATAATCATAACTTCAAAAATCTTGAATAAATTGCCACTAGTAAATATTGGTTTAAGGACCCTATTTACCAAATTTCATAATTTTCCAGAAAGTATTTAAGCCATAATATATTTTAAAACCATAAAGCCCTTTTATAACACTTGTGAAAGAACTATTAGATTTCTTCAACATAAAATTAAAATAAAAATTCAGGAGCATTCTTGCTGGCCAACAACATCTAATTCCAGAGTTTCATAGGGTCTTATTTAACTTAAAAATCTTTAATAAATAAAATATCAAAATAGGGCTATACCCACATTCATAAGTGAAGTACTAGAAATAATTATCCAAAATTTCTAGTAAAAACATCCAAGGGTCCTAACTACCCTAGAAACACTCTACCCAAGTTTCATAGCTTTTAAATGAATTTAAGTTACTATTTTGACCTAAAAGCCCTTCTACCCTAAAACTAGGGTTTAGGTTTTGAGGTACCTACCAACCTCTAAATTCTCTAATATTTCAACCAGAGGGTTAAATACCCATTAAAAACCTCTCCACCAAATCTCAAGGTCATAAAAGGGAATTTGCCCCCATGTCCTTCACAAGCCCCCAAAATCCTCATTTAGGGTTTGAACCTGGGCCCTAGGGTAAACTCACCCTAATCCACCCCATTTTCCCCAAGGGGTTCTTAGGATCATTTCAAACCAATGGTCAAAATCTCAATCTCTGTTGAGGTGAGATGATCTCTCAAGTGTCAAAATTACCTTTTCCCTAAATTTCCCTTCCCTATGTCCAAACTTGGGTTTAGTGAATTCCTATTCAAAACTCAACCAAATGAGTTGAAATTTTAACCAGACCTAGATACCTATACCAGGGACACCTCACCAAAATTTGGGAGGGTATGGAGGTCATTGACCTTTTAATTATCTTTCCCTAGCTTTTCTAGGGTTAGGGAAAAACCCTAAGCTACACTATCCCAAATGGTCTCCAAATTTTACAGGAGCTAGTATTAGATTACATTAAGCTCCTGTCCAAAATTTAAAGAATTTGGAATAAGTGTTAGGTGTGGGGAATTATTTGAAAATCTGCCCTACGTATAGGACCTACCCTAGAAAAATGGCCCTAAAAGTCAGTAGACTTGTCCTAAAATTTTTCATTACATATCAAACTGTAGATAATAAAAATGCCTACAACATTTATGTTGATCATTTTTGATGAACATGCCCCTAAAGGGCCTAAATAATTTTTAGAAGAAATCTGCCCTAGTTGTAGGACATACCCTTACTAAAAAGGCTCTACAGGGCAGACCCCTCATCCAATTTTTCACCACTGCATATCAAATTGTAGGTATTTAAAATACCTATAAATTTCATGTTATGACCTTTTTCAGTAGGTGTCCATAAGGGGCCTAAATTTAATTTACAGTGAAACTGTTTTATTAAAATACAAAAAAAGAATTAATAAAAGCTGTAATTCGTGTATTTAAGTCTCGCACGCATCTTAAAGCAATCCGAGGGCAGCTGTACTTCGTCTTCTACAAATGGCATGAACCAAAACCGTGAGAAGTGAATCTTACGGATCTTTTCCCGGCCACCAGGGGCGGCGCCACCACCGGGAAACAACTCCTACATGTTCCCGGTGGTGGGGGCTAACCTTGCCGGCGGCTAGGGCGGCCGGAGGTGGCGGCGCCGCCCTACCCGAGCCCACCAAAACTCCATTAAAAATGGTGTTTTTTCTAGGTTTGCACTCCACTCGACCAGCTCGTTTGAGCCCGGGCTTACTCCTAACATGTCTAAGATCTATGCATGAGAACAAGGGAGTGAGGGAGGACCTGAGTTCGGGCTTGGATGCGAATAGACCGGCGGGAATGCATGGTGGCGGCGGTGGCGGCGGTGGCGGCGTTTCTCTCCTTGGTGGCTCCGGCAAGCCTCTCTCCTCCTTCTCTAGTTTCGAAAATGGTCTCCCCTCTCTCCTAAGTGAGTATATAAAGAGGAGAGGGGGAGAGGGGCGGTTTTCTCCAAGAGGCAAAACACCTCTTCATGGGGGGGGTGGTTAGAGGTGAGGAGGGGTGAAACCACCTCTTGGTGGCCGGGAAAGAGTTGGGGGGAAGAGGTGTCAGCCATTAGGTGGCTGTGGGCCCCTCCTTGGCCGAATTCATGCCTCCTCCCTCTTCAAAACACCCTTTCACTTCTCCACCACCTTTTCTCTCTCCTCTATATAACCAAAAACTCATTTTTTTTCTCTCTCCTAGTCACCCTCACGAATTCCTCCTCCTAAAAAGCTTAAAGGCAGCCCAAGTGAATATTAAATCCTTAAATGTCATATGAGAGGGGGGCTCACCATTCTACCATGAAAATACCCCTTATTCTCACTTTCTCTCTCCTATATTTAGCATATTTCTCACTTCTTTCTCTCTCCTAGTCAATATGTTGGCTAGCCTAGGGTTTAGGCTATAGGCAGCCATAATAACTCCTAATAAAACCCCATGAGTCTACATGAGGGGGCTTGAGCTTGAGTTAACCCAATTGAGTTAGGTTTGACTTGATTTGGGTTTAGGGTTGACTTGGTCAATTTGACCTTCAGAGTCAACATCAATAGACCCCTAGGGACCCATTGACCTCCCCTAAGGCCTAGGTATGGTTGGGTAGGGTAGACTTGGCATAATGAGGGTGAGTTGACCCAAGGCAGGGTTACTTTGGCCTAACTAGGGCTTAAGTTGACTTGGGTCAACTTAGCTACTAGGTTTGCACCCAATGGGTCCTTGGTGACCCATTGATCTCATATTAGGTCTAGAAATGCCTTGGAGTCAGATTGAACCCACTAGGCCACCAAAAATCAGGGTTTTAAGATTTTACTATTTGCAGCTCAAGTGAGTCTCAACTAGCTAGTTGGGTCACTTGACCTCCTAGATTCAACCTAAGCCTTGTTATGACCTAGGTATGTTCAAGTCACTCCTACGGGGGGGTCTATTTGAAAATGGGATGTTACAATCTTCGCGTATGGTTTTGCTCTTGCTCCCAAGAGAACTCGTCCCGCCCGCAGTTGTCCCAACACATCTTTACGAGCTTCACCTCTTTGTTCTGTAAATGTCGAACTTCTGAATCCTCTATGCCCATCGGACAGACTTTCGTCCTCAAGTCTTCTTCTATCGGCACTATCGCCGATTCGATCACCACACTAGCTTCCACCAAGGTTTTCCTCAAGACGGAGACATGGAAAACATCGTGTAATCCACTCAGCTCTGTGGACAATGCCAACCAGTAAGCTGCTTCTCCAATACATTCTATAACCTCGAACGGTCCCAAAAAGCTCGGACTCAACTTCTTGAGTCGGTGAATCCGCGAAACGTCTTTGAACGGCTTGATTTTGAGATAGACTCAGTCGCCCACCGCGAACTCCACGTTCCTATGGTGAGCATTAAAATACTTTTCTTACCGGTCCGGGGAAACCTTCATGCGCTCCTGAATGGTTCGCACCAACTCGTATGCATCAGCCACCACTTCTTTTCCCAAAAGTTTGGTGTCTCCCGCCTCTATTAAAGCATTGGCATTCGATACCGCCTTCCATACAAAGCTTCGTATGGCGCCATATTTACACTTTCCTGGTAAATGTTGTTATAGGCGAACTATACCATTAAGAGGTGATCTTCCCACTTTTTCCCAAAATCGAAGGTACACATTCTCAGCATATCCTCTATTGTACGATTCATTTTTTCTGTTTGTCCATCTGTTTGTGGATGGAATGTCGTACTGAACTTAAGATTCGTGCCCAGACTCTTCTGAACCAACCTCCAGTCTTTGGACATGAAACGTCCATCGCGATCACTAACACTACTCTTAGGAATCCCATGTAGTCGTACAATGTTACGAACATACAACTCTACCAGCTTCTCCACGCTGTCCTCTTTCCGATTTGGGATGAAATGAGCCACTTTGGTCAAGCGATCAACGATCACCCAAATCGCGTCATTACCCTGCTGCGATCGTGGTAAGCCATGCACAAAGTCCATGAAGATGTCATCAAATTTTCACTCGGAAATAGGAAGTGGATTCAGGAACCTGCCCGGCTTATGACACTCGGCCTTCACTAAGGCACAAGTTTGGCACCGACTCACGTACAAAGCTACATCCCGCTTCAGTCCAGGCAACCAAAAGGATTTCTTCATATCCAAGTACATCTTTGTACTGCCCGGGTGAATGGAGTACTTCATAAAATGAGCCTCAAACATCAACTCCTCGCGGAGCTTGCCAAACTGTGGTACACAAACCCTTCCGTCCTTCCTCAGGATCCCATCAATCATCTCCCAGGCAATACCCTCGCCCATTTGAGCTTCCACCACAAATGGTTGGAACTCTACATCCATATTAGTCGCTTCCCGAACACGATCGGTTAAGTCATTTTGCAACTCAATCCAATTCAACCGAGCCATACTAGACTTGCCTCTTGCTACACACTCAATGCCAAGGGACTCCCAGTCCCGCACCAACCGCTCATCATAAGCTTCGATCCAACCCCCTTGTCCAGAGTATTTTCTACTCAAGGCATCTGCCACCACGTTGGCTTTGCCTAGCGTATACTGAATCGCCACTTCATAGTATCCAAGGAACTCGACCCATCAGCGCTGCCACATATTCAAGTCCTTCTGATCTAGTAGATACTTCAGGCTTTTGTGGTCTGTGAAGATCTCCACCTTCGCACCATACACGTAGTGCCGCCACAAATTCAACGAAAAAATAACCGCCACCAATTCCAAGTCATGGACGGGGTAATTACCCTCATGAGGCTTCAACAGCCTGGACCTAAAGACTATCACACTCCCATGTTGCACCAACACGCAACCCTACCCGCATCCTGATGCGTCATTGAAAATCTGAAAGCCTTCAGTCCCTGTAGGCAGACTTAGGATTGGAGTTATCGTCAGTCTTTCCTTCAGGGTGTCAAACGCCTGATGGCACTCCTGAGTCCACACAAACTTCTGGTCCTTACGAGTTAAAGAAGCGAGGGGTAGAGCTATCCACAAAAAGTTTTCAACAAACCTTCTATAGTACCCGGCTAGTCCAAGGAAACTTCGAACTTCCGCCACGATTCTCAAAATCGGTCAATCCCTGATGGCTTCAACTTTTGTCGGATCTACCACCACCCCATCACCACTAATCACATGGCCCAAAAATGTCAGCTTCTCCAACCAGAATTTGCATTTCAAGAACTTTGCATACAGTTGGTTTTCTCTCAACACTTGCAAGACTACTCTCAAGTGAGTCTCGTGCTCCACCTCCGATTTGGAGTACAACAGAATGTCGTCAATAAAGACGAATAAAAAAGAGTCCAAGTATTCCTGAAATACTCGATTCATCAAATCCATGAATACTGATGGTGTGTTTGTCAACCCGAACGGCATCACCGAGAACTCGAAATGACCATACCTCGTACCAAAAGCTGTCTTGGGTATATACTCATCTCGAATCCGCAACTGATAGTAACCTTACTTCAAGTCCAACTTAGAATACACCACTTACCCCACCAACTGGTCGAACAGGTCTTCTATCCGAGGAATCAGATACTTATTCTTGATAGTCAGTTTATTCAACTCTTGGTAGTCTATGCACAACCGCATACTACCTTCTATCTTCTTCAAAAACAACACCGGCGCGCTCCATGGTGAAGAATTGGGTCTAATATACCCCTACTCTAACAGTTGTTGCAACTGTACTTTGAGTTCGGCCAACTCTTTTGGTGTCATCCTAAAAGGAGGACGTGACACCGGCCTAGCCTCTGGCACTAATTCAATCGAGAAATCAATCTCCCGTCGAGGAGGTGCTCCTGAAAGCTCATCAGGAAACACATCCTCAAACTCTGCCACTACCGGCACTTCCCCAAGTGATAACCTAGAAAAGCGAACCTCCAACAATGCTACAAGAGCTACTCCTCCTTTGTTAACTGCCCGCACCAACTGAATGGCCAAAATCAGGGAATAGGCCACTCCACTAAGTCCCTCAAACTTCACTTCTGTCTGCCCTTCGCTCCTTAGGGTCACCACCTTAGATAGGTAGTCAATACTATCACGCTGCTCTGCAAGTCAGACCATTCCCAATATTATATCAAACTCAACCAATGGTAGAACTATCGTTACCAACATGAAGTCAATTCCGTCCAGACTCAACCAAATGCGCCCCTTCGCCCTGGTAGTCATGGATGACCCATTGGGCATGCACACCTTCAGCTCTGCATCCGCCGAGAATGAATCAACTCCAATCCTCCGGATAAAGCTTTCCGCAAGAAAAGAGTGTGACACCCCCGTATCAAATAATACCCTAGCGGGGTATCCAGAAACTAATACAAAGCCTAAAACATAGGTGACAAACATAAACAGTTTTAAAAGTCTAAAGCAACAAATAAATATACTTAAACTTTCTCATACCTGTCACCACATCGGGTTGGCGGATCGCTTCCTATTGCCCAAGGTTATAAGCCCTTGGCTGCACAGATTGGAAATGAGAAGCGCTAGACTCTGCCATCTTTCCTTTTTCCGCAGTGCTGGGGTCGGACCGCACGGACTGCCCTATCTTGGCTCCTGCTTAGCACCACCTACAATACAGAAATGTGTTATGTGGCCTAGATTGCCACACTTAAAGCATGACGGTGGTCCATTGAAGCGAGACCCTTCAGACATCATGTTACTTTTCTCACCGGGCTTGAAAGGATGAGGCTTCTTCCTCCACCTGTTCCCTTCAGACTTCCCTTGCGATTGAGAAGGCTTCCCTTCCCCTTTCTTGGCTGCAAAACACTTACGACATTGGGTTCGCTCCATATAACTTTCCAATATTCTGGCAGCCTCAACCAGCTCATTGAAACCAGCATTCTTCATAGATATGAGTGGTTGTCTTAGATTCTCCCTCACCCCATGGTAGAAGAGGTTGTCCCTCTCCACATCATAGCCCATGGTTGTCCCAGCATAACGACCAAAACGATTGAACTCTTGAATATACTCGTTAACCATCTTGTCCCGCTGCACCAAGTGCAGAAATTGCCTCTAGAGGGCCAGCCTTGTCGACGCAGGAATGTACTTCTTCAAGAAAGCATTCCCGAACTCTTCAATGGATGGGGTGCGTCCAGGAAACTGGAGACTGCTATTTCTCACCCACCACAACTTAGAGTCTCCTTCAAGCATGAAGGTCGCAAACTCAGATTTCTTTTCCTCTAACATCTCTGCCGCCCTCAGAAGTACTTGAATCCTTGCCCACCAATCCTCCACATAGGTCAGCATGCCGACTCCCTTAAACGTTGGAGGATGGAAGCTTAAGAAATACTTCATTTGTCGGTCTCTGTGCCCAACAACCATTCTTTCAGCCAAAGGCTCTACTTGACTGGCTCCTCCACACGGCACGACTGTTACCGCATCCGGGGTAGTAGGAGTTGCTACTTGTGCAATAGGGATCACAACTTGCGTTGTCGCTGCAGCTTGGGCCGCTATCATTGCCTCTACAAGCATGCAACAAAAATCGGTCGGGGTTACCAACATGCCCAACAGACTTGGAGCAATAGCACTACTCACCGAAGGCTCTTCTTGTGGCCTTGACGTCCCTGCCTCGTTGCTCGCACCCTTACAAAAGCAAGGTAAACATGAATCAGTATTTATTCGCGAGACTCAAACACAAGGACACTCATGGTCCCGCAATACTCCTATGTGGATAACTTCTCTATGCGATCAGATTACGTTAAATCGACCGCAAAACTGACCTTGGACAGTAACCTGGCTCTGATACAAAATTGTAACACCTCTCCTGTAATGACTGTATAATATGGGTCTGGTCGGGGCCCCATATCATACAGACGCCACAGCTTAAGCATTAAAAGATGATAAAAGTCTACCCAACTCAAAACTCAGCATAAAACATCGGAACATGCAACCAGAAACTAGAAGTTATCCACCAGACTAAGAGTATCAAAACGACCTTAAGGCCTTACACAATATAAGTCCAAGACTGAACAACAATCCTATATACGTGCAAAAGCACTTCTTGGCTATCTCGACATGTAAGCCGGATTACATCTCATGGATCATATCATAGCATCAAATCATAAGCAAATAAAGTTCACTTCATGAGGCTTAGTCCTTTTTTGTCGGTGAGCTTGCTCCTGCTTGCGATCCTTGTCCTGTAAAAATTTGTGGTAACTTTCTCAACTGTGTAACTAACACATCTCCTCTCGGTCATCCCTAGCGGACTCCAGGGTACACCATTACCCTACAAGTCAGCACTTCATATGCAATATACATAAACATGTAAAACTGGAAAACAGGTTTGGATGTCTCATACAACAATAACGTTTTATATTGTGAACATATAATCAAAAGGGGGCCTACAATGCAGCATGTATGCAAACTCGGGTTTCGCCCAAGGAACCCTAAAGCATATGATTCTAACACATCAGCATAACACAGCATCTGGGTACTTCCAATTTCCCCATCAACGTTCAAGCCGCACACATAAGGGTACATCATTTTCCCCTAACGACATACAAGCCGCCACACGGAACTCTTGCCAAGGCCACACCTACTCGTGGGTCTCAAACTCGTGCTTGCCTGCAAGCTCTGACTTCTCATGTCAAGATTTCGTCTCACACATAAACCGATTCTAAGAACCCTTGCTGGATCCCACCCACTCGTGGGCTTCATCGCTCGGGTTTGTCCTAAGCTTGGCGTTCTCGTCAGTTTCACAGAAGGGGAATAGTCTCGCCGGGACACTCTCACCACATGACTTGCACGTCACGGGATATCCATCCGACCATGGAGACAAGACCATGCCTTAGAACATCACAACAGCATCTTGCCGCAACGGATTTCTACCAAAATCCTTAGGTTTGCCATGCAACATCACCAAGTCGGACTAACGGTCACGACTACGAATTCATCCATAATGCCTAATCTACTAGCAGAGCGGATCTCTAATGCAATATCGTGTCGGGGACGGACACAATCGACCTGGTGGATCCTCTTGAGCCATGGCAACCCAAACCCCTCTCATTTGAGAGATCTAGTGACAAAATGCTTGAAAAAAAATCAAGAAAAGGAAAAGATTTCATGCACGCATCCTATAACCGAGATGAGAAATGTTGTTACCTTATAACCCCTCTTCCTTGCCATGAAAACCTGATTTTCACAGATGAAAATGAGTGCCTCAAAGTCCTCTCCACGGATTTGGTCTCGGAACGACGATCGGAGCTCTGAACCTTTGTTAATGGCCGAAGAAATCTCTCTTCTTCCTGCTCTGAACTCTCTCTTCCAACCCTAAGTCAACTCTCAGATGAGAAGAATCAGATGGAAGAGGCTCTCAACCCTACTTAAGCCCCTTTGGGCAGAGAATCCCGGGCCCTTAGATCAAATCAGAATTAAAATCAGATGGCTATGATTTCAAATGACAGAACTTCAAAATTTAACCTTTGACTAAACAATTCAACCTCCGACCTTCGTCGAACGGCTCAGAATTCGTCGAGTAGCCTGAGCTCGAAAAATGGTCCAGGGTTCAACGAAAATGCCCTCATCTCGACGAACAGTGTTGAGCTCGACGAAAAAGCCCTCATCTCGACAAACAGTACTGAGCTCGACGAAAAGCCTGAGCTCGACGAAAAGCCTGAGCTCGACGAATAGGCGCTGAGCTCGACGAACAGCCTGAGCTCGACGAAAGGCCCTGAGCTCGACAAATAGCCTGAGCTCGAAGAAATGCGCTGAGCTCGACGAATAGCCTGAGCTCGATGGAAGGCGCTGAGCTCGACGAACAGACTGAGCTCGACGAATAGACTGAGCTCGACGAATGGGACTCGACAATCCTAGAATTTCGTCGAACTACTCTGGATCCTCAAATTTGGGGTGTTACACCACGCATCTTTAACAGCACAGCATTTGTTCACTCTCCTTATCCTAGACGTGACAAACTCTCTCCTCGCTCCATTAAGTGCATCTTTCTTAGCTACTATCTAAACTAGAAGGGATATCAGTGTTATGATCCCCTTCTTTGAAAATAATATGTTTTACGGATGTCATTTTTTTGAAGATGCTCCTTATTTTTATTGCACCTCTACCCTCCCACCGTCTGATGATCCCTTTTCTCTATCTATTATCACTACACCTTTACCTGAGCCTGTGCTTCTTCCTCCACCAGTTTCTGATTCCCCATCCATTTCTCCTGATATTGCTTCTCTACTTGAGCCATTGTTGACAGTTCCTAGGTCAGCAGCCTCTTGAACTAATGGATCTGATACTACAGATAAGTCAATCATTGATCTTCTCATTACTCTTTGAAAAGGAGTTCAGACATGCACTCAACATTCTATTCATGATGTTGTTTTGTATGCTCGGTTGTCTCCTTCCTGCAAGAGTTTTGCTCTTGCTCTCTCGACTAATGTTATACTAGCTACCTATCAAGAAACTCTTTATATCACTTATTGGAAGGCTGCTATGGATGAAGAGATGAAAACTCTGACTGAGAGGGGTACTTGGACTCTTGTTCTAACCCCCACTAGGAGCGGATATGGTTGGCAATCACTGGGTCTCTGTGATCAAGTTTCTTCCAGATGGTACCATCGATCGCTATAAATCTCGGATAGTTGCCAAAGGCTTTATTCAGACATATGGTATGGACTTTTTTGACACCTTCTCTCTAGTTGCTCGGATTACCACGATCTATATTCTCTTCTATGTGGATGTTAACAAAGACTGGGAAATATCTAAGTTAGATGTAAAAAATGCCTTCCTTTATGGAAATCTACATGAGATAGTTTACATGGAGGAACCTCATGAGAATGTTGCTCTGGGGGAGTCTCAGGTGTGTAGATTGAGGAAGGTGATCTATAGACTTAAGCAAAGCACACAAGCCTGGTTTGAGAAGTTCAGCAAAATTATCTCTATTATTAGGTTTGGTCGGAGTACTACATACCACTCTTTATTCATACGCAAGACTTCTATAGGGCTAGTTATTCTTGCTATTTATGTGGATGACATTACTCGTATAGGTGATGATAGGAAGGAAATTGATCTAACAAAGAAGTATCATCTTCAACAATTCGTTACAAAAGATATGAGGTCTCCCAAGTACTTCTTAGGGATTGAGATCTTAGGAAGCCCAGCTTAGTAGTGCTCTCACAACAGAAGTATGTCTTAGATCTTTTAAAAGAGACAGATCTTCTAGGGGCTAAACCTCCTCTGTGTTCAATGGTTGTTAATGATGACAAGTGTTGGAATGAGGATTCTCTTCTTCTTTCAGATGTCACAAGGTACAGACAGCTTGAGGGAAAACTAATCTATATAATAGTCACAAGACTAGATATCTGTTATACGGTAGGAAGGATGCGCCAATTTATGCAATATTGGAGTTGGTGACCGGGCGGTCTGGCGGTCTTTCTTGGTGGGTTGAAGACCGCGCGGTCTGGCAGTTTCCCTTCAGCAGTTTGGTTGATGGGCTGTTGCTGCTTGGAGACCGGACGGTCTAGCGGTCTCTCATGGCGACTTCTCTCTCTGGTGATAGCCGAGCGGTTAGCCCTTCTCATCTAACCGCGCGGCTTGTGCGGGTTGTTTTATGTATAGACCGCTTAGTCCTGTAAATTTTTAGTCCCACATCTCTAATTTGTATTCTCTCATCTCTCCTCCATTCTATAAAAGGGAGGTCATACCTTTGTAATAGATACCTTTTTTGGATAATAAAATTTATGTTAATCAACTTTCGATTTGTTCTTGTTCGTTTCTAATTTGGTATTAGAGGACTCAATCTTTTCTGCCTGATTCGGTTCCTCTTTCTGTCTGCCAGCTTGTTCTTCTCTTCCTTCTGTTCGTGCGGGCTGCTTTCTAGCCGCTCCACTTCTTTCCCTCTGCTTGGTTCTGTGACTTGGTCGTGGCTTTTCTTGTCGCGAGTGTCTAACACCTTGAATGTTGCAGCTCTCTTTCTCCTAACCGCTGTGATTTCTCCCTGTTTGCGTGGCTTGTCTCCTAATCGCGCGGCTTCCTATTACTTTCTCATATGGCTCTTTCTGATTCTTCTACTTCCACCACTCCTGTCACCAATCCGACTCCGCCTCTTCCTCCTACTCCTTCCGGGAACCTTGGCACCGTTTCCAAGCTTGTCGGCTCCAATTACCCAGATTGGAGCGTCTCCTTCAGTTTCTCCTTCGCTCGCAATGCAAACGCCACCATCTCATTGATGACCCTCCTCCTCCCACTTCCCCTTTGTTTGATGACTGGGATGCGAGCGACGCACTTGTGCATACTTGGCTCGCTAACAGCCTATCCGATGAATGCCTTCCCGTCATCCATCATGATGAGATGGTCAAGGCCGCTTGGCTTCATCTTGCCGCTCTGTACTCCAAGGGGGCTCAGACATCCCGCATCTATATGTTGTATGTGGACCTTTTTTCCCGTCCTACCTTGTCTCCTGCTGCTTCCTACCAATAGGTTCAGGCTCTCGGGGCTGTGATTCTTCAGAATCGCCCCTTTTTTGCGGATTTGGCTCAATAACACAAGCACTTCCAAGAGCTTCTGGTTGTGTGTTATCTTCAACGACTTCCTGATACTTATGATATGATCCGCCAGCAAATTCTGGGTGAGACGGAATATCCTACCTTAGATGTCACCGCTGCCCGAATCACCGCTATCACCTCTCTCCTTCAGCGCCCTCTTCTGCCCGCTCCTCCTCTACCAGACAACTATGCTCACCAAACTCAGCGGAGTGGCTCAGGTAGCCGCAGTCACCAGTCTAGCGGACGTGCTCCTTCCTGCTACCTTTGCTCTCATCGTGGTCACACCGGCCATACTGTGGATCACTGTTGGATGAAGCATCCCCATCTTCGCCCCTCGGGTGACTCTTCCACATCCTCTTCCAAGTTGTCTGCCTCTGCGGTCACATCATCAGGTAGTGCCCACATGGTGACTCATGGTAAATGGCTTATCGACTCGGGTGCGACTAATCACATGACGGGCAATCCTCAGTGCTTCTCTCTCCTCGAACAGCATGATCGGTTGCCCCCGGTCCTCGTTGCAGACGGTTCTCCCTCCCCGATTCATGGGTCGGGAGTGATTCATGTTACTCCGTCTCTTCACCTAGTGGACACTCTCTATGTGCCCAAATTTTCGTGCAATTTATTATCGGTTACCTCTTTATGCAAGCAGCTTCAGTGCTCTGTGACGTTTACTCCGACTTCTTGTTCTTTTCAGGATCCGAACTCCCAGCAGACGATTGCTACTAGGACTAAGAGCGGCAGCCTCTACTTCCTCGACAACATTTCCACCTTGTCTGCCTTCTCCTCTTCTAGTACGGATCTTCTCCACTGGCATCTTCGCCTTGGTCATCCTCCTCCATAGCTTCTACGTCAGCTTCTTCCCCACCTCCCTCCTTCCAGTACTCCTCTCAACTACGACGCTTGTCAGCTTGGCTAGCATCACCGTTCCTCCTTCCCGCCGAAGCAAGGTCGGGGTTCTACCCGTCCGTTTGATCTCGTCCACTCAGATGTTTGGGGACCTGCTCCTACCCTCACCATTGGTTGGGTTAGTTCTTATTTTGTTACTTTTATTGATGATATTTCTAGATGTACTTGGGTGTATCTCTTACGAGATCGCTCTGAACTTTTTGATGTACGGCTCTCTTTTTATCAATTAATAAAAACTCAATTTGGTGTTTGTATTAAAACCTTCCGCTCAGGTAATGCTAAAGAATATCTGAGTCATGATTTTACCTCTTTTTGTGTGCAACATGGCATTATTCATCAGACTAGTTGTGTTTATACCTCCCAGCAAAATAGGGTGGCGGAACGCAAAAACCGTCACCTCCTCGATGTCGCTCGCACCTTGATGACCCAGATGCATGTTCCTCGCTCCTATTGGGGTTATGCTGTTCTCCTTGCCTTCTACCTCATCAATCGCATTCCCTCCACGATTCTTCACGGGCATACCCCATTCTCCATTCTGTATCGGGGCAAGGATCTCTTTCCTCCCCCTCTCCGAATCTTTGGGTGCACTGCCTTTGTGCATGCTCCATCTGCCACTCGTGATAAGCTCTCCCCTCACTCCACCAAATGCGTCTTTCTGAGGTACTCCGCCACTCAGAAAGGCTATTATTACTTTGACCCCATTCTCCGTAAGCAGTTCGTCTCCGCTGACGTCACCTTCTTCGAGAATGCCTCCTACTTCTTAGATGACTCCTCTCTTCTTCCCCCGACTTCTGATACTCTTATTGTTCCCTTCGTTCCCTCGTATCCTACTACGGTCTCACCTCCTACGCCGTCTCCGTCCACTCCTCTCCCTCCGCCTCTCTCTCCCACTTCTCCACCACCATCTCCTTCATCTCCGTCGTCGTCGCTCTCTACTCCCGGGCAAGCTCTCTCCTCTACAGATGCTCCGGATGTCGAGGGACCCGCAGACCTGGATCTTCATATTGCTCTTCGCAAAGGGGTGCAGACGTGTACCTGCACCCCCTTGCTGCTATTGTTTCATATGATCGTCTTACCTCTTCTCGCAAGGCCTTTGCACTGGCTATCTCTGCCACTGCCACACCCTATTCCTACCAGGAGGCTCTTGTTATTTCTCATTGGAAGATGGTCATAGATGAGGAAATGGCGACCCTAACTGAGCGGGGTACCTGGACTCTTGTTCCTCCTCCCTTCAGCACTGATTTTGTTGGCTGACGCTGGGTCTTTGTGGTCAAATTTGGCCTGGACGGCACTATGGATCATTATTAGGCCCGCCTTGTTGCTAAGGTCTTTACGAAGACCTATGGGGTTGATTACTTTGACACCTTCTCTCCCGTGGCTCGTCTTAGCACTATCCGGGTTCTCCTCTCTATGGCAGTCAATAGAGATTGGCCTATTTCTCAGCTGGATGTCAAGAATGCCTTCCTTTATGGTGATCTTTAGGAGGCCGTCTACATGGAGCAACCTCCTGGGTATGTTGCTCAGGGGGAGACACGAGTATACCGGCTGAAGAAGGAAATCTATGGCCTCAAGAAGAGCCCTCGAACTTGGTTTGACAAGTTCAGCGGTATCGTGGCGGCCGTTGGTTTTGTGTGAATCTCTGTCGATCACTCATTATTCATTCGCAAAACCTCCTTGGGACTGGTGGTTCTTGCTGTGTACGTCGATGATATTCTTCTCACTAGCGATGACCAGGAAGGGGTAGCCTTAACAAAGCGGCATCTTCGTCAACATATGGTCACGAAAGATATGGGCTCTACGAAGTACTTTCTGGGGATCGAAATCTCTCGAAAGCCCAATTCCTTAGCCCTCTCCCAATCTAAGTATGCTCTTGATTTATTATAAGAAGCAGGTCTGACTGGAGCAAAACCTGCCTGAAGCCCCCATGACAACTGGAGAAGACAAAAACTGGACAGATGATTTGCCTCCTCTTTCAGATATTATGCGGTACAGGCGTCTGGGGTGTAAGCTCATATATCTCACAGTGACCAGACCCGACATTTCCTATGTTGTAGGCAAGGTGATCCAATTCATGTAAGCTCATAGGGAGTGTCATCTACATTCCGTCTTGCGGATCTTGGAGTATGTCAAAGCAATGCCTGGGAAAGGATTACTCTTTCAGAAGAATGGTCATTTGAGGGTTGAAGCATACTCAGATGCGAGTTATGCTAATGACAAAGGGGATCGCAAGTCAACCTCGGGTTTTTGCACCTTTGTTGGGGGAAATCTGGTGAGCTGGAAGAGCAAGAAGCAGTCTGTTATTTCCAGGTCCAGTGTAGAAGCAGAGTATCGTAGTATGGCATCGACCACTTGTGAGTTAAAGTGGTTACGGGCTCTCATGATGGATTTAGGAGAGGTCTACAACCATCCTCTACCTATGTTCTGTGATAACAAGGCTGTCATATACATCTCCAAAAATCCGGTATTTCATGAAAGAACCAAGCACATTGAGGTCGACTATCATTTCATTCGTGAAGAGATTTTGAAGGAACAAATTTGCACTCCCTTCGTCACTTCTGATAAATAGTTGGCTGACATCTTCACCAAGCTAGTATCTGCCTCGTTTCTTCATATTTGCGACATGCTTGGCATGATCAATATATATGCTCCAGCTTGAGGGGGAGTGTTGGAGTTGGTGACTGGGCGGTCTGGCAGTCTGTCTTGGCGGGTTGAAGACCACGCGGTCTGGCGATTTCCCTTCAGCAGTTTGGTTGTTGGGCTGTTGCTGCTTGGAGACCGGGCGGTCTAGCGGTCTCCCATTGTGACTTCTCTCTCTGGTGGTAGCCGAGCGGTTATCCCTTCTCATCTAACCGCGTGGCTTATGTGGGTTGTTTTTTGTATAGGCCACTTAGTCTTGTAAATTTTTAGTCTCACATCTCTATTTTATATTCTCTCATCTCTCCTCTATTCTATCAAAGGGAGGTCATACCTTTGTAATAGACACCTTTTTGGATAATAAAATTTTTGTTAATCCACTTCTGGTTTGTTCTTGTTCATTTCTAACTTTTAAGAACCCAATGAGTGTCATCTTTAGTCAACTCTAAAGATCTTGGAATTTATGAAAGGGTCTCCGGGAAAGGGGCTTCTATTTCAAAAAAATAATCATTTGAGGGTTAAATCCTACTCTGATGCCATCTATGCTGATGAAAAGAATGATAGAAAGTCTACATTTGGTTTTGCACCTTTGTAACAAGAAATCTGGTTAGTTGGAAGAGCAAGAAATAGTCTGTTATCTAAAGGTCAAGTGTTGAAGCTAAATGCTGAAGCAAGACTTTGACTACTTGTGAGCTGAAGTGGTTACGAGAACTTACGCTTGACTTAGGAGAGGACTATGATCATCCCTTGCCAATGTTTTGTGATAATAAGGTAGTTATATATATTTCGAAGAATCTGGTGTTTCATGAGAGGACAAAGCATATTGAAGTTGACTGTCATTTTATTAGAGAGAGATATTGAAAAATCAAATCCGCACTCCATTTGTCACCTCTGATAAAGAGCTAGTCGATATTTTTACCAAACCAATATCCTCTTTCTTGGATATCTGTAACAAGCTGAGTATGGTTGACATATATGCTCCTGCTTGAGGGGGAATGTTAAAACTTGTGGAGTTTGGGCAGTCTTGCGGATAGAATTGGCGGACAAAATTGGCGGTCTGGCGGATAGGATTGGCGGTCTAGAGGACTAAAGGTTTGGTTTGGTGGTCTGCCTGTTGTTGGTCTGGCTCTAGTTCTGGCAACCTAGTTTGGCGATCTGGCAGTTGTCCTTTGTAACCGCACAGGTTTTCAGCAGCGCGGTTTGGCGATTAGAAAGAGTTAACCGCAGTGTGGTCTAGTGGTCAGCTGAGGTTAGTCACAGTTGCAGTTTGGCAGTTAGTGCCTGCCTAACCACCCCAGGTGGTCCCATGTGTTTACCGCAACTATGCCTTTTAGTTATCTACAAAGGCTTGACCACAATTGAAGTTTGGCGGTTCCCAAGTACTATCACTATTGCGGTGTGACGGTTAGATTCAATCTAACTGCAGATATTCCCCCAGGAGTTGTCTACTACATATTAACGGATAGAAACTAGAGCAACCCAGTTGATATCTTCTCGAGCTCTATGTAACTGTGCGGTTATCTTATCTAACCGCACAGCCTGTGCAGTCTGGATTTTATAAATCGGCCTAGTCGTCTATGATAGTTGTTATGTATTCTCTCTTTTTTTTGTTATCCCCGTTTTCTATAAATAGGGGGCATACCCTTGTATTATTCACCTTTTTAGAGCAATAAAAAATCTTTTATTTACACTTTTCTCACAACCGGAAAAGAGGATCCCAATACATCACCAAGAATTCGACTTCCACTAGTGGGGAGAGGCCTATGGCTTGGATGTGTGGTTGTAAGCCATGTATGCAGTGGAACAAGTAATGCTCGTGTGGGATACCTAGAACATGAGTGAAGAACTCAATAAATTCATCAATGTATGGGTCAATGAAGCCGATCTGACAGACTCCGCAAAGGTGCTCGATCACGGAGCTAGAGTAGCGATGATTATGTCGATGGATGAGTGCCTCCATGAGAGTTGTCCAAGTGAGGCCGGGAGAGGACTAGCGGAGCCAGCAAACCCATTGGAAGGCAGATCGTTCTATGCCGATAATTGCTATGGAGACCTGCTGTGGCTGAGGAGTTTGGTAAATGTCAAAAAATTATTCGATGCGGGCAATCCAACTAAGGGATTTCGTCCTGCTGAATGTGGGGATTGTTGGGTCCATTAATCCCAATGTCTTGAATTTGAAGGACTAGCAAAACAATGTATACACATGTTGTGATCTAACTTGTGTTTAATGTGATTGATTGCAGTTTGTCCTGATAATCTATGATGGGACAGGTAGCCTAAGTGGCTAAGTAAGGTAAGTTCTTACCTAAGTAGTGGGAAGACAGAAAACTGTCTAAGTCCATATGCGTTGAGTGAAGATTAGTCACTCAACGCCAGATGGCTTATAGCGCTGAGTGAAGTCTATACAGTCAAAGCCAAGGAAGTGGCAAGCTGAGAAAATGGCCAAGTCCACAAGCGTTAAGTGAAGTCAACTCACTCAACTCCATACAACAAAAGGCTGTGAGACAGGCTACAATAGTAAACATCTCAAGTTGGAATGAGCTAAAATATGGCTAATTCCATAGGCGTTGAGTGAAGTCAACTCACTTAATGTCATGCTACTTAATAAGCAGAAAATTGGCTAAAGCAGAAAGCGTTGAGTGAGGCATGCTCACTCAACGCTCTCAATGCCATGCTACTGAATGAGCAGAAAATTGTCTAAGGCAGAAAGCGTTGAGTGAGACATGTTCACTCAACGCTCTCAATGCTTATGTTGTTGAATAAGCAAAAAATTGGCTAAGACAAAACGCGTTGAGTGAAGCATTTTTACTCAACGCTCTCAACGCATATGTTGATGAATAAGTAGAAAAATTAATTAAGGAAAATAGCTTTGAGTGGAGGTTACTGACTCAACGCTGTCAACGCCTAGTGAAGACAGAATTTTGTCTAAGGGGTTTGGCGTTGAGTAATGCTTACTCACTCAATGCCAAATAGCTGAAAGCTAATAAAGCAAGATTGGCGTTGAGTAGAGCTGAATCACTCAATGCCTAAAACCAGTCTTAATATTCTAAGTAGTTTGGCGTTGAGTGAAGGTGACTCACTCAACGCCAAGAGACAGTGAATATGTCTAAATTTTTTGGTGTTGAGTGATGCTTACTCACTCAACTCCTATTCTATGATGCTTGATTTTTGACTAAGTCAATGGCTGGTGACATCAGCAAGTCAACAAGTCAACTTATTTCAAATTAATGGCGGGATGGCTACAGTACGCGATAAAGGTCATCGCAGACCTACTGTACGACAATTGGCATTAAAATAAATTTGCAGCCAGCATTAAATTTGTGGGGCCCATTGCTAAAAGATTCATTGGGTATCAATTCATAAAATAAGTAACAGGTGTTCTTCTTCCCGGCCATTGTTGTGGAGCTATAGAACATGAAGCTCAAGCTGAGAAAGAGAGAGAGCAAGTCAGCTGTTGGAATCAACATCTTCAACAGCAAGATAGCTGGTGCCATTCTCACCTACACTAGTAAGCTAAGTTCAGAGTATCTTCTCTGAGTATAAGATTACAGCCAAGGGTCGACCCTTGCTGTAGGTTCTTCACAGTTCTAGCAACTCAAGCACCTGAAGATCTTTATTTAGAAGCTGTGAAGAGAAGAAAGCTTGAAGAAGCAGAGATCTGAAAGAAGGCTCAGGGTATTATTCCTCAGGAGTCAAAGTTAGGGCTGAATCTCCTCAGCCCAGGAAATAGAGAAGGGCAGAATAGGGTTCTGCAAGTTGCTTCCAGCACAAGGATCTTTGTTACTGTGAAGAAGAGAGGGTTGAGCTTCTGTCTCATTTCATGGAGAGGAAGAACATTGTTTTGCAAGTAACTTCCAGCACAAGTATTTATTTTTTGCTGTAAAAGTAGTTAGGACTAAATATATCTTAGTTCAGTAAAGGTAGACTCAGGAAATAATCTCATGTAGTCATTGTTGGGCTGAGTCTATCTCAGTCAAGAAGCTTGACACAGAGAAATATCCCTTGTGTCAAGAATATCCATCAACCCACTTTCATCCTGTAGGATTTAGTTTACCTGGATCTAAGTTGTAGGTACCTGAAAGGGTACTGAGTTATAGGAGTGCTGCAACACTCAAAGAGTAGGGTTGTGTGCCTGAAGCTATAGGGCTATAGCGCCTGTATTGTAGGCCTTAGAAATAAGGCTGAGGTAGGTGATCAGTGGATCACTGAGCTGTAGGAGCTCTACAGGGCTCTAAGGTAGGAACCCTTGTGGTTCTGAGTTTGGATTCTGTGAAGAATCTGAGTGTAAGGCTGAGGGTCTGAGGTGTAAGCTCCTTGGAGCATTTTGGAGAAGTGCCTAGTCTAACAAGACAGTTGGAACGGTGGGAGGGAAAGTGGATGTACCCAATTGCGGAACCACAATAAATATCTGTGTGCTTTGCTGTATTGTTTTCTATGTGCAGGGTAAATTATCTTGAAAACATAAATTAATTAACCACTCAAGCAGCAAACTAAAAGAAAGAAAAAGAATTATTAAAGAGACCATTAACCTATTCACCCCCCCCCCCCCTCTAGGTGATTTATCTATCCTTGAAATTATAGAATTTCAAGTGATATCAGAGGGAGGTTACTCAAAAAGGACCTAACAGTCTGAGTTGACCTCCAAGGATAGCTAAAATGTTAAACTTATGTATTCAAGGATAAACCTTAAGATGAGGAACTATATGGAGCAACAAATCTGTAGAGAGGACAAGATCAGCATTGGGCTATTGGCTTCTCTTGATCATCACAAAGTCCTTCCAGATGCAAGAGAAGGAATCAGGGCCCCTCTGTCACATTCAGAGAGTGACACAGAGGTGGATGAAGATGTAGAAGGGAAATGCAAATGCCATGGATAAATAGATACCCCAGAAGTAGAATCTTGTCAGGATCAGCCTGGTCAAATTAAGGTGCATTCCCCATCTAGCTCATCCTTAGAGTCTGGATATGAATCCTATACAGACTCGGATGTCTTTTCATCTAATGATGATGAGGGTCCTTTGACAGATGATGATATCAATCAATTGATTGACAATCATGCTGCCCTTCTGAAAGCTTTCAAGGAAAGCAAGCTACTTGTTAAGAAACAAGCAGAGAAAATAGCCTCCCTACAGAAGACTGCTTCCCAGCTGGATGAAGTTTCATCCTTCCTTTGTGTAAAAGAGAGGGAAGCAGCTCATCTGAAAATCATGGTAGATTTCATGTTGGGTCCTTAAAATACAATGACTATATTATCAAGAATTTTGAGGAAAAACTTGATAGGGAGAGAAAAATTGTGGATAACTTCTCTCAGATAGATTCTATCAAGAGAAGATCTGAATCTGAGTGGATTTCTAAAGTAATCAAATCTCAGAAATGAGGTCAAGTTCCTGTCAGGCCTCAGACTACCTTTCACAAGGTAATTCTCCCTTCCAAAAGGTATGACCAAGACCCCAGGAATGGTCACTGGAGGAATGGTAATCTCCCTTGTAAGACCACAAATGTCTCTTACACTTGAGGAAGAAAGGACATGGGTCTGAGTGCTCAAAAGGCTCCCCATGAAGAAGTACAAAAGGCCCATTCTGGACCTTTTGTATTTAATGAACCAGCTCTATCTCTCTTAAGCAAGGCAGTGGCATTTTCTCAAAATCTCCCTGCTCACACTCTGGCCAAGGGTAAATCTTCCAGGATGTAAGACCTGGAATCTTCCAAGGACAGCGACAACATGCCCTCTACAAGGAGAACTGCTACTGATAGACCTTGTGAAAATCCAAGCTCTTATCATGTCAGACCTACTCTCAGTCAGACTGTGGCTAAGAAAATTTGGAACAAGGAAGCTGCTTCTTCTTCTATTCAGTCTGCTGTCAACCATGTTGTCAGACCTACTCAGAAAAGAAGATACAATATTCATGAGTGTTGGTGTTATGGCAAAGTGGTCCACTTTGCCATAGATTATTGGCACAACCCTTGTGTTCCAAGGGCAAGAGAAAGTCTTCCTAACAGGGCTCTTGTAGGTAGACATTTGTTTTCTTTTCAAGCTAACAAGAACCTAGGACCCAAGTCAGCTTGGGTTCCTAAGAGAAGGTAATTCTGTCTTGCAGGATAGTCCAAGTGGCCATAACCATTTATGGTCCTTGGACAATGTTGTACCAGACCCAAGTATGGGCACAAGAAATTATTCAATTTATCAACATGCACTAAATGTCAATGACAAGTGCAATTATTAAGGGAGAGTTTTACAAAGGAAATCCAAATGAACATTAAGGGCTAAAGCTCAGAAGCAAGGTTGTTGGTATGCTCAGAAACTATGAATCCAACATGGACTTCAAGTCTACAAAGTAGAGATAAGTAGAATTCATCTTTCTTTTATTCTGCCACTTAATTTCAGAATTGACTACTCATGCATGAGAAGGGTAATTGAAACAAATGACTAAGAAGATGTAAAAAATAACAGCTCTTCTTAATTCATGTGTTAGTGGCTTACATGCTCACCATGCCACAAAATTTAACTTGTCTAAACATACCCAAAGACATATTGCATATGAAATACTAAGCTAGGTTAGTATCAAAATTTGGTTGAGTCAATTGAGCTTGGGGGCTAATACTCTCTCAATTGAAATAAATATATGGTTATCAAAATTTTGTCTAATTGCACCCCAAAATAACATGGCTTAGAATGTGTATTGCAGGTTTATGTTTCCCCTACAAGTTAGGACAACACAGTTAGGGGCGAATCAAAAATTTAAATGAAAACTTTTAAGTACTAAAAAAACTGAGGTTAAGCCAACTAAGCCCACTTAAATAATACTGGAGAAAAGACGGACTGGGGATACGTGTCGGGACTCAATCTTGGCCATTGATCAAGATTAAAACAACAAAGATGGATTAGTGACCTTCCGCCTTCCTAGTAGCAATATATATAAATAGAAGGACTTGTACAATACACCAAGTCACTATTCCTTACCCTCTCCCGCCCGCATTCGCTAAATCGACGGAAAGCCGCTTTCACCTGCTTTCTCAAATTCTCCAGAGAGATGGTGCCCAAGGGACCGGATTTCCTCTTCGAAGGTGCTGAACTGGTGCGAAATGGATTCATTGATTCTCCGGAAGAAGTTCTACAGGTGCTTAATCTTCTGCAGAAATCTAACCAAGATTTCGTCCTAACGGAACCCTGTTCTGTGGAAGAGGGAAGTACTGGAGTTATTTGCCAACTCTAAAGTAGATGCTTCGGCTGGGAAAATTTAGACCATGGTAAGCGGAAAGAAGATCAAGATAACGCCCATAAGGATGAGCAAGGCTCTGCAGCTGGCAAAGCTCTATGCAATTGAGGATGAAGAAGAGCTATTGCTGGACAATGCAAGGTCGACAATGAAATGGTGTGCACTTTCCAAGCACACAATCAGATCGATTCAAAGGAAGGAACTCAACCTGACAGGCAAGTTCCTAGCCGACGTCATTGGGAAAGCCCTGATATACAAAACAGGTTCCCATGACAAAATCTCAAAAAGGATGTTTGAACTTATGACTAAAATCATACTATCCAAGAGAACTGATTGGGGAAGAATTGTGTTTGAAAGAATAGTGGAAGTTTTGGTTGAACCCAATTTGGGGAGAATCCTATCACTCTTTCTGCGAGAAACTTCTCCAGAAATTCTGAATCAGAAACTTGGTGCTAGGATAAACCATATGAGAAGGATGGACATCAGGATGCTTGAGAGATGGGATAGGGTCCTTCTGCCCTGTGGTCCAGAAGCTATGAAGAGAAAAAGGAAGAGAATAGCTGCTGCTGAACCCAGCTCCTCTAGCAGCTCATCTAAGGACGAAGAACCTCATGATCCTGATTTATTGTCATCTGCTGAAGTGTCCAGAAGGGACATGAATATTCAGGTATCCTCCTCATCTGAACTTACCCCTCTTAGTCGTGTGAGCAGACTAAAGTTAGATTCAGTTCCTGAAATGGATGAGATTGTTGTCGGGTTAGCTAGTCTGCTAAAGAGGAAGGAGAGGATTTATCTCCAGCCATGGATGTTGGCCAAATTGCAGAGGAAATTGTTAACAAAATATATGTAGGAATGAGGGGTAATGCTGCCAGATTGGAAGATGCAGATAGGCAAATACCTATGTCTGAAGATGAGGAAGTAAAGGATAATGACTTGGAAACTCCTAGTTTTGAGGGAAGGTTTGCTCAGATTGAGGGGGAGCAACTGATGCAAGAAATAATACATGATACATTATTTGTAGGGGAGCAACTGGAGGTTCCTCAAATAAAGGATGTTGCTGCTGCTGACCTGCATGAAAACAAAAGCATGGCAATGGTTGAGGGGGAGAAATCTTCTGGTCTCCCTGGTCATGAGGTACACAATCTTGTGTCATCAGAATCTGAGGAAGAGGAAGATAGTGATAAGAAAGCACACTCCTCATCACATCTAGAAACAGAATAGCCCAAGAGTGGCATAGCTCAAGGAATAGGGAGCAAGCCTATATAAGGAGAAACTGAAGCCCTAGATGAGGACACATCTGCCAGAATTGATCAGCTGCCATCTACCTTCATGTCCCAGCTAAAAGGTTTGCTAGATGAACAAAGAAGGGCATTGGAAAACTATGTGGATGAAGCCCTCAAAGATATCAGAAATGATCTTGCAACTGAGATCAAATCTATAAGGTTTGAATTGAATCTACTGAAAGGAGAAGCAGAAAAATTCTTTACAAGAACTGCTCCTGGTGTAGATTATACAATGGAATAACTGGATGTGTCAAATCAGAATATTGCTATTATAGTTGAAAATCAAACTATTCGGGCTAAGAAGTCTGTGACCATTCATGAGAATGATAAAATTCTGAGAAAAGCACAAAATACTAAAATCTTCACTAATATGGATGACTGCACCAAGATGCTTGATGACCACATGTTACAAGTTAAAAATCAAGTAACTGCTAGAGTTAACTACCTGGAAGAGGAAAGAAACAAAGCTAGCACCTCCCAGACTACTCAAGTAATTGAAGAAGTCAAAAAGGGGGAGAGAAATGTCATCAGAACAAACACTGAGAAAATGGTCTGGGCCATAAATGCTATGATAGGCTCATTGGAAATGGAGCCACTGCAATATAATAACATCCTAATGATGTCTGACCATGTACAAGATTCTTTGAACAAGATGTATAGCAGTGAAGCCCAAGTTTAAGACAATCAAGAATATGTTAAGTGCATTAAAGAAGGTGACAATGCTAATGCTCAGTGGGGAGAGAAGACTACTGGTGCTTAAAATCCTTCAATTAGCCCCATAGTAGGTCAGTCACTACATATCAAAGAAAGAATCACTGGTGATGCTGAAGTGGAGGTAAAGCTAAGGAAAAAGAGATATAGAAAAGAAATGGAACAGAAGCCTGATTTCAAGCAATGGAGCCCAGAGTCCAGATCCATTATTCTACTTGCTTGGGACCAGGTCAAAGCCAAAAGATCTGATAGAGGTAAATGGTACAAAAAAACTGACTGGGATAAGATGGAAAAGAGAGACACAGAAAGAAGGACTTTCTGGAGGAACAAAAAGGCAAATATTTTGGCTCCTGATGCTGTGGAACCATCCAAGTACTTTCCTAAGACTTTCAGCTATTTTGAGATACAAAGGGATAAAGATGAAGTTATTAGTGCTAAGGCTACTAATGGAGCTGATAAGAAAGGAAAGAAGATAGCTGAAGATGAAGACAAGCTGGCAAAGAAATCCAGAGGCAGTGGAATTATGATAAGGGAACCTAAAACTTAAAATGTTTCAGGTTCTGCTTGCAGGGCTAGGGATGAAACATTGTGTTTATATTGCTCAAACATTTATTTCATATATGATTAAGTAGTATAACCTTTTGTTATAATCATGATTTGTTTAACTCATCATTTGATATGTCTTTGACTTATCTGCTACACCATTTGATATGTATATGATTTATCAGAATTATGTTGTGATGATTATGTCTATGATTTATCTGAATTATGATGTGATGATATGATCTAAATAGTTATAACATAGGTATGTTTAGTGTATACATTGGCTTAGGTTTTGACTTCTTCAAATAGGGGGAGATTGTTGGGTCTATTGATCCCAATGTCCTAAATTTGAAGATGGACTAGCAAAACAATGTATACACATATTGTGATCTAACTTGTGTTTAAAGTGTTTGATTGCAGTTTGTCCTAATAAGCTATGATGGGACAGGTAGCCTAAGTGGCTAAGTTAGGTAAGTTCTTACCTAAGTAGTGGGAAGGCAAAAAATTGTCTAAGTCCACAGGCGTTGAGTGAAGATCAGTCACTCAATGCCAAATGACTTATAGCGCTGAGTGAAGCCTATACAATCAAAGCCAAGGCAGTGGCAAGCTGAGAAAATGGCCAAGTCCATAGGCGTTGAGTGTTTTGGCGTTGAGTGATGCTTACTCACTCAACACCTATTCTCGGATGCTTGATTTTTGACTAAGTCCACGGCTGGTGACATCAGTAAGTCAATAAGTCAACGTATTTCAAATTAATGGCGGGATGACTACAGTATGTGACAAAGGTCGCCGCAGACCTACTGTACGATAGTTGGCGTTAACGCAAATTTGCAGCCAACATTAAATGTGTGGTGCCCATTACTAAAAGAGCCGTTGGGTCTCAATACATAAAAGAAGTAATAGGTGTTCTTCTTCTCGACCATTGTTGTGGAGCTATAGAATAAGAAGCTCAAGCTAAGAAAGAGAGATAGCAAGTCAGTTGTTGGATTCAACATTTTCAACAGTAAGATAGCTGGTGTCATTCTCACCTACACCAGCAAGCTAAGTTCAGAGTATCTTATCTAGAAGTTGCGAAGAGAAGAAAGCTTGAAGAAGCAGAGATCCGAAAGAAGGCTCGGGGGACTATTCCTCAGGAGTCAAAGTTAGGGTTGAATCTCCTCAGCCCAGGAAAGAGAGAAGGGTAGAACAGGGTTCTGCAAGTTACTTCCAGCACAAGGATCTTTGTTGTTGTGAAGAAGAGAGGGCTGAGCTTCTATCTCAGTTCAGGGAGAGGCAGAAAATTGTTCTGCAAGTAACTTCCAGTACAAGTAATTACTTGTTGATGTGAAAAGTAGTTAGGACTAAGTATATCTTAGTTCAGTAAAGGGAGAATCAGGAAATAATCTCATGTAGTCATTATTGGGCTGAGTCTATCTCAGTCAAGAAGCTTGATACAGAGAAATATCCCTTGAGTCAAGAATATCCATAAACCCACTTTCATCCTGTAGGATTCAGTTTACCTGGATCTGAGTTGTAGGTACCTGAAAGTGTACTGAGTTGTAGGAGTGTTGCAGCACTATGAAAGTAGGGTTGTGTGCCTGAAGCTGTAGGGCTGTAGATCCTGTGTTGTAGGCCTTAGAAATAAGGCTGAGGTAGGTGATCAGTTGATCACTGAGCTGTAGGAGCTCTGCAGGGCTCTAAGGTAGGAACCCTTATGGTTCTAAGTTTGGATTCTGTGAAAAATCTGAGTGTAAGGCTGAGGGCTTGAGATGTAAGCTCCTTGGAGCATTTTGGAGAAGTGCTTAGTCTAACAAGACAGTTGGATAGGTGGGAGGGAAAGTGGTTGTACCCAGTTGGGGAACCACTATAAATATCTGTGTGCTTTGTTGTGTTGTTTTCTTTGTGCAGTGTAAATCATCTTGAAAGAATAAATTAATCAATCACTCAAGCTGAAGGATGGTATGAAAGATACCACCTGAGGGGTTAAATCTATTTAACTATAGAGGGGGGTGAATATAGTATTTTAAAAACTTATTAGATTTTTATTGTGGAATTAAAATAGTAATACCTATGTGTGTAATCAGTTAGTGCAGAAATAAAACTAAACTATTCAGCAAGCAACACACAATAAAAATAAGAGAGCATCACAGACGACACAAGAAATTTATAGTGGTTCCCCTAAACTTGGGTATATCCACTCTTCTACCACCCTGGTAGGAATCCACTCAGGTTTTTGATCAGGTGCCCTGCCACCAATCAGGTTTTTGCTCAGGTGCCTTGTCACCATAAGATCTGATTCAGGTAGATCAGGAAACCCTTCAGGCTTTTGATCAGGTGCCCAAAAACCAAATTAAGTCTTTTGATCAGGAGACTTGCAACCAAATGTTTAACTTTTGAAGGGAGTTAGAACCCTGTGTACAGTGGGGTGAAAGAAATAAAAACTGTATGTTGTCTTCTCTTTTCTCAAAACAACTGAGAAGACTTGTGGATCCTTGATGGTATCAAAGCTACCCCTGAGATGAAGTTCTGTCCAGGAAGATTGAGAGCTTTGTAGGGTGTATAGGTCTTCTTGAAAAAGTTCTCTAGAAAACTATAAACAGATGAAGTTGATTGTCTCTTGAAAGCTTGCTGGAAGAAGAACACTAGATGAAGACAGTGCAGAACTCTTTTTCTTGAAAGATTTCTTATGTACTATGTTTTTCAAAAACTTGATTATATCATCTGCATTAAATTGGTTTTTTAATTTGATTGCCTTGATTGACTACTGAAATCTTGGAACTTGGACAACGGCTAGAAGAGCAATAAAGTAATTTCTTAACTATCCCAAGAATTAGCTGTATAGTAACTCTGTGAAAACCAGTAATTAATGTTGTCATATGAACAGCTATATTCTGAGAATCTAAACATTAATTACTCAGAGTAATATAAGCAAGAAAATAAGCCTAATCAATCTGAAATAACTGCAAAGAATAGAAATATTGAACTGGAAATTTTCATTGATCTGAGATCCTAGATCGTCGAACTCAACCTCTTTTTCGTCGAGCTGAGCCCTGAGAGCTTTGAACTGAAATACAGCTTTCCATACTGGGCTCCAAGATCGTCGAACAGAGATAGAAGATCGTCGAACTAAAAATCTGATAGAAGATCAGAATTTGTCGAACTCAGTTCAACTTTTGTTGATCTTAATTCAGAGAAGTGACTCCGAGATCATCGAACTGAGAACGAAGATCGTTGATCTCACTTCAGAATTCGTCGAATGACTTCTTCAATATGAAATTTCTGTCTTGTTCTGGTTTCTTCAATCTTTTGAGTCTTCTGAGGGCTTGGTCTGATCAATATGACTTGTTGACCTACCCTATAATCTAATGAAGACCTATGACCCTAGAATATACAAGATGGGTCAATCTATGCAAATCCTAATAGTGAACCTTAGCCTAAATCCATAAATACAGGTGAGGTTCCAACAATCTCCCCCTATTTAGGTGAGGTCACTATGTACAATGCATAAGTAAAGAAAATACAATCATTCAACATTAAAGTAAATATCTGATAGAATGAAAAACAATTCAGTAGATAAAAAAATATACACAGAGAATAAAATTATTTTAGGAACTGTCAGAATCATCCTCAAAATCCTCATCATCCTTAGAGGATTCAGGAGGATTATCATACAAATCATCAATCTCCATAAGTTGCTCAGCTGAAATGGGTTGAGCTGGAACAGTTTGAGCTGGAACTACTGCAACTAGAACTACTGCAACTTCCTTGGCCATTTCTTTAGCAAGAATTTCATCCATATCAGGTAATGGAGAAGTGGAGACTGCATAGGTTGGAGGAGAGAAAGCCTTGGGCTCAGAAGACTCATCCTCAGTAATTTTAACAGACTCAACCTCTGGAGCTGGAACAAGCTCAGGCTCTGGAGATGTAAAGCTGCTCTGAATAAGCTGTAAAATTTCTATGCTCACTGGAGCAGTATAACAGACAATATTTGTGCAAAATTGATTGGAAACAAATGAAATAATGTTATTGTGAGACAAATCAAAAGAATCTAGAATAGCAGTCAGTTCAACTAAAGGAGAGATGGTAACTTCTCCAACATAAAGAACATCCAAAGAATAAACTGAATCATCTGTCTCTGAATCTGTAGCCAAAAATTCTGCTAGAACAGTTTCTTGTGCATCTGGTATCTCAGTATCTAAAATAACTGTATCTACAAGAACTGTTGTTTCTACTGCTGTTGCTGCTGCTGGAGGAGGGGAACTTCTTCATAGAACATCTCCCCCTGCCTGGTATCAGGAAGACCTGATATCAGGCTCCTAAATGAAGAAGGGCCAGAAATAGAAGCAAGTTGAGTAGAGAGAGTTTTGATGGAGAGAATTAGAGGTGCAATGGCATCCTCTATGAGAGATTTGATGGTTGGAGTGAGAAGGTAAATGATGGTAGATGGATCAGATGATGATGATGGAAGAGAAGAAGTGGTGATGCCACAAGAAGTACAGACATTTAAGGAAGTGGATGGAGGTGAAGGTAGAATTGGAGGGATGGTGGTAGATGTTGAGGGGATGACTGGAGGAATGAGTGGAGGTATGTCAGATGTGATATCCATAGGGGTGTCAACAACAAGTGGAGATTGTGGAGGAGTATGTGTTGGTGATTGTACTGGTGATGGGGATGATGTTAGTGTTGAGAGGAGATTGAAGGTGGGAGACATTTGTGTAGATACAGAAGTGGTAAATGGAATGTCCTGTAGGTATTGAGGTAGAGGAAATTGAGGTCATGGGGTATGAGGTAGAGATGGAGTGGAAATAACTGTGGAGATATCAAGGTTAGAAGGTTATTTATGGGTTGGTGATGGAGGTAGTCTGGAGGAGGTGGAGAAGGAGGAATTTCTGGCGCCTCTTCATCAGCAGGTTGGGGATTGACTCTTGGAGTCCTAGTGTCGTATGAAGTCCTTAAGGAAGAGGAGGCCAAGGAGGGCTTAGAGATGGTCCTCTCCCATTTTCTAAAGAGAGCTGATGTCAGTCTCTTGGAAGCATTGATGAAAACTGTTGGAGAGACCAACAGTTGGGGACATTTCTCCTGGAGGAAGATGCCCATAATCCTCCCAAAACAGACTTCTCTTTTATTATTTTTCTTCTTAATAAAATCAAACAGAATATTACCCCAATTCACTGATTTCTTATTTACTAGGGCACTCATCAGAAGGAATTGGTGCCTGGTAATATGGTCATGGGCGGTGTGCTTCCCAAGCAGCACCTTACCTACTATATCAGCCAGAAACTTGTACTCAACAAACAAGTTCTTTTTCAGTAACTTACTAGGGTTTCCCTCGGAGTGACCCATCTGTGTAAGCATTTCACCAAACTCATTACTATCCAGTTCTATATCGTCATTTCCATTAACAAAACCAAATATCTCAGAAAGAACATCAGGAGTTAGAATCACCTCCTGTCCAGTAATGGTGTCGACTAGGGTTTTTCTGTCTGTAGAAGACGACGAGAAAACCCATTCTTTTATCTCTGCCATAGGCAGCTTCATCCTAGTAGTCATCACTTTGAGAAGTTGCGGCTCATCAAACAACTTCAAGATATCTTGGAAGATTTGTTTTATATGCTTGAAAGAGTCCACATCTACATCAAACCCAGCGTCAAACTTCATCCTGGAGAGGTTTGCCGCCGAAATCGCCATGAGAGCTCCTGCAAGGAAAAACAAGAGATCAAGTGCAAAGGAAATTGAAAGCGTGAAACGGATGTTATCTAAAACTTAGATTATAAGATCTTTAGAAAATGAAAAGACGATATCAGTCCAACGAAAAATAAAAGATCTTCGATCTGAGTTCAACGAAGTATTTTAATAGAAAATGAGTTCGTCGATCTCAGTCTGAAGAAGACGAATAAATTGTCGATCTCCGTTCAATGAAAAATTCACTGAAGCAGAGACCGTCGATCTCCGTTTGACGAAATCTGTTTCACTAAGAAGTGGTCGTCGATCTCCGTTCGATGAACTCTTCACGAGGAGTTCACAGATTGTCGATCTCCGTTCGACGAACTGTCAACAAATCGTCAACCTCAGACAGAAAGTTAAATTAATTCTTCTCCATTAATCATACCCAGCTGATTTAAGAAGAACAGATGCTTCTTTTCATTCAATGGCTTGGTGAAGATGTCTGCTCTTTATAAATTAGTAGAGATAAAGACAAGATTAATTTTCTTTTTGTCTACAGAATCTCTAATGAAATGATGTCTAATCTCTATATGATTGGTCCTACTATGATGCACTGGATTTTATGCTATTAAAATAACACTAGTACTATCACAATATATAGTTGAATTATTTAAGTTATATCCATAATCTAGTAGCTGATTCTAAATCAACAAAATCTGTGAGCAACAGCTGCTATATATTCAACTTCTGGAGTTGATGTGGACACATAAGTTTGCTTTTTACAGAACCAAGACACAAGCCTATCACCAAGGAACTAACATGTTCCTGATGTGATTTTTCTATCCACTCTGCATCCAGTAAAACCAACATCTGAGAATCTAGTTAATTCAAATTCTGATTCAGTTGGATAATAGAGTCCTAGATTTGGGCAACCCTTTTATATATCTTAAAATCCTTTTTAGCAAAATATAGTGGGATTCTTTAGGGTTCACCTGAAACCTAGCACAAATATATGTAGCAAACATAATATCTGGTCTACTTGCAGTGAGATATAGTAGAGACCCAACAATGACCCTATATGTTTTCTGATCAACAGGCTTCCCATGTTCATCGGAATCTATCACAACATTGACAGCCATAGGTGTTTCATAGCTGAGACATCACACATCCCAAACCTTTTTACAAGCTTTTTAGTATATTTAGATTGGGAGATGAAGATACCATCAGGAGATTGCTTCACTTGGAGACCAAGGAAGTATGAAAGTTCACCCATACTACTCATCTAAAACTTGTAATGCATAAGGTCAAAAAACCTTTTACATAGTTTGGGATCAGTAGAACCAAAAATGATGTCATCTACCTATATTTGAACTAACAAAATTTTCTCTTTATGATGCCTAATAAAAAGAGTTATATCTACAATGCCTCTAGAGAATTTATGCTCTAACAAGAAGCTAGCTAAGGTCTCATACCAAGCTCTTGGAGCTTGTTTTAAATCATAGAGAGCTTTATGCAATCTAAAGACAAAGGAGGGATGAGTTGAAGAGATAAAACCTGGTGGTTGTTCCATATATACTTTCTCTTTGAGTTCACCATTGAGGAAAGCACTCTTGACATCCATTTGGTAGACCATGAATTTTTTGTAGGCAGCATAAGCTAAGAAAATCCTTATAGCCTCAATCCTTACCACTGGAGCAAAGGTTTGATCATAGTCTATTCCTTCCTCCTGTGAATAGCCTTGTGCTACAACTCTTGTCTTGTTCCTTATGATGTTGCCTTCAACATCCAATTTGTTCCTGAAGACCCATTTTGTTCCAATGACTGGGTAGTCTTTGGGTCTAGGAACCAATTCCCAAACTCTACATCTCTCAAATTGATTGAGCTCCTCTTTCATTGCAATGATTCAGTGGGGATCTTGCTCTGCATCTTTAATGGATTGGGGCTCAAGTTGAGAAATGAAGCAAGCATGTGTCACATCTTTGTTGAGTTGATGCCTTGTTTGCACACCAACTTAAATGTCTCCAATCACTTGAGATCTAGGATGATCTCTAAGTGTGACAAAATCAGTGGGAGGAGCTGGTTGGGCAACAGCTTGGGGAATAAATTCCTCTTCTGGAATTTCATTAGCTGTTGGATAGGGTTCAGCCACCTCTAAGCTTTCTTCTTCACTTTCTTCTTCAACTTGTGGAGAGGGATATATTGGAACCTCTTGGGTGAGGCTGAGATCATCCAATCTCTCACACAAGTGAGGTACCTGCAATGTGCTATTGGTAGAAATTTCGTTCTCCTTATAAGACATGTTAGCTTCATCAAAAGTTACATGAACAGATTCCTCAATTTTCAAAGTGGATTTATTAAATACCCTATAAGCTTTGCTGACTTGGGAATATCCTAGAAAAATTCCCTCTGCAGCCTTAGCTTCAAACTTTCTAATATATTTCTTGTCATTGTTATGAATATAACATATACAACCAAATATTTTAAAATAGGTGATTTTAGGTTTCTTCCCTTTGAGCAATTCATAGGGAGTCTTATGCTCTAGTTTATGTATCAAACTTTTGTTCAGTACATAATTTGTTGTGCTCACAGCCTCTGCCCAAAAGGATAGGGCATATTAACATCTACAAGTAATGTGCCTGCAGCTTCAATTAGGGTTCTATTTTTCCTTTCAGCTACCCCATTTTGTTGAGGAGTTTAAGGAGCTAAGAAGCAATGCCTGATACCTTCCTTCTCACAGAACTCTTGCATAAGAAGAGACTCAAACTCAGTACCATGATCACTTCTGATCAATGCAACTTGAGTAGAGTACTCAATCTGTATGGTCTTGAGAAAATTTATAAGAACCTTAAATGTATCTGACTTAAATCTCAAAAAGAACATCTAAGTGAACCTTGATAAGTCATCTACAACTACTAGAGTATAAGATTTCCCTCCTAGGCTTTGTACAATAATAGAGCCAAAAAGGTCCATGTGTAGCAAGTATAAGATCCTAGGTGAATCACTCTTATTAACTGATTTAAAGCTAGATTTAGTTTGCTTGCCTAATTGACAAGCCCTGCAGAGGCCTTCCTTCTTGTAGGGACCAGAAGGCAATCTTATAACAAGGTTGTCTTTAGATAACCTAGCAATGTTTTTCAGATTAACATGACCTAATCTTTTATGTCATAATTCATTTTGATTGCTAACAAGATTAAATAAACAAATATCTGATATTGCAGATTGAAAATTAACTACATATATGTTGCCTTGTCTATTTCCAATTAAAACAATTTGGTTTTCTTTAGTAGAAATAATACAAGAGCTTGAGTTAAAAGATATCTGATAACCTTCATCACATAGTTGACTTATGGAGGTGAGGTTATGTTTCAGTCCACTTACCTATGCAACCCTTTTGAAAGTAACTACTCCAATCTGAACTTCTTCAAAGCCTTCAGTCTGGCCACAATTTAAGCCACTAAAGATCACCTTTGGTCCCAACTTGGACTTGTAACTATTTAGGTTGTCCTTGCTGCCAGTCATATGCTTGGAGCATCCACTGTCCAGATACCATTATTGATTAAAAGCTGGATAACTCTTTACCTGCAAAGGCAAAAATTAGTTGTTCTTGACCCAGATTACCTTGGGCCCTTTATTTTCCTGATATGAAAAGCTTGATATAATAGAAAATTCAGGTTGAGATTTATATCCTAAGGGATGGTATCTCCTAGGTGGATTTTCCCAATTAGCAAATGGATTAATAAGTTTTCTAGTTTGATTAAAATTTCTATTAAAGTTATGATTTTTGTTAAGTCTGACTGGGTTCGACGAAGTGTTGTAAGTTCGTCGATCGGAGTTCGAGGAGATGGGATGAGATCGTTGATCTCTGCTCAGAGAATGAATACATCCATTTTCTGTGCCCCAAGTTTGTCGATCTCTGCTTGAAGAACCATATAAGATTCGTCGATCGTAGTAAGACAAATTATTATGGCTAATGTTGGCATTCATAGATCGTCGATTGGATTTTGACGAACTAGCAATATTTCGTCGATCTGAGTTCGACAAAATTTGTTGAACATTGTTTTTATTTAGATTTTTCTTGTTTCTATTCTTTTGATTTTTAGATTTAGGTAAGCCTTCTGTTGGTTGCTTATTGTGTATTAACTCTTTACCTTTTTCAGATATAAATTTTAGAGGAGTTGAAAGAATATTTTTCTTGAGAATGGGGGGCAAGCTTGATGAAGCACTTAAGCCCAGCTTGCCATTTAGCCTGGCATTTACTGTGCTTGTGATGTCCATCAGCTTAAAGCTTCTCCCATTGAGAGATTCCTCAAGTTGCTTAGCCTCACATAACTCAGTTTTAAGAGTTATTATTTGTTCTTTAGTTAGGTCTAAGTCATCTTTTAATTTGATGTTTTCAACAAATATGTTGTCAAATTCAATTAGCCTGTCTCTAAGAGCTTTAATTTCTTTTTATGAGTTGATTAAATCATTGCACAATGATTTGAATTCACTCTTAAAATCAGCAAAATTAAAATCAAAGGAAGATATTACCTGGTCTTCTTCTGATTCGGATTCCTCAACAGATTCTTCATTTTCTGACTTACTGCAAGAAGAATTGATTGCCATAAGGCACACTTCCCTTACCTTGGCTTCTTCCTCATCTTCACTGGAGCTGGAAGATGAAGTCTCCTCTTCTGTTTCACTCCAGGTTTCAGCAATGAAACCTTTCTCCTTTCTTTTATGCTTGTTGGAGGAGTGTCTGTTGGAGTGTTTGCTAAAATGCTTCTTGTTCTCTTTTTCCTTTTTTCTGTCTCTTTTTTCTGCCTCTGGGCATTCAGGGAGAATGTGCCCAGGTTTTATGCATCCAAAGCAGACAATCTCCTTGGTAGGAGTTCTGTCATACTTAAGTTTATCATCACTTCTTGATGATTTCCTTCTGAAGTCCTTCTTGGCCAACTTATAAAATCTCTTGGCCAGTAAGCTCATCAGCTCTTCATTGGCAGGAAGGGTTTATGATTCTTCTATTGCTTTGAAAGCAATATTGTGCTCCTTCCTTGAAGAGGTTGAGGCCTTCAGTTCAGCCTCTCTAATCTTGATTAACTACTCATAGGATTTTAGCTTTCCAAGGAGAGATTCAGTGGATATCTCATTCAAACTTCTGGCTTCCTTGATTGGCAAGATCCTGGAATCCCAAGTGCTGGGGAAGCACATTAGGATCTTGTCATTAATCTCAGTTAAGGAGATATCTTTATCAGGGGTCTTTAGTTCATTGATGATAACATTAAGCCTGTTATACATCTCAGCCACTGTTTCAGATTCCTCCTTCTTGAAGTTCTCATATTGAGATATTAGGAGGGATCTTCTGTCCTTTCTCTCATCTGCTGAGCCTGCCACCATCTGGTTTAGAGAGTCCCAGATTTAGTTTGCTAAAGTGCATTTAGCCATCTTTTGAAATATGTCATCTGACATTGTTTGAGCCAGTATATTCATAGCTTTTGCATCAACTATTTTGGCTTTCTTCTGAGCATCAGTTCACTCAAGTGGTGGAACTGCCTGAGTGTCAGATATTGTTACAGTCACTGCTGTAGGTTGAGGGGGTCCTGTCAAAATTGAATTGAAAATATCCTCATCAATAGAATTCATGTAAAGCTTGATTCTTGCTTTCCAGATTGCAAACTTGTTCAAGTTGCAGACTAGAGGTCTGGTGCTAGCATAATCTTTATTATGTGTCATTGCTGTAACAACACCCTAGAAAGAGATAAATCTAACAAGGATCTTATTTCAGAGGTGAATCTGTTAAACCAAAGAAACAACCCTCTGATACTAATTGAAGGATGGTATGACAGATACCACCTGAGGGGTTAAATCTTTATAAATCTAGAGGGGGGAATAGAGTATTTTAAAAACTTATTAGATTTTTATTGCGGAATTAAAATAGTAATACTTATGTGTGTAATCAGTTAGTGCAGAAATAAAACTTAACTATTCAGCAAGCAGCACACAATAAAAATAAGAGAGCATCATAGTTGACATAAGAAATTTATAGTGGTTCCCCTAAACTTGGGTGCATCCACTCTTCTACCACCCTGGTAGGAATCCACTCAGGTTTTTGATCAGGTGCTCTGCCACCAATCAGGTTTTTGCTCAGGTGCCTTGTCACCACCAGATCTGATTCAGGTAGATCAGGAAACCCTTCAGGCTTTTGATCAGGTGCCCAAAAACTAAATCAAGTCTTTTGATCAAGAAACTTGTAACCAAGTATTTAACTTTTTAAGGGAGTTAGAACCCTATGTACAGTAGGGTGAAAGAAATAAAAATTGTATGTTGTCATCTCTTTTCTAAAAACAACTGAGAAGACTTATGGATCCTTGATGGTGTCAAAGTTCCCCCTGAGATGAAGTTCTGTACAGGAAGATTGAGAGCTTTACAGGGTGTATAGTTCTTCTTGAAAAATTTCTCCAGAAAACTGTAAACAGATGAAGTTGATTGACTCTTGAAAGCTTGCTGGAAGAAGAACACTAGATGAAGACAGTGTAGAACTCTTTTTCTTGAAAGATTTCTTATGTACTATGTTTTTCAAAAACTTGACTATATCATCTGCAGCAAATTGGTCTTTTAATTTGATTGCCTTGATTGACCACTGAAATCTTGGAACTTGGACAATGGCTAGAAGAGCAATAAAGTAATTCCTTAACTGTCCCAAGAATTAGCTGTATATTAACTCTATGAAAACCAATAATTAATGTTGTCATATGAACGACTATATTCTTAGAATCTAAGCATTAATTACTCAGAGCAATATAAGCAAGAAAATAAGCCTAATCAATCTGAAATAATTGCAGAGAATAGAAATGTTGAACTGACAATTTTCGTCGATCTGAGATCCTAAATCGTCAAACTCAACCTCTCTTTCGTCGAGCTGAGCCCTGAGAGCTTTGAACAGAAATACAGCTTTCCATACTGGGCTCCAAGATCGTTGAACAGAGATAGAAGATCATCGAACTCAAAATCTGATAGAAGATCAGAGTTCGTCGAACTCAGTTCAACTTTCGTTGATCTCAATTCATAGAAGTGACTCTGAGATTGTCGAACTAAGAACGAAGATCGTCAATCTCACTTCAGAGTTCGTCGAACGACTTCTTCAATATAAAATTTCTGCTTGTTCTGGTTTCTGCAATCTTCTGAGTCTTCTGAGGGCTTGGTCTGATCAATATGACTTGTTGACCTACCCTATAATCTAATGAAGACCTATGACCCTAGCCTATACAAGGTGGGTCAATTTATGCAAATCCTAATAGTGAACCTTAGCCCAAATCCCTAAACACAGGTGGGGTTCCAACACAAGCAACAAACTAAAAGAAAGGAAAAGAATTAATAAAGAGACCATTAATCTATTCACCCCCTCTAGGTGATTTAGCTATCCTTAAAATTAAAGACTTTTAGGAATGTCAAGGCGTGGGAGTAGTCGAGGTAATCTAGTCAATGCCAGATCTTCGGGGGCCAATGTATTGTGGGATACCAAGGTAGAAATTGCAGTAGGCCCGGAGTTTTGGCCGGGTTGCAAGTTGTGGAGCATGGTCATAATCGATGTCAACATCTCGATTTGGGCCTCGAGATGAGAGTTGATTGTGGCGAGGGCGTGTTCATGGGCTTCCACGCTGGTTTCCGTCCGGGACTTTGGCATATGTAGAGGAGTGCACACTGATGTAGGCCACTATGTTTGTCACTATAACGGCTAAGGGGATTACACGTACGCCTCTCTATTTCCATTATTACGCTCACACAATAATTAAACGCAGCACACTCACGAACAACGTTATCAACTATTACTAACGTACGGTAGCCACGCCGTTTTAAGATCGAACAAACGACTATAGGTCGTCGTTCTCTCAAGCTAAAAGGACCCACCCGGTCCGAATGAGCGATGGTTGTACCAAAAGAGATCTACAGAAAAGTTCAGTTCGGAAATGGTAGATCTCTCCCAACAAAACGAAAGCGAGGCTCGCCAAACCTCTCGGAAAATTAAACAACTAGAAAGAACAACACATGCAATCGAAAAGGTAAACCACGAACGAAAAAACGATTCCAAAGTAACACAAAGGTATTCCACCAAATGAAAATCTAAAAAAATAAGAATCACACAAGAGGTAGAAGATCTCGTTACCCAACCAGAATAGATGATTCCGGTTCACTTTCAAGGATCGTTCTTCCACGACTCCGCCGGAGTTTCGCCGACCGGAGAAAAACTTGTCCGCTTCCTTTGCTTCACGCCGGGATGGAGGAAAACCACAAAGGGAGAAAACACCTTGATCTTGTTCGATTTCACTATGGAAAAGGGCTGATTTGGGGGCTCTTGATGGAGGGGGTTGATCGGTTTTTTTGGGTGAGGGGGAAGACTTTGGACGAATATTGGAAAGGAGGAGGAGGAGGTAGAGAGGAGGGAAAGAAAGGGGGAGGCCGAAATTTTGGAGAGGGGGAGAGGAGAGGAGGAGGAGGAAACGAAGTTTCCAAGAGGGGAAGAGAGAGGAGGGGGGAATTCAAATTTTGAATTTTGGTTTTCAATTTTTCATTCTCTAAATAAAACCATGAAAGTCCATGCCTATATATAGGCTTTACAACATACCTTGGCTATATGCAGCCCTCATAAAGAAAATAAAAACAATACTAAATGTTTTAAACATTACATGATGAAAATAAAAATGAGAATAGAAATAAACTAAATAATGTTTAAAAGCCTTCATCTCATATAGCTCCACATCATGTAGTCTTCATCTTCATCATGTAGGAGAACGCCGTCGCCGTCACCGTCATCATCTTCAACATGTAGGAGAACGCCATCGTCGTCGCCATCGCCGTCATCATCTTCAACATGTAGGATAACGTCGTCGCCGTCACCGTCATCATCTTCAACTTTAACACGTTGGGGGTTGCCGCCATCAATCCTCCCCCGCTCAAAATAACTCATCACCGATGAGTTGGCATGGAGGTGCTGGCGCCGAAGAACATCATCCAAAAGAACCATCGCCGAGTCCGAAATCCAAGGGTCACCGGAGACCGGGCGAGCACACCATCGTATCACATAACGCTGAATACCACCGCTTGGAGAGGAGAGCAAAAAACCAAATATGAACCTGTCTAGCAAAAAGATTGTCCTGGGGAAACTGGGAAAAGCATTAGGCAAATAAAGAGGAAAAATTTCTTCATCAACAGTCAACGTACCTCCGTTGGAGACCGATGGAGAGGACGATCCAAGAACAAGCTCACCCCCCAACCCAAATGAAAATATAGTGGCACCAAACGTAGAGTTGGATATTTCAAAAGGTGGAAAACACAATGCGTGAAATTGGAAACATTTAAACTAGGGGAATTACCCCATTCAGTGGTTAACTTCAACAGATATGTTGTTTCTCCTAATTGATTAAAAATCCGAAAAGTTCTAACTCGCCAAATCGCCAACGTTTCTATAGTTCCCGAAGGCATCCGTTCTGGGATGAGACGCACCAAGAGTAAACCGAAAACCTTATAAGGAGACACCCTCTTATGTAAGTTAGCGATATATTGATAAGAAGACATGTGTGTGACTAACGCTTCCTTACCATGCTTATGTAAATTAAGAACAAAAGAGGCAAATACTAGTGCATGTTGACTTGTCATAGAAAATGGCGGTAACGGAACTACATAAGGTGGCACAAACGGAAATAAATATGGTGGTGCAAACGGAAAGTAATAGGGTGGCACTAGCGGAACTACATCAGGAGGCACTAGTAGAATGAAATCAAATGGTACTAACTGCATGCAGTCCGATGGCACAAAAGATGGCCATGTCATTAACGTGCTCTCAGAGATTTGGTGAATCTTAGAAAATTGAGAGGGTACAGAATTAACGAGACTGTCATCATGACCCAACACAACATCTAATAACACACGACGCGACATGTCCCAAAGAGGGTCCAGCATGGATGGTAAAACTAATTGACTCAAATCAGGCAAATTAAACGCACAACCCAAAGGATCCGCTGGTCGGGTCAACATATCAGGAGGGATTATCGGTAGCACTAACAACGAGAAAGAGTTAAGATTGTATTTAAATTCACGCCACAGAGTTAGCATAAGGGGACGCTTATCCAGGTCTACCTCAATAACGACCTCCAAAAGTATAACTCTCTCACTTGGAAATTCTTCCAACTCATAAATTGTGACATCAGTAGCAGTAGAAATCTCAGGAATGGGCGCATCGATAGATTCCGTAGGAGGGGATACGTCATACCCAGTGTCAAAATATGGATTTATCGTCCAAGTAAAATCCTCTGGGTGCAAGCCATCAAACTCTACCGAAAAATCAAACAAAAGATTTTCCCTCACGATAAACTCATCTGGCTCATCATCACCCAAATCACTCTCCGAATAACACTCCTCACAGGAGGACTCTACCAACTCATCCGAAAGTTCTTCCAACAATAAATGTTGATCATATAGTAAGTCTTCCAAATCAGTTGGGGCATCCATTAATTCGTGATTAGAGAAATCAACTAGAACATCCTCACTTACAAGATCCTCAGGAAAATCAGAGATATTCTCATTAGGTGTAATCGTAGCCTCTAACACGTCGAGGCTTGTATTTTGGAGAGGGCTCTCAACACTAGGGTGATCAGTCACAACGCTAGTGTGGCTAGTAATGGGCAAAGTAATACTCTCATAGGTCAAACTATCATCATCCCAAACATCATCTAACTCACGACTGGGTAAGCTCTTAGCGTAAGATAACTCTTCCGATTCAGCCAGATTGTCAATCGAATTAGGGTCATCAAAAGACTCCACTACGATCAAGATGGATGGCTCCGAAATGTCGTCGAAGGGGAGTGGAGATGATTCCTCATAAGAGAAATCCTCGTCAAGGTCACTAGGGTAACCAATCTCCTCAACGTCGCTACACTCGTCAGTGATAATAACATCATCCTCGGTGATGGGCGCAATCGTAGAATCAGCCTCAGACTCATTAGGGGAGTCAATAACTAGATTTGACAGCTCAGGGGGCGACTCTAAGGAGACTACGGGCGTAGTCAGAATAGAATGATTGATAGTGCCAAACCCAGTCGTTTCACTAGTCTCACGTGTCTTGATCGCCTGACTACCCACGAGGATAGGAACACTCTCATAATCAAGTTGGGGTCTAGTGCCCTAGCGGGGAGAAGTAAACTTATGTGACGTCCTAGCACGGGAGTACGGGGTGTCATACTGGTACGGTGTAGGCATAATCATAGGTGGCGTTTCACTTACATTTTTAGATGACTGAGAACGACAGTGGGGAGGGTAATACTCATCCATTAATAAATTCTTCATAATATTCCAACCTACAGGTGACTCTTCGAGGGATGTCCCAAAACGTCTCTCCTCATTGAGCCAGAAGGTCCGGGCTCGACTAAATAATTGAAGTCTCGCGACGGGGATCCTCTGGGGGTCCACTATCTGATATCTCTCAAAATAGCGCTCCATAGCCTTTACCCAGCTTAAAAACTCTTGAGTTCCACCTAGCCCATCATAGGTCGGAGCTGAAACTCTAACATGCCTAGATGAGTGCGGTACAACCTGATTAGCTTTTAGGTGGCCAATCAACCCATTAATCTCTTCCACTACCGAACAATGGAAAGTCTTTCTAACGTTCATGACAGAACCTAAAGATTTCATTCGGGAAACATGAACATCGTAGGCCATTTTTGTTTTAATTTTCAGCGGGAAAATGGGGATAGACTACGCGGAGTAAGTGCACAAATACAAAGAAATATAGTCTGATCCTGATTAATTTTCAAAGATAGATTTGTTCCCGCTAAAATTTCAAAATAATATATATATATTTTTTGATATTCTTGCTCGCAAAAATATGGAGATTATTAATTAATTTTTTTTTCTTAATTTTTGCTAAAAAATAAAAATTTAGGCTGCTATTGGCAGACCACAAAAAAATAGTTTTTTGTTTTTTATTATTTGAAAAATTTTGTGCACGTGCGTGTCGGCCTACTAAAATTAAATAGGATGGTGTCAATTAAGAAATTGACACAACCTCCCTCTGATACCAAATTGATGTAGGCCACTATGTTTGTCACTATAACGGCTAAGGGGATTACACGTACGCCTCTCTATTTCCATTATTACGCTCACACAATAATTAAACGCAGCACACTCACGAACAACGTTATCAACTATTACTAACGTACGGTAGCCACGCCGTTTTAAGATCGAACAAACGACTATAGGTCGTCGTTCTCTCAAGCTAAAAGGACCCACCCGGTCCGAATGAGCGATGGTTGTACCAAAAGAGATCTACCGAAAAGTTCAGTTCGGAAATGGTAGATCTCTCCCAACAAAACGAAAGCGAGGCTCGCCAAACCTCTCGGAAAATTAAACAACTAGAAAGAACAACACATGCAATCGAAAAGGTAAACCACGAACGAAAAAATGATTCCAAAGTAACACAAAGGTATTCCACCAAATGAAAATCTAAAAAAATAAGAATCACACAAGAGGTAGAAGATCTCGTTACCCAACCGGAATAGATGATTCCGGTTCACTTTCAAGGATCGTTCTTCCACGACTCCGCCGGAGTTTCGCCGACCGGAGAAAAACTTGTCTGCTTCCTTTGCTTCACGCTGGGATGGAGGAAAACCACAAAGGGAGAAAACACCTTGATCTTGTTCGATTTCACTATGGAAAAGGGCTGATTTGGGGGCTCTTGATGGAGGGGGTTGATCGGTTTTTTTGGGTGAGGGGGAAGACTTTGGACGAATATTGGAAAGGAGGAGGAGGAGGTAGAGAGGAGGGAAAGAAAGGGGGAGGCCGAAATTTTGGAGAGGAGGAGAGGAGAGGAGGAGGAGGAAACGAAGTTTCCAAGAGGGGAAGAGAGAGGAGGGGGGAAATTCAAATTTTGAATTTTGGTTTTCAATTTTTCATTCTCTAAATAAAATCATGAAAGTTCATGCCTATATATAGGCTTTACAACATACCTTGGCTATATGCAGCCCTCATAAAGAAAATAAAAACAATACTAAATGTTTTAAACATTACATGATGAAAATAAAAATGAGAATAGAAATAAACTAAATAATGTTTAAAAGCCTTCATCTCATATAGCTCCACATCATGTAGTCTTCATCTTCATCATGTAGGAGAACGTCGTCGCCGTCGCCGTCATCATCTTCAACATGTAGGAGAACGCCATCGCCGTCGCCATCGCCGTCATCATCTTCAACATGTAGGATAACGTCGTCGCCGTCACCGTCATCATCTTCAACTTTAACACGTTGGGGGTTGCCGCCATCACACACGAGCTGGAGGTTCGCAGGAGAGCGTCAGAGCCAGCGTAACGACTAGGGTAGGCGAGCGTGTGTTGCGGGGCTTGTAGCGAGTAGAGAGGGCAGTGAAGAAAGCGGGGAGGCAACAAGCTGGTGGGTGCGGAGGTCGCGAAGCAATGGAGACTGGAAACACGCACGTTGTAGGAGGTAGAAAGAAGCACGTCACAAGTTGTAGTCATGTTGTTGGCAGGCGGTAGAAACACACACGCACGTTGCTGGCAGGCGGCGGAAACATGCGCGTCGCAGGAGGTAGAAACAACAATTGATGTTGCCGATGCATGCATGTAGTGGCTGGCATCGACAAGGGTTGGAGTGATGTTGTAAGTGTTGGAGACGAACTACCCGTCTCTACTGGAGATAATTAGTATCGACGAACAGGCAGAACGCAAGAAGAAAAAACATGATCCCACGCAAAGGGCGACAACTAGACTATAACATACGAACCAGGTGGCAAACAATGCATGCAGGGAGGGCAGGTCGGACCAAATGTTACCTGAAAAAGAGAAATCACTTGCACTAAATGAAATAATAAGGTACAATCACGGGGTATGCTCGTGCCCAAATTTAGGAGATTGGTTCCTCCTAAAATTCCCTCTCCAAATGAGAGATCTCAAACCTTAATGATGAACTCATAAACCTAAATCCCAAGCCACCTTCTCATACATAAGGGGCTCAAATGTCATTTCCTTAAGAATACAATTTAAAATAGGAAATACAGTAATAACAATAATAATACGCATATACGTAACAATCTCCCACACTATACATTTTAAAGCCCTACTTGATGCAAGATAGGCATCGACACCTGCTTGTCATCATGGCGCTAGGAGTCAGCACTTGCCCAGGGGTCCCACCAGGAGCCCACCCAATAGGCTTTATCTGGACCACGAACCGTACACCCAAAATCATTTCTGGCCCCACCACAAGGCACGAAAGATTGTTGCTCAATATTTACATGAAATTTCATTGACTCAAAACTGAAATAAAAATCGAATTATTTCAAATGGAGCATGCCTCCCTCGAAAATTATTTAAGTTACCCCAAAGTCTACACAATATATGATAGGTGCACAACTACACATGAATATATAGCTCTGCACTCTTACTGATCCGTGCTTCCAAAATACAAGCAAAGAATACCTTAAGGGTCCGTTCGTTTCAACGACATTGATATTGAATTATTGGCTTTCAATCCAATATCAATACACATGATAAATGACATTGAGTTTAAATCTAATTCTTTTGTTCGACCGCATGATGACTTTCTGTCATAGGAATTGACATTAATCACTTTTTATTGTTCGTTTGCAGAAAGATTTTCAATTATAGGAATTGACATTCGTCAATGCTCTAAATTAAAAATAATAAACGCGAATTTTTTGCCTGACAAAAAAATTTATCGCCTGTACTCGAATTTTTTTTCATAACGAGATGTTTTTGCCCGAACTTCAATATTTCGGCAAGAACGCGAATTTTTTCGTCCAAACACGATTTTTTCGCCGAGACGTAATTTTTTCGCTCGGACGTTATTTTTTTGCTCGAACGCGACCTTTAATCCTGGGCGAGACTTTGTTTGTCCGGCGCGATTTTTTCGCCCTAACGTGACTTTTTTGCCCGGACGCGACTTTTTCGCCCGGACGCGATTTTTTCACCCGGCCGCGATTTTTTCTCCCCGAAGTGATTTTTTTGCCGTGACGCGTTTTTTTTCGCCCGTGGGGGTTTTCTTCGCCCGGGTGCGTTTTTTTTGCCCGGACGCACATTTTTTGCCTGGACGCGATTTTTTCGGTTGGACGCGATTTTTTTGCCCGGACGCAATTTTTTCTTCCGGACGTGACTTTTTAATCCCAAACGTGACTTTGTTCGCCCGAACGAAAAAAACGCCCCCGAACGAAAAAAAACGTGCACGAGCGTAAAAAGAATGCACAGGCGAAAAAATCGGGTACGGGCGAAACAATCGCGTCTGACCAAAATAATCGCGGTCGGGCGATAAAATCGCGCTCGAGCGAAAAAATTGTGCCCGAGCGAAAAAGTGGCGCCCGGGCGAAAAAATAACGCTGAGCCGAAAAAATCGCGTCGGACCGAAAAAATCGCGTCGGGGCGAAAAAAATCGCTTCAGGCCCAAAAAATCACGCCGGGGCGAAAAAATCGAGCCGGACCGAAAAAATTGCGACAGGACGAAAAAATCGCGCCCAGGTGAAAAATAGCTCCTGGGCCAAAAAATTGCGGCCGGGCCAAAAAATTGCGGCCGGGCCAAAAAATCGCGCCCGGGCGAAAAAATCACGATTGGACCAAAAAATCGGGACCGCGTGAAAAAACCGGGTGAAAAAAATCAAGGCTGGGCGAAAAAATCGCATACGGGCTTAAAAATCGGAACTGGGCAAAAAAATTGCCCCCGGGCAAAAAAATCGTGACCGGGCAAAAAAATCGTGCCTGGGCGAAAAATTGCTTTCGGGCGAAAAATCGCTCTCGTGCAAAAAATCGTGTTCGTGCAAAAAAATCGCGTCCGATCGAAAAATCGTGTCTGATCCGAAAAAATCGCATTTATGCAGAAAAATTACTCGTCTTTTGAAAAGCCGTTGTTGGCAATCTCAATATCCACACCTGGAGATAGACATTGAACCAATGAGTTTTTAGTTTTTGGTGAATATCAACGACTTTCCGCCAGAAAGCCAATTCCGCTCTACAATTGTTGAAACGAACAACAGAAATGACTTTCATTTTCTTAAAGCCAATGCTTTAATATCAATGTCGTTGAAACGAACGGACCCGAATGGAGATCACAAGCCGGCGAGGAGGAATGGCTTCCGTTCCGATCCAGAGAGAAAAATCTGAAATGAAGAAAAAAATAAATAAATCAGGGCCTAGTGTCTAACCTACAACTATGAGAGTTCCGTCTAAATATCAAGCTTGAAAACTGAGAAAAGTGGGAATCGGCACCTCCAACCACGATCCAGCGAGGAAGAGGAATCAGCACCAGCAACCGCGAGCAGGCGAGGAAGAGGAGGGACTATTGACCAGCGAGGAAGATGAGGCACAATGGTGAGATGAGGGCGGCTAGGATTCGATTCACGGGAGAGGGTTTCATATTCACGGGAGAGGGTTTCATACTTGTCATTCACGGGAGAGCGTACACATTGATTTCACAGGTATTAAATATTAATTATAAATTAAAATATTGTTTAAATCGGTTTAGGTCGTTTCTCAGGTACCCAATCATAGGACCTGAGAACCGAGCTGAACCGCCGATTCTATTTTTTAAGAACTGTACCCAAACTCCAGTTCTGTTCGGTTTCAATCTGATTCTCGGTTCTTCGGTTATTTAAGCACCCCCAAGCACCCAACCATAGGAATTGAGAACACCCCTACTATCAAATGTACGAATCTTGTCTATTATTGAAGTTTTGAGGCTACTGAAAATCATGCTAAATCCGTTTCAGATGTCAGAAATTTGTGTGCACTCAAAATGGGCCAAATCCCCTTCAAAGGCTAGTGAAGCATCTCAGCATCCAATACTTCCTTCTTTGGCTGAAAAGTCGAGTTTCCCTGAGTGATGTCCTCCAGGCTCTTCTCTGCTTTACCAGTATACGTTACTCTTCTGGGTTCCTCATCTTTTCCTTCCCCTCCTCACGAATCCGCCGAATCCAATCTTCTGGAATTCTGACTTGTGACTCCAAATCCTTATGTTTTGATCGAAGGATCGAAGCTCTTGCGGGAACCAGGGAAAGCCAACTTCTCGTAATCCTCCAATCCGAAGGATTTGGGCACTTGGGAACAGCTGCTTCTTGCTAGGTTTTAATTTTATTGTTGAAGTTTGAATCCGGAGTTTCCAAGGTTTGCGAGTACCAAAAGGGGGTTCAGAATCTGTTGTTGGATTGTAGATCGAGGGTTTTACTTTCTGTAATAATGATATTTTAGGAATTCAGTTTCCGGTCGGACGAGGGACTGGATTACTTAGCGCAATCATGTTTTACGGAGCGATGGTTTGGGATCCATGGCTTATTATCTCCCAGATCGTGTGCCTCCAGTGCTTATACTACCTAACGCTGGGATTTTTTATGTCTGTTCTTGTTGGTGCACGCGTCTCCCGTCTGAGCCTTGTTTATTTCTTCGACTTCTCTACCCTCACCGCCTCTTCAGTAACTGGTTGGCTTGCGATTGCTGCGTTTCTCCTGAGTTCAATAGCTGGGTAATGTCTTCTTTTCCAAATGCACCTACTATTATCTTTCTGGTTTGAGGTTCTGAGGCAATCTACATATTGTTAGTTTTTTGGTAGGCTATTATCTAACCTGATAGTAGAAAATCAAGGAAGTACTTTGACCTTGTTGTGAATCGTGTTTATTTGAACTTTTTTTAGGAATGTCATTTGTATTTGAATCACGTGGATGAATGCTTCATTGTCTTGTTTATACCTGGAAGACCTTTGAACAGAGTCCTACCATGTTTTTCTTTTTAAAATGGTGGAGATTCCTAAATGTCATTAATTTTAGAATTTTAGTGTTTCCGGGAAGTGATCATTTTTTGAATAGCGTGAAATATATTAATTTAAAGGCATTCAATGAATGGGCAATTGAAAACAGTATTTGTTTCAATTTTTATTTTTGTTCTTACTAAGAGTTCTCTGTTTTCTCCTTATGTAATTCAGTTCATTGTATGCATTTCTATTTGTAGGCTCTATAATTTCTACAAATATGGTCTTGTTCTGATGTAAAACCATCACAGGTTAACTTTTTCTTTCTTTTACCTTGATACTTCCTCTCCTTCTTTGTAATATAGCTTCAGCTCCTATCTTCCCTTTCCTCTTACCATTAACATTGAATCATCTTGACTGCAATTTTATTCTTATGATCCTTTTCCATATGCTTCACTTTCTTGTTTGTATTTGAGTTAATCATCATCATTTTCCCGTTTCCCGCATGCTTTCGCCTCACTTTTAATCACTACCATCACCACCTCCACCATTATCATCACTTGTCCATAATGCATGGACACTTATTTTGATCAATTCTTTTTAACTCTCTATTTTAATTTTTCCGGCGCTTGTATAGAAAAGAAAAGAAAGTAGAAGAGGTAAAAAAGGGAAAATTGGTACAATAATATGTTATCCTTGCTTCCCCTCTATCATGACTCCTGAGATGTATGAGGTTTGATGCTAATTAGGTGGATTAGGTGTGGGGATGTCTCTCATCACTTTTTTCAGTTGTTAAAGGAGTTCCTTGTGGTTCTTTGCAGATTCTTGTCAGCTATGTCAAGGTGATCCATTATCTCATTGCCTTCACAATTGAGTATTTTTTAGAACTGATCAATATGATGATTTCAAACTACAGTTTAGTACCACTACACAAGCATATTCGACCAATGATTTTTCATTTGGTATATGTAGATAATTTGTTGGTTTTATTGAATCACATGATTGAAGTATGGTTACATTTCTTAATATTGAAGCGTTGTAGGAAATGTATCGCCCTTCAACTTTATCATGATAATATCATAGTTTATTTAAAAAATTACTAGAATTAGACCGGGTTATGTTACGGATCCGTTCGTGACAGACTCACACTGGGACGTCACGTACCACCGTCGCCGTAAGACGATAGGCGCAGACTAAGGAGTCATCTTGTTACCGTTGCAGGATACCTATTGTTGCAACAAGCATTGAGGATAAGGGAAGGAACACTTCTGGTTATGTAAATGGAACTACCATTATAAGTCGTCTATCTCGCCGCTCATGACTGCGAGAGCCCGCTATTTCTTGTTAACTTAGACATCAAGAGAGGTAGATTATTTTTCTCCTTTTGTGGGTGTATAATGGTGTTATGTGGGATTGCAAGCTTTTCGTCGCTCACAATTGTAATTTCTAATGGGGTGATTCTCTTGATCAGAAGGAAAATTGCTAACTTTCTTTGGTAGGGAAGAGTTCATATTATTAGTTGGTTGGATTTATACATCTAAAATATGTTGGAGAGTTGCTATGCATTCTTGATTAGGGTTCTAAAAAATATTCCTTTCTCATACTTCTTTTGCTTCTCGCAATGAGTCAATTTAATTTGTATGGATAAATTAAATATGTATGAATGGAAGCATTTTGGAATCTATTAGTGCATTTAATGACCCTTTCAACTTCAAGATAATATTAAGTGCTCATATTTCTGTCGCTTTAGTGATTAAGAGACACTGTTGATTGTAGTTTGTTACATATACGAATGAAGGTGTGGGGCGCCCTCGTGTGTGGCACATATATCGATGTCGAAACCAATGAGATAAGGACATGGATCCCATCAAGATGACATATGTTGGCTAGCATTAGGCACGGGCATCACGCACTACTATGGCCCTTATTTTATGATCACACTTTGTATTTCGGGCTCGTTTGGTTATTTACCATTTGACCTTTTATGTTTTTGAGCAAAACATTATATAAGGCCATGTAAGACCTAATATGTTGTATCTTAGAAGTAAGATCAATGAAGTGAGCTGTAGGGGATAATATTCCCCTCTCTAGTTCCTTCTTCCCCTTCTGTTCCTTGAAACCTCATTGCTGTAACATTTGGTCCAATTTACCCTCTTTAGGTTGCTGTCTCCGCCTTCCAAAGTCCGATCCTACACCTAATCCACACTTGCATCCGCCACTTGTCACACTCCCACTTAATCCACGCTGCAACACCTGACGAAGGATCCACACTCACTGATCCGTCTATTCACGCTCTTCGTACCTCATTCGCGTTTGCCTCGCCCCGATTGCCCCGTCCGCGACTCGTTTGCGCCCGTCGTGCTTGTGCCGCCCATCCACGCTTGCTACAGTTGATGATGCCACCCACGACGCCTTCTGTGATTACTATCCTCGTTCCCAGCACTGATGGCTCCCATTCTTGCTTTCAACGTCATTTCCGCTGCCCTTTCTCCTAGCGCTGCGGCTTGCCATTGTATTTGCCCCATCCAATCTACCTTCTCTTGTTTATGCCCTGACCCCATTCCATGGTGCAATCAAACACTGTTCCACGGTGCAATCAGACACTCCCGCGGCTTAGCCTCCACCAACCCCGCCATCTCTTGTCTCATCGTTGCTCATGAGGTGTCCATCGCTTTTCTCCAGGCCCTAATCTATTGGTTGGATGCCTTCATCGTCGGCTGACCGAGTACCTCGTTGACTTCTAATGTTAACTCCCCTTCCATTTTGGCATTCATTCGGGGCCTATCGTCGAAACTCCCCACCATCTTTCGTCGCTATCCCACCGACCTGCTCCATCTACGTCTCCGCTTTCCATGAAACGCTCCAGTGGGCTGTATTATGCGTGTGGAGCAATTCTTTGACATCCATTATACCTCTGAGGCACAAAGATCCTCACTATACTTGTCGGCATGGAGGGGTCGAACCTCCATTTGGTATGCTGTATCCTCTTGAACAACCCTTCCCTCTCGTGGTCGAAACTCCAATGGGAGCTCATCCTCTGCTATGATGTTCGCTATTCCGGGACGACAGTAGATGCCTCTATGGCTTCTTCCAATCATGCCCCTTCGACGACTGCATCAATGAGTTCAGTGCGTAGACAACACACATTCCGGATTTACCACCAGATCATTACTTGGGCTTCTTCATTCAGGGATTACTTCCACATATTCGGTCCCACCTTCATACCCACCACCCTCTGTCTATTGCCGATGCCATGGATCTCACCCGCTTGGTGGAAGTAGACTTCAATGTCAAATCCGTTGACAGTGCTCGTCCCCCATGGATTTTTCTGCCTCGACAGTTTGCCTGCCCTCCGACACCCTTTCGATCGCCACCCCAGGATCACACAGTGGCTCCCCCACACCCCAGGCCCCCTACCTGTCCTCCTCATCCGCCAAACGGTCCCTTGATTGGATACAAGATACGATATGGATACAAGATTCGTGATTTTGAATTTAATTATTTAAATATAAATACTAGTTAAAATGAAAATATATGTGAAATGCACATCATCTTTATTTTTTCAATCATTATAGCTCCCATATTATATACTAAATATAGAAAAAGTTGTCCAAAATCATATCATATTATAGATGGCACTTATGAAAAAAACTATGTAATCAATTAACTCCCACCACTTATCATCCATACACATGCCTTTTTACATATCACCATCACAACATGCAAGTTCTGAGTATTTTTGAGCATACTTGAGTGTATCTAAGAGTATCCAAAACTTTTTAATTTTAAAATAAAAGAAAAATTTTCCAAGAGTTTCGAGGATGAATTTTTGAGAATTTTCCTACTCTAAATATTTCAGATATAATACGTAAAGTTGTTGCCAGTATTCGTGCTTCATAGGTGGTGACACACTTTACGACGGCGGACCCCAAGCGAGGCAACATCATTTAGTCCTTCCTTACTTCGCGGTTGGCAACATCTCTAGTCCCCAATCCCTGAAGCCCTCTAGATCCCTTTATGGCACCCCTATGAATATGATGATTGATAGTGGGGCCAACCACAACTTCATCTCTCAATGCCTGGTGATATAGCTCCACATTTCCGCTCTCCCGCACCTAGACCTGTAAACGGTTCGGTTCGGTTTTTGGCAAATCCGAAATCGAATCAAATAACCTCGGTTTTTACACACCCCAAACCGAAATCGAACCGATACTGATTGGTTTGGTTTGATTTTTATACATCAGTTTGGTTTCTGAAATACTAAATTATAAATGCAAGCAAAATTTACGATTACTATTTGTATTTGTGTCGCACATGGTTTTTTTTTTCCTTCAATAGTTTGATCATTACTTTTATTCACCACTATCATTATATCAAATTTTGATATCTATATTGCAATTAAGAATAAAGAAAGACTAAATATTTGCATGCATACTATTTTTGCATTGCAACACATGTATAAAAACATTTGAAGCATGGTTCGTCGGTTCGGTTTCATCGGTTTACCGAAGGTGTAAACCAAAATTGAACTGAATAGGTTCTGTTTTCATTCCCCCGGAGTCGAAACCGAACCGGTCAGTTCGGTCCGAAATCCGGTTCAATTGGATCGGTTCGGTTTGGTCTGAAATCCGGTTCAATTGGCTCATTTCGGTTCGGTTTGTTCGGTTTCGATTTTCTGTGCACACCCTACCCGCACCCTATTTCTTGGTTTGCTTAGGAGACGATCTCCCCAAAGTCACTGGGGGCTTTTGTAGGACCTGTAGATGACCGTTGGCCCCTTCCATCTTTGACAGATTTCTACTCCTTTGAGCTCGACGCCGTTTACATCATATTAGGCATAGCATGACTTTTTACCCTCATCGACGTGCATGCCAGTTAGGGTCACATGTCTATGCACTTTCATTAGTCGGGGGGTTTCTTTACCTTCGGTAGGGGATGCCTCCTTCCATCGTGCGGTTGCTTTCCATTCTATCTACAAAACAGTGGAAGTTGATTTTTCGACGTACTTGTGGTACGTCGTTGATCCAACCTGACCGCTCACCCCTATACCACTCAAACTACAGTGCTTCTTGGACGCTTTCCCATGAGTCTTTTGTCGATGCAACCCATCTTCCACCTTCGTGCCCGACTAACCACCACATTGTCCTTCAACCTAGAGTGGCCACTATTTTCGCCCGCTTCACTATAGGCACACAATATTTCAAATATCAGATATTGACGACATATCATATTGAGTTTTTAAATATCGGATGTCGGAAGTCGAAGACATGGCAGAGATATTTTAAAATATCGGATTTTCATGTCTTATAATTTTTTTATTTTTATTTATAGTAACTATAATTATATGTTATAGAAAAAAAAATAATATAGCAAATATATAAAAAAGGAGTCATTTATATTAAGAAATAAAATCAAATAGTATATAAGATAAAATATTATTAACAAATACAAAATAATACATTATAAAATATATTTAATAGTATATAATAATTTTATTTTGATAACAATAAGTTTATTGCAAATAAAGAAGATTTAAAGTTAAAAATTCTTGATTGATTATAAATCTTTTCAAACTTATAAATTTATAATAAAAACATGCAAACAATCAACAAATAAATGTATGAAATATTTTCGTATTTTTTGTAGTATGAAATTAAAAAATTGTGAAAAATCAAGACTAAAAGTCTAATCAATTTAAACATACATAATAGTATATATATATATATATATATATATATATATATATATATATGCGATTTGAACATATGCTGCTAGTCTGCTAATATAACATATCATAAAATAGCGGACGATATATTTAAATGTGATGTCAGCTGATATATCGGAAAAAATCTGACATGGCGGCCTATATTTTACAAACGGACATAATTTATTTATTTTTTAGAAAAACATATCGTTTTGTCCTAAAAAATGACATGTCGGGAGACATGTCAGACATGTCGGAGGACATTTAAAATAATGTAGACACGTTCAGAAGGTTGGGATTGAACGCCTTGTGGGAGGTATGCTGGTTTGGGGTCTCATTTGTCCTAGCACTAGCCCCTTCCCCAGTCCAGTCCTTCTCATTGAGAAGTAGGATGTAAGCAACAATTCTTTGTGGATTATCGGGGGCTCAACAGGGCAACAGGGCGACAATTCTGGGCAAGTATCCCATATTGACAATTTAAGAGTTATTTGATGAACTGCGCGGGGGCGTTAAGCTTCTCCAAGCTCGACGTACGATTCGACTACCATCATATACGGGTGCATGGCTATGACATCCCGAAGATGTCCTTACAACGACCACTATGAGTTTGTGGTCATGCCATTTGGTCTCATGAACGCGCTCACTACTTTTCAAGCAGCCATGATCAATCTCTTTCGTCCAATTCTATGGAGGTATATTTAGGTGTTCTTTGATGACATTATTTTCTATAACTACTCTTGGCAGGATCATCTCCATGTGTGGGCGTCCTTGGCCACCCTCCACGAACATGCTTTCTTCGTGAACCCCAAAAAGTGCATTTTTAGCCAAATTGAGAGTAACTACTTGGGGTACACCATTTTGGCCAAGGGTGTGATGATGGAGACCGAGAACTCGAGAAGGTGGAGGCTGTCCTCCAATGACCGATCCCCCTATCTTCCGGGGATTTCTCGGGCTCACCGGAATATTATCGACGTTTCATTCGGGACTACAACAAGATCGCGAAGCCCCTCTCTAGCTTATTGAAGAAAGTAGACTCTAATTGCTTTCAATGGTCGGCGGAGGCGTCCACGACCCTTTAACAGGCTCTCGTTATCGCCCCCATCTTAGTACTTCCTGAATTCAAACAACCGTAAACCGTTGAGTGTGATGCTTCAGGCTGGCGCAATTTTGATGCATTCTGGCCAGCCACTCTTTCACACCCATGGTTCGTACGCTCTTCTCCTACGAGACCAAACTCATGGCCCTAGTCCTGACCTTCCAACATTGGTGCCCGTATCTATTGGGCCAGTGCTTCCCCATTTGCATTGACCATCATAGCCTCCGTTATTTACTAAAACAGAAGATTGCCATGCTAACACAAGTCTTGATGGAGAAGTTGTTGGGTTACAATTTCATCGTTGAGTTTCGGCAGAGACTGTCTAATCGAGTCGCAGACTTGTTGTCCTTTTGACAGGCCATCGCCACCCTCGCGTCCATTTTTTGACCGGTTTTGAAGGATGCCACCTCCATCCAGCAAGAAGTTGTGTTTGACCTGCTCCTCTAGCCCGTCATCACTGCCCTTTAGACATATGCTACCGCCCGACTACCCTTCAGTTTGGTTGGGGGCCGATTCCACCACCGGGGCAGCAAAATGCGCGCCCGGGCGGCAAAATGCGCGCCCGGGCGGCAAAATGCGCGCCCGGGCGGCAAAATGCGCGCCCGGGGGGCAAAATGCGCGCCCGGGGGAAAAATGCGCGCCCGGGTAAAAAATTCTAATATGCAGCCGAACAATGAATTACTAATTCCAATTCCTGCGATAGAATTCTCGCATTCAAGCCAAATAATAGAATTGAAATTGACTTCAATTCCAATTCTTGCGGGCATTGAAATTGAAGTCAATTCCGATTCCTGCATCTCAATTCATGCGAAACGAACTGAGTCTAATAGAACAATAGCTACCTCTACCCTTGGATATTGTTCCTCAAGTAAACTTCTCTTCCTTCAATACATCTACTAGTGCAAGCTTAGTAGGCTTCTTAAATATATGGCAGGAATATCGCAGCTGTTATGTTATATTTACCTTCTTACACTATACACCTCCATACATTTCATTTTTTTCTTGGAGTTCATTACACCCAATAAATGAATATCTTGTTTTCCTAAGTTACCATGTTCACTAAACATGCTCAACAAATTTGTATTAAAACACTAAGAATATAAGCAACATAGATAATATTGTATGAAGTTCATATTGATATCTATGTCTTGAGTTCTTCTACAACTTCTTTATAATGAACGTGAAATGATATGTACTCATCGTTTTTGATTACTTCCCTATAAGAACTCCATTATAAGAACCATAATTAGACATGTATTTCAAAACATCTGTTTCACAATTCACAACATTCCTTAAACATCTCTAACATCTTGAAAATCATAAACTTGGCCCAAGTGAATGATATATTGTATATACCTTAAATAATTTGTAGATCATTACTGCTACAAGATATACCTTAAATAATTTGTAAATCATTACCTCTACAAGATACACAGATGATCAATGAAGTTTTAAGAAGATAAACATTTGAAAAGTTAGGATGTAGATACCAAAAATGCGAAATAAAAAAGACCTAGAAGTAAATACACATTAGCCATCAAAAAGTTGTAACAAAAACCTTAGGTGGAAACATTTGATAGCCTTTTTTGAGTTTAAACATTCGTTTTCCAGCCATAATAAAATTTAAGGTGTGTTCACTCCAAAATAGTTTAGGGCATACAAATTTGAAGCTCAAGTGTTATAACCCAGTCTTTTTTTTAATTAGATTTTTGAGTTGAAGTTATGAAATCAGAGAATTTTGGTATCCATAATTTATTTAATGATTTTGTCATGAAAAAGTCGAAGTTTAAGTGCAAAATGAAGCTCATTGAATTATTTTTAAAGTTTTTAAAAACATGAACCACTGTGTAGGGTGGTCTTAATCCTGTAATTCACCATTAAGTTAAATACAATAAAAAGAGTTAGACTAATTCAAATCTTAATAAAGAACAAATTCAAGAAGACTCGTGATTTCCTTGCTGGCCGACCCATCAATGCCTTAGGCTAGGCTTGTTGAGTACTCAACTGGTCCACATTTTCTCATCCTTGATCATAATTCGTAACTGCCAGATTAACTACCATTTCCATCTTTGGAATCCCGAGGTATCCTTTTGAATCTCAAAGCAATACTTGATTTGATTTACTTACGATTGGATCTCTGGGTCATGGCTCCCTTATGTATGAGGGATCATTCATGTGAAATAAAATCTCTGAGTGTTGGAGGGTTGCATATTGACGGGAATCTTTCCCGTCACAATGAGCACGTGCTTCGAGATTTGTTTAGAGTTGTTTCTTGACATCAACGGTTATATGATCATCATTTGGAAGATTAGTTCCCGTGGACACGTCTGACTCAAATTTTCATTTTATTGTATTATTCTTGATTTTTTGAGTTGCATTTTTTTTAAAATACAATGATTGGGTGTTTCCGACCATTATCATACTTAACCCTAAGTTTGGAAGATATAAGCAAGATGTGTGTGATGAGAATGTATATGCAAGATGTTTACGACCATTGTCATACTTAACCCTAAGTTTGGAAGCTATAAGCAGGATGTGTGTGATGAGAAGGTGATGATCTCATGAGGGAACTCATCGATCACATTAGAGGTACTGAATCCTCCACTGCGATCGTTGTTGGCCCCATCTTCCCTTACCATTGCCTCCTCTCCTATCCCAAAGCCATGCTAGTGTCGAGAGAGAAAGAGCGGCGTACCTTTTAGGGTTCTCGTTCGTGTGTCACATTTACCCGAGCGAAACTCCCTTTAAGCCAATCATCCACTCTCTTGGATATGGTCACCACCCGGTGAACATATTTTATCTTGTATCTTAACACCCCCCTCAAGCTAACAACATAAGCATCCAACATCCCGATCCTGAGGGAGTAAGAATGAAGAGAATTATCAGATACAGCTTTGGTGAGTATGTCAACAAGTTGGTCTTCAGATGACACAAGCACCATGGTAACAGTTTGATCCTGAATTTTGTCTCGCACGAAGTGACAATCAATTTCAATGTGTTTTGCCTTCTCATGAAAGACATGATTGTTGGCGATATGAATAGCAACTTGATTATCATAGTGAAGGTGCATAGCCTCAAGAACAGGAAAGCTCATTTCTCCCAAGATAGATTTAACCCAGATGAGTTCATATGTAGTGACAACAATGACACGGTTCTCTGCTTCAGTAGATGAACGAGCAACCACAATTTGTTTCTTACTTTTCCAAGGAAATAAGGTTGCCACTAACAAAGATAGAATATCCACTTATAGATCTTCTGTCCAGGATAAACCCGCCCAATCAGCATCACAGTACCCGTGTACCTTAAGGTGACCATGATCTTGATAGGTAATGCCTTTTTTGGGGTCCTTTTTTAGGGTTGTGCATGAATTGACTGATAAAGCTAACAACAAAGGAAATATCGGGTTTGGTAATTGTCAGATAAATCAACTTTTCCAAAATACGTTGAAATTCTAACTTCCTCTCAAGATCAGGAGAAGTCTCCTTATGAATGTCGTACTTAGGTTCCACAGGACTATCCACAGGTTTGACCCTTAAATATCCAACGTCACTGAGAATGTCTAAGACATATTTGCGCTGAGAGATCATAATCTTCCCGGCAGATCGAGCGATCTCAATTCCGAGAAAGTACCGAAGAAGACCCAAATCCTTGATTTCAAAGGCAGATGTCAATTCCCCTTTCACCAGAGTAATGTGGTGGTCATCAGTTTCAGTAATAATGATATCATCCATATAGACTATGAGAATAATGGTGCATTCCTCATTTCTGTAGACAAAGACTGAGTGATCAGAAGTACAACGAGTGAAATTTAGATCCAAGAGTTTGTCACTTAGCTTGGCAAACCAGACACAAGGAAACTGTTTGAGACCATACAAGGCTTTCTTAAGGCGACACCCATGTCCTTTAAGAACATCCATGCTAGGAGGAGGAGTTATATAAATTCCTTCCTCCAATTTATCATGGAGGAAGACATTTTTTACATCAAGTTGGTGCAAAGTCCAAGAATTGTGAGCCACAATTGACAACAAGATTCTAACTGAGTTCAGTTTAGCTCTCTTAGAAGTCAACTCCATCGACCTGAGTGAAGCCTTTAATAACCAATCTTGCTTTATATCTATCAAGAGCTCCATCTTGAATAACTTTAGTAGTATATATCCATTTGCATCCATCTGGGTGATGCCCATGTGAGATAGGGACAATTTTCCAAGTTTTTGACTTTGGAGAGCATCTATCTCCTTCTCCATAGCCTTTATCTTGTGGGGATTCAAGCTAGTTTTTTAAAAACTGTTAGAAATAGAAATAGAAAAAACAGAAGCAAGATATGCTTGCAAAAAGTGAAAGATAGAGTGATACCCAACATACTTATCAATAAGATATCTAGTACGACCATTATGAATTTGAAGCGCAGAAGTGGTCTCCTGAGTGGTGTTGTTGCTTGTATCTGGCGGAGTGGTGGTGGATGGTGGAGCATGCGTGTGACTTCTTATCCAATATTTTTGTTTTACCTTCTCTGGTAGACTTGAAGATCCTTTCTCCTTCTGTACACACGAAGGTCATTGGTTGGAGCTTCCTTTCTAACTGGAATATCAACACTGCCCGGAGCAAGCACATCAACTAGCACAAGTAGGGGTGACATCATAGCACTCTCATCTTTGCTTTTCTCCTGAAAAGTAACAGTTTTGCCCTCATTGGAATAATAGGGAGTGTTTTCAAAAAAGGTAACATCTTTTGATATAAATCTTATCCTAAGAGTAGGAGAATAACACTTATAACCATTTTGGTTGGCAGCATATCCCACAAAAATACATTTTATCGCTTGTGGGCCTAATTTATCCTTATGAGGCCCCACAATATGAATAAAGGCAATACATCCAAATATCTTAGGAGGAAGATTGAATATAGTCATATTTGGGCAAAAAAGCTTTAGAGGGTACTTTCTCTCCAATGTACTAGTGGTCATCCGATTAATTAAATAGACGAATGTAAGGACACCTTCATCCCATAGTCCCTTTGAGACGTACATCTCTTGCAACATGCAACGAGTGGTCTCTATGATATGTCGATTCTTCCTTTCGGCTACCCCATTCTACTGAGGAGTCCCCAGACATGAAGTTTGGAAAATATTTCTTTGGTCTCCCAGGAACCTCTGAAGTTCACTACATGTGTATTCACCTCCGTTATCACTCCTAAAAAATTTAATTATAGTTCCAAACTGAGTCTGCACATGATGATAAAATAACTGAAATATTTCTGAAACCTCATATTTCCTTTTCATAAGGTACACCCAAGTAAAGCGTGAGTGATCATCAATAAAAGAAACAAATATTGAAAATATTCATAAAGCAAATAAGAGATGTCCAGACATCAAAATTTATCAAATCAAAACATTTCACACTTCGACTCTGGCCAGGAGCATAGTTGGTTCTACAGTGCTTAGCCAATTCACAAGACTGACAATAAAAAGTAGTTTTTTCAACATTAAGAAAATGCAGAAGATAGCCTTTAAGGTCTTCAAACTAGCATGCCCAATTCTCTTTTGCCACAACATCAACTGATCAGGATTGATAAACTTCTGACCACCATGAGCTTGACGGTAGTCCATGACATACACACCACCTGACGCATGTCCACCACCAATCGTCTTCCCACTCGCCAGATCCTGAAAAATACAATGAGAGGAGAAAAATGTGATAAAACAGTTAAATTGCTCACAGATAACAGATTTGTGGGGAATGAAGGAATAATAATCACAGATTTGAGAGAAACAGAGGGAGAAAGATGAACAACCCCTTTATCAGTCACTGAAGCCGATGATCCATCAACAAGTTTCACACTACCAGAAGTAGGAGAAATAAAAGAACCCCCACAGAAGACCTGGTCATATGGTCGGATGCCCCTGCGTCAATGATCCAAGGAGCAGATGGTTCTTTAGAGGACACAAAAGTAGTATGAACATGAGCAGCCGTACCCGCCAAGTCACCAGCAAAAGGTCTTCCAGCGACATTGGCTTTCAGAGCCTTGAGTTCTCTAGTTAAACTCTCTTTTTCCGCCAGAAGATATCCAGTGTTCTCTAGATTGCCATACATAGTTATTTGGGATCTCACATATTTTCCATCAGAATCATGAATCCAACCTGAAGGAACCAAGTGAGGATGAAGACCCCAACATTTCTCTTTCTCATGTCCTTTCTTCCCACAGTGAAGGTACTTCATTTTACTCTTATCTTCTTGTCTCATATTTCTTGAATGCCACTTCTTCTACTTAGCTACTAGGGAAGATTTCTCATGACCAACATGAACATCTGAACAAAGGGAGTTTATACGACTTGCCTCCCCTCAAATATAGTGAGCCACTATCTCTAGATCAGACACTCTTCCCAACATCTGAACTCTCTGAAATTCAAGTTCAGGAGGAAGACCAAAAAACATTTCAAATACCCTCCCTTGCATAAGTACAGTCTTGTAGTCTTTCATAGTCTGTATAGCAAAATATTGATCAATTTCTGCCCACTTATGAGTCAGTTTGTTGTAATATTCCTCAAAATCACTCATTCCTGTCATGTGACTCTGCTCAGTCTGGAGTTGATATATTCTAGCAGAGTCCTTTTTTGAGTAATTTTGTTCGATTAGGTCCCACATTTCTTTCGCAGTTTGACAGAAGAGAAAGTGACTTGTGTTGGAGAGAACAAAATTGATGATTAATTTGATAAGAGAACTTGCCCCCTCTATATATGGAGGTGGACACACCAATAATATAGGAAATGATAAGGAATAAAAAATACACATAAAAATACACATTGTAACACTCCCCCTCAAGTTGAGCGTGAGATGTTGATCATGCCCAACTTGACAACAATTCTTCCAAAGGTATTTCCACTTAGACCTTTCGTGAAAATATCAATAAATTGTCTATATGAGGGGACAAAAGGAGTACACACAAGTCACTTTTCAATATTTTCCTTGATGAAATGACGATCCACTTCAATATGCTTAGTACAATCATGCTGGACAGGATTGTGTGCGATGCTAATAGCTTCCTTGCTATCACAATACAATCGAATGGGATTATCTCCAGAGAGTCTCAGGTCATTCAACAACGATCGCAACCAGAGACCTTCACAAACACCGTGGGCCATAGCCCGAAACTCTGCTTCAGCGCTTGATTTTGCCACAAAATATTATTTTTTACTTCTCCAGATAACAAGATTTCCACCAACCATAGAACAATATTCTGAGGTAGATCGCCGATCATCAAAAGACTCGACCCAATCAACATCAGTGTACACTTCAATGTTTAGAGTAGGATTGGAGGAAAATAAAACCCCACTCCCAGGTGAGGACTTGAGATATCTGAGGATCCTGTTGGCAGCATCAACATGACGAGTCTTCAGAGCGTGCATAAATTGACTGATAACACTCACATCATAAGCAATATCTGGACGGGTATGAGCTAGGTAGATCAGTCTCCTTACAAGCCTCTGAAATTCAGGTATGTCTTCAACCTCTTCTCCATCGTCACGACCCATTCTGTGGTTCGCTTCAATAGGATTATCCGCTGGTCGGCAGCCAATCATTCTAGTCTTCTCAAGAAGATCCAGAGTGTACTTCCTCTGAGAGATAAAGATCCCATGCTTGGACCTTGCCACTTCAATGCCCAAGAAATATTTGAGAGCACCAAGGTCCTTGCCCTCAAACTCAGAAGCCAACTTTAGTTTTAGAAGTTTGATTTCTTCCACATCATCGCCTGTGATAACGATGTCATCAACATAAACAATGAGAGCTATAAGTTTATCGGTCCTATGCTTGATGAACAGAGTATGATCGACATTGCCTGGTGATACCCAAGAGATAACATAGCTTTGTGAAATCTCCCAAATCAAGCTTTTGGAGACTGTTTCATTCCATATAGGGCTTTCTTTAACTTGCAGACGTGTCCCAATAAACTCTTAGGAGTAAGGTCTGATGAGAGACATATAAACTTCCTCATCCAGATTTCCATGGAGGAAGACGTTTTTTACATCAAGTTGCCAAAGGTCCCACCCTTTACAAGCAACACTGGATAGAAGGACCCTGATAGTGTTCATCTTTGCTACATGAGCAAATGTTTCCTGATAGTCAATTCCAAGAGTTTAAGTGTACCCTCTTGACACCAACCTTGTTTTACACATTTCAACCACACCCTGAGAATTTTGTTTGACTGTGAACACCCATTTGCATCCAACCGGTTTCTTCCCAGGGGGAAGAGACACTAAATCCCATGTGTCGTTCTTTTCAAGCACAACCATTTCCTTAAACATCGCTTCTTTCCACAAGGGCCAGAGCACTCTGCCAGGATGTTGGTATGGATATGGACGCAAGGGAAGACACGAATGTCTTATAGGAGGTAGAGAATGAGTTATAAGAAACATAATTAGAAAGAGGGTGCTGAGTGCAGGACTAGATACATTTACGGAGGGCAATCGGAAGCTCGGAAGGCCCTGAGTCCTGGTCCAATAATTGATCTGGTTGCAGGTCAAGTGTGTCTGTGGGCCTCTTTCTCCGTCGAGTGTGCAGTTGCAAAGTAGGAGAAATAACAGGAATACCACTCACTTCTGACGGTAAATGCTCCCCCCTGAAGTGAGGGATACAAAGGAGGAAAGGGTAGAGGGACCGACGGTGAGGGCAAGGACGAAGATGGCAAAGAAGGAGATTCACCCGGGGAAGGAATGCCTCAGTTTCACGAAACGTGACAACGAAAACCCTCTTAGTAGAAGGATGAAAACATTTGTATCCTTTTTGAGTGGGAGAGTAACCAATAAACACACACCGGAGAGCGTGAGGATCAAGCTTGGTGGGAGGAGGGTGATGGATGTGAACAAAGTAGACACAACCAAACATCTTAGGAGATAGTTGGGAGGGAGGAACCCGTAGAGTCCCGAGGGGAGTGTCATTCCCAAGAATATGAGAGGGCATGCGATTAATAAGATATGTGGCCATAAGGACAACATCGCCCCAGTAATACTTGGGAAGATGCATTGTGGCTAAGAGACAACGAGCCACTTCCAAAAGGCGACGGTTCTTACACTCCGCAACCTCATTTTGAGTAGGAGAATAAGCACAAGTGGTTTGGTGTATAATGTCATGATCAGCCAGATACTCAGCAAAGTGTGAATCCAGATATTCACGCAACTATTATCACTGCGGAGAATCTGAATTTTAACATTAAACTGGGTGGAGATCATATTATAAAACGTTTTGAAGGTGGGGAAACATCTGTTTTTTGGCGCAGTAAATATAAGCAGGTAGTGCGAGAAAAACTATCAATAAAAGTGACAAACCAAGCAAAATCAAAAATAGAAGAGACGTGATAAGGTCCCCAAACATTAGAGTGAATCAACTTAAAAGAAATTGAACTTGGCAATGAAACATGATTAAATGTAGTACGACAATGTTTGTTAACAGCACAAACATCACAAACGAAGGAAGTAAAAACAACAACAGGTATATCAGGTAACAAACGCTTCATAACAGAGATAGATGAGTGTCCTAGGAGAAGTTGCCAAGAATAGAGGTTGGATGTGCTGGAGTGAAGGGCCAGAGAAGGTGCCACTAGGCTGGAGTCGTGCACGTACAAACCGTCGACCAGACTACTAGAGCCAATCACCGTCCCCGTCTTCAGGTCCTTAAAAACACAAGAGGAAGGGTGAAAGGTTACTGAACAGTTCATGGAATTAGTCAAATGACTAATTAATAACAAATTACGTGTGAAATTTGGAACATGCAAAACTGATGATAAGGTGAGAGAAGAACAAGAGATGGATCCCTTCCCAGCAATAGAGGAAAGGGAACCATCAACAATGCTTATCTTATCACGACCAGAGAGAGGAGTATAAGAGAGAAAACCTGGGTGAAGCCAGTCGTATGGTCGGTGGCTCCGGAGCCGATGATCCAATGAGTGGAAGGGTGAGAAGCAGCAGAGTGAGCACCTGGGGTCCTAGTGTGGGTATACGAAGACAATGTAGAAGGCTCCGTGGAAAGACCTTGCATCATGCGGCGAAGAGCAAAGACTTCATCAGCCGAGAAAACACCAGTAGGACAGCAGAATCATCACCATGTTGAGCAGGAGAAGTATCCACATCAGCATCAGTGAGATGGGCCGAACGAGGAGGTGTGCGACCAGTGGAGCGGTCGAAGCCACGACCACCACAAAGAGAAGCACCACCCCTCGGTGGAGGAAAACCATGAAGTCGAATGCAGGTGTCTCTGGTATGACGGGTCTTCCCAAAATAATCACAGAGGAGGTGGTCTTTATCAGTACCCTTCATCTTAAAATCATGGGCAGGACGAGCCCCCAACAACGAAGGAGTAACAACAGCTAGAGCGGTACTCTCAGGAGCAGGATCGGGAAGAAGAGACTGACGACGATCAAACGCGTGTTGGACAATGCTATAAACCTCCGTAAGGGACGGTAATGGCAGACGTCCCAAAATCTGAACACTAATCTGATCCAAGTCTCGATGAAGACCATGAAGAAACTCAAAGGTCTGGTTGTAATCCTCCCAAGCGCGGACCATAGCCTCATCAACAGGGCTAACAAAGGTGAGGGAATTAAAATGATCGTATTCCTGATACTAATGAGTGAACTCCAAATAGTAAGAAGAGGGGGGGGGGGGCAATCGCCTTGGCGGAGTAATAAAATCTTTCGTCTCAACTAAAAGATTTGGGCAGCATTTCCCTTTCGAGAATAAGTAATCTCTGCACGTCGCCAAATATCAACGGCCATATCTAGAAATAAGTAGTGGCGAGCCATGGTCTCCTGCATCGAATTTGTTAGCCAAGACATGACTGAGGAGTTTTCGGAATCCCATTGAGGCCAATCAGGGGAAGTCTTCTCCGGTTCCTTAGTTTGCCCAGTGACAACCAAAGAGGTGACGAATCTTAAGAGCAAGTATGATAGAGCGTGACCAGGAAAGATAATTCGAATCATCTAATCATATACTAGTAATCTGCGGAGTATTGTGATCATGACACCCACGCAGAGAACTTGCAGGAGGATAAACCGGAGTGGAGGTAGAATCATTGAGCGAAGACATAGTAGCTCAAGAATAGAAATCTGTAGACCACACGCCACACAATGTAACAAGAAACTTTCGATTACGCCAAGCAACAATCGAAGACGAAGGTGGGAGGAGGAATACAAATCAATTCCATCTGATAACAGGGCAACAAACCCAAGGAGGCGGCGCCGAAAAGGAGAACTGGACTCACCACATATCCGACGCCGGAAGAAGGGCTACAAGCCCTATGAGGTCGGAGGAGAATCGACGCTAGAAGACGGACGAATGCTGAGAAGCGGCGTGGGAAACCCTAGGAAGAGTCGCGGGAAGCGGCGCTGGAATTGTCGCGGAAACTGAAAGAGGCGCTAGAAGTCGACGCTGGAAGTGTCGCAGAAGGCTCGACGCGGAAGTGTCGTGGAAACCCGACGACGATCAACTCGTGGGAAACCCTGCGCTGGAAGAAGAGTCGGGAGGCGGGACGCGCAGGAGGACCGACGTTGCAGAGAGGCGGGAGGTGGAAGAACAGGCTCGGGAGAGGTGCGGCTAGGTCACCAGGATTTGCTCTGATACCATGTTGGAGAGAACAAAATCAATAATTAATTTGATAAGAGAACTTGTCCCCTCTATATATGGAGGCGAACACACCAATAATATAAGAAATGATAAGGAATAAAAAAAACACATAAAAATACACATTGTAACAACTTGCAATCTTGGGTTCCATAGAATTGACAAGCCAATTGATCACAGTGAGATTCTCACCTTCCCATTTCTCATATAGAGGATCGGTCTTGCTTAGGGCCGGCTTGGATCCAGTGATAAACCCAACTCTTCGACGGCTCCCAATGAATATCCACATAGATTGAGCCCATAGGAGGTAATTTCTCCCATTCAGTTTGATGTGAGTCACCCCCTGATTGAAGTCTATATTAGAATTTCCTCCACTATAGTGTTTAGGTTGATCTACCACCTCTTCAGAGGCATTGACACCCTTCAATTTGTCCTCCATAAGAACAATCACCAAGAAGGAAAATAGCTACAAGCAAAGGGCAGGCAAAAGGAGCAAAACACGATGTTGAAGGCAATACCCAACTATGTGGAGAGAGAGTGAAAAAGCCCGAGCAAAAAACGGCGTACCTTTTAGGGTTCTTGTCCGTGTGACGCATGTACCCGAGCAAAACTCCCTTTAAGCCAATCCACCACTCTCTTGGATATGGTCACCACCCAGTGAGCATATGTTAGCTTGTATCTTAACAGCTAGTACTTCCTAAGCACCCCTTGTCGCTGTCTCAAGTACATCCTCATCATTCATTCCCTTTCCCTGATGAGGGACCCATTCGCTAATGCTAGCCCCTCTGTCCATTCCCGTTCTTCCGTACTCCACCACTGACCATTCATCCATTTCCCTTCCCCTACCACATGGATCCATTGCCAACTACAAATCCATTGCACCCCCAGCTCCGCTGGTCATGTTACATGAGAGTTTGTGAATGCCTCATTAACTCCGTACTTATCCCTAACTGCCAGTGTTGTGGATATCAGTTGACATGACTGCCGTGTCGACTGATATAAAGGATGCATAGAGAAAACAACACAATTTCAATATTTTTTCCGAAGTATCCTTGTGGAATATATCAACTAATATACGCCAACGATATATCAAATGACTTTTTTTAAATAATTTATTTTGCATCTATGGTATTATAGACAATGAATCAAAATCGTTTTGTTGTCTAGGTTGTTTTGTGCCCTAGTTTTTGTCTCTCTTCATGTTTTCTGTGGCTTTCTTCCTCACACTCATCCATCGCCAACGTTGATTATGCTTAGCCTATGGATTTTGGACTGATGGTTATCTTCCATCGTCATCAACGATTTCTTGGTTTCTTACTTCCTTGACTTTCTTCCTACGTTATACTATTATTGTTTGTGTAACATAAAATGTTTTTTCTAGTTTGATATAATAAAAGTTCAATAAATTTAAATTATTATAATATATAAATTAAAAATGATTATATTTATGTATATAAATTAAATATTGAAACCTATATTTTTCATATGCCTTGCATATTAAAATTGGAATAAAAAACCCAAACCGACTTGTCTCCGACATGCAACATCTGCGACCTTGTAAACTGCATTCCACCATACCATTAATATCCTCTTCCTCATCTTCAAACCACTGCTGATTCCCATTCTGCCCCTTCCTAGTGTTTGGTGAGTTTTTCTTAATTGTTTGTCATTTATTTTACATTGTGCAAACATTCTTGTATCCAGTTAGATGTATTCAATTATTGCGTTTTTTGTCTCTTTATTCCATTAAATGTACATTGCTTGTTAGCTTGGTATTTAATTTTATTACACTCATTGTTTTAAAGTATTCATCTGTGATCTTATACTGAAATAGTTTTCATTTTTTGTTATTTTAGTGTAAGCTTAAAGTTAATTAATTAATGCATCGGCTATCAAATATTTTTGCATGATTGATATATTTAGATCATTGGTATTAGTTCGTTGTTGAGGTTGTGCAAGTTGAGAGGAAAAAGAGAATAATAATAAATTAAGAGTCTTTTACTCATACATATATTGAGTAAGGGTGGATACCAAAAAGACCAAAAATACCCCCAGAGAGGGTAAAATACATATAACGGTGACTTGACGTAAAATACTGATTTCAACTCTCTCCCTCAAGTCGGACCGTAGATATCTGTCATTCCGAGTTTATGAATATCATCAATAAAAACATCGCACCCCAAGCTCTTTGTGAAGACATCGGCTAACTGATTTTAGGGTGAACGAAAGGAGTGACTAAATTTCCTTTTAACATATGGTATTTGATAAAATGACGATCAACCTCAACATGCTTAGTTCTATCATGTTGGACAAGATTGTGAGCTATGCTGATAGCAATTTTGTTGTCACAGAACAGAGTGATGGGAACATTCTCCTAGAGACCCCAGGTCTTGCAATAAGGTACGCAACCATAAGCCTTCACAGAGACCTTGAAACATTGACCGATACTCAGCTTCAGCACTTGATTTGGGCACAACATTTTGCTTCTTGCTACGACACGTAACCAAATTTCCACCAACAAAGTTACAGTTTCCTGTTGTGGATTTCTTGTCATCACGGCTTCCTGCCCAATCCGCATCAATAAAGACTTCAATCTTTAAGTGGTTATTCTTGGAAAACATAAGCCCACGACCGGGAGCCTTCTTTAAGTACCGTAGTACATGGTAGACAACATCCTGATGTTTGATCCTGGGAGCATGCATATATCTACTTACGATTCCTACAACATATGTGATGTCAGGACGAGTATTGGATATGTATAAAAGCCTCCCAATCAATCTCTGATAACTCGAAGCATCAGTGCGATCGCCGTCGCTGTCTTCATCGATCCTATGGTTCTCCTTCATAAGGTGTTAGCAGGAACACAATCGAGCATCCCAGTCTCTTTTAACAGATCTAAAACATACTTGCGTTGAGAGATGAATATACCTTGATCTGATTTTGTCACTTCAATTCCCAGGAAGTAACGTAATTTCCCTAAATTCCTTTACTTCAAACTCAGCAGACAGAAGAAAGGGAAATCGAGGAGGAACATAAAATGTTTCCCTTTCCCGTAATAGGGTACAAGGTGCCGTTTGCGGAGATAACCTTATCCTTAACAGACAAGGGAGTGTATGAAGAAAAACCTGAGGAGGAGCCGGTCATGTGATCAGTGGCTCCCGAGTCAATGATCCACTTAGACAGAGGTGTCGCAACAACATTAGCGCTGGGCATAGCAGCAGTAGCATAGGATATAGAAGTACTAGAGGTAGTGTCTGACTGAGAGTGTAAGAGACGACCGAGAGCATCCAATTCATAAGAGGTAAAATGTCCTGAGGGCTGACCATGATGGTCGTCATGAATTTCTGTGGAGTAGGCAACATCATGAGGACGAGAACCACTCTGTTAGGCTCCCCCTCCCCCCGTCCTGGTCCGCGACCACGTCCCCAACCACGGCTGGGTCCAGGTGGAGCAAGGTGAGGATGGAGTTTGAAGCAGACATCCCAAGTGTGGCCCCTGCGACCATAGTAATCACAAGTAGGGATTGCGTTGGTATTGTTTGTACCACCCCAACCAACACTAGTAAAGGCTAAGCAATTAGGAAGAGCTGTTGTGCTGAGGGACCTACGACGGTCTTTATCGCTAAGAACCTTGTTAAAGGCCTCCCGAAGAGATGGAAGGGAAGAACAATGTAGAATATTAGTTCGAACCATATCCATTTCCATGTTCAAACCCATCAAAAAAACATGTAGACGAAACCGTTCGTCCCTCTTCGGCAACAAGAATGCATCAGTACTACAGGAGGGAGTAAACTGTTCAAAGTAATCCAATTCTTGAGAGATGCGCTCAAACTCAGAGAAGGAAGTAGACATCGTCATGTATCCCTGATGCAAATACAACATATGACGCGTCAGATCATAAATCTGGGCTGAATTGCCAATCTGAGAGTAAGTTTCACGTGCCCGAGTCCAGATCTCGTAGGCCGAGTCCATCATCATATAACTACGCTATACCTTAGGAGACATGGAATGAAGGAGCCACGAGATAACAAGGGAATTTTCAAAATCCCAATGCTTCCAAGTAGGATCATCCGGAGGTGCCACGATTGTTCCATCTATATATCCGAACATCTGATGACTGCGAATTACATGTTGAGCTGCACGAGACCATTCAAGGTAATTTGTCCCATCTAGGAGCACATTGGTGATCTTCAAAGAGCCAGCGTGGCCATGAGGCCACTGAGAGTCACTCATCTGGGGCGTCACAACACTCGGTGTGGTGGAAGAATCAACAGTGACTGGAGAATCATCCATGAAGAACAATCAACAAGAAATGACTGAGAACGCAGTGACAATAGACAAGCCCAAAAGGAAACAGATGGCCTCGGGAATGGAAGAAAATGAGGACATCTGTCAACGCTGGAGCTCGGAGAAGTAGATGAAGATCCTGGAGAAGCCGATGAAGATCCTGGAGAAGCCGATGCAGTCGCTGAATCAGAGGTACAGTCGTTGCAGGAGGCAGACGTTGGAGACATGCGTAAATTCTGGAGGCAGATGCTGGAGACAGTTGTCTGGAGATGTGGAGGCACAATCGTTGCTAGATTTGGATCTGGAGGCACAGTCGTCGCTGAATCACAGGAACAGTCATCACTTGATCTGGAGGCACAGTAGTCTGGAGATGAGGACGAAGAAGCAGATGAAGTTCGAGCTCCGATCAGGATGAGGAACACGCGACTAAAACGACATAAGCTAGGATCAACGACAACAAGTTGGTACGCGTCATAAGGAGAGGCAGCAATCTCCTTCAGCGTACACAACCGTCGGCGAGAGGGCTGCCACAAAGCATCGAGGGAACCTCAAAACAGCAGAGAATTTTTTTTGGAGCTGCAGTTGCGGGATGAGGCTGGCGAGAGAGGGAACACGAGAAGCGGGAGGAAGCGAGAGCTGCGGATTAGAGTATTTTCGCTTTGATACCAAGTTGAGAAGAAAAAGAGAATAATAATAAATAAAGATCCCTTTACTCATATATATATATATATATATTGAGTAAGGGTGGATAACAAAAAGACCAAAAATACCCCAGAGAGGGTAAAATACATATAACGACGACTTGATGTAAAATACTGATTTCAACTTCAACTGTACATTGATTGTTAGGGGTGAGCATAAAAAATGCAATCCGCAAAAACTACCTGTACAAGACAAACCGCACCGCCGCACCACGTATTTTCAAATCTTGAAAACCTCCAAAATCGCACTGAACCGACTATCCAATTAATTTCAAAAAATATAATAAAATAGAGATCAATAATGTTAATGATGAACTATCTCACCACACTAATATGAAGTTGAATGCAGATATGCAACACGATGGTCAAGTGTACTATAATTTATAACTCATGCTTCTAATTATTGCATGATTTTATAGGCATTTGTCTTTGAATTCTCTTTGCAAAGCTTTGCTATTCTAAAACTTGAACTAATATTTGGTAAAATTTAGTTAGATGGTAATTTCACTGTCATGTCGTCATGTCATATACGAGATACATTTGATTTTTGTTTTTTTTAAAAAACTTCAGAAATTTGGATATCTACTTTTTTTTTAATTTTTTTTCAAACCTTCCAATTATTAGCATATAAAAAACTTCACCGCACCATAGTTGCACAGCAAAAAACCGCACAACACTACAAATTTTAGGTGCTTGGCAGTTTGCTTAGGCCAAAACCGCACCTTTGTGGTCTGGATGCGGATTGATCACAAATAACACCAAACCGCACTGCACACACCCTTATTGATTGCGTGTCTGCCTACATCTCTCGCATAGAATTTGTTCACGTCGAACCTTATAACTTTGTTTTGCATCAGATTTTGTATTAGGGCCCTTGGATTAATGTTTTGTTATGGTTCACAATAGTACTGGTGCCTACATGTTATCCATGACAATTCCTAATAACCCTGATGTTCAAGCTACAAACTCTACACAGAGATGTCGAATGAAGAATTTTAGAAACTCTTTGACTAGCTAGATCACGTTGACACTCACTTAGAAGTTAGATCGCATGAACACTAACTTAGATCACATTAACACATACTTAGACGGTCTGAGTACCCAATTGGGAACTATGACCACGAGTTTCGACATGTTAGAATTTTGGAGTTCAAGTCAAGCCACCCACTACGACATGATCCTATCCGATCACTTCCCGAGTTGGTAAGCGAAACTTGTGATGGCGATAATCACTCTAACGAACCTACTATTAGGATACCCATTCCATCCTTTATTATGCCTAGTCATGTTCTTATAGACAAAGAAGGTTAGTGATGTAGGGTAGGCTACGTGGTGCACAAAACCTAGGACTCTAGGTGGGAATGCGAGTGTGACACGTTAATCCGACTTTAAATGCAATGCAATTGTCAGTGATGACGACAAATAATTATGAGCAATGATAACTTATATTTAACACCACGTAAATATTTAGCATTGAAAAACAACTAATTAATTTGGCAATTTTATAATGGTTTTCCTCCGCTCGGAGGGCCAAAGAAAAACGCGCGGCGAATAGCTCCACCTGCAAATTATTAACGTGCCGAAATAATTTCTACTAGCAAGAATCACAACACATACATTTATTCACCAATGAAAATGTCAAATCAATTAAGCCAATATCATAAAAAAACTCACTAAGTACCGGCTGAACCGAAACACTGAAGAATTAGGATCCGGTTGTGTAGATCAGCGATCAGAGGTGGAACCGGCGGCGAGACAGCAATGGCGGTGGCTGTCCTTGGCGGTAAACGGTGAGATCAGATGAGAAAACAGTGGACCCGACCACGTATAAGTAGATCTGGGCAGGGAAGGGTAGATCCAACGTGTAAGAGCGGATCCGGGCTACTATGGTAATATGAGTGGAGGGAAACGACGGATCGGAGACTGAAATTCTCAGATCTAGATTGATCTTGAGAATATGGGCTGTTTGGTAGTGGATCCACGAAAGGGGATGAAGGTGGTTGTCAGCTAGGGTTAAAGGGGCTTGGGTGGTGGCCGGTTTGAAGCGGGGGCAGCCAGCGGCTTGCTGGAGGGTGGGGGAAGGCCGTCGGCCTGGAATAGGAGAGGGGAGGCGGCGGAACAGTGAGGGAGAGGGGGGACGGTTGGGCAGTTGTTGGGGTGCAGTAGGCCGGTGGTTTTGGGGGGTGTTTGGATGGTGGCCGGCAGCTGTAGGTAGGGTTTGAGAGGTGGAAAACAATGGCAAATGTAGGGGGTACCTTGGGGGGAAGAACGAGCACCTAGAAGTCGTCACCTAGGTTTCCACGACGTCGGCACTGGGGAGGGATCGCTGGAATCCGAGAATGAAGTTCTCCAAATTCTACAATGACTGAATTCAGCCCCTACAACACCTATTTATAAGAAGAGAACAAACTAGGGTTTCACCATCAATGACTATGATTGGCCGGTGGGGTCGGCCACTAAATACATGAAAATAAACTAAAAAAAAGAGACTAATATATGTTTTTGACTCGCGGCGACGTGCCAGATGCAACCGCAGAGTTGGATCGGCAATCAGATCAAGCCTTCCTACGCGAATAAATGAACGTGGGTCCCGCCTTGCGGCGAACCCCTCCAGGTGCACGATCTGATGGATCCCCATCATTTAGTACCTTGACACCAGCTCATCTCATCTCGATGAGGTTCAGGGCCCTCAATATCATAGTAAAGGACATGTGGTGGCCCAATATCCTATGAGAAATCTCCTCTTTGATACTTAGAATGAGTTTAATCCTTATTAATGCAATATGAGGGAAATATCGATGCAAACTGAGAGAGCGACACAAATAGGGCCTTAAAATTAAACATAATAGAATATTTGTTATCTGCACGCCTTTTAGGTGATGTTGCTCTCAGGAAAATTTGATTGCAATTGAACTTGAAAACATGATACCAATCACAAGGGATATTTTTGCCTAACTTCAGGAAACTGGTTTCTTCTTGAAGTCCCTCTCCAAAATGAGAGATCCCAAAACCTAAATGATCAAAAGATAAATCCTAATACACAATAGCCTCCACCTTATATATGAAGTAGACTTATTCTATATTTGGTTCGGCGGTGGTGGGTGCATCCGATGGGTGGAAACAGGGAGTTGAAACTGGAGGGAGGGAGGTGGGGTTGGAAAAGCCGGTTTTTCGTGGCGTTTCCTCCTTTTTGTGGGTCCAAACGAGGCAAACGAAGATGGAGAACCGTTTGTATTGCCGCCGTCCGACAGCGTTTCCCCTAAACACGGAGCAAAAATGCGGAACCAAATGAACCCTTAATTACAATTTACCCAAACACCCTTCATAAAGAAAATTTTCGTCGATGGATAAAAATATAAATATTTATGATTGTCGTTTGCGCTTGCTTACAATATATCCCACCTGAAAATTGACCTTGACCCTAGGTCAAAGCGTTGTTTTCCGACTAGTACTGGTACGCCTGCGGGTTTGCCGACTAGTACTAGTACACCTGCGGGTTTGCAGTCGCTGAGGTGACTCGGGCTTGGTCTGGTGGTGCATCAGTGATCTTAAGAGTCTCAAAGTTAGCTATGTCATTCCAATTCATCACTGAAGATGATGCATAACTCTTTGATAGGACAATCATGAGTAGGAGAGTAGAGTTACTTGCAACAGAAGCACAAACTCTTACTCTGCAAATTATGATATTCTTAGTTGGAAATTCGGTGAGTTGAGATAGGATGGTTGTTTCATGGGTGGGCGAGGTAGAGGTGGCGGTGGTGTTATAAGTTTAGGATTATGGGAATAATGTAGTTGGTAGGGAGATTTAGAGGTAGAATGAGGGTCCCATGTAGGTCATCGAGAATTCAAACTCCATGAGTAAGGAGAGGTCCAAGGCTTGGTTGATGGTGGATGGATGCAAGGTACAAAGGCAATCGCAGATATGAGGATGTAAGCAATGTATAAAATAGTCCAAGTAGTGGTTGGGTAGAAGACCCGGAACATGCGTGACCAACATGATAAATCCATCCATGTAAGAATCAATGGAGCCCATATGGCGGACTCCATAAAGGAGTTCGATCGCATTGTTGGAGTAGCAGTGATCGTATCACTGAATAAGTGCCTCTATGACAGATTGACAGTCTACTAGGTGAGGCCCGGTGGAGCTAGCGGACCCTTCCATGTCAATAAGGGCCGAGGAGATCTTTTGTGCCTTGGTGGTTTGGTGAATGTCAAAATATTGCACAATAGGGGAGATACAACCCAGTGGGTCTGTCCCGTTGAATGTTAAGATGCCAATGCGGTGGGGCAACAAAGGATGCAATTCGGCTTGAGCGGGTTCTTCCAGCGACAATTGACTTCAGGATCCTAAGGCAGTTGCTACGTTAGTTTCGAATTATTGATCGGGTTGTATGTTACGGAGCAGTGCCACAATCAAATCGAACTATTTAGCTTGGGCTTCAAGGTGAGTGTTTATACCGGTGAGAGCGTGCTCCAGGGACTACACAAAGTTCTCCATTGTTTGTCGGGCCTTGGACATAAGATGCAGAGGAAGAAGCCGATGGTGCTCCGCCGAAATTAGGTCATGTAGAGAAAAGGTGGGGCCCGCTTTGTGTTGCGACAGAACGCGAACAATTAACCCCCGTTAGAAGATTGGGGAAGCAGGAAGGAGGACTGGGTCGTTGCTGGAGAAGGGCTCGGTAGTTGGGCACCAGCCGATGATAGGAGGACGATGATTGATCGTGGAGGTGCGGATGCTGGGAAACGTAGAGGGGTTGATCGATGCACCATCGAGTAGCTGGAAGTTGCAAAGAACAAAAGCAGGGAGGTGACCCGTCGTAAGAGCACACAAATTCGGCTGAGAGTGGATCCCGCAGTGTTGGGGAGGAGGATGCCGCATTGTGATGAAGCAGCCCATGTGAGAGTTAGAGTCTGATCGAATGGGGAGTGGGTGAGCTCAAACGAAGGGCGGGCGATTTGCGGGTGATCACCCGATCGAGCAAGTGGGGCATTCGCGAAAAAAGAACAAGCTCATGATGGTTGCTAGGTTTAGCTGGCGATCGATTGCAGTGGTGGGTGGCATGACAGGTCAGACCAATGTTGTCGTCATGAAAATTTGTTTGCAATTGAACTAAACATGATACAAATCACGAGTGATACTCGTGCCTAACCTCAGGAGGCTGGTTCCTCCTTGAAGTCCCTCTTCAAAATAAAAGATCCCAAAACCTAAATGATCAAAAATCATCTTAATACACCATTGCCTTCTATTTATATAGGAATGAGGCTCACTTACAATTTTCCCAAACGTCCTTCGTAAAGAAAAATTGCATAGATGACTAAAAATAAAAATACTCTCTGTTTTCTTCCACGCATGCGTAACAGGCGAGGATGAGATTCAAGTGATATGCCCACCTATGTGTATTTGATCTTCTAATTCTCTTCATGTCATATCTACGCTTCAATTCATTAGTTTGGGTCCAGAATCTAGAGGTGATTATATAGTGGTTGTCTCCCATTGGCTTGAGGACACTCATTATATCTCATTAACTTATTTGGTCATTCCCTGCACTTCTGACAAATCATAGGAAAGCGGCAGGGCATGTTATCAGTCGTGTGACCTAAGCACGTGCACTATGGATCAGGGTTTGTTCAGGTTCATTTCTTTTTATCGACAATTATAGGTCGTCATCTGGACGATTAGAGTCCGTGGATGCGATCGACACAATTAGTCATATTTTATGTATTTTTTTATTATTTGTAAATGTATTTTTTTGTTAAGTATGATAATTAAGAGTCTATGGTTGTTCAACATACTTAGCTGTTGGTTAGGACGATATAAATAAAATGATGTGTGCGAGGAGATGATATCTTTAGTTTTCTTAAAATAGAGAAAGTTGCTCGACCTTTCTCTGTGTGATGCTGAGAACCTTGCACAAATGTGGAAACTCAGTGAGTCGCCTCCTCCTTGGTGTTGAATCCAAGGCCGCACCTCTAGTCGCTACCCTAGTCACCGGTCAACCCTCAACTGACAACACCTGCTGCAACTTCTACCAAACCCGTTATTAGCACCTACAACCTTGCCACAACCTTCCTCTTGCGACACTGCCGCGGCCCACAAACATCATCGACGACTTTACCTAAGCCCACAACCACCTTGGTAGCTTTGCTTCAACCCCATCCGACTATCTTCTCGTTCCCAACCTTAATTGAAACCATGACAAGCTTTATCCCTTCATTACCAATCCCCAATCGACCCTCTAGTGTCCCCTCCTTTTACAGCCCTTGACAACCCTATTGAGCCAAACTTCAACCCCTCGCAACCCCCCATACCTCCACTCCACCAATACCATAATCACCCAAAGCCCTAACATTTCATATCGATTCCTCCCCTACTTGCGCATTTGATCCCATGAATCGCTCCCATCCTTGTCTAAACCCATATATTGCATCACTTCCACATCCTGTACTCAATTGCTTGGTTAGTTTTTATTTCAATTTCATTTTTCTGAATTGTACATGTAATTCGTATTTCTAGTGAATTCTGGCTCGTATTATTTATTTCTTTACTTTCAATAGCCTTGTATCGTTTACTTGTCATGCACTTAATTTTAGAAATCTCATGCGCACATCGTTGTGGCCTTATATAGCCTTATCATTATTAAGTATAATCCATTGTTGTTGTTTGCTGGAGTTTTAATTTTATGTTAATTAATTGCACGCTGGATGGTTGCATGTTGACTCATTTAGTTGCATCACTGTAGTGCTAAGATAGTAGTTATCTCATTTGCACATATTGCTAGCCTGCCTAGTTCTTCTACGCTTGTTTTGGGTTTCCCTTCCCTATTCAGTGGTTCAGCTTTTTTGCACTAGGCAACTGCCAATGTAGGAAGTCTTGTTTTTCCAATACCTTATTTTCATGTTCTTTTTTCCAGTCGAAGACATGTCTAGTGGAACTTCTCCCTTTATCAACTAATAATCATCCTGTTACGTGCCTCTTTTGGTGGTTTGTCGGATGGCAGCGGAGATGCGGATGGAGGTGGGGATACAAGGGTGTTAACCCTAGAAATGACGGAGGAGGTCAGAGAAGATGAAAACCCTAGAAGGGAGAGGGTGAGAAGAGAAGAACTAGATAGAGAGAGAGAGAGAGGAAGCTAGAGAGATAAGGGAACTTGATTAATATTTTTTGCATAATCGTTACGTGACCCCAGGGGCCCTATATATAGGCGCCGATGACATAATCGTACATAACACAAACATGAAACAAATATTGAAAACACTTAAATGTTACATGACTCAATACAACGACTCCACTCAACATATAAATAATAACCATAACATAATATGAGATAACTGATGGAGGATCCGTAACCAGTGTTGTAGATATCGGCCGACATGTCCGACATGTCGGTCGACATAAAGGTTTTGGGTGCAAACCGCAACGAAATCGACTTGTTTGACAAAAATATCGTTTTGTAAAAAAACGGCGATATATCCCGATATATCGATATATCTCTAACCCGATATTTCGGTTATTATATTTAATATATAAAAAAACAAAGTTCACGAGACCCATATTTTTCTACTTCACGAGTCCATTTCACGCATTCAACATTTCTCGCTCTACCCTAAATTTTACGGGAGAGTCGCTCTGGCGGAGTAGTCGACACTCGACAACTCTTTCTCCGGCGACTAGGCAGCGAATCGACATCGCAGGCGAGGAGTAGACGCCGCCGCCAGGCTTTCTACTAGTCGACATCGCAGGCGAGGACGCGAGGAGTCGACGTCGGGCTGTAGGGTTTCTACAACTTCACTCCACTGTAATCCCCCTTCTTCTTTCTTCTTCTTTCTTCTTCTTTCTTCGTATTTCTGCGACAATTGAAAGTTTTATTTGAAGTTATATTTATCAAGTCATAAGATCTAAAAGTTTTATTAAACTTGTGTTACTGTAAGCTTCTTACTTATGCTATAGTTAGGTTTCTTTCTTGCAACAACTAAGTTTATACCTTTCCTTGTGTAAATCTGCAGTGATTTTTGTTTCTTCTGTGCACTTCTAACTTATGTTAACATTATTTTGTTAACTTCTGCTATAGTGATTTTTGCAATAACTAAGAAAAACTCCCCTTCTACTTTGCATAATTACATGGGCTTCTCCTTTATCTTTCAAAATTATTTCAAAGAAAATGTTATAAATACTTATTTGTCTGTACATTGCTATAACTATTTGTCTGTATATTTTTACTTATTTGCAAAAAATGTGTTTATAAATACTGTTATCTTTATTTAAATATAAAAATCTGATATTGTAAAATATCCCCGATATATCCCCCGCAAATCGACATACGACATTTCAAACCCAAACCGACATGAACCTGACATCCGACATGAACCTGACATCCGACATCTACAATCTTGTCCGTAACACTCCATCCGTCCTTGACATCGAGCTTTCTCGCAAGCTCGAACTCCACGTTGATGGTCGGCTCTTCTGATAGCTTGATCTCCCTCCAGAACAATGTCTGATCGGGTGTAGTGGTGGCGACGGTGTCGGTGAGGAGCGGTGGCGTCGTCGGAAAGACGGATGGCGGAGGTAATGGCTTCCGCGAGATCGGTGAAGCGGTGTTGAGCAACAACAGTGCGGAGGGCGGAGAAGCGACGGCCTGCAGCAGGAATGGATCTGTCAGGGTCGACGAAGCACAGGGCAGAAGAAGATGCGACGATGCGGCCGGTGGAAGTGGCAAGGCAGGGGCCGACGGAGCAAGAGACGGGAGAGGAGTCAGTGAGATGACCGGAGGAGGCGGTGTAACGGGTGACCGGAGAGGTGGAAGGATGACCACTGTGGAGAGAGGTGGTACATCAACAGTTGGTGGCGGCGGCGGCGACGGCGGTGGCGGTGGTGACGATGGTGGCGGCGATTGTACGAGGCGAGTCAGTGGCGGGGCAGACGAGGGAGTCGAAGTGACGAAATAGCCGCCCGTGGAAGGTGACAAACCCTAGTGCACAGCTATGCGGTCGACTCGCGTTTCAAAACTATCAAGCTTAGCGAGTATTTGGGCGAAGTGATCGTTGTTGGCGGCGGAAATCGAAGTAGACAAGGAATTTTTTGATTTAAATTGACTGCAAAAGGGTAAGGGGGAAATCGGCGGGGAAGCAAGAAAAAAATAAAAATAAAAAGTAAAAAAAAGAAAGGCAGCAAAATTGATGTGGCTGAAGGCAAGAGAGATGTGGGTTGAGGGGTGGGGGGCCCAATGGAGCATAGATGGATTAAAAAAACAAAGAGCACACTGATAAAAAAAACAAAAGCAAAAATGTGGGTTTGCTGGGGTCGAGGACTACGGCTTGACAGATGTTATTGCCACACGCTGGGCTCGAGAAGTCGCAGGAGAGGCGGAGAGGGCACACAGTGGACGAAAGCGGAGAACTCCTGGTTCGCGGCGAACGACAAATCACGGGGGAAGGGCGATCAGCAGCTGGGAAGTGGGCTCGTCTGCAGTGCGGGGAAGATGTTCTCACATGAAAGAAGAAGCGAAGGACACAATGGCAGAGGCGCAGCGCGCGGGTCTATAGGGGTATGACGGCCGAGGATGACTGCGGCGGAGGTTCTCTGATGGTGAAGGCAAGGCGCTGCAGTTGCATTGACGAGTGGAAGGATGCGGCGGAAGATGCGCATGGGGGAGAAGAACGCGCGGAGGGCGGCGTTGATGGGACTGCTATTGATGTGTGACGGCGAGGAGAAACTCAGTGGCCGGAGGGGAGAAAGGAACCTCTGATACCAATATGTTACGTGTCTCTTTTGGTGGTTCGTTGGATGGCAGCGGAGATGCGGATGAAGGTGGGGATACAAGGGTGTTAACCCTAGAAATGGCGGAGGAGGTGAGACAAGATGAAAAACCTAGAAAGTTGGGGGGGGGGTGAGAAGAGAAGAACTAGTGAGAGGGAGAGAGAAAGTTAAAGAGATAAGAGAACTTGATTAATATTTCTTGCATAATTGTTACATGACCATAGGGGCCCTATATATAGGCGTCGATGACATAATAGTAAATAACACAAACATGAAACAAATATTGAAAACACTTAAATACTACATGACTCGTTACAACGACTCGACTCGACATATAAATAATAACCATAACATAATAGGAGATAACTGACGGAGGATCCGTAACACATCCATACCAATTAGAATTTCCCACTTCTCCATCCAACATGGAGGGCTCAAAGGACTTGTTGTTCTCCATGTTGACAACAGGCTGACAACATATTCTATACAGAGATAGCTCCACTTGATATACTTTGTCCCTAATTTTCTTCAGAAATTGAAATGGCCAATGCGAGATGGCTTCTGCTTTTACCTTCTCCTTTTAGTTATATTTACTTAGGTGTAACCAAGCAAGATCTCCCTATTGGATGTTGCCTTTACACATGGTGGTCTTGCTTTCCTGTATAATTCATTGTGTTTTTTGCAATTGGTTCTCCATCTGCATGTAAATTTTCCTCGCTCCTTCTAGACATCGCCGTTATCTTGGTTAGCTTCAATCCTCTCGTCAATGATAAAGGTGTTGGAAAAGTTGGGGTCAAGTGGGCTTTGTGGTTGATAGCCTAAACATACTTCAAATGGATTTTTCATTGAGGACTGTACTATCTAGTTAAATGTGAACTGTAGTATGGCTGGGTGGGTGGGTGGAAGGTCTTTTATGTACTTGTTGACATATATTGAGGGCCATTTGATCTTGGTCCAATGGATCACCATCTCAGTCAGATTTTGTACATGTTGACATATTGGGATGTCTAGTTATTACGAAAGCATGTAATATTTGGTATATGGTTCAATAAGTTCTTGTACATGTTGGACGAGCACATTGCATTGATCCTTTTATTATAAAAAGACAAGTATCCATAAAAAGATGCTTTTGTAGACAAAAGTGCATGTTTGTATTGTAATGCAGATACTAGCTCACACATGCAAATGCTAATTAAAGACTCGCAAAAAACATAAACATTTATGTACCATACTACGCACAAATACATTTGTGTATGTGCACATACAAACCTATTATCAAACACGACATATATTTATCTCTGACAGTGTTAAGAAGCGCTAACCGAGTATTACTCGACCTCCATGACCTTTCAAGCTAGAGAAAAGCAAGTAGCGCTTGGTAGATAGGCTCAAAAATGCTTTGATTATATAATACAAGCTAGTTTAAGGAGGGTTTTGGATCCTTCTTCCTTTGATTTACATATTTTTATGGCTTAAATAGTCCTTCGGTCTTCGTATTTCCTTAATTGTAGGATATTAATAAGTTAGTTTGGGCAGACACCTAACCACTTGGGTCACCGCTCCAGCTTTGAATGTATCTTAAGAGAGGGATGTCTTCCTCGGAAATTGTCCCGCTTTTTTGAGCACTTCTTGAACTGAATATGATGAATAAGCCTAATGGATTGACTTCTTCGGGAAGATTTACTCGAGTAGGTGAACTGCGTATAAAATCTAGCAGTTTTCTATATATGGAGCCTTCTCACCAATGGGCCAGGCTTCTTTCTGCGGTGTGCTGAGTTTAATGCTCCTGTTGATGACCGACGAGAGGACATTTTAGTGTATATAGGTGGAGAGACATATATATGCACAGACATATGGATGATGGCTGATGCCTACACTTGACATGCCACAGACATCCTTGTAATACCATTGTCTGCCTTGGGAACTAATGCCATTGCTACAAGAATTAAATGACATTATAATGGGCATGACCATGAAAGTAAATTTTTTTTAATATTACAATTTAGCATAAAAATTAAGGATATGTTAAACAAAGAGGCCGCTGGGATAGAAAGATTGATGTGCAAAAGGATTAGGGACCAGGGTAGAGCTAGAGAGCCAAAAACTAATTTATAGTTGGGTCTAATCAGGCTATTGTGAAATGAAATGCTTCCTAATTTTTTTCTACATGTGTCGTGGGGGGGGGGGGTCAAGTCTTTTTTTATTTATTGAAGGAGTCTTGTTTTAATTGTTCAAGAAAGTTGTGAGGTTTTTAAATTGAAATACATATGAATTACTAAATGACATATCTTATTTGTTATTTCTTAATTCTTTATCGTTTCTCACATGCCTGCCACTTTTCTGATATGTACAGTTATACTTTTGGTTGCCCCTACATTTTCTGCATGATATGTGATTTACATCCTTTTGTTGTTTCAGGCTTCTACCCTTATGCATCCATTATCTTTTCTTTTGACACCATGGAGAAAATATTATTTAGATTGATGTAAATATTTGTAAAATCTAAAATCTACTTAGCAAGGCGTGTTTTTTTCCATATTCTGACAAATTAAATGTCAAGATGGTGTTTATAACTAAATGATGTGATGCTTATTGGTTTCTAAATTATTGTCCATTTAGCACTGATATTTTTTACTCTAAAATGAAGCACGTTTACTTGGTTTGCTTATTCATATTCATACTTGCTTATGTTAATGATTGATGTTACATATTTCTCTGTCCATGTTCTTGTCTGCATCCTCTTCATTTCTTGTTTTTTTCCTTTCTTGTGAGGTGGCAAACTTGTTCATAATCGACATCACTACAGAATTTGAACAACTTAATGATCATTGAATTCTATTAGTCTGACATTCATCTATTTCTTGTGCAGTTCGGGGTACATTCTTTACTTGATTGAGAGAGCAAAGAAGTGTTTGGACTTTTCTGCGACTCTTTTCATCATCCATCTTTTTATATGTATCATGTATGGTGGGTGGCCATCATCCTGGACATGGTGGATTGTGAACCTCACCAGTGTAGCATTGATGACATTTCTCAGCGAGCGCTTGTGCATTAGACGTGAATTAAGAGAAATCCCAATTCCAAGACACCGGTCGAGTAAGTTATACTGTTACAATTTCTTATCCATGTTAAATTTCTTACATTGAGCGTATTCTTTTGAATGGTGTACTTCGAGGATTCAAATTTCTATGTTTGTTGACATGAAACTTTTTTTTTTCTCGAGTTAGAGAGAAGAAGATAAGAGATTTAAGTCAAGTTAAATGCATAAAGGTTGAAACAGATGCGGTTTTGACGGATGATGTGGCTATTAAAGACAACAACAACACAACAACACTCAAGCCTTTATCCCACTATAGTGGGGTTGACTATATGGATCCTTTGTCGCCATTGTGCTCTATCTTTTGTCATAATCTTACTAATGCCTAAGTACATCATGTCTTTCCTTACAGTTTCATTCCAAGTCTTTATTGGTCTACCCCTCCTTCGTTTAACATGCCTAGTGACTAGACTCTCACAACGCCTAACAGGTGCCTCTAATGGTCTCCTTTGTACGTGTCCAAATCATCTTAGACGAGCTTCTCACATCATTTTTGCAATTGGTGCTACCCTTGTCTTATCCCTGATACTTTCATTCCTAATTTTATCCAATCTCGTGTGTCCACACATCCACCTAAGCATTCTCATCTCCGCAACTCCCATTTTTTGCTCATGTACACAATTCACTGCCCAACACTCAGAACCATAGAGCATCGCGGGTCTAATTGCAGTATGGTAAAACTTGCCCTTAAGTTTTAGTAGTACTTTACGATCACATAAGATCCCTGGCGCGCCTCTCCACTTCAACCAACCCGCTTGGATTTTATGTGTCACATCTTTATCAATACCTCTATCTTTTGGAACTATAGATCTAAGATATTTTAAACACTCACTACAGGAAATATCTTGATCACCCAACTTAATAACGAAGTCATTTGTCCTTCTTGTATTGCTAAATTTAAGCTCCATATACTCCGTCTTTGCCCTACTCAACCTAAAACCCTTTTTTTCTAAAGTATCAAGATTCAAGTTTTACGTTTACACCCTTGTGCGTTTCATCAACCAAAACAATATCATCCGCAAACAATAAACACCAAGGTATTGCTTGTTGGATATGTCTGGTGAGCTCATCTAAGATAAGGGTAAAGAGATAAGGGCTTAAAGTTGAACCTTGATGTAAGCCAACAGTGATAGGGAATTCCTGTGTTAATCCTCCAGATGTCCTCACCCTTGTCACTGAATTTGTATACATATCTTTGATTGTGTCAATATATGCTATATTTACACCTTTCTTTTCTAAGACTCTCCATAAGATCTCTCTTGTAACTCTATCATAAGTCTTCTCAAGATCAATAAATAACATATGCAAATCTTGTTTTCTTTCTCGATAGTTGTCAATGAGTCTTCTCAAGAGATGTATAACATCCATGGTCGACCTCCCTGACATGAATCCAAATTGATTCTCCGAGATGTTAGTCTCTCGTCTTAATCTTTTTCTATTACTCGTTCCCATACTTTCATGGTATGACTCATCAATTTAATTCCTTTGTAATTAACACAATTTTGTATATCCACTTTATTATTATACAAAGATACCAAGATACTTTCTCTCCATTGGTCTGACATCGTCTTTGACTTCAGTATCTTATTGAAAAAATATGTAAGTCACAAAATTCCTTCATTTCCTAAACATTTCCATACATCGATGAATATATTATCTGAACCAACCTCCTTTCCATTTTTCATCTTTTTAGAGCATCTTTTACCTCTGATATTTGAATTTTACGATAAAACGTTATGTTCTTATATTTCTCTGATTTACTTAATTTTTCCAAGTTCAATTCATTGTCCTTTGTTTCATTATAGAGTTGATAAAAGTATCTTTTCCATCGCTCTTTAATATCCACATTAACCGTCAAAACTGTATCTGTCTCATCCTTTATGCATTTTATTTGACTTAAATCTCTTGTCTTTCTTTCTCTAGCTCGAACAATTTTATATATGTCACGCTCGTCATCTTTGATATCAAGTCACTTAAAAAATTCTTCATAAGCTTGACTTCTTGCTTTACTTACTGTCTGTTTAGCTTCTTTTTTGGCGACTTTATACCTAGCTAAGTTTTCATCATTTCTACAAGCGTAGAGTGATTTATAGACCCTCTTTGCTCTCACTTTGTCTTGCACTTGCTCTTTCCACCACCAAGATTCTTTATTTAGGGGCGCACGACTTTTTGATACTCCAAGTACGTTCTTTCCACTTATCCTTAAATGTTAATACATAACTTCCCATGAGACATTAGGATCAACGTAAGAGTCATCAATTAGTTGTTACATAACTGTTTTCTTGAAAGCAACCTGCTTTTCCATCTTTAAGTTCCACCACCGAATTTTTTGCAACATTTTTGTTCTTGTCTTAAATTTTTTATATTAATTTGTACATCTAACACCACTAACTTATGTTGTGTTGTCAAACTTTCTCCTGGTGTAACTTTGCAATCCTTATAAATCATTTTATCCATTTTGCGAGTCATGAAATAATCAATTTGTGATTTATTTTGTCTTCTTTTAAACGTAATTAAATGTTCTCCCATATTTATGAAAAGCGTATTTGATACAATTAGCTCATATGGTACGACAAAGTCTAAAATAGTTTGTCCTTCTTCATTCCTTTCTCCATATCCATATCCTGTATGAACGGCTGTGTAATCTATATTTTCTTTCTCTATATTTCCATTTAAGTCTCCTCTAATGAAAATCTTCTCTCTTTGTGAGATTTCTCTTACTAAATCATCTAAGTTTTCCCAAAATTGCACTTTAATAGCTTCACTTAATTCTACTTGTGGCGCATAAGCACTTATCACATTAATAGTTTCTTTTTCTATAACCAATTTAAGAGTTAAGATTCTATCATCTTTTGTATTTACCCCAATAAGTTCATCCTTTCAAGTAGTATCCACAATAATACCTCCTCCACTGCTTGTTTTATTTTTTCCTATGTACCATAATTTAAAACCTGAATTATCTAAAAATTTAGCTTTCTCACCCACCCATCCAGTCTCTTGCAGACATAAAATGTTTATCCTTCTCCTAATCATTGTATCCACTACTTCCATCACTTTCCCCTTTAGCGTACCTATATTCCAACTTTCAAACCTAAGTCGATCACAATTTCTACGACATACTTTCCTAGGACGTCTAATATGTGAGGACTTTTGCCTTTTTAACACTACACCCAAGTCCTCTTGAAGGTGCAACGGTCCTTGCCAAGATACCACATTCGGATCATACGATGAGGACTCTTGTAAATTTAACACTACCCCCAAGTCCTGGAGATGCAACGGTCTTTGCCAAGACGCCGCATTCGGACCATACGACGCGTTCCTTAAGTGGAACAACCTAGGTTTTGCATAATTTTTCAAATGATCCATATTCATAAGGGTGACTAAATTTTACGCTGGCCGTCTATCTAACACAACCCTCACCATTTTTCATCCGAGCTTGGGACCGACATAGACTGGTTTTATGTGGCTATTTAAGAGCGATGAGAAAAATATTTTTATCAATTCTACAGTGAAAAAAAGACAATGAACTGAGTTTGGAAGAGAAGTAAATCAAAGGAGTATAAAAAGATATTTTTTCCTCGTACAATTCAAGTATTGGAGTAAATGATGCTTTTAAGAAGATGCAAAATGAAAATGCAGTTGAGCCAGATGATATACCAATCAAAATATAGAAATACCTAGGGAAAGAATGAATTTTGTGGCTTATATGTTTCTTCATTAAGATACTAAAGATAAAGAGAATATTAGACTAATGATGAAGAACTATCTTAGTACCTTTGTATAAAAACAAAATAAATACAAAATTGTGTCAATTACAGAGGAATTAATTTAATTAATTACAGGAGTAACACCAATTGCAGAGAAGATGCGAGAAGTTCGACTAAGATGGTTTGGACACTTTCAAAGGAGACCATTAGAAGCACATGTTAGACGTTGTGAGAGTCTAGTCACTAGGCTTGTTAAACGAGGGAGGGGTAGACCAGTAAAGACTTGGAATGAAACTATAAGGAAAGACTTGATGTACTTAGACATTAGTGAGATTATGACAAAAGATAGGGCAAAATGACGACCAAGGATCCATATAGCCGACCCCGCTATAGTGGGATAATGGCTTTGGTGTTGTTGTATATCATGAAATTACGATAACGAATAATAGAGAGAAGAGTAAAATAAGAGACTAACATCTCAAAGAATCAATTTGGACTTATGCCAGGGCGGTCGACCATGAAAGTTATACACCTCTTGAGAAGACTCGTTGACAACTATCAGGAAAAAAATATGATTTGCATATATTGTTTATCGATCGTGAGAAGGTTTATGACAATGTTCCAAAAGAGCTCTTATGGAGAGTCTTAGAAAAGAAAGGTTTAAATGTACTATACATAGACATAATCAAACATACGTATACAAATTCAGTGATGAGGGTGAGGATATATGGAGGATTAACACAAAAATTCCCTTTCACCGTTGGCTTACATCAAGGGTCAACTTTAAGCCCCTATCTTTTTACCCTTGTCTTAGATAAGCTCACCAGACATAATTGTTTGCAGATGATATTGTTTTGGTCGATGAGACGTGCGAGTGTATAAATGCGAAACTTGATTCTTAGCGAGACATTTTAGAAAGGAAGGGTTTTAGGTTGAGTAGGACAAAAATGGAGTATATAAAACTTAAGTTTAGTAGTGCAAAAAGGACGGATGACTCCGTCATTAAGTTGGGTGACCAAGATATTTCCCACAGTGAGTTCTTTTGATATCTGAGATCGATAGTTTAAAAAGATGGAGGTGTAAATAAAGATCTTATACATAGAATCCAAGCAAGTTGGTTGAAGTGGAGAGGCGCGCTTGGGTTCTTATGTGATCGTAAAGTACCATCAAAACTTAAAGACAAGTTTTACTGTACTGCAATTAGACCAACGATGCTCTACGATTATGAGTGGTTGGTAGTGAATTATGTACATGAGCAAAAATGGGAGTTGCGGAGACGAGAATACTTAGGTGGATGTGTGGACACACGAGGCTGGATAAAATTAGGAATGAATGTAGGTGTCACTAATTGTAGAGAAGATACGAGAAGCTCGATTAAGATGGTTCAAATACGTACAGAAGAAACCATTAGAGACACATGTTAGGTGTTGTGAGAGTTTAGCTACTAGACATGTTAAACAAGGGAGGGGTAGATCAAAAATGACTTGGAATGAAACTATAAGGAAAGACATGATGTACTTAGACATTAGTGAGATTATGACTAAAAATAGGGCGCAATGGAGACAAATGATCCATATTGCCGACCCCACTATGGTGGGATAATGGATTGAGTGTTGTTGTTGTTGTTGACATGAGACTTCTTTTGACTGGTACAATTGTTTGCTACTTGAAGCAAGATATGTTCTCTTTGTGATTTCTAAACACAGCTTGTTCATATATGGGGTAAACACCAATAAAAATTTATTTCTTTAGTTATTGATAATTGACAACTTGCTGAGGAACCTCCTAATGATAGTAACTGTTCTTTTGATTTATGTACAGGACAAAAAGTATCATAGGTAGTTGTTGAATATGTTATAAATGTGTTACGAATCTTTTTGGGAGATTCGACGTCATGGTTGAGGAGCCAGTGGAGTTGGGGGGGGGGGGTCTCAACCCCAAAGGGGAGCGCTCCGTGACTCTATTGAAGATGGTCAGAGGGGGAGATAACACAGTCTTGTTATGTATTCTAGAGATGGAGGGTTTGAGGGGGTGGACCGACCCAGTACCAAAACTATGAGAACTTAAGAGAGCAAGTTAAACTAAAAATATTGCTTTCTTTCTTTTCCATGACCATAAGGGGTCTATAAATAACTTAAATGATGGTATACACGTTACTAAACCAAACATAAAATGAATAGCACTAAAATACATTAACACCTACAAGATAGTAACGACTTCTAATGACACAACATACAGACTCGTACATGAAGTCTCTCAATACAAGACTTCTACGACATTAACATTCCATCCTCTTTCAATTTGAGATTATCCTCAAGGTTGTAAAACTATGGGTGTAACAGTTTGGTTCAATTTTTAAGCAAACCTGCAAACCGAACCACCTTTATTTGGTTCCAGAAATCTGGAACCGAGCCTCGCAAACTATTGGAACCGAACCAATCGGTTTGGTTTGGTTTCAATGGTTTAAAAAATTGAAACATAATATGAAACCGAACCGCAGGCGCCTCATGCCAGATAGTGGGAATTTGTTCTCGAGAATCATTAAAACATAATTTTTTTGAAATTATTTATATTATTTGAAACCATTTATATAAATAATTATATGATATTATATTATCATAGCTATTTAAAAATTTGTATTTATATATATAATACGGTTTGGTTTAGCATTAAAAACTATGAACCGAACAGTGTGGTTTTTCAAAATTTCAAACCGTGATAGAACCGTCGTCTCAGAAAACCAAACTAAACTGGATGGTCCAGTTCAGTTCGGCGGTTCCATGGTTTTTATTTACACCTCTACGTTGGACATTTTGATTGAGGATGTCTGATTCCTTTGTTTCCCACCGAAATAACTCCTTAGAGTGAGTTGTCGTGGCTGAACTGTTGTTAGTAGATAAACTGATATCGTGCTCATTGATTGCTGCATACCGAAGATGGTGTTGACAGATTTAGCAATTGGCAATTGTGAGTTCTAGTACTTGGGATGCAGGGGGATGTGGACTAAGATTGAGAGGTTTGTTGGAGGAGAACCTCAGAGGTCGAAAGTTTGACGACTTGTTGTTTCAGAATCGTCAGGTTCAGTGTGAGGTACTTGTTGGGGGGGGGGACTGTTGGGGGTGATGATGGAGGATTGTTGATGGGGAGCAGCCCACTACCTGACCCATTCAGGTCTACTAATGATGACCTCAGACGCCGTTCCAATCGGAACCGCTCATTTCGAGCGGCTCACTAGTCAGTATTTTTGTCTCTTGCCATATTTTATTTCGAGTTGTTTTTAATGGTATCGAGCGTCCTGACCGTGATGACCTCTATGCCGTGGGTACTGAGGCAGAGGGTGTTCCTCTGGGTGAGAAAGAGCACGACCCCCATTGGGTTCCTATAATGATCGATGACTACCCCCTATGCCTCCTCAGCGGGTTGGTGAACCTGTGCAATTATGTTGTGGAATATACGATCTGAGGTGTATGCAGGAGTAGGAGTTCTTTCTCTTTTCACGAAGATCCTCACACTGGACTTGTGCCCTAGTGGACCTTACCGAACCTGGAGACCTACTGGAATTTAGATCCTCTACTCTAGTGGTGAGATTTTGAAACTGCTCTCTGATGTCATGTAATTGTGCGCCTACTTAATCGAATTGATTCTCCAAATTTTTTTGGAGATTGGACATAAACATATCAGTGTTGGAACTGGTAGTAACATGACTGTGTTGAGATGTTAACTTTGACATTGAACGCATATGCCTTACCGTTACGTAACATGCAATATAGCCCAACCCGGGCTCTGATACCAAACTGACATAGGGTAAGGCTCTATTTAAACCTAGGGCTGGATGCAAGTGTAATGACCGGCGAATTCAAATTTGCAAAACAACATTTATAAGTTATAAAACTTGGTTTCACCACAACTGAATTAAAAGTATTTTAAAATGAGGGAACAAAGACTAGGGTATGAGCGTGAGAGTGCGCGAAAACCAATTTCTATTTAAATGAGAAATCACAAGAACAAAAATGACTATAACAAGACATACAAATGACTATCCCTACAAGTAGAAAACAAACACACAATCCAACGATAAAGAAATCAACACACAAACCTTGGAAACCACGACTATAGAGAGGGGTGGGCTGGAGGCGCTGTAAAAGGACTATTCGGAGTAGATTTCCGCATCTCGGAATTGTTTTGGGGCTGTCCAGAAGATGGGACAGTGACTGTGCAGGTGCAAGAAATTATTCTCAACAACATGCAATAGAGGATTGCTGTCCTGGAAGGCTGGACAACAACCTGTTGGTTGGGAGGTGTGTGTGTGGGAGGAGAGGAGGGTAAGGAGTTCGAGAATTAAATCATGAGTTTGTTTTGCTGTTCTGGACATCAGGAATTGATTTTCCTACAGCTGGGAGGGGTGACTGGGCTTGGCCGGGGAAGGGTTGACGGCTAGAGGAGCCAGTCTTGACTGGGTGTGAAAGGAGGGGAGAATTTGGCTGTGGCTCGACGTGAGAAAGAGTGAAGGAGGCAGGGAGGGGGCTGGAGTGTGAATGGCCAGTTGGGGAATGGGGGGCAACAGTGACGTTTTGTTTTGATGAAATGGGGAGTAAGAGGGTGGTTTCTTGGCCAAGCCCAGCCACCCCTCCCAACTGCTGGAAAATCAATTCATGCTGTCCAGAAATCAGTCCCTGCTGTCCGGAACAACAAAACCAACCCATGATTTAATCCTCAGACTCCTTCCTAGCCTCCTCTCCTCCCATACATCCACCTCCCAACCTCCAGGTTGGTGTTCAGGATTTCAGGACAACAATCCTCTGTTGCTTGTTGCTGAGAATACTTTCCTGCACCTACCCAGTCGTTGTCCCAGCTTCTGGACAGCCCCCAATCAGTTTCGGGATGCAAAAATCTGCTTCAAACGGTCCTTTTACAGCACCTCCACCCCTCCCCTCTTTACAGTCGTGGTATCCAAGGTTTGGATGTTGATTTCTTTACTATTAGATCGTGTGCTTGTTTTTTACTTCTAGTGATGGTCATTTGTAAGTTTTATTTCAGTTGTTTTTCGTTCTTGTGATTTCTCGTTTAAATAGAATTTGGTTTTCGCGCTCATACCCTTTTCTTTGTTCTCTTATTTTTAAATACTTTTATTTCAATTGTGGTGAAATCAAGTTTTATAACTTATAAATGTTGTTTTACAAATTTGAATTTGCCGGTCATTGCACTTGTATCCAGCCCTACGTTTCATTGGAGCATTAGCCTACGCTAGTTTGGTATCAAAGCCCGGATTGGGCTACATTGCATGTTACGTAACGGTAAGACATATAGGCGTTCAATGCCAAAGTTAACACCTTAGCACAGTCAGGTTACTACCAGTTCTAATACTGATATGTTTATGTCCAATCTTCAAAAAATTTTGGAGGATCGATTCGATCAAGTGGGCGCACAATTACATGATATTAGAGAGTAGTTTCAAAACCTCGACATTAGATTAGAGGATCTAGAGTCTTGTAAGTCTCCCAACTCGGTAAGGTCCACTAGGTCACAAGTAGTCCAACGTGAGGATCTTCGTGAAAAAGGAAAAATTCCCACTCCTGCATACATCCCAGATCGTATATTCCACAACCCAATTGCACAGACTCCCCATCCCGCCCAGGAGGGGCCTTCGGGGGTAGCCAACGATCGTTATAGGAACCCCAATGGGGGCTGGGATCTTCCTCACCTATAGGAACAACCTTCGCATCAATACCTACCGCGTGGAGGTCATCACAGTCGAGATGCTTGATAACATTATGATCAAGATGACTATATGTGTACAACCCTAATTTGGTGAGCCTGACCATACTCACCCAAGAGAGATCAGGCGAGCTTTAGGGCTACAAGCAAGAGGCAGCGAGCTCGGCAGAGCAGTGAGCTCGACGAAGTAGCGAGCTCTGTAGAGTCGCGAGCTCGACAAGACAACGAGTGCAATGCAGTCACAAGTTCCCCTGGCGCCTTCACGCTTGGTTAGTCCTAGGTTTAGGTGAGCTCAGTGCTGTCCCTGACCCATTTAACTTCGCTCTGGGCTGCCTGCATTCCAATTTGAGCTGCCAATATCAAAGGCGAAAAGGAGGAGGCCGCTATTTGCAGGCCAAGAAAGACTATTTTACCCTCAGTCAAGAGTTTGCTTATAAATAGACCCCCAAAGTACCTCAAAGAGAGACCCATCCTCCTAGAGCTCCTTCCTTTAGAAATTTCTTGCTCCGTGCCATCCGAGGTGCTAAGCTCAGTTTTTGGCTTGGGAGGGGAAGTTGCGAGTAGCGCTTCCAGGTGTGTGGTGGGACCTTCCCGCTGCTGCTCAACGAGACTGAGTGGGCAACCAATTTTCACCTAGTGGGGGCTGACTCCGAGCTCAAAGTACCTCGGTTTTGTGCGCCCGACGACGAGTCCAATAACTTGAACTGATCTCTCTTAGTCCGAACTCCGTTGAACCGGTATCCGGGTTTCAACATTTTGGTGCCTTGAGCGTGTACTAACAGTTTTTGAAGAAAAACTCGTCCGACGGTGCCATGACGGGACACGAAGAGCAAAGAGACGACAAGGGAAACTCACATCCATCCGGCGAGTTCGTTACACAAAATCAATTCACCGAGTTCATGAGGTCTATGGAAGGGATTGTGCGAGGTTTGCTCGCACTGTGCGGCGAGATGGCGACACCCAGCCCGGGAGTCGCCTCGCAAGGGGAGGCAGGTCGAGACCAGCTACCCGACAAGGAAGTAGCCCGGTAGGGAGACGATCAGGTGCTGCAACAACGGGTGCTCTTCACGAGTCCCCCGACAACTCGCACATTGGAGGGCGAGTACGAGCGTACTCGGTCCAACAATCAACTCGCGCCGACAAGTCCTTTCTGCTAACAGGTGACGACGACCCTCGTTCCGACTGGATTCGTGGAGCTAGCAATGAATTCTATTCTGGGAAGGATGATCCCCTCCAACATCTGCAATGGTTTGAAGGCATGACGTCGATTCGGCTGATGCCGAACCCTTTTAAGCATTGACTGTTTGCCATCACCTTCAAGGGGAAGGCGAGAGATTGATTCCATCAACTTCTGGCGGGTACGATCTATAGCTTCGAAGACCTTAGCAGGGTGTTCCTGTTCCGTTTTTCCATCTCGAAGAAAAGGAAGAAGGGGTCGAAGGCCCTCTTCCTTATCAAGCAAGCACCATAGGAGTCGTTGGGTTCGTATGTCGATCGTTTACAGGAGGAGTTTCTCTTGGTTCAGGAGGTGCTCGACCATACCCTCATTCTGGCCTTTAGTTTGGGTTGCAGGGAGGGCTCTTCAAGATAGAGCTGACTCGCATCCCCCGGTGTCTTTTGAAGAGTTGATCGACCAAGCAGTGCGCTGCATCGCGGGAGAGTCAACGAGCTGAGGGTTTGTGGACAAGCTGACGGGAGAAGAGGTGGAAAAGACGACAAAGGTGTTGGAACCGATGTTTCACATTCCCTGTGTTTGAGAATATCAACTCCCAGGTTGTATTTGATCACGTCTTGTGTTTATAGATTGTGCAGGTTGACAGGTGCAAACGAAGAAGAAGAAGACTCGTATGGACACTAACGCCGAGCGGTAGCCTTGAATTATTTGGACAGAGCTCTCAGTAACTTCTACCGCTCGGCGTTAGTGTCCATAAGAGTCTTCTTCTTCGCTTGCACCTATCAACCTACACACACTATCAACATAAGACGTGATCAAATATAACCTGAGAGTTGATATTCTCAAACACATGGAATGTGAAACATCGGTTCCAACATACTCCCCCTTTTGATAATATCAAATCCCGTTCATGAGAAATAACAATGAGATGTATGATAAAGTGAATATATATAATAGATAATCTTGAAAGTTCAGGTTTCAGGTTCTTTATATAGCTCCCCTACACGCACGCTCCCCCTATTTATGTGCACACATTATTAACATGGTCCCCTATATGTGACCTCTCCTAACCCGTGACTCATACCCATGAACATACTCATGAACAATCTATTCTCCCCCTTTGATAATATCAAATAGGGGAGGGCAAGGCCAACCAGACATGCGAGATGAAAAATAGTAGATATGATGAGCGTTAGACAAATAGCAGATGATGCACATATAAAGTAAAGTTAGACATGATAATCATAGAGACGACTCAAAACAAAAGACATATCAGAGAATTGTAAGCACATGAGTCACAAATTGGAGCAAGGTACACAGAAAAAGAAGTTCAATTTTCAGAGGTAATATGAATTGGACAGCACAGACTAAACTAAGCACACAGCGAGTACGTCTACAATGCTATAAGAGTTAGGAAGTAATCAAGTTGAACAAACATTGAAAACGTCATGAGTGTAAATCGTGTGCTAGTACGTATTGTGCTAAAAAGAGATAGTGTAGTTGCAGTATAATTCTTATTTGCGGAAGTCTTAGACAAGGCAATGACATGTGTTCGTGTAAGCATTAAAAGCGAAAGTAACACCAAGGGAAAATAGCATATTGTACATGATTATCTCGATCGTCTAAGAACCTAGAACAAGAGAAATAGGGTGAATAATCACCTCACATGTCAATCGATGTCATACATAGGCGAAAAACTAGGGGCACTAAGCTAAAGATAGAGTCGATGCACAAGATCGAAATGACTTTTTAATCAAGGTGCTCATCCTCACAATGCTCATGAAGACTTATCAGGAGGAATGAGTAGTGCTTGAGGGGGGGGGGGGCGTGACATGAGATGTGATAGCTTGCATAGGTTTATTTTGTTTGCGTAGAGCTATCACTTTGATCATATATTTTTTAATTCACGGAGCCCCATTTATCACGCGCGGACCAACCACATTGAGATTGAAGCACCATTTAATTCGGGACAAGGTATTGGTGGGGTCTCTTATGGTTGGACATGTGCGGAGCGAGGACAACATCGCGGACATCTTCACAAATCCGTTATCAAAGGGACTGTTTACTCGCCTACGGGGATTGCTAGGGCTGGTTTCCACTTCCCACTTCAAGGGGAAGTGTTGAAATTTTTGAAGTTGAAGTGGGCGGTCTGTCCGTACGGCCTGTGCGGACAGAGGGCGGCGACCTGTCAGGTCGTCTTGGAGTGGCTAGCGGTCTATTCCCTAGGGTAGCCGGGCAGATAGGATGGTTATCCGCTCATTTGCTGGATTATGTTGTCTGGCTCTGGAGTTCGCAGGATTTGTGCAGACTGAATTTTGTATCCACTGGTGTTGTGTTCGCACTAGGGAAGTCTGGTGGTGTGGAATTGGTTTGGATTTGGACCAAGTCCATGTTGGCTTAGTCCGGGAGGTCGCACGGTCTGCGCGGGATGATTTCTCTGTCCACCGAGTTCGGCAGAGTCTTGTGACTTTTGGCTGTGGGCTTGGGATATGCGGGCTGGAGTTGTGTCCGCAGGCACGTGCAGACTAGAGCTGAGTCCGCTTGTGTGCGGACCGGTATTGTTTTCGCAGTGTCTGCCTGGTTAGTGACCAAGTTTTGCCTTGGTGATTTGGCGAACTGGCTGGGTTTCTTGCTGTGGTTGTGCGACCTCAACAGGCTTGCTGTCTGGTCTAGTCACGACGACCTGTTATTGTGTCAGCAGCTTGGCGGATACACTCTATTCTCACCGCGAGATAGGGCAGCGTTCCTATCAGCATGGGAGGTGATCACACTCCTCTCCACGCCTATAAATAGGACCCCCCCTGTCACATTAATGATACACTGAGTGAATAGTAAGTGAACTCGCGGGAGGTTGCTGCGGTTAAGTTTTTCTATTTGCGCGGTTTGAAGAGGTTGATCGATTTGTGCTGTGTAGGTTGTGCAAATAGCGCTGAGCAGTCAGGGACTTGGTTCTGACTTCGGTCAGGGTCAGTGCTGATTCTACGGTTTGCAACCAGGGGTTAGCAGCAGGTCGCGGCTTGCGACCAGACGGTCATTTCTTCTGCAACTTGTTTCCTAGTTCAATAAGCTGTCTGCCTCTGGCGACTTGTTCTGTTCGGTGGCAGCAACAGTTCGCTTGATCTGGAGGCTAGACGATCTCGCGGTCAGGCGGTTTGCAGATCAACGAACAAAGTTCTTTGTCAATATTGGAATAACGAGCTGTCCACGCGACTTGGTTGCGGTCTTGCGATTAAGCGGCTTCAACGAACTCCCTAGGCAGCCCGACAGGGTCAGCGACTTCTTCTTGGTTTTGTCTAATTAGTTCTTGCAAGTAGTTTCTTTATGAAGAAGTTTTGTTTCAAGTAGTTTAGTAGTTTATGTTTTATGTCAAGTTTTGTTGAAGTCTTGTTAGAGTAATGTTATAATGCCCGTTTAGTTTTATCATGTACTTCTCTTTATTTAAGCAATGAAAATATTTTCTTTTTCTCTTATTCTCATTTCCTTCTCAATCATGCTTAGCTAATTTGTTTTGTGCCCGATCACGATGATCTTTACGATAAAATAATATCTTTCATTTTATGTTGCATTTGTATTTTTATTTTAGATCCTTCCTTGATTTATTTCGTATCGACTCCGTATTGCTAGTATACGGTAGTAGATTCCGATTTCATATTTGAGTAGCCGAGAGGCTCGTGAATATGAAAGATCACTAAAGGAAGGAAGGAGTTGAACGCAACCCTAGAGATATGATGACGTAAATCTTCCGGATTGGAGTCAAATCCAATTAGTGCGGGTCACTTCGATAATGCGACTTTAGGCCATTTTGACTTGTAAAGAGATTTCGGTCAAAACGTCTATAAGTCAGGGGATTTAATGCTCTAGCGAGATTATTTCCTAATATCGGATCCGTCACGGTCTTAATAGAATTGCAAATGTTAAACTAATTTATTTCGTTATTTTATTTCAAAGTGAATCGTCGATCGAGCACTCGTTTGCAATAGTTTATTTCTCTTTTAACTAAGTTTATTTTATTTTATTTTCAAAACTCATCAATCGTTCGGTAGGATAATAGAATCGTTGTGAGTAATAGTACTTGCCTGCCCCGAGTTTTAATACGACCTTGATACTACAATTCGACAGGTACACTTGCCTGTTCGGGTTTTAGCCCATCAGAAGACGCCATGGATGAGGAGATGGTTGCCCTCAGGAAGAATGAGACATGAGACCTTATGCCCAAGGTCGATGGCGTAACTCCTGTGACATGCAAGTGGGTCTATAAGCTGAAAAAGATGGCGGATGGGAGCATCGAGCGGTATATGGCTCACCTTGTAGCTCAAGATTTTTCTCAGCAGTTTGGAGAAGATTATGAAGAGACATTTAGTCCTATGACAAAGATGACTTCAGTTCGGGTGATGATGACCTTGGCGTCTTGCCAAGGTTGGAAGATGTGGCAGCTGGACGTAAAGAATGCTTTTCTTTACGAGGAGATTGATAAAGACATCTTCATGGTTCATCCACCATGATATATGCCTGAAGATCAACTAAGAGACGTTTGCATGCTCGGGAAGGCTCTTTTTGGTTTGAACAAGCTCCATAGACATGATATGGGAAGATCGCAGAATACCTCCAATTCTGTGGTTATTTTGCCTCCAATTCTGTGGTTTTAGGTTTTGTCTAATTAGATACACCTATCCACCTAGATAGGTGTACTTTAACTTGGACACATACGACTTTTGTACTAGAGATTTTGCTCGAAGTTTCACACCTAGTATAAGCACAAATGTATCGTGATATTGATTATTCAACGTATTCCTAGCGTGTTAGAATATAGTGTCACGATTTATAACATGTAAGCTTAGCATTTTTTCTTTTTCTTGAGTGCACCGGCTAGGATGTGTGTATCATGTGAAGTCATTCCCCTATCTAAGTCCTCACACATACCTAGAGGCATAGTCAACAAACACGACCCCGTCTTGTCGCACTCAATAGCTAAGCACCTATAGATTCAACTCACTATGACCGGAGGACAATATTTACATAGATTAAGAGTCTGAACTCAAACATTGTACGCACGCGTTATGGTCTAAGTCAAAGTCATGTGAGCCATGTAAGATATGATCATTTCACAGGTTTTTTTTTGTTTTTATAGAAAGAACGATAAAGAGACTCAAGTAAGTAACACACAAGAAAGGCGAAAGATACTCAACACAACAACACAAAGGAACAAGAGAACAAGAAGATGTAGTGGCAGCACGAGAGAACACCGTTGACCCAAGTACTATGTCTTCACCTTAACCCCGTACTAAGTGACGGATGGGCATGAGGAGTCTCTCAATCTAACACTCATTCCCCCTAGCGTCGCACGGACCCACTGGAACCCTTCCTCGGTCAAGGACACGACGTCGATTACAGGTTAACGATCATAATGACGACACACCTACGCCCCCGCTAATGTGTGACACAATATAATGAGTCGTGCTGATGTTTCTTTTAGCAACGTGATGAAATTACTTGGGCAGATAAACAATAGTACGAAAAGGAGCGTTATCGCCAGCGGTAAAGTTATCGCTTCGCGGTAGCTTTGGATTATATAGGCCTCGGTTCGGATCTAGATCTGTACACCTGCTCACTTCCACTCACTGCTGCCGACATTCTCCTTCCCTGGAGCTCTTCTTCTTTGCCTTAAGGTACTCCCTTTCTCTCTCTCTCTAATTTCTAGTATTTTAGATTTTAGATCTATTGCTTTTGACTTCACGTGTTTTTGAGCGCGATCCGCGACGATTTGTGGGCTGAAGGTGCATTTGTTTTCTAATTTTTCCCACGGATCATCACCTTTTTTTCATGGATCCGGCTTGTGTAGGCTCGGATTTCGTGTCTTTGGTATTTCGAACAGCCGATTTACTCAAAAATCCCGTTTTTTTGGTAAGATCCAGAGTCGAAATTTCATCCGTGTAGCTATCCGTGATTTTCAATGTTGGATGAGTTTTTCTTTTCGGATCTTGGCTACTATCTCCGATCTACTCTTCATAAGCATGAATCTATGATTTCTACCGCGTTTGAGAGAGGATTTAAGCCAAAACATGGGGTTTTGGAATATATCCGGCAGAAGAGGACGAAGACAGTCCGTCACGCTACCGCCAGACGGTAACGAATTATCGCCCATCGGTAGGAACCGGAGGCCGGTTTTCAATTTCTGTTTTGTTATTTTTGGTTAACCCCCTTCTTATAGATGTAGGAACCGGAGGCCGGTTTTCAATTTCTGTTTTGTTATTTTTGGTTAACCCCCTTCTTATAGATTTTTCTAGACAGTTTCACGGTTTATTTTCAGGATATGGCTTCATCGAGTTCCCAATCTGCACGACGCAACTTTTCCAAGAGATCAACCTACCCTACTATAGATGATGCAACTGTGAGCATTCCGATGATCATAGATATTGATGATCGATATGCTCATATCTATGAGTACTTGGAGGGATCTGGTGTGCTTGCAGTTATCTCATCCGGTGCCCCATTCTCCTCTGCCCTCACTCAAGAGTTTTACAATAACCTCTGGGATCCCGTTCAGATGCGCCTAAGTGGGGGTGTCCAATCCTGTATTGACACGGAGATAGTGACAATAACCCATGTAGATCTCGACATTAAATATGTCTGGACCTCCAACTGTCCAGTCCTCGAAATCGTGGAGTCCTTTAGAACTACTAGGGACTGGAGGGAGATGAACGAGGTTCTTCACGGTGTGGAGGGGCGTTCAAATCTCTTCACCTCGGTAGATACTCACACTCCCGACGCCCGCATAATCCAGTATATCCTACATCACTCCCTTATGTTCAAGGCTGGGGACACCAGGAAGGTCACGACCCAGCTGTCGATGGTGACGTACTATATCTTGGCCGAGAAATCCTTCAGTGTCTCGGATCTCATTCTTTCCATGATGCGCTACACTTTTCGCCTGAAATCTCCTGACCGCCAGCGGGTGAACACACTGCCTCTGGGTGGTGTGATCCAGAGCGTCCTGATAGAGAAGTACCCGGCCATCGCCTGGTCAGCCTACCCTATAGACAGCTTCCCACAGGTCTACAGGGTAGGTGAGATTACTTCTTCCTCACGGGCACGGGCACCTCCACCGCAACCATCGATACACCGTACAGGCTCCCTCAGGGAAACCAATCGGGACATCTACGACCTGGTGGAGCCGTGGAGGAGCAAGGTCGGGAGATCAAACATACAACGAAGGAGGTGAAGGGGATGAAAAAGATGCTCAAAAAGATCATGGGCAGGCTCAATATTTCTCCCAGCTCTTCAGAGGAGTAACAAGCTTATATGTATTGTTCATGTTTTATCAGTTGTAGTTTGTTAAGTAATAAAATTGAGTTCTGGAAGCTACCGCGGGGCGTTAGGTAGCTAACGCGCGGCGGTAAGTCTCGTAACTCGTTTTCTTGGGCAGTTACGCTTGAGCAAGCCCCACAACACAAACACTCACTTAACAAAACCAGAACAATCACAGAATTAATCAACACGGAAACATGAATTTCATTGCATGAATTAGAATGTCAATTGTTCTAGATGATTACAAAACTGTGATCTCCGTGACGCCGAAGATCGAAAGCGGTGAGGAGAAAAATTCTTTTGGTTTCTATACCGATCCGCTCCACAGACCGATTGACTCTCTCCCTTTCCCTCCAAGAAAGGTCTTAGGTAAAACATGAACAATACATATAAGCTGCTACTCCTCTGAAGAAGTGGGAGAAATATTGAGCTTGCCCATGATCTTTTTGAGCATCTTTTTCATCCCCTTCACCTCCTTCGCTGTCTGTTTGATCTCCCGACCGTGCTCCTCCACCAGGCCGTAGATGTCCCAGTTGGTTTCCCTAAGGGACCCTGTACAGTGTATCAGTGGCTGCGGTGGAGGTGCCCGTGCCCGTGAGGAAGAAGGAATCTCACCTACCCTGTAGACCTGCGGGAAGCTGTCTATGGGTAGGCTGACCAGTCAATGGCCGGGTACTTCTCTGTCAGGACGCTCTGGATCACACCACCCAGAGGCAGTGTGTTCACCCGCTGGCGATCAGGAGATTTCAGGCGAAAAGTGTAGCGCATCATGGAAAGAATGAGATACGAGACACTAAAGGACTTCTTGGCCAGGATATAGTACGTCACCATCGACAGCTGGGCCGTGACCTTCCTGGTGTCCCCAGCCTTGAACATGAGGGAGTGACGTAGGATATCCTGGATGATGCGGGCATCGGTAGTGAGATTATCTACCGAGGTGAAGAGATCTGAACGCCCCTCCCTACCGTGAAGAACCTCGTTCATCTCCCTCCGGTCCCTAGTATTTCTAAAGGACTCCACGATGTCGAGGACTGGATAGTTGGGGGTCCAGACATATTTACTGTCGAGATCTGCATGAGTTATTGTCACTATCTCTGTGCCAATGCAGGATTGGACACCCCCACCTAGGCGCATCTGAGCGGGATCCTGGAGGTTATTGTAAAACTCTCGGGTGAGGGTAGAGGAGAATGGGGCACCAGATGAGATCACTGCAAGCACACCAGATCCCTCCAAGTACTCATAGATATGAGCATATCGATCATCAATATCTATGATCATCAGAATGCTCACAGTCGCATCATCTATTGCAGGGTAGGTGGAGACCGACACCCGGGATCTCTTGGAAAAGCTGCGGCGTGCAGACTGGGAACTCGACGAAGCCATATCCTGAAAATAAACCGTGAAACTGTTTATAAAAATCTATAAGATGGGGGTTTTTTGTTTCATGGAGCACCAAGAAACTGGTTTGGTGCCTATAAACATTATGAACCCAGTCGTGATCCTCCTGTCATCAGAGCACCCTGCCCAATCACTATCAGAATGACCTCTTAGTCGACTGCTTTCCTCTTTCTCATACCTTAAACCCAAATTTCTGGTTCCATTTATATATCTTAAAATGCATTTTGCTGCTATAAGATGCTTGATGCTTGATGCTGGGGGATTGCATGTATCTTGAAACAATACTCACTGCTAACTCAATGTCAGGCCGGGTGATGGTCAAATAAATCAGAGACCCTACCAGACTTCTGAAATGTTCGACATTTATCTTCTCTTCTCCATCTTCTTTACATAATTTCTCACCAACAACCATCGCGGTAGATGCGGGATTTGAATTCTCCATGTTGAACCTACTTAGAACTTTCTCAGCATATCGACTTTGTGATACATAGGTAACATTCGAGGTCTGAGTAATTTGAAGTCCCAAGAAAAAACGAGTGAGTCCCAGGTTGGTCATTTCAAATTTTGTTTTTATGTAATCTCGAAAATTGAAATTGCTGAGATATTTGATCCTGTGATGAGGAGATCATCAACGTACACACATACAATCATAATGCCATCTTCTTTTCTCTTTACATATATGCCTGGATCACTAATAGCTTTGATTAATCCAATTTGCAGCAGATTTTCATCTAATTTATTGTTCCACGCTCTTGGAGACTGCTTCAGTTCATATAAAGCTTTGCTGAGCCGTAAAACCTTGTCTTCCTTGTAAGGAATCTCATATCCTTGGTGGTTGTTTAACATATATCTCCTCACGTATTTCTCCATTGAGGAACGCAAACACGACGTTCATTTGGTAAATTGGATAATTGTTTTGTATAGCAATTACCAATAGGAACTCTAATTGACTCAAATCTCACCACTAGTGAGAAAGTTTCAAAATAGTCTATCCCTTCTTTTTGAGCAAAGCCTCTAGCCACTAGTCTTGCTTTATATTTTTGTACATTTCTCTCTTCATTGTATTTAACTTTAAAGATCCACTTCAATCCTATAACATATTTTCTTGAAGGCAGATCAGCCAGATTCCAGGTTTGATTCTTTTCTATCATGTGAATTTCATTATCCATAGCTTTGATCCGCCTGTGATCGTTGGCAGCTTCCTGATAACAAGTTGGCTCTTGGACAAACATAGCAACATTGCAGTAGTTATACAAGTTTGAAACAAGCCTGTACTTGGTGGCGGTGAGGGAGATGATGTATTTGATGCCTGATCACTTTCATCTTCTGTCGAAGCTTCATTGATGATACCCGGAATGTATGGCTGAGACTCTGTGGTTTGAGGCTCTGTGATGTCTTCTTCAGAGCAGTTCTCAGCAACCGCTGACACATAAAATTGATCCTGAGCCACCTCCCAAATCCAGCTGCTTGATTCATCTATGATGACATTTCTGGTAATTAAAAATTGTCTGATGGCAGGATTATAAACTCCGTAGGCTTTAAAGTTAAGACTATATCCTAGAAATATTCCTTTTATTCCCTTCTCAGATAGTTTATCTCTAAATTTTGAATTATCGAGACTATATACCAAACTTCCAAAGATTCTAAAATGAGAGATGTCAGGCTTGTTGCCTGTCCAAGCTTCAAACGGGGTGACATTGCTTAAAGCACGACATGATGCTCTATTAAGTATATATACTGCAGTGTTAATAGCCTCCCCCAGTATTGTTTGGGTAAATTCTTATTGTGCAACATGCATTTTGCCATTTCAATTATAGTTCTATTTCTCCTTTCTGATATCCCATTTTGTTCTGGATTACCATCCACCGTGAGCTCCTGAGTTATCCCTTGCTCTTGGCAGAAAGTGGTGAAAGCCTTGCTAGTAAATTCACCCGCTCTGTCAGTTCTTAGGGCCTTTATTCTCAGGTTGGTTTGGTTTTCTACTTGAGCTTTATATTGTTTGAACTTTAACAATGCTTCAGATTTGTTGTCTAGAATGAAAACCCACATCATCCTAGTGTTATCATCAACAAAGATGAGAAAATAGTGTTTACCTGATATGGTGGCAGACTGATAGTTCCAGAGGGTCCCCATATATCAACATGAATCAGCTCCAAAGGGCAGTGAGATTTTTTGGTAGATACTTGAGGATGTGATAGTTTGTGTATTTTATTCATAGCACATTCCTGACACACCTTGCTACTGTCTTGAATTGTAGGCAAACCAAATACCAACTATTTTTTTGCAACTTTTTCATATCTTTGTAGTTCAAATGCCCATATTCTATGGTGCCACTTTGTTGATTCAGATCCCACAACAACCAACAAAATCCTTTCTCCATGTAGAAGGGTGAGATGGAACATCTTATTTGGGGATATTCTGACTTTGGCTATCACCTGTGAGGTGGTTTTATCAGCAATGGTGCACACAGACTCATCAAAAGTGAGAACATGCTGTATAACCCCGTATTCGCGAAAGGGGAGCCCCAAACAAGGCGTGAGACTTGATGCATGTTTTTAAGCTTTTTGGGATTTTTGCACTCCTAGAGACCAATTTTGGTGGATCTGCAGGATATACTAGTAGAGGGAGGAAAAATCTGCCTCCTCCCTGACCCATTTTAGGGGGCGGGTGCGACGAGTTGGTCGACACCCACCCCGGCTTGCTAAGGTGTGAGGTGGGAGCAGCGGGACCGGCTGGTGGCCAGGGTCTCGCCCCCTGCACCCTAGCCCTGTGCCGGACAAGTCCGACCGGCGACCAGGGTCTCACCCCCTGCACCCTAGCCCTGTGCAGGGCGAGACCAGCCGGCGGCCAGGGTCTCGCCCAGGCGCCCAGCCTAGCGGGGCGAGACCGGCTGGCGGCCAGGGTCTCGCCCAGGCGCCCGGCCTTGCGGGGCGAGACCGGCTGGTGGCCAAGGTCTCGCCCAGGTCGCCTAGGCGCCCAGTCTTGCGGGGCGAGACAGGGTCTCACCTTTAGCTCCCGGTCCTAAGGCGAAGGAGGAGTGGAGTGATTTAACCCCACTCGCCTCAGGTGTCCAGAGAAGGTGAGGGGCATGGTTTAGCCTCCGTTCACCCCCTCAACCTCTTTTGGCGATGCTTTTACCGTTGTGCCCCCGGGGTGGAATTACCTCTTTACCCCCCGGTGTGGATGTTTTCTATTGGCACATGACCTATTTGTCTTAGGGGTGTTTCTGACCTTTCGGTCCCTAGGTTTGAGAAAACTATAAATAGACCCCCTTGGGTATCTTTAGAGAGGATGGTTTTTTGCTTCCTCCTCCTTAGGCTTCTTCTTGGTAGAGTTTGAGAGCTCTCCAAAGTACCCAGCTCAGCCATTGGTGAGGGAGGGGAAGTGCTCTCGTGACCTTCCGGGTGTGTGGTGGGACCTCCATGCTAGTGCCGAGGGCCTGTTCCTAGTTTCCCGAGCCTTTGGTCTGTGACATTCGCCTGAGTGCAGTAAGTGTGAGGTCACCCCTTTTTTGGGACCCCGAACTCTACAGAGACCGATATTTCGTTTTCAACATCTTGGTGCGGTGGGCGTGGAGAGTGTCATGACTGGCCATCACAGAAGATCTCAGGAGAGTGTCATGACTGGAGATCATAGAGGTAGTGATGCGAGACCCCCAACCCCGGACCCTTTGTGGGAAGGGAAGAGTTCATGGCATCCATCCAATGCATCATGGAGATGCTGCAAAGTATTGCTCCTCGGGGTGGCAGCCCAACCCCCCAGGAGCTAGCTCCCCCCCTCTCGGCGAGTCGACTCCCAGGGGTCTAGGCGAGATGACCCCAGGGGGGGTAGAGGGAAGCGCACCAGGAAGAAGGCCCGGGAAGGAGAGGATGGGAGATGGGGTCGAGCGAGACCTCACCGGCCGGGAGTTGTTCTCCAGCCCAGCGAGTGCCAGCCTCCTAGGCAAGTAGCTCGCGCGAGTGGAGCACGCGAGACCGCCAAACAAGGGATCACCTTTCAGCGAGCTGATTGTCTCAGCCCCAGTTCCCGAGGGGTTCAGGGAGCCTGACATGACTTACTACAGCGGGAAAGACGACCCTCTCCAGCACCTGCAGTGGTTCAAGGATACGGTCTCTATCAGGTCGATGATAGATGCGTTCAAGTGCCGCCTCTTCGCGATTACCTTGAAAGACAAAGCTAGGGACTTGTTCCATCAACTCCCAACAGGATCGATCTACGGGTTCGAGGACTTGAGCCGAAGCTTCCATCTTCGCTTCTCCACCTCTAAGAAGAGGAAGAAGAGTCCTGAGTCCATCTTCCTGATAAGACAAAGGGCGGAGGAGTCATTAGCCCAATATATGGACAGGTTCCAAGAAGAGATCCTGGACATTCAGGAGATGCCGGGGTATGCCCTCCAGATGACGTTTACAGTGGGGTTTCGTGTGGGATTCTTCAAGATGAGTCTGACCCGAAAGGCCCCCTTATCCTTCGAGGAGCTGATGGAAAGGGCGGCAGAGGTGATAACAACTGAGGCGGTCAACCCGACGTTCGTCAAGAAGTTGGCAAGGTTGACCGAGGCAGAGTCGAAAGAACAAGGTGGCTCGAGGCATCAGGAGGGAAGGAGGAGAGAAGAGCAGAAAGCTCTGGGGTTCCAGGGACCTCAGGAAGGTCGGGAACCTGGTTGGAGGCAGCAAGGAGGGCCCGTTCAGGGTCCAGGGATAGGTCTCATCCAGGGTGGGGGGGGATTTTCATGGAGGCTAAGGGAGGTTCAACTTCCAAAGGCAAGCCTCTAGGCAGCTCCTACCCCCACCACAGTAAGCGATGGTGATTGGTCGAAGGGAGAGGAGGAATCGCGCGGGAAGAGGAAGAGTTAGAGTAGAGTTACCCTACTGTGAGTTCCACCAGGAGGAGGGCCATGCAACAATTATTTGCCTCGAATTCCTGGAGTTGAGAAGGACAAGAGCTCCGACACCATAACCTCAACAGCCTCAACAACCGCAAGATCCGGTGCGGATTGAAGAAGTCCAACCCGAGGCGGTAGGGGAGAGATGTGAGGACAGGGTTGATGTGAGCACTCGGGGAGGGATCCGATGATGCACGAGGGAAGAGGGAGGTAGTGAAGAAGTGGATCATCTCTTGTAATGAACTTTGCTTGCATTGTATCAACTATGATTGATGAAAGGGACCGCCGAAAAACATTTGTGATCCATAAAAAGCCCCGAGATGATTCCGCTGACCAGGCTCCCACTAGCTGGCATGGAAGGTTGATCTCTCGGAGGGGTGAGTTGGCCTTACCCCGAGATGATTCCGCTGACCAGGCTCCCACTAGCTGGCAGGGCAGGTTGATCTCTCGGAAGGGTGAGTAGGCCTTATCCCAAGATGATTCCGCTGACCAGGCTCCCACTAGCTGGCATGACAGGTTGATCTCTCGGAGGGGTGAGTAAGCCTTATCCCGAGATGATTCCGCTGACCAGGCTCCCACATGTGGCAGGGCAGGTTGATCTCTCGGAGGGGGTGAGTAGGTCTTACTCCGAGATGATTCCGCTGACCAGACTCCCACTATCTGGCAGAGCAGGTTGATCTCTCGGAGGGGTGAGTAGGCCTTACCCCGAGATGATTCCGCTGACCAGTCTCCCACTAGCTGTCTGAGCAGGTTGATCTCTCGGAGGGGTGAGTAGGCCTTACCCCGAGATGATTTCGCTGACCAGGCTCTCACTAGCTGGCAGGACAGGTTGATCTCTCGGAGGGGGGAGTAGGCCTTACCCCGAGATGATTCCGCTGACCAGGCTCCCACTTGCTGGCAGGGCAGATTGATCTCTCGGAGGGGTGAGTAGGCCTTACCCCGAGATGATTCCGTTGACCAGACTCCCACTAGCTGGCAGGGCATGTTGATCTCTCGGAGGGGTGAGTAGGCCTTACCCCGAGATGATCTGCTGACCAGGCTCCCACTAGCTGGCAGGGCAGGTTGATCTCTCGGAGGTGTGAGTAGGCCTTACCCCGAGATGATTCCGCTGACCAGACTCCCATTAGCTGGCAGGGCAGATTGATCTCTCGGAGGGAGTAGGCCTTACCCTGAGATGATTCCGCTGACCAGGCTCCCACTAGCTGATAGGGCTGGTTGATCTCTCGGAGGGGTGAGTAGGCCTTACCCCGAGATGATTCCGCTGACCAGGCTCACACTAGCTGACAGGACATGTTGATCTCTCGGAGGGGGAGTAGGCCTTACCCCGAGATGATTCCGCTGACCAGACTCCCACTATCTGACATGACAGGTTGATCTCTCGGAGGGGGGAGTAGGTCTTACCCCTAGATGATTTCGCTAACCAGGCTCCCACTAGCTGGCAGGGCAGGTTGATCTCTCGGAGGGGTGAGTAGGCCTTACCCCGAGATGATTTCGCTGACCAGGCTCCCACTAGCTGGTAGGGCAGGTTGATCTCTCAGAGGGGTGAGTAGGCCTTATCCTGAGATGATTCCGCTGACCGGGCTTCCACTAGCTGGCAGGGCAAGGTTGATCTCTCGGAGGGGCGAGTAGGCCTCAGCCCGAGATGATTCCGCTGACCAGGCTCTCACTAGCTGGCTGGGCAGGTTGATCTCTCGGAGGGGCGAGTAGGCCTCACCCCGAGATGATTCCGCTGACCAGGCTCCCACTAGCTGGCAGGGCAGTTTGGTCCCTCGGAGAGGCCAAGTGCTTTCTATCCCGATGCTGTCTCGTCACCCAGGCTCCCATTAGCTGGCATGACAGGTTGACCCCTCGGGGGGGGGGGCAAGTGTTTTTTACCCTGAGGCTGTCTCGTCACCCAGACTCCTATTAGCTTGCATGACAGGTTGATCCCTCGGGGAGGTCAAGTGTTTTCTACCCCGAGGCCGTCTCGTCACCCAGGCTCCCATTAACTGACATGACAAGGTTACCCCTCGGGGAGGCCAAGTGTTTTCTACCCCGAGGCCTTCTCGTCACCCAGGCTCCCATTAGCTGGCATGACAGGTTTACCCCTCGGGGAGGCCTAGTGTTTTCTACCCCGAGGACGTCTCGTCACCCAGGCTCCCATTAGCTGGCATGACAGGGTTACCCCCCAGGGAGGCCAAGTATTTTCGGCTCCAAGAGGGCTGCACAGCGAATACGTTGGGTTGGATGTTTCTTTCCGAGCGTGGAACTTGCTCGAAAATAGCGGGGATTGTGTACAACCCCGTATTCCCGAAAGGGGAGCCCCAAACAAGACATGAGACTTGCTGCGTGTTTTTAAGCTTTTTGGGAGTTTTGCACTCCTGTAGGCCAATTTTGGTGGATCTGCAGAATATACTAGTAGGGGGAGGAAAAATTTGCCACCCCTGACCCCTTTTAGGGGGCGGGTGCGGCGAGTTGGGAGCAGCGGGACCGGCTGGAGGCCGAGGGTCTGTTCCCTGCACCCTAGCCCTGTGCGGGATCGACTTGATAAGGTGTGAGGTGGGAGCAGCGGGACCGGCTGGAGGCCAGGTGATGCAGTGGTCCGGAGTCGCCCTGCTCTGGGTCCACTAGAGGAACACGTCTGGTCCCACCACTGGGCTGCAGCCCAAGCACTCCACCCATGACCGCACCTATTCTCAGCGCGGCGGGATGTTGAGGCGGAGTCTCGAACCCAGCCCCCTTGATAAAGAGCTTTCCTAACAGCTCTCATCACCAACTGAGCTGCAGCTCTGCTCTGGGTCCACCAGAGGAACACGTCTGGTCCCACCACCGGGCTGCAGCCTAAGCACCCCACCCATGACCGCACCTATTCTCAGCGCGGCGGGATGTTGAGGCGGAGTCTCGAACCCAACCCCCTTGATAAAGAGCTTTCCTAACAGCTCTCATCACCAACTGAGCTGTACTTTTTTGATGCAGTGGGCCCAGAGCTGCCCCTCTCTGACGGCAGTCACAGCCTAGCCAGAGGAGCACGTCCAGCGACACACAGCCGGGCTGCAGCCCAAATACCCCACCCATGACCGCACCTATTCTCAGCGCGACGGGATGTTGAGGCGAGGTCTCATCACCAACTGAGCTGTTAGGAAAGCTCTTTATCAAGGGGGCTGGGTTCGAGACCTCGCCTCAACATCCCGTCGCGCTGAGAATAGGTGCGGTCATGTGTGGGGCGCTTGAGCTGCAGCCCGATTGTGTGTCGCTGGACGTGCTCCTCTTGCTAGGCTGTGACTGCCGTCAGAGCGGGGCGGCTCTGGGCCCACTGCATCACTAGGGTCTTGTCCCCTGCACCCTAGCCCTGTGTGGGATGAGACCGGCCGGCGGACAGGGTCTCACCCTATGCACCCTAGCCCTGTGCGGAGCGAGACCGGCCGGCGGCCAGGGTCTCACCCAGGCGCCCAGCCTAGCGGGGCGAGACCGGCTGACGGCCAGGGTCTCACCCAGGAGCCCGGCCTTGCGGGGCGAGACTAGCTAGCGACCAAGGTCTCGCCCAGGTCGCCTAGGAACCCAATCTTGCGGGGCGAGACAGGGTCTCACCCCAGCTCCCGGTCCCAAGGCGAAGGAGGAGTGGAGTGGTTTAACCCCCACTCGCCTCAGGTGTCCAGAGAAGGTGATGGGCATGGTTTAGCCTCTGTTCACTCCCTGGACCTCTTTTGGCCATGCTTTTACCGTTGTGCCCCCGGGGTGGAATTACCTCTTTACCCTCGGTGTGGATGTTTTCTATTGACCAAAGACCTATTTGTCTTGGGGTGTTTCTGACCTTTCGGTCCCTAGGTTTGGGAAAACTATAAATAGACCTCCTTCGGTATCTTTGGAGAGGATGGTTTTTTGCTTCCTCCTCCTTAGGCTTTTCTTGGTAGAGTTTGAGAGCTCTCCAAGGTACCCAGCTCAGCCATTGGTGAGGGAGGGGAAGTGCTCTCGTGACCTTCCGGTTGTGTGGTGAGACCTCCACGCTAGAGCCGAGGGTCTGTTCCTAGTTTCCCGAGCCTTTGGTCCGTGACATTCGCCTGAGTGCAGTAAGTGTGAGGTCACCCTTTTTTGGGACCTCGAACTCCACAAAGACCGATATTTCGGTTTCAACACATTCCCTTTCTCCATAAGCTGTCCGACACTTAGCAAATCTTGTGCAAGGTCTGGGACCAGTTGCACATCTGTTATCTTCTTAATTTTGCCATTTTTAGTTCCTTTGCCTTTTATTTTCTTTGATGTTCAATCTCCTAAAATAACTTAAGAGGTGATTTGCTCATCCGAGTAAATAAAAGCCTTTTGGTTGTTTGTCATATGGTTTGAACAACCACTATCTAAATACCACACGTCTTCATACTTCTTTCCAGTTTCATCACATGTATAGAACACATAGTCCTCCTCTTGCTCTTGCTCACTGTACTTGGCTTCTTCAGCAAGAGGCTGGACAGGTTTTTGAAAAGGACAATCCTTGTTGAAATGTGTAGGCCTTGGACACTTCGTGCACTTATAAAAATAGTCAATGACTTCATGATTGTTTCTCTTACACAAGTTGCAGAAACGTTGATGTCTTTGCACAGTTTTGCTTTGTTTTACTTCTTTGGTATGTGCAGGCATTCTCTGTTCAGGTTGAATTACCATCTTGCTTTGAAAAGTTTGCTCGATGGTTTGTTGTTCAAACCTCTTCAATCTTTCTTCATGAACTTGCAAAGACCCCTTGAGATCTATCATGGACCAAAGATTGATATCTTTGGCTTCCTCTATGGCAACAATAACAAAGGCATATTTTGTGTGAGGGTTCACATGGAGCGCGGTGGACAAGGCGAAGATCCTGGCGTGCATCCACGAGAACGCAAATGTCTTCGCATGGAGCGCGGAGGACATGCCGTGCGTCGACGCAAACGTCGTATGCCATCATTTCAACCTTGATTTAAAAATTCGCCCAATCCGCCAGAAGAAGAGGCAGACGACCACTACTCTGGCCGAGCCCATCCATGCAGAGGTGCAGAAGCTGCTAGATGCAGGGTTTGCGTCGGAGATCCAGTATCTAGACTGAGTCTCCAATATTGTAATGGTGAAGAAGGGGGACGAGAAGTGGCAGATGTGTATCGATTTCTCTATGCTTAATAAATATTGCCCCAAGGATTGCTACCCCTTGCCTAAAATCGATGCACTCGTAGATTCGATCGTCATATTCCCCGTTATGAGTTTTTAGACGCTTTCTCCGGTTATCATCAAATACGTATGCACCTATTCGATATAAAGAACGTCTTTTTTATCACGAATGACGAGTGCTATTATTATAAAATGATGACGTTCGGGTTTAAGAATGCGGGGGCAACGTATCGGCGAATGATGGACAGGGTGTTCAAGGAACAAAACGGGCGAAACCTTGAGGTATATGTAGACGATCTCTTGGTGAAGATAGGGCTGATATCGAGTCGAGTTCGAGCGATTTTGGCTCGACTCGAAATCAAATTTTTTGACTCGAACTCGGCTCAAAATCGACTCAAAATCGAAATCAATTTTGAGTCGAGTCGGCTCGACTCGAAATGGTTCGATTCCGAGTCGGCTCGAAATCGAATCGAATTGGCTCGAAATTGAGTTGTTTTCTTATTTATTCCTAGTTGGCTCAAAATTAAATTGGGCAACCTATAAATTTAGCAAATGAAAAATTTAAAGCCTTCATTCTTTTTATTTTGGTTGAAATTTTATTATTTTTAAGTTTAAAATAAGAATATATTAATTAATACATAATGTTTTTAATTAATTCGAATCATATTTCGAGTTGATTTGAATCATATTTCGAGCGATTCAGGGCACTCTAAATCGACTCGAAATCAGATTTGAGTCAAATTTAATCGAGTCGAATAGATTTTAATCTATTCCGATTCGGCTCAATTTTCGAGTGATTTTCGAGCGACTTTCGAGTTTCGAATAATATGCTCAGCCCTAGGTGAAGAGTATGAGTGTTGAAGAGCATCTCAGCGACTTGGTAGAAACTTTTGCCGCGCTCCTAACGTATAAGACGTGACTCAATCCTGCCAAGTGTGTCTTTGGAGCGGGGAAGGGGAAGTTCTTAGATCATCTCTTGATCCCGGCGGGATTTGAGCCAAATCCGAACAAAGTAAAGACGATGTCAACTGCTTGCTCGATCTCTTGACCCCGACAGATTCCTCTCAAGGACCGGGGAGAAATGGTCCCCTTTCTTCTGAGCATTGCGCAATCACATAGATAACATGAAGTTAGAAGGGTCGGCAAAGTGCGAAGAAGCATTTCAAAACTTGAATCTCCAGCTGACACGGCCTCCCCTACTACAAGGGCCCCAGGAAGGAGAAGCCACTACCTTTACTTTGGGGTAGAAGCTGAGGCGGTGAGCTCGATTCTAATTAGAGAAGAAGGAAAAAAATAACTCCCCAATTATTATGTGAGTAGGGTCTTCCGGAAGGCCGAGCTGCGTTACTTCGTATTAGAAAAGCTGGTCTTCGCGCTCGTCATTTCGTCTTGAAAGATTCAGCCCTACTTTCAGGCTCACTCAATCAAGGTGGTCACAGACCATGCGCTTTGCGACATTATGGATGAAGTCGAGCATTCAGGAAGGCTGACCAAGTAGTCGGTAGAGCTCAACGAGTTTGATATCTCTTTTGTTCCTCAGATGGCGATGAAGGCTCAAGTGGTGGCCGATTTTTCGGCCAACTACATGGCGAAAACAGGAGAAGTGGAGCCGTAGGAGTGGAAGGCTTGCGAGATGTTCGTGGATGGAGCATCAGAGAGTACTCAATGGGGGCCGGAGTCATCCTAACGAGCACCCAGGGAGTCAAGATCGAGCAAGCAGTTGACATCTGTTTTCCAGTCACGAACAATCAGGCGGATTACGAAGCTGTGATAGCCAGTCTCCACCTCGCTCGCGAGCTCGGAATTCAGGATCTCCGGGCTCATTCGGACTCCTCGGTAGTGACCTCTCAAATTCGAGGAGTGTTTGAGGCTCAGGAGCCCCTACTGCAATGCTACTTAGTGAAGGTAAAGAACATGGTGAACGTTTTTCGCTCATTCTCCATCCAACATGTGCCGAGGGAGGAGAACTCAACAACGAAATGTCTGGCCAAACATGGTCCCACTGCAGGAGGAGTGGTGACTGAGTTATTCTGACCGTCCATCGAGGAAGAGGAGCTCATGGAGATCGACTAACAACCATCATGGATGGATCCCTTTGTAGAATTCTTAACCACGGGACAGTTTCCTCCCGGGGCTCAGGACCAGAGGCGATTCAGGTACATGTCTGTCTACTACCTACTTTATGAAGGAAGCTTCTACTGAAAGACTTTGTCGGGTCCCTTGGAGCGATGCATCGCCAAGGTGGAGGTGCTCCGGGTGTTGGATGAAATCCATTTGGGGGAATGCGGAAGTCATCCCAGAGGGAAAACTCCGGAAAAAAGGGTGCTAAGGCAAGGATACTTCTGGCCCACCGTCCGGAAGGAAGCGGAGCAGTTCGTTAAAAGGTGCTCGAGGTGCCAACTCCATGCCCCCTCCAGCTACAGCCCCCGCAGCGGCTCAGGACAATTACGGCTCCATGACACTTTGCGATCTGGGGAATGAATCTCGTCGGGCTATTCCCCCAAGCAAGTGGGCAAAAGAGGTTCATCTTAGTGATGATCGATTATTTTTCCAAATGGATCGAGGTGAATGCGCTGACGAAGACCACCTCCCAAGTCGTGAGGAACTTCATATGGGGGGGGGGAGATCATTTGCAGGTACGGGTTGTCGTTTGTAATCGTCACAGATAACGAGCCGCAGTTCGCAAGCACAAAACTCGTCAATTTCTTTACCCAATTAGGAATTGACCTTTGCTTCGCGTCCGTTCATCATTCTCGGAGCAAAGGACAGACCGAGGTCGTCGACAAAGTCATCGTTAATCTGCTGAGAAAGAAGGTGGAAAACCTAAAAGGGAATTTGGTGGAGCAACTTCCCTCCGTCCTTTGGGCCCTTAGAACTATCCCAAACACTGTCATGAGTGAAACTCCATTCAAGCTATCTCACGGCTCAGATGCAGTAATCCCAGTGGAGTTTGACGTCCTTTGGGCTCTCGCTGGATTTGGTGGAGGAACTCCGGGACCCCGCAATGATCCGCCAAGAGGAAGTCAAGTGCAGGATGACAAAATACTCCGACAAGCACATAAAGGTCATGCAGTTCGATAAGGGCGACCTAGTTCTGAAGATGGTGGATGCAGCCGGAAGAGCCGCGACAGTAGGAAAGCTCCAGCCCAATTGGGAGGGCCCTTACATGGTGGCAAAGACACTGATGACCGGGTGGGGGGTACCGACTTCAAAATTGCGAGGGGATCTCCTTAGCAACACATGGAGCGGGGACGATTTAAAAATCTTTTTTCCTTAACCCCCCCGACTCTGTATTCAAATTGTATTTTTTCGCTTGATTAAAATAACTCGTTTGGTACCACAAACACAAGTGAGATATTGAATGAATATGTCAAGGGGAAGTGAAAATAAAAAAGATTTGAAGTCCTCAAGTTGAGTTGTTGATGTAGTCCGAATCCCTGCGTGAGCTCCTCTCCCGCATACCGGCTACTTGCCCCCTTGAGTGAGTTGAAGTCCTCGAGCTGAGTTGTTGTAGTCTGGGTCCCTGTGCGAGCTCCTCTCCCGTATACCGGCTACTTCCCCCTAGAGTAAGTTGAAGTCCTCGAGCTGAATTGTTGTCATAGTCTGGGTCCCTGCGCGAGCTCCTCTTCGATATACCGACTACTTGCCCCCTCGAGTAGATAGAAAACCTCGAGCTGTGTTGTTGACGTAGTCTGGGTCCCTGCTCGAGCTCCTCTCCGGCATACCGACTACTTGCACCCTCGAGTTGATAGAAGACCTCGAGCTGTGTTGTTGCCGTAGTCCGGGTCCCTGCACGAGCTCCTCTCCCGCACACCGACTATTTGCTCCCTCGAGTAGACAAATGACCTCGAGTTGTGTTGTTTTTGTAGTCCGGGTATCTGCACGAGCTCCTCTCTTGCATACCAGCTACTTTCCCCCTCGAGTAGACAGAATACCTCGAGCTGTGTTGTTGCTGTCGTCTGGGTCCCTGCATGAGCTCCTCTCCTACATACCAGCTACTTGGCCTTTAGAGAAGTTCATCCCCTAGACCATATAGGTCAGGGTGTAAAGGGCAGGTTTGCATTGTGATGGTAAAAGATTCTACGAACTCGCCTTGCGGAGGGCGAGGCGAGTGCATGATAAGGATAAGGTAGGAGTTCACGAGACGCTTGGTAAGGAGAAATACGAAAGCGTGAGCTGCGATGGACTCGCGGCAGAAAATCGTCCCGCAGATAAACACTCGGCTGAGTTACCCGGGAGCCTAACGAACTCTAGTTCAGCGCGAGGAGAGGACGAATACCTAAAATCCTAGCAGGAGGTGAGGCCAAGTATCAAGAGCCTTGCAAAAAACAGCGTTTGAGCGAGGCGATGTCCAGGACACGAGAAGTCTATCTTTGTCGACAGTAAAGTCAGGCGAGTAGTCAAAAAGGCGGATGGAAGCGATATCCAAAATAAAATACATCCAGAAAAAATATACAAGCAATGAAAATCATACGTCACAAAAATAAAGGCGCGGGCGAGTACGCCCGGTTAAATGTTCTGTTACACAAATTGGCGAGCACATCGAGTAAAAAAATCATAGAAAATAAGAATGAAGCCTCGCTCAATCTCCTCCTTCGCCAGAACTCGCTTCAGGTGAGCTCGCGGGGGGTGGGAAGACCTCTGGAAGCAACAGCTCTGGAGTGACCGCCAACCCCTTCTCGTTCAAAGTGTCTAGCTCCTGAAGGCACTTCATCAGAAGGTTAGCTGTGGCCGCCGCAAGGGCGCGGCGAGTCTCCTCCGCCACCGTGGAAGCGGGATCACGAGCAGCAGTGGACTTCTCTGCGACTTGGCGCTGACACTCCAGTATGTTACACTCTGACTCACCGAGGCGAGTGACGAGGTAGTCATTATTTCTCCGCGTCTCGCTCAGCTCTTCCTCTAGCTTGAAAATCCTCTTGGTGCACGTGAGCTTGGCCTCCTGCGGAAACGGGACCTACGACGATAAAGCACTGGAAATGACAGTAGGACGACAAGCGATAGTACATACCTCGTTCGGAGCAGACTGGGCGGCACCTCGGGCAACGACGAGCGAAGCATTTGCTTTTGTCAGTTGCTCTTCAACGTCGCAAAGAGCATCTGTGGTCGCTGCCAGCTTGCGGTTCATGCCAAGAGCCCGCCTCGCCGTTTGGTGGAAAATTTCAGTGACACGAAGGGCGGCGCGACTGCCGTGGTTGGCCAACTCGTGGATGGAGGTACTCGCCAACATTATCGCGTCCTCCTGCCCATTGTTTTAAATGTCCTCCGACATGTCCTCCGACATGTCCTCCGACATGTCCTCCGACATGTCCTCCGACATGTCCTCCGACATGTCCTCCGACATGTCCTCCGACATGTCCTCCGACATGTCCTCCGACATGTCCTCCGACATGTCCTCCGACATGTCCTCCGACATGTCCTCCGACATGTCCTCCGACATGTCATTTTTTAGGGGAAAACAATATGCTTTTCTAAAAAAAATAGATTATGTACTTTTGTAAAATATAGGCTGACATGTCCGATTTTTTCCGATATAGCAGCCGTCACGACTTTTGAATATATCACCCGCTATTTTATTTTATGTTATATTTGCAGACACACATCATATATTGAAATCACCTATGGATATTATATTATGTATGTTTAAATCGATTAAACTTATTATTTCAATTTGTTAATGTTTTATTCTTACAATAAATTTTGTATAATTGTTTCACAATTTTTTAAATTCATATTACAAAAAATAGGAAAATATTTAATACATTTATTAGGTGATTGTTTGTATATTTATAATATAAATTTATAAATTTGAAAAAACTTATAATAATAAATCAAGTATTTTTACTTTTGAATCTTTTTTATATGCAATAAACTTATTGTTATCAAAATAAAATTACTGTATAATATTAAATATATTTTACAATGTATCATATTTTATTTATTAATAATATTTTTTCTTAGATACTAATTAATTTATTTCATAATATAATGATCTATTTGTTATATTATTTTTCTATTTTATAACATATAATTATAGTTAGTATACATAAAATAAAAATTTTATTTATAATATATGGAAATCCGATATTTTAAAATATCCCCGACATGTCTCCGACTTCCGACATCCTACATTTAAAAACTCAATCTTATATGTCGCCGACATCCAATATTTAAAACATTGCTCCTGCCTATAGAGTCCGAACATGACGTTGAAGGCATCATCGTCCGGGTCCTCGTCCTCCATCCAGGAGGGTACCCGCGAGCTCAGATTCACACTGTTCATTCCCTCATGCTACATGAGGGGATCACCTTCCAGATCCTCGACGCGTATCCCCAACCCAAAGTTGAGATGAGCATTGGGGGGATCTTCCGGTTTCTTTGAAGTTTTGACGCTCGTCTCACCGGTCTTCGACTTCTTCTTCGGTGAGGAGGAGTGACCACCGGGTGCACCTTCTCTTTTCCTTTGCTAGTCGCCGAGGGGCCGCCAACTCGCACTATTGCGACCTCGACAGGGTGCGACGCGGGGGCTTTGCATGCATGGGTCTTTGCAGCCGCTGACGACATGTTTGCGGTCAAGGTCCGCACACCTACGAGTACAAGTTAAGCTTGGTGTAATCAAAAAATACGTTCGCGAAAGTATGGGGTTGGCGAGTTCAAACCTGTTCCGGGCATGACATAAGCGAGTTGGTCCTGACGCTGTCGCAAGTAGAGGACATCAAACTCTTTACCCTTCAGCATCTCGTAAAGGGCAAGGGCGTCACCCTCCGTGCGAGGCAGCTTGTATACGCTCTCGCTCCTTTTGACGGGCGTAAGCGGTAGCGTCCCGAACGCACCCCGCACGAAGACAAATTTATCAGTCCAATGATGGACTTTGTTCAACATCTCCACTAGCTTGACGCAAGCGTTGGAGAAGGAGACAACACTGTCGCCGGTTGCCTTCAGGGTCAGAATTTCTTGAAAGGCGGTAAGGTCGAACTCGATCCTCTCTTCCCGCATATAGCATGCGAAGGCGACCAAGGCGCTGATGCCGTTAGAGTTGACCTGCGCCGGGACCAACCCAAAATACCTGAACACCTGGTTCACCTCGGGCCATAGGGGAGCCGCAGTCCTGCTTGGAAGTGGGTTAGGGGTATAGCGAGCTCGTCAGCGTAGAAGGTATTTATGCTTTCGTCGGGTATGGGTCGCCGCGCTGTGAAGCCTTCCGGTATATATTGAGCCTCGAACTTCTTGAACTCGGCAGTGGTAGTCTGCGAGTCCCGGAAACAACGATCAATAAAATTTGCAATGCAGTGGGCGTGGCCCTCATCGCCCTTTGATTGGCGCACCATCCTGACACAAGCGAGGCGAGTAGAAATTTAGTTAGGTAGGGAGAAAGAAGGTCCGGGGAGTCTGAGAATGTACTTTCGATAACAACCCCCCTATTTATAGCTTTTTGTCCGGCAAAGCCACCCTGTCAACTGGCAAACTCGTAGAATTGTCCGCGAGAAAGCACTCGCCGCTCTCCAGCTCGCTGGTATTGCACTCGCGTGCCCTTACACTTGCACGATGACTCAGATATAAAAACACAACACATCATTGGCAAAAACAAACTATATTTCTATTACTATTCAACGTTTAAGTGCGATTACAAAAAATGGTCAAGCGCCCCAATGTAAAACAAATACAGGTTGGCGTGAGTACAAAAGGACGAGGCAAAAAATGATGTTGGCAAGTACAAAATGCGGTGAATACAAAATAAAGTGGAAAAAATAGAAGCCCCAATCTTCTACTCGCGGCGCAGCGGTTCAGTCCCCCGGCGGCGCGGGCGGGCAGGATGGCGAGCAGTCTAGGTTATACCCCTGGCTTTGTGGAATTTCTTTTGTGCTCGATGAAGATACTCGCATTTGCGTATAGCCTCTTCGAGCCTACTCGCCTCGCCGACGATCCCAGCGACCTGCGCAAACTTGTGAAGATGGTCTTCAGTAGTGAACATCCAGGTCTCTAGCTCATATATTCGCTCCTCAACATCCAACATATGCAAAAATAACCCACCTTCACCTTCCAGTTGCGACTGGTTATTCTTGACCGCATCGACGCGATTCAGGAGTTAGCCGAGTACCTGTTTAGTCTCGAGTGGAGGCGCGACCGGGAGAGTGTAGTCATGGGACGCGAGGATGCAAGTAGGCGAGTACTGAAATCAGTGCTCTCTACTCGCGGGTAGGCCATCAACTCGCGCAGGGGGCTCGACATCCTTGGAGGCGTTGGTCCTGGCGGGTTTCCCAGCGAGGAGAGCTCGGATCTCCTGTCGGAAAGTCAACTGCAAAAAAGAAACATCTTCAGGAAACAAAGATTAGCGAGGCAAGAAATACCCGACCTGAGTTGAGCGGCTTACATTCCGGGGACGCATCACCTCCCTCTATGGGGTGAGGCGGCGCCTTCTCCAAGGTTTTCCCGCCAGTATGGGGATGGCTTGACTCACCTACTTCGACGTGCTGGGCGGGAGTCGTGGGCTCCAAAGAAACGACAAGCAATGGAATTTGGGCCCCAGAAAGATCAGGCTCACGCCGAGTGGCCGCGTCGTCATGGGTAGACTCTCCCTGCGAGTCACGGAGTGAAGACATTGTGAGACGACAAGGAATGTTATCATTAACTCTGTAAGGATGAGAAGAATAGAATGTCTTATCAGCAACGGAGAAGCGAGACGATCTCTGTGTCTTGGATAGTCGTATTCTCTTCGAACCTGCGTCGTCTTTCCCCTCGGGGTTCGCTAGGGCGATCACAACGGCAGGATCAACGGTAGCTGCATCACCAAATAAGGACGTGCGGTCAGGACACTCCCCTTCATACTCGCACAAAAAAAGGAAAAAAGATGGGTATTACGACTCACCTCGGTCGGGGCGGGCTGGATATCCGGGGGAAGTTGATCTGCTCCACCAGCTGGCGAGGTCCTCCCCAGAGTGGGCCCACGCCGTGATGGCACCACAGCCGGAACGGAGCCCGCCTCGCTCGACGGTGCCGCGACCGTCTCTCGTATCTTTTTCTTCTTACTGTACCCCTCACCCCCTAGCTCTCATTGCCTCTTCGGAGGAGATTCGCCTAGCAAGGCGAGAAGGGCCTCAGATTCGTCATCTCGGACAGGCGGGTCCATCGCGCGTTAAAGAGCAGCAGGTCGGCAAGGGAATTTTAGATGGAAGAGTCATTCCCTGCCCCCATATATATAGAAGTAGAAGGCCAGCACGTTCCAGTCCGCCGAGTTGCGACCTTCGGCTCACTAAATCGGGGTTGGATGATTTCTTCCCGACCTCTATCGAGCTCACGAAGAAGCGGGGATTGTGTACAATCCCAGTTTGGGGAGCCCGACCAGACTCTCCCCAAGAGAGATCAGACGAGCTTTAGGGCTACAAGTAAGATGAAGCGAGCTCGATGAAGTAACGTGCTCTGCAAAGTCGCGAGCTCGGCAGGACAACGAGTACAATGCAGTCGCAAGTTCCCCCAGCGCCTTCGCACTGGGCGAGCCCAAGGTTTAGGCGAGCTCTGTGCTGTCCCCGACCCCTTTGACTTCGCTCTGGGTTGCCTGCAGGCCAATTTGAGCTGTCAATATCAAAGACATAAAGGCAGAGGTCGCTATTTGCAGGCCAAGAAAGACTATTTTACCCTTAGTTAGAGTTTGCTTATAAATAGACCCCTAAAACACCTCGGAGAGGCAGACCCAGCCTTCTAGATCTCCTTCCTTTGGATAATTCTTGCTTCGTGCCATCCGATGTGCCGAGCTCAGCTTTTGGCTTTGGGAGGGGAAGTTGCAAGTAACGCTTCCGGGTGTGTGGAGGGACCTCCCTGCTGCAGCTCAACGGGTCTGAGTGGGAATCCAATTTTCACCTAGTGAGAGCTGACTCCGAGCTTAGAGTACCACAGTCTTGTGCGCTCGACGACGAGTCCAATAACTTGAACTTCTCTCTCTTAGTCCGAACTCCATTGAACGGGTATCCGGGTTTCAACATACAGGTCGTTGTGATGCCCCCAGAGGTTATGAGGATTACATTACCCGCCGTATTCAGATCGATACCCCATTTTATGATGGGAAGTTAGATCCCAAGGCATTTATCGATTGGTTTTTGGAAATGGACAACTACTTTGACTGGTTCGAGATGAACAATGAAGGCGAGTAAGGTTTGCCAAAGTGAAATTAATTGGGCAGACCCAAATGTACTACTAGATGAGTTTAGAGCGCTCTCTAAATAGAGAGGGTCTCGACCCCATCATCCGATGGCCCGATATGAAGCATAAACTTAAAGAAAATATCTCCCCGCTTCGTACCATTGCCAGCTCCTAGAGCAGATCTACCAGCTCACATTAGAGTACAAGCAGTACTTGCACACCACAGGCCTGAGGCCACCCACTTCACAGTCTGATAGCCCTGCCCCAGGAGGCCCCCGCAACAGGGATCCACCCCTTACATGTGATGCAACCTGAGTCGCATCATCATTTACTTTTAATTCATACATTTTTTAATTAGTGTCGCGCACATCCTCACACATGTTGTTTTACTCGTGTATGTGTTTTTGTGCATCTCTAACGTGCTCATTGTACTCAGGCTTGTTTTTTTAGCTTTTACTGAAATTAAATATTGTATAACTTAAAATATTTAGTTTCTTTTCAACATCAGTTATCTTAAAATAATAATCAAAACAATTCTGAAATTGGTAGAGTTTTTGAAAACTCATTTATTTTAATAGCCTTTTCTACAATTAGCCTCTGAATGCCTTTCCCTTTTGAGCCACGCCTAATTAATTTTTATTTCTAAAAGAATGGCTCCCTTTCTCTGTTAAAAACCCAATTCTCCGGCAAGAATGACAGCCTGGAAAAGAACTGAATGAGACCTTGTCTTGTTCGGTTCCCCTCCAGCGCAACCCTATCGCTCCTCCCAATGCCGGATTTTCCATCCACCGCTTGCCTATTTGCCACCGACCCCACCGCCGGTCCCCTCCTCCCAAGTCGTCGGAGACCAGACCTCCTCCACACGCCGCTGGTTTACAGCGCGCATCCCTGTTGTTCGTCCCGGCGTATTCGGCGTCAGCTTTCCTCCCCTGCCCTGGTGGCTCTGCCAAGCTATGCCACTGCCGGTCAACAGTCCCTAAGCTCCCGTCGACCTGTCCTGTACCACCCTTTGGCGGATCGTGCGGCTTCCCGACGCTATCCGCCATGCACAGTCGGCGATTTGCCATTATCCTGTCGTAGCTATTTCTGCCTTCGTAGATATGTTTTTGCAAAATATTCTTTTGAAATATATCCTCTGATATGTCTGCTATTGACCGATATATTCGAGACGCTTAATTTAATAAGGGCCGCAAGATAGCGTCGGGAGGATAGCGTCGGGAGGATAGCGTCCATGCACAGTCATGCCACGGACGTTGTACATGTTTTACTAGGCAGGCCCCGACTTTATGTTATGGATGTGACTTGTTATGGACGGTCTAATACTTGTGTCTTCTTTGATAAGGGCCACAACATCACATTATCCTCGACGCAACCCAAAGGTCCCACGAAAGCGAGGGTCGAGCCTTCTGTTACTTCAGGTGCCCTTAGACCTGTTCATATTCTGCGCTGTAGTGAGTTCACTCGGGAGAGTCTAGATCACTATGGACTTGAGTCCATCTATCCTAATGTTCGACACCTCCAAGATGAGTGCAGTGACCAAAGTTGCAGATGTCGGATGTCGGACTCATGTCGGTTTGGGTTTTTTATGTCGGATGTCGGATTGCGGGGGATATATCGGGGACATTTCATAATGTCGGATTATAATATTATAATTATATATATGTATATTCCATAATTTTTTCATTTATTAATTAAATTGTAATTATTTTATCTAATCAAGTGTAAATTAAAATTCATATAAAAAAGTTAAACTACTAACAATCATCTAATCAATTTATAATAAAAAAAATATTGCATACTTTCTATCATATAATACACCATCACAAAATCACATTAAACTAAAAATATAATTGTACCTTATTCCCAAAATGTGAGTGCACCGTTTCACAAAATCTGCTACTATAATATAAATCTATATATTGTTTTCCTGCAATCAATTAACAAACATATGAGTAAAACTAAATTATATTAAAGATTAAAACATGACAAAAAAATTTAACTTAATACAACTCACTTAAATAATATCAAGTTTCTTGATCTGTTGGATAATCTTCAGAAGTGTAAATCATTAATGCATCATCAATGTCCTCCTCAGAACTCTCATCCTCATCCTTCTCTGACATAGGCCGTTTTCCTTTTGATTTTGCCATATATACCTGCTTTAAAGCCGGACCTTGCACTTCTCCTAGAAGCAGAACCCACATCAACATCTACAATGTCCCCAATCTGAGACCAAGTCAACCCTTCTCCAGGAAACACTTCGTTATCATCATCATCATCATCTACAACATCATCATCAGGACCCGTTAACCACTCAACAACCTTTCCTTCATCAATACTCTTTGCAGACATTGAGTCTCGAGATGGATCAGAATATTTAGACTTTTGCTTAGAATTGAATTTCACAAATACAAGATCATTCAATTTTTGGCTTTCTAGTCTATTCCTTTTCTTGGAATGAATCATAAATATAATAAACATAAACATTAAAAATTGTTATCATTTTAAGATATTTTTGAAATATCATCTTAAAATTTATACTTGTAAGTAAATTACCATCTCAAAAGTGCTCCAACTCCTTTCACAACCGGAGGAACTAGTTGTCAAATTTAAGATTCTCATGACCGTAGTTCTCAAATTTGGAGTTTGAATTCCATAGAACTTCCACCAATGAGCTTATAGAAAAATAATAAATTATTATACTAGTCAATTCAAAAAGTAATACAACAATTATTTTGTGAAAAATAGAGAAAGATAATATACCTGGATTGAACCCTGATAGTTCTTTTTGCCTCTTTGCAATTCCATAATTCCAGCCCAGTGTCATAAGGCTTTGCTACACAAACAATGTCATATGACCCACACAAACAATGTTAGAATCCCGGCCGAGAAGGAAGAGAGAAATAGAGGAAGAAATAACAGAGAAGTAGAGGAAGAAGGAAGGAAATAGCCAGTCGAGAAGAAAAATAACCTAATTGCAAATTTACTGGAAAATGGAAATAACCTAATGCAGCCAAGGTTGTAGATGTCGGATATCGGGGACACGTCGGTTTTGATTTTTCATGTCGGTTTTAGTATGTCGGGGGATATATCGGGGATATTTCACATAACGGGTTTTAATATTTAATTATTTATATGTGTAATTATTTATAAATTTAATCTTTTTTAATTTATATATATTAATATATTAATAATTTGATATTTATTGAACTCCTAAATTTATCAAACTAACATAAACATTTTGTATTACACATGTAATAATGGTATAACGCGTGAAATAAAATAAGAGAAACAGAATGTCGAGAAGTTGTCGATGACAATGGAAGATAAGGAACCTTTGGTTCATAATTAAAAGATCATGAAAAAATGAAGTCGGTGACGAACTTGATCAAGGAAGAAAGTCAGAGGAAGGGGAAAAACAACCTAAACAATGAAATAATTTTGATCTATTGTCTACTAGACCATAAACACTAATTAAAATAAATTGAAAAAATCAGTCGATAAAATGCCGAAAATATGGGCCGATATATCGACGAATATATCGGATATATCCGATATATCGGACGATATATCGACGAATATATCGATCAATAGAAGATATATCGGAGGATATATTCCAAAAGGATATTTTGCAAAAAAATATCGGAAACGTGTCGTTTGGTCCATGAAACCTTTATGTCGGCCGACATGTCGGCCATGTCGGAGGATATCCACAACAGTGAATGCAGCAGATAGAAGGAAAAACAGATGCAGCAGATAGAAGAAAAACCAGATGCAGCAGATAGAAGAAAAACCAGATGCACCAAATAGCCAGTCGAGAAGGAAGAAGAAGAATGAAGAGAAAACTAAACCCTAAATATAACTTAAAAATAAAGATAAAACTCACAGTGCTGAGGGGACGAGTCACAAAAGAGGAGAGGAGAGGAAAACTTTCGAGAACCAGTGCCGATAAAAAGACGGCCGACAGAAGACAGCCGATGAACCAAAAGTACACAGTCTGGGTTCGAGAATCACCGGAGAATCAAAGAACCAGAGAACCGTTAGCCGAAGGAGTAAGAAATCGCGAGAGAGGGAGATTAGGGCAAGCCGGACTGGAAGGAGGCGAAAAGTGATGAGTCGAGGGATGAGAAGAATAATATAACGATAATAATTTATAACTTTATAAAGTATTAAGTATTAAGTTATAATTAATTAATTATATAATCATTATTAAGTATTAAATAAATCATACTATTAACCCTAAAAGATTTAAAAACGCCACAACCACTATAACGCCGCCATAACCCGAAATAACAGACCGACATGTCCGACATGTCGGCCGCAATTCTGGAAAACGCAAAAAAAATCCATTTGCAGCGGTAACGTTGCCATTTCACCCAAAAAATGACACGTCGGCCGACATGTCGGACATGTCGGCCGCAATCTACAAGCTTGGCAGTGACATGATGCCTGCGGAGCTCCATGACAAGCTACCCCCTCTATGAGATAACACATGATCGATCTCATTCAGGTTCATCTCTGTGGAATCTTCCACATTATCGTATGAACGCCGATGAGCACGAAGCTCTCCGGACTTAGATTTCTGACCTCTTGTCAAAGCAGTATATTAGAAAGAGCTTGAGTCCTTCTTACCTTTAAGAAGGATGGTACCTGACGTTTGTGCATATATAACTGTTCTATCAATAAAATCACTATTAAATATCGGTTCCCCATTCCACCACTCGACGACCTCCTTAACACCATGCCAAGTGCCAAGATATTTTCAAAGCTTGATCTTCGGAGCGGGTACCACCAAATCAGGGTCAGGAAGGGTGAAGAATGGAAGACGACATTTAAAATGAAAGACGGGTTATACGAGTGGTTGGTTATGCCTTTTGGTCTATCCAACGTCTCTAGCACATTCATGCTTGTGATGACTAAGATCCTGCGCTCATATATGGACAAGTTCCTCGTAGTTTATTTTGATGATATCTTAGTTTACAGTCAGATTCATGAAGAGCACCTCACGCGCATACGATTGCTCTTCGACATCCTCTGAAAGGAGCACTTTTATGTCCATTTGAAGAAGTGCACCTCTTTATCCGAGTCTCTACACTTCTTAGGGTTTATCATTTCTGCCTCAGGCGTGTTCGTAGATCCTGATAAAGTCTAGTCCATCTGAGACTGACCTATCCCCACGAATATCCACGAGGCTTGAAGTTTTCACGGGTTTGTCACATTTTATAAAGGCTTTGTCAGAGGATTCAACACTATCCCGCACGACACGAGTACGTCTCTGACGAGCCATACGATAACCATGTGGCACCTCGCCGAGAGCATACCCCGGCTGAGGACGACCTCATCTGACGCCTCCGAATTGATGCACCCTCCTTCGACGATCATCTGGACCCGAAGGCCTTTTGTGACTGGCTCCTGGATATGGATCACTTCTCTGACTGGTATGAGATGAATGACGAGCGGCGAGTTCGGTTTACCAAGATGAAGCTATTAGGCCAGGCAAAGATGTTCTGGATTAGTGTGGAGAGGTCGTTAGAGAGACAGATACTATCCCGTCACCCGATGGGACACGATGAAGCAACGATTGAGGGATAAGTACCTCTCCGCGTCTTACCGCGATCAGCTCCTCGACCAACTTTATGCGTTGCGGCAGGGATCACTTTCCGTTGCCGAGTACATGACATGATTTGATGAGTTGGTAGTGAGGAGTGACATTTTGGAGGAGCCTATTGCGACCGCTTCCCGATTTAGAGCCGGACTTAGAGCTGAGATTCAGAGAGAGCTTATTCCTCACCGCATAGAGACGGTTGAGCAGGTGTTCCAACTCGCACTCGAGTATGAGAACTACCTGCGTCTCACAGGATCGAGGCAGGCCACACACCGCTCTGACGCCCCGACCCGCATCCCCTCAGATGCAAAGGGAAAGGTTATTGTCCTGACCGCTCCTAGACCCGTACCCGACCAGTGTTATCGATGCTCGGGCAGAGGGCACATTGCTGCTCAGTGTCCTACGAGGAACCTGCTGATTGAGGACGACGGTGTGGCGAGCGCTGAGGTTGACAATGCTGTAGTGGAAGAGATTACTGCTGAGGCCGAGGACGGCTGGGAGAGCGACTCAGAGAGATCGTTAGAGTTGGGAGTCATCTGCCGCCTCCTTCACACCCCCCGTTCTTAGGATGATTGACGTCATACCTCGATATTCTACACTTACTTTCAGAGTGCGGGCGGTCCCTGTAAGCTCGTCATAGATAGCGGTAGTTGCGTGAACATCGTAGCGAAGAGAGGTTTAGAGAGGATGCAGCTGTCTGCCGAGCCCCACCTGCATCCTTACCGTGTCCACTGGGTGGACAAGTCGGCCATCCAGGTCACACGGAGGTGCCTTGTTCCGATCTTCCTAGCGTCCGTTGAGGACAAGGTTTGGTGCGACGTCATCCCGATGGACGTTGCACACGTCCTCTTGGGTCGCCCCTGGCTGTACGATCGTGACGCCACATGTTATGGCCGTTCTAACACGTGTCTTCTTTGACAAGGGACGAAAGATCACCCTCACTCCGACCCAACCCAGGGACCTCCCCAAGGGCCAGGTCGAGTCATCCATCAGTGTCGGGTTTGCGAGGCCTTTGCACATCCTGAGGAAGGGAGACTTTCTCCGTGAGAGCCTAGACTCGGGGGTTATCTTTGTGGTGGCCGCCACCTTGGCATCTGACGCCACCACCGATCTGGAGAGTGTGGATCTGGACATTCGGCTCCTGCTGGCCGAATATATTGACATTATGCCTGAGAAACTCCCCTATGAGCTCCTTATGAGGGATATCTAACATGTCATTGATTTAGTCCCGGGGGCATCTTTGCCCAACCTTCCACACTATCGGTTGAACCCGACTGAGCACGCCGAGCTGAAGCGGCAGGTGGACGATCTTCGTCGGAAGCTTTGTTCGGGAGAGCTTGAGCCGTGTGCCGTTCCTGCCCTTCTTACCCCGAAGAAGGATGGAAGCTGGCGCTTGCGTATCAACAAGATTACGATGAAGTATCATTTTCCCATTCCGCCTCGATGACCTCCTTGATGCGATGGCTGGTGCCCAGATCTTTTCACCTGCGGAGTGGGTACCACCAGATTCGGGTTCGTGATGGCGATGAGTGGAAGACGGCCTTCAAAACGAAGGACGACCTGTATGAATGGCTAGTTATGTCGTTCGGGCTATCGAACGCACCATGCACGTTCATGAGAGTAATGATGCAGATCCTTCAGCCCTACATGGGCAAGTTCCTTGTGGTCTATTTTGACGACATACTGATTTTTAGCTAGGATCGCACGGAGCACTTGGGTCACATTCGATTGGTATTCGACCTCCTTTGGAAGGAGCATTTGTATATTAACCTGAAGGAGTGCTCGTTCTTGACTTCATCGGTACATTTTTTAGGGTACATTGTCTCGCAGTTTAGTATCTCGGTTGACCCCGATAAGGTCAAATCGATTCGCTAGTGGCCAGTCCCGACCAATATCCACGAGGCACGGAGCTTCCACGGACTCGCCACCTTTTACCGGATGTTTGTTCGAGGGTTTAGCTTAATCATGGCCCCTATTACGAGTTGCCTCCGCAAGGGGGATTTTTCCTGGACGACAACGGCCACCGGGGCGTTTAAGGAAATTAAGGAGAGGCTATCGACTTCTCCTGTTTTGCGCCTTCCGGATTTTTCCAAGGCCTTCAAGGTAGCGTGTGACGCGTCTGGCGTGGGCATTGGAGAAGTACTGAGCCAGGAGGGTCATCCAGTTACGTACTTCAGTGAGAAACTAAATGATGCCCGACAGAAGTACTCCAATTATTATCGGGAGTTCTACGCCGTTGCACAGGCGCTCCGATATTGACGTCACTATCTTCTGCATCAGGAGTTTGTCCTGTACTCAGATCATCAGGCCTTGCGATATTTGGATTCGCAAAAGAAGCTAGGCCACCGACACGCAAAATGGGTAGAGTTCATGCAGGAATATCACTACGTTCTCAAGCACCGAGCTGGTGTTGAGAACAAGCCAGCTGATGCGTTGAGTCGCCGGGTCACCATTCTCCATACCATGAAGGTGCGTGTGGAGGGATTTGAGCGTGTCCGTCATGATTACCCCGAGTGCCCAGAGTTTGGAGACATCTACGCCGCCTTGTCTAGGGACCCTCCCGAGCCTCGGGGTTTTATCATTTTTGATGGATATCTGTTCTTTAGATCTCGCCTCTGTGTCCCACAAACATCCCTACAGGAGTTTCTCATTTAGGAACCGCACGCCGGCGGGGCCGCGAGACACTTTGGGAGGGATAAGACGATCGCGCTAGTTGAGGACCGCTTCTTCTTGCCTGACCTAAAGAAGGACGTCACACGGGTCGTTCGACATTATCGTGTCTGTTAGACGGCAAAGGGGTCCCGACAGCCCACGGGCCTGTACACTCCTTTACTTATTCCCCATCGGCCCTGGGCAGACATCAGTTTAGATTTTGTACTTGGACTTCCCCGCACACCGCGAAAGTTCGATTCGATCTTCATTGTCGTGGACCGCTTCTCGAAGATGACTCACTTTATTCCTTGTCATAGGACGTACGATGCTCCACATGTGGCAGCCCTGTTCTTCAGGGAGGTATTCAAGTACCACGAGTTACCTACTTCTATCGTCTCTGACTGCGACGTACGCTTTACGAGTTATTTTTGGAAGACATTGTGGAAGACGCTGAAGTTCTCCACCGCCTACCACCGTAGCCCGGGGGCCTTGTTGCATTGTCTCGTTCGGGATAGTCCGGCCACCTGGGATACGGTCCTGCCTATGCGGAGTTCACATTCAATAGTTCGATCGATAGGACCACATGTCTGAGTCCATTTCATGTCATATTAGGTTACGACCCTAGGAAACCCATCGACTTGGTTGACCCCTCGATAGAAGCCCGACCTAGTGAGTTCGCCGAGTCGTTCGGTTAGGATATACACACACTACATGAGACAGTCCGGAGAAAGATCACGGCCAGTAATGAAATCTACAAAGCTCAAGCCGATCAGCACAAGAGAGAGTAAGTATTTGACGTTGGGGAATGGGTTATGATCCGCCTGCGACCTGAGAGCCACCCCCTCAGGGGGCAGCGAAGAAGTTAAGTGCTCGTCAGATGGGCCCCTATACAGTCACTCGACGAATTGGTGCGAACGCGTATGAGGTTGACATATCACCGACAATGAGGATTCACCGAGTGTTCAATGTGGAGGATTTGACCCCATACTATGAGGAGCGAGTGTACGGGGACCCGTTCTCCCCACCCACCTCTGAGCCACAGCTTGACCCTCACCCCTCTAGTGCACCCACACCCACCTTTCCCAGGCAGTGGCGGGAGGGTGAGTACCGCTCAAAGGAGTACACTCTGCAGTCGACAGTTCCAGTGGTACCACGTTTAGACGGAGATACATTGCTACGACAGTCTCCTACCGGAGATACACTACAGATCGTTGATCATGACTTCACGACGATGGGCGGTTCAGTGGTCCTGCGGTACTTGGTCCATTGGTTTGCTCGCCCGACTTCAGACGACACTTGGATTGCTGTTGAGGAGCTCGAGAGACTCGCTCAGGACTTGCGCCAAGAGTACGATCATCTTCACTCACCGGAGATGAGTGCTTTCAAGTCGGGGGAGTTGATGACGATCGATGAAACGCACACGTCTATTCCCGTAGGAGGCGGTGATCGGCGACCCTGTTGGGCGATCCGAGTCCGCGGATGCGCCCAGAGGGTCGTTCCGAGCCAGTTTCATGTATTAGTTTTTATTTTCATGATGTATTTAGCCCCCGATCAGGCCTAGCAATTATAGTCGTCCGATCGGGAGCCCTAATTTTGCTTTAGCTTTTCTCTTATAAATATGCATATTGGTGGCCGGCCCTAGGGATCGAAAGTTGCGGGTGCCGCAACCGGTCGGTCTTCCTCTCAGTGGATTCCGGGAATTCGCTCCAGCCGCGCGTTCCTGCTCCACCAACCTGCCATCTTCCCGTCCCGTCCAGGTACCCGCTTCCTCTCCCCGCCTCCGTGCAGCCCCGCGGCCCCTCCCTCCTTCCCCGTCTCCCTGTTGCAGCCCGCCGCTCCTCCCCTCCACTCTTCCCGGCCTCCCGCCGCACCACCCTGCCCCTCTTGGCCCCAATTCCCCCCCCCCCCCCCCCCCCCCCCCCCCCCCCGTCCCCCCCGTCCACTTTCCTGCAACTCCACCTCCCCGACTAATCCCAACCCCACTCCCGCCAACCAACTCGCCAGATTCATCTCCCCAAATCCCAGCCCGCACCCGAGCCCTCCCCTACCCCGATCTCTTAGATCCGCACTCCTCCCACTCTACCTCTGTAGATCTCACTCTTCCCTCCCCAAAAAACCCAAATCCAACCTTTCCACTTTACCCGCAGCCCACCGTAGAGCCACCATCAAATCGAAGTACCCCTCCAACAGTTCTCCGTCCCGAAGCCGAGCCGCCGTATGCATATGCGAATCAAGGTATTGTTGTTTTAGTACTCCTGTTTGACTTCATTGGTATTGAACTAATGTTGTGGTTTTGGAATCGTTATATGCTGTTGTGCTTGATTTGTCGTGTGATTTGCGGGACGCATCCGACGCACTTCAATCGAAAACACGTTTCACTTTGTTGGTTAATCATAGTTGTTTCTTAACGATTAAATCTTGTTTGATTATGCTAGTCGTGCCCAAAGCATTGCTAAAAGAAAATTGTTACTTGCTAGTGGATCTCTATTTTTGACTGTTCTCATGCTTTCACGCTCACGACATTTAGATCATAGCTTCATTTAGGCTGCATTTTGGCGCCTTGTTTTGTTAGCCGGGTCTCCACTACATCACATTGTTTTGGCTCCAACCCGTGTTGAATCTGCTAGGGAAATGGAGGCTGAAAAGGAGGGAATAAGTTATGGTAGCAGTTTTAGGAATTGAGTTTGTGCTCTGAAGGGCGGGGAGAAGACCGGGTGGATTGATGAATGTTGAGAATGAGGAATCAGGCTTGTTGGAAACTGCTGGGAGCGATTGAGTGGGATACAAGTTGTTGGATGTGGGTTGGTGAAAATAGGACTGGAGGAGTAGGAAATGTGGAAGGTGGTCGGCCAGATGTGCAGGTAGGATTTAATGTTGGTGGGAGGAAGAATCGAAGCCAGATAGATCTCAAGGACGACGGGAGACTATAAATCGATGGAAAATTTGTGGATCTCGTTAGAAACAAGGAAGGATGGGTCATCGGCATTCTGGAAGATCTCCAGAGACGTAGTCTGATGCTGGGGAGATCGTTTCTTGCGACTGGAAAGTGTAATCGGCAGGTTGGAAGAAGAGGCAATGACTATTGGTTTCAGTAAAGCAGAGGAACGTTAAGGGATTCGTTGAATCCGCAGGCCGCATAAGGGGTGGTCGTGGGGGTCATGGAAGCCTGCTGTCTGTGGTGATGAGGGCAGGAGACCGGTTTCTGTTCGCTAGAAGGTGGAGCATGGATGGCTCATTGGGTTATCAAAAGAATAGAGAAACGTCTCCGTTATTTCAACTTCTCCCAATACTGGGTGAATGAGGAGAGTGCCCCATTTTTTAAAATGGTATTAATTGGGTTTTTAAGATGGAATTTGAAGGAAAAAAAAGAGGGAGTCCAAGGGGTTATTTTCTTGTAGTATTCAACAACGTAAGGTAATCCTGAATTTATGAAGTCACATTAATTTAAGAATTATTTTAATATTTTAAATTTTAACTTATTTGCTTGCCTTAATTATCACATTACTTAATTTGAAAGACCATTTCATTAATGATTTTATTGGTCAGTCATGTCAATAGGCCGTACTAGCATCTATGATACAAGTCACAAATGCACCAATAACATGCGCGAAATAAAATAAATTATCGTGCGCGAAATTATGCGCCACACAAAATAAAAAATATTTAGTGAATAGAATAAATATGCGGCTTAGGTTGCATCATGGTGTCATGCTGCCAATGCCAGGTGCTTGACTGAGCATTTGGTTCAACCTCAATCCAAACACCAGCATATAGCCATCAAACAGAACACACCCAGACTCATTATGACTTCAATCGTTAGCGTGTCCAGATACTTTTAGCATGTTTTGCACTCTATGCAATAGCATATATCGCATAGTACGTAGAGTGCTTACGAGTTCAACCACAATCATATACAAACACTTCATATAGTTTTCATTGTGAAACCAATGAGCAAATAATCTAGTAGGTCTAGGCCGAAGGACAGAAAGGAAAAGGGAGGAGGATGTGGTAATAAATCATATCAAATGCTTCAATAATTTTGAAACAAGCAGGGAATCCAAACCCGATAAAGATTAATCTAAGGACATGTATTTGATTTTGTCTGTATAACGGTATACTTTTGATTTTGAAGGGAGCCTTCACACACCGGTTGAGGTGTTGCCGTGTGACCTGAAGGTCACGGGTTCGAGTCATGGAAGTAGTTCTTGCAAAAATGCAAGGTAAGGTTTGCCTACATTTCATCCTTGTGATGGGACCCTTCCTCGGACCCTTGCTCCGCGGGGATGCCTTGTGCACCGGGCTGCCCTTATTTAACGGAAATACAACTTAAAATTAAAATTAAATGATCAGTTTTATTTTGAATTATGGTGTATTATTCTAACAAGACGTGCAAAATAATTATACATTAGGAAAAACATAAACATAATCATGTTTTTTTTAATCCCTACAATCTCTCTCTTCTATATCGCATCACAGATTCTGAAATATAGTGGAATATCTCTATCTATATATATCTAGGGCATTTACACCTCTTGAGTTTGCTAAATTACAGATTGCACCTCTCTTACTTTTGAAATTACAAAAACCTTTTCTTGAAGTTTACATTTCATAACATCCATGCACAAAAATACCCTCCTGAAGATTTACTCCAAGGGGGTTTTTTTGTGCATGGAAGTTATGAAATGTAAAATTATAGGGGAGGTTTTTGTAATTTCAAAATTAAGAGGGATGCAACCTGTAATTATGCTAACTTCCAAGGGGTGTTTTGGTAATTATTCCTATAAATCTATATATATATATATATATATATATGTATATATATATATATATATATATATATATATATATATATATTGCACACACTGGAGTGCTCTTTTATTTTAGTTCCCACGTAACAAAATGCTATCATAAATTTACATTTTGTTAATTGTTAACAGAATGACTGGGCGTCTGATATAAATTTTATCATGCAGATGTTAGTATGGAGGTTTAGGGGACGGAAGGCTGTGGGGACATTTTTTCAGTCAGCAGGCGCTTAAAAATGGTAAAACATATCCAGTTTTCGAAAGAAAAAAATTCTTGTAGTGTTGCATATCATTTCGCTGCTGCTAAGTCGATTTTTATATCGAGAAACAGAGAAGCAGGTATGCGAGGCATGCAGACATGAGATGGCCTTTATGCTATTTTAGGCCTGCTATACATGGTTGTATTATTGTGCATTATGATGATGATATCTTTTATGCAATCATGATATTCAATTCATTATTTATAATGCTTGCATGATTGCTTAACTTTTTGAAAAGCTAGTTCAAGGAATTGTTTTGAACTTTTGGCTTATGGGGCATTTTTTTAATGGCTCATGCTTAAAATGAGGCATTCTTGTTAAAGTTTTGCCAAGACTAACAGAAGAAATAAATACTGCTTAGCTGGTTGATTTTGTATGTTTAAAATTAGTTGTTGCGGCCAAACTTGACGTACCGGTCGGACCGGAGAAACTTGGACCGTCTTAGCTCACGGAGCGGTCGAGTGTGCACACAGTCAATGAGAGAGTAAATGTACATACGATGTTTTGACGTGAAAACCCCCTCAATTTGGTAAAAAATCACGCGACCGGGTCTGTGCCGATCGAAATCCACTATCTGCTTGCAGTTACTTGTTTGAAGAATCGAGGACGACATGCCGCTCCTTGTTACACTGCGGGCAATAGGCTGCTACGCGTGCGTGGATGGCTGTTGTGGTGATGCACACGAATGAGCGCATGCTGTAGTTGCACTTTCCTTCTTGCCGCACACTTGTGGACTTAGACAAATTTCTGGTGGAGAGGAGGTGACTTGTAGGAGGAATTCGACAGAGTTCTGGCCTGAGGAGGAAGAAAGCAGATGAGATAAAAGATGAGAAATGAGGAAGCTTGATGCTCCTTTTGTAGCATTCATGAGGTGGTTATGGTGGTTATGCGGCTATCCGCACGCCATAACCACCATCATTATAATCATAAGCATAGTATTTTGCTAAATCCAGACCCATTATCTAATTAATGGGTGGTTATGCCCGAAGTGAACGACGGACATCGAGACGATCAGACGACGAGGAAGACGCCCAAGGTGGGCAAGAGCGACGGCCGGCCACCACCCGGTGGGCGGCCTGCCCTGGCAAGGGCGGCGGGTTGTCGTTGCGACATCGATCGTGGGTGTGGCCGACGACCGGAGAGGGCCGGCCGGCCGCACTCGGGCGACACCTCGGGCACAGCCCCGGAGGCGGCCATCGGGCGCAGCTCCGGCAGTGGCCGCCGGGCGCGACCACGGTGCCCTACACCGTGAGCGGGCCCGACGCTGGTTGTCGGGCATGGCCCCGATGCCGGGTGCCGACCGCAAGTAGCGACATCGATTGGCCTCAAGGCGCAGCCGGTCAGCGCTGGTCCGAGCGGGGGCGGCCTGACACCTCCCACAATGGCCGAGGGAGGGAAGGCTTCTTGCCGGTCGGGGTTGCCGCGCCATGCGGTCGCGGGCTCGTGGTCGTGAGGCGTGGCCTCTCGGCAGGCCGAAAAATGGGCCGGCTTGAGCTGGCCCACCAGCGGCGGGAGAGAGGGGCCGACCCGGGCGACCGACCCCTAGACGGCTCGAGGAAGACGATCCCGTGAGCGAATCGTGTGTGATCATGCGTGCTGATCGCGTGCGCGGCAGTTCCCCTTGATCCCCACTTAGATAGTTGGATCATGAGAGAATGAGCTAAACACATTCCACATGAATTATAAAAAGACTTTGGCCCCATCAATTGCCCCACGAAATCCTCTGGGTTAGAAATCGTTCTTGTGAGAAGACCGAGGATTTCTCCTCCGACGACGAAGGATTCAATCGGTGGCGACAATGATGATAGCGAACAGAGAGGTTCCAGAGAAGGCAGATTACAACGCTTCATGGGCCAAAGTAAGTTGTCAAGGTGAAAAACGGAGGATGCGCACAGAAGAGGGAGGTCGGAGCGCAAAGCCGACGAGTGCCAGCCACCAATGCGGGGGTGGCCTCGCCGACCGAGGCACCCCTGGCGCGGGCGTGTCTGCGGACGTGCGGGTTCACCCCTGGGGAAGGGGACGGGGGCGGGCACGCACTTGGGGTGCGCGTGGGCGCGTACCCGGGGTTCACATGCTTGGCGCCTGTGTGTGCTCATTTGGGCATGCACTATGCGCACTATGGGTGTGTGCCCCTTTGCTCGCATGAGTGCTCGTGCTCTTCTTTGAGTATGCGAGACCCCACATATTTTTAGTTTGTGTGTTGATCGCGGACTAAAGCGCATTGGCGTTCGATTGAACATTCTTTGTCGGTTCTTAAATTTTTATTTTTAGGCTTCGAAACGTCCTACGAGGCCTATACGGGTGCGCTCTATGCTCACTACTGAGCAAGTTGGAGTTTGGAGGATGAGGTACGAGTTACCTGCTGATTTGATGTGAAGATACCTCATTCTGAAGAGAGAGTTCAGAACCCTCCTAGGGGTTGGTTGACAATTTGCGAGACGACTTTGAAGTCCGGCTTCCGCTTTCCCCCATGCGCGGAGGTGATGGATATTCTGATGTTCTGCGGCGTCCCGATATCACAGTTCACTCCACTAGGAAAGACTTACCTTATGGGGATGGTGACTTTCTTCAGAGAGCATGGTTCAAGGTTCTCTTTGGAATTTTTCAGGGATTGGTGCGATATCCGTGTTGATGGTGGTGACCGTGTCGAGATCCGCAGTATCAAAAGTTGGCTTGACTTTGAGACCCAGGCGGATCATCGTCATGAGAACACCTTGTTCAGATATGTTATAAATTCCTAGGGATTTCCTGAGCTCTAGAATTCTTTGCCCGATCGTTGTCGTTGTCAGAGAGGGCGAGAGCGAGATTTTACGCTGATACTGGGATTCACAGATTCTCGAGAGTTGGCGAATCACTTGTTCTGTATTTCTTTGTTTGTTGAAGGGAAAAGCTTGTCCCAGTGTGGCTTTTCAGTTGATTTCGTGCGTGTTGCACCATTAGTTCGTAAGAGCAAACTTGTTTTGAAGGGCAGTTGTGATGCAACTACGGAGTAGCAAGCTTTGCCACGTCGAAGAGAGGACCTGACTGAGATGTCCCTTGTGATGAGCCTACTCCAGTTGATTCAGATCTAGAGGTGATAGAGGCGTCTACCCCCCGAGTTTCCTGTAAAGAGGTTACTTTCCCCCGAGTGTTTTCTTCCTTAAATGCAATGAGTGACGTGGTAAGTGAATTGCTCGCTTTTTTTTATTTGAACTGATTACTTTGTACGACATTAACCCTTCGTTTGTTGATTGCAGATCGAAGTTCAGGCACATATAGTGTTTACATGGAACGATTATTATGTGTGCTTGAAGGACTGATATCTGATCTTTAGGAGAAGCTTCGGGCAGCGGAGGCCTCAGTTTTAGCCTGCAGAGAGGAGCTGGATCGAGAGGTATCCTGATTTCGGCGGATCGGATCTGAGTTGAATTCAGAGATGGAGGAAGCTCGAGCATCATTGCAGACAGAGAAGTCGATGGTGGAGAAGATCGTGCAGGCATTGAAGACTGCTCAGGAGGAGAGCTCCAACTTGAGGATGGAGTTGGAGGCTTCCAAAGATGAGATACCGCGCCTTTCTTCAGAAGAGCGGGTACTTGAGATGAAGGCGGCCGGACTTGAGGAGTACATGGATTCCCTGGACTATATGCGTGATTTGCTTACCGAGGAGGTCTGTGAGGACGTTTGGTCCAGAGAGATTGAGCCTCAGATAGAGGATGTCCGCGAGGTTGCGCTCAGATGCGGGATGTCGAAGGCTTTTGCCTGGTGGCCAAACGTCTGAAGTGCGACGTCTCAAGCCTTAGCTTTGATGACATTTCTGATGACGAAGACAGTGAGCCCTGAGCTTGGTGTAGATGTGGTCGACGAGTAGTGGCTTGTACTTTCATCTTTGTATGTTTTGATACATTTGATTTTGCTTTGTTGTGTCTGATATACATTAGCCATTACCCTTTGGTGATTTTATGTAGGGCATTATGTTGATATGATAGTATTGTTTTTGTTCTTCTTGCTTTTGCTGTATAGATCTCGATAGCTGGTGGAATGTAAGCTTGTGACAATGTCAGAGGGTATGACGATTCAATTCGAAGGTCGGAGAATGTAAGGATTCGATCTGACTGTGGAGCCAAGCCTGGCCAAGAGAGGACTGCCGAAGAATGTAAGTATTCGATCCAGGTGTGCGAGAATGTAAGGATTCGATCCGACTGCGCGACCGCGAGGGGGAAGGCCCTGACGATGGCGGGGCGTTGGCCTGCAGTAACGGCGGAGAATGTAATGATTTGATCCAACCGCCGGAGAATGTAAGTATTTGATCCGGTTGTGCGACCTAGCCTAGCTATGAGCTGATTGCCGGAGAATGTAAGTATTCGATCCGGGTGTCGGAGAATGTAAGAATTTGATCCGACTACGCGACCGCGAGGGGGTGGGGAGGCCCTGGCGATGGCGGGGTGTTGGTATGCAGTAACGACGGAGAATGTAATGATTCGATCCGACTGTCGGAGTTTGTAAGTATTTGATTCGGTTGTGCGACCTAGCCTGCTATGAGCCAATTGCCGGAGAATGTAAGTATTCGATCCGGGTGTCGGAAAATGTAAGGATTCGATCCGACTGCGCGACCGTGAGGGGGGTAGGCCCTGACGATGATGGGGCGTTGGCCTGAAGTAATGGCGGAGAAGGTAATGATTTGATTCGATCGCCGAAGAATGTAAGTATTCGATCCGGTTGCGCGACCTAGACTGGGTTTGAGTTGCTCGCCGGAGAATGTAAGTATTCGATCCGGAGAGTGTCATAACGTGGCTGAGGAATTAGCTTCCAGAGAATGCAAAGATTCGATCCGGAAGTATCCGAGCTTGGTCGGAAATGGCTCGCCGGAGAATGTAAGTATTCGATCCGGGGAGTGGTCTAACCTGGCCGAGAATGTCTCGAGTCAAGAATAAGGAAAACATAATGTAATATATTAAAATTAAAAGATAGTTTGCACGAGTCGTGGCTCGCGGCTTTTTCATCATACAAAGTAAGAGACGAAAAATATTATAAGAATTCATTGAAAAAAGCGACGCAAATTCTGCGCGTTCTAAGTGTAGGGAAGAGTCTTTCCTTCTTCTGTTCTGATTTTGTAGGTTCCTGGTTTAACAACGGCGGTGATGACGAAAGGTCCTTCCTACAGACAACGCCAAACTGTTGTGAACAAACTCGACACCCTGATCGGACCGAAAAAACTTGGACCGTCTTAGCTCGTAGAGCGGTCGAGTGCGCACACAGTCAATGAGAGAGAGAGAAAATGTACACACGATGTTTTGACGTGGAAAAACCCCTCAACTGGGAAAAAATCACGCGACCGGGCCTGTGCCGATCGAAATCCACTATCTGATTGCGATTACAACTTGTTTGAAAAATCGAGGGCGACAGATTACTCCTCATTACACTTTGGGGGCGAGAGAGAGAGATTCTTGAGCTCACTGCGGGCAACAGGCTGCTTCGCGCAAGGATTGCTGTTGTGGTGATGCGCACGAACGAGTGCTTGTTGTAGTAGGAATTTCCTTCTTGTCGCACACTTGTGGACTTAGACAAATTTTTGGTGAAGAGGAGGTGGCTCGAAGGTGACTCGTAGGAGGAATCCGGCAGAGCTCTGACCTGAGGAGAAAGAAAGTAGATTAGAGAAAAGATGAGAAATGAGGAGGTATGTGACTCCTTTATAGCCTCCAGGAGGTGGTTCATGCGGCTAACCACACACCATAACCACCATCATTATAATCATAAGCATAGTATTTTGCTAAATACAAGCCCATTATCTAATTAATGAGTGGTTACGCCCGAAGTGGACTGCGACGATCGTGGAGAGACGATCAAACGGCGAGGAAGACACCCAATGTGCGCGAGAGCAACGACCGACACTACCTGGTGGGTGGCCGTCCCCTGCGAGGGAGGCGGGCTGCCTGCGCGGCACCGGTCGTGGGTGCGGCCGGCGGTCGGAGAGGGCCGGCCGGCTGCACCCTGGTGACATCCCGGGCACGGCCTCGACAACGGCCACCGAGCGCAGCTCCGGCGGCGGCCGCAGCGCGCGGTCCCTGAGCGCGGGCCCGGTTCCGGGCATGGCCCCTGGTGTTGGGCGCGACCGCAAGGAGCGACACTGATCGGTCACAAGGTGCGGCTGACCGGCACCGGTCCGAGCGGGGGCAGCATGGCACCGGTCGAGCGGGGGCAGCATGGCACCTCCCGCAATGGCCGCGGGAGGGAAGGCTTCGCGCCGATCGGGGTGGCCGGCGGGGTTGGCGCGCCATGAGGCCACGGGCTCGCGTTCGTGAGGCGTGGCCTCTCGGCCGGCCGGAAAATGGGTCGGCTTGAGCCGACCCACCGACGACGGGAGAGAGGGGCCGACCCGGGCTGCCGACCCTCGGACGGCTCGGGGAAGACGATCGCGCGCGCGGATCTCGCGTTTTTGTGCACGTTGATCGTGTGTGCGGCGGTTCCCCCATGATTCCCACTTAAATTGTGACATCATGGGTGAATGGGCTAAACACACCCACATGAATTATAAAAAGGCGAGGACCCCATCAGTTGTTTTTAATTTTAAATCTTTGCGAGCTAAGTTTCTTTGTACTAGACAGTGTGTGTGCAGCGTTAATTTCTTGTGGTGAAAGGGGAACAGTCAAATTCTTGAGATTAAAAAGGGAATGAGAGAGCCAAGTTTGGATTAGGAGAGGAGAAATTTAGGCTGAGACAGTGGATTAGGGTTAGAATTGAGAACTTGTGTTGAGAGAGGGAGATTTTGTTCCTTTCATGGTCATTGGTGCATCTCTAGGATCTTATTTATATTTTTGTTAATGTAATTGCAGTATTGTTTTTATTAATTAATATCTTCCTAATGTACCCAATTACTAAATTGATTAAACTGGGTCAAAATTAGTTGTGGCCAAAAAGCCTGATGGGACCGGGCATGGCCCGACCCGGTCGGCCCGGGCTTTTCACCAACCAGGCTTGGCCTAGGCCCAATTTAAACCGAGCCGGGCCGGGCTCGTGCTCCCTCTCAAAAGGTGAGCCTAGTTAGGCCCTTTCAAAAGGCGGGATTTTTAACCCGTCTGGCGGGATTTAATCCCGCCTGACGGGATTTCTGCTTAGCCCAGTGCCGGGGTAAGGCTAGCCCGGCGCCCGGGCTTTGCCTGGCCCTGCCCGGACCGGGCACTGGGCCGGGCAACCGGCAAAAATGGGGACCCGATAAGGGCCCCAAGCCCGGCCTTGGGCCGGGCCCGGGCTATTTCCCCACGACTAGTCCAAATTATTTTTTTTATTAAAATCTTTTTTATGTTAACAATAAATCTTTGCATTTGTGGTTAGAACCCTGCTGTACAGAGGGGGCAATAATTCTGTACGTATAACGCATATAAAGGATCCTGCGGAACTGCATTTTCAATATAAAATACAACTGCAACGTAAAATGCAGTTGCAAATGGACTGCATTTTCAGTGTAAAATGCAGTTGCAATAATAGTTCAAAAAAATCATTTTTTTATAAGTATATTTTCAACTCAAAATATATACATATGACTACTTAAAATGATCATAAAAATGCGTAGATCAATAATCCATGATTTATTTTGTGAAAAAAAAACAAATATGAATCAAATTTGATTTTCCGCAGAATTCTACATATGCGATGCCCGTATTTAAAAATTACAAGCTGTACAGGTCCTTAACTGTATATTGTATAAAAAGTTGCAGCCTGGAGTTCCCTGGGATGCCAAATTTTCAAAAAGGGTTCACAATTTTATCTGCTTAATTCAGTTAATTGAATCTATGAATGTGGATAAAATTAGGAATGAATGTATCAAGGAGGGATAAGTCAAGAGTGGCACCTATTGCAGAGAAGAGCGAGAAACTCGACTAAAATGGTTTCGACGCACACAAAAGGGATCATTAAGCACCTGTTACTCTGTTAGTCCTTGTGAGAGTTTAGTTACTAGGCATGTTAAACGGGAGAGAGGCTTGAGTGTTGTATTAGAATCTATGAATCTACTCATTCAACCTAAAGTTAGCTCGTGTTGCATGGTTGAATGTCAACATATTATTTTGATGAGATAATGAGAAATGTAACACTCTTATTTCTCGTAATTTAAGGCTCTGTTTAGCTTGGTTATCACTAGAAGAAGCTGTATGCAAAATAACAAAGAGAAAATGAGCTATTTTTCAGCATTCCTGTTGATCAAAATTTGAGCAATTTCAGATCTGAGAACTGAAATAAACATTCAAAGTGGTTATCAATTTGAGAACTGGAAGAAAAATTCTATGCTCCCAGAAGTGAATCAAAAGTTAAAACATTCGAGCTCATAAATTTAAATTTTTCATTTTCTTAACAAGTAATTTATCAGCAAGCATTCGTACGAGGCATTAGACACGCGGAAAGATAAGCGATGGATCAATCAAACAAGAAGAGAAATTGAACTAATGGCACCGCAAGGCCTGTTTATAACTAGCATTGGATGGGTTCCTAGATCATGGAAGGGGCTTCGTGGTCGCGGATTAGGCGTTGATGTGCTCGTCCGTCGTGAAAGAAATGTTGGGAGAGGTTGCATAATGAGCTTCATTATGGAAGATAGAAGAGGTTGCAAAATGAGCTCCATTATGGAAGATAGAAGAAAGGGCAAGGGATGCGGCTCCAACGGTGTTCGAATAGTGAAAAGATCTCACGATGGCGAAAATGCTATTTTAGCAATTAATAGGTTGCGGCTGTTGGCGCCCGAGCATTCCAAAAGACTGTTTTGACCTTTGTGGGTGGCAATAAAAACGACACACATGAGTTGTCTCGCCAAGCCAAATAGTGCATAAGACCTTATGTGTAACACCAAATACAGTCATGTGCACGAGCATGACGCAAACAAGGATGTGGTATTTTGTCCACATGCACTAGACGGCCCCCCAGGAGAGGTCCCAAATGCATGACGCAAGGCGAAAGCCGGCAGAATTGAAGATATGAAGTTTTTGGCAAACAAGGATGCGGTATTTTGTCCACATGTGCACAAGCACGACGCAAACAAGGATGCGGTATTTTGTCCACATGCCACTAGACGGCCCCCAGGAGAGGTCCCAAATGCATGAGGCAAGGCGAAAGCCGACAGACTTGAGAAAAGATGGACAGTTTAGGAATCATCCCGGATGACGGCAATAGGGCCGCCAAAGGGAGCGCATGCGAGAAATCCATTTGGCCCCATTGCATGGAGCAGATTTCGGGCCTGCGATAGTAATGATTGTAGAGGACCTGCCACTCTGCCGTAACGGAGACAACCACAATGGAGGCTAGGGATACTAGCGTCTAATTGGCACTCAATAAAACATCTAATCACCGTCAGTGTGGATGCGGGAAGGGAAAGGGCGGAGCAGTTTCCCTAAAACCCTCCATATGTAGGAAATTTTCGGTGCATCTAGCGCACCGAAAATTGGTGCGGCTTTAAATATCTGGTCCCCACTTAATTTATCCCCCATTTCGAAATTTTTTGAAACGCCTCGCCTCTTGCTCCTGCCCTGACTCCCTCCATCGGCGATCGGCGAAATCGAACCAGGCGCAGTGCTGTCGCAGTGCCGTGGAATCAATCGGTCCCCGAAAATCATTCATCAATCTCTAGAGGTATGTTTTTATTGAGTGTAGGAGGCTAGTCAGATCGCGATTGGTGATTTACAGTAGTTTTTTTCACAAATCAAGTCGTTTTTAGGGTATTTCTTTAGTTCATGTTATGAAGATTACGGCCGTAGATTATTACTGCTGGAGAATATTTATTGTTAATGTTTTCTGATCGTTCCTTTTCCCGTTTTTTTAGGGTGTAGGGTTTCCAGTCCTATTTTTTCCATTATTTCCAGTTGGTTTTTTCGCAGTTTTTATCCAGTCGTATATTTCAGCTATTTTCCAGTCCAATTTATTCTCAGCTTTTATCCAGTCTTATAATGTATATGTTTTCAAGTTGAATATCAGTCCTTACGACCAGTTCAAGCAGTGCAGAACTAGTGTCGAACAAGTATTGACATCCTTTTTCTTTGTTAAATTGTTCAAAATATACATAATCCCTTATACTGTTTTTGTTTAATTTTTCCTCCGTTTTTTCAGTGTCGGGGAGCTCCTATCTCAGCTGCAATTTAGCAATCTCCACTTTCCTAACGCATGCACAAACGCTATTAGAGATTCTCTCGGACGAGGCCAAGAAAATCTTAGAGGCCGCCGGTATTCGTAGATTACTTAAGATACCTAAAATCCCGCAAAATATTCCATTGTTGTACATTCTTGTGCGTAGTTATAGTCGTGGAAAACAAGCCTTCTTGTTAGGAAAATATTATGTGCCCCTAACTGTTAATGAGGTAGCCCTAATTCTAGGGTTACCTAATAGAGGACACGATTTCCCCTTTGTTAGACGACCTTTTGCCAAGCAAAACACAAGGGAGCTTATTGAAGAGATGAAGGTGTTGGAAACCGAGGATTGGTCTCCCACGCTGGAGAGACGACGTGTAGATTTTTCGTTAGGTATGTTATTATTGCATTCCTTTTCCCGTAAATGGGACATAAAATCCCTGCCTCCTTGATGAAGATCAAGGGGGTCGAGGACTTTCACCAATTCAATTGGCCGAAGGCAGTGCATAGGTTTTTGCATGCACAAATTCAGGAGCTGAGTGGTAGGAGTGCTCTCCGAGGCCCTGGAGAGAACTTGGGATACCTGGAAGGGTGCTCAGCAGTTTTACTGGTTAGTGACCGCAACTTTTTGGTTAATTTATTTGATTTTATGTTATATCTGATCATATAGTATTGCAGGTATGGCTCTATGAGCATACCAACATCCAGGCAGCTGTCGACATCTTAGCACGGCCTCGGCTTTGCCGTTGGTCTGTTAAGATTAGTTATACTGCCAAGTTCTTCTTTGGTCTACATCGTAGACTTTGCCAAGATGACATGGTAAGTGAAGGGATAATAGAAGTGCGCAAAAAATTTCGATTATGCATGAACTTCTTTTCTAATATAAACTTGTTTACGTAGGTGAGAACTGAATTTGAGAGAATAACGACCCAGGAGAAAAGCTAATGGGTGATGAGGAAGAGGATACAGATTTTGAATCTGTGAAGGAAAGGCCTGAGAAGGTACTCTGTGACATTATAAACATGTCGTTAGTATCAATTTTAAATTAACAATGAAATAAATTAAACAAACTGTTTGGTTTCTTCTTCAGGCGAGGAAGAGGAAGGTGGTACAGGAGTATGTCCCAGAAGAGGGGGAGAAGTTCGGGGAGGAGGAGGAACGATTATTGGAGGAAGGGAGTGAGGAGAAAAAAGAAAGGAGAAGAAAAGAAAAGAGATTTCTGAGGAGGATAAGGAAGGAAAAGGCAGAGATGATTGAGGGGTGGAGAGGGATGGAGGCTCGGTTACAGGCTTCCATCGATGAGATCAAAAAAGATGTGCAGTCTCTGCGGAGAACCTGCGAGATTTGGTTTGGCAGATTTCAGCACAGAAGAAACAGTGCATCCCCCACCCCCGCACCATCCTCCGGAGCATCCCCCACATCATCCCCCACACCCACCCCTGCACCATCCTCCGGAGCATCCCCCACACCATCAGTGATCAGACCTACTATCGAGACCACCCCCGCTTCCACTATAGAGATGACACTTGTTGAGCCCACACCTCCGGTTGCTCCAAGCAGTATCATCAGGAATGTGAAGCAGAGGGCCACTCGAAAGAAAAAGGTGCTGGGATCTCCGGATCCTGTTGTAAAGCAAATGCAGTACCCTGGGCGAGATCTAATTACCCCACGACAACGAGAGACAATAGATTCTGTACTTAGCCGATTTACGGAAAGGTATTAATGTTTCATTTACTAGTATCAATATTTTGTGTACGCTATCCCCCGCACCATCGGTGGCATTTAAAGTATGCTATCATTCTTACGAAAAGTTTTTTTTGCAGGAATCAAACAATTTTCCATAGTGGAAATATTTTGCTAAACAGAGCAATGGCCGATGAATTATTGGTCGAAGGATGGATATCGGATGTCCATATCAATGCCTATGCACTAGTCTTAAGTGCAAGGCAGAAGAGATCGGTTGCTGCGATGAAATTCTTTTTGTTCATCTCTTCCGACCATGCCGTATGTGTTATTCACAATTTAATTTTCTTTTTGATAGTTGCCACTCTTAATTGAACTACCTTTTACGTGTAGTATTACAAGAAATACAAGGTCCGGAACTCGAAGGCCATTGTGAGTCATGTTACCCCCGCAAACGTGAGTAAAGCAGACGTTTTGCTCATGCCGGTACATATGGAAGCTCACTGGGCTCTGGTCGTATGTGACCTAAGGCGTAGTCGGTGGGATTACTATGATTCGTTGCCTTCCGGTCGCCATGTATCAGGCCTTCATGCTATGGTAATTTTTCTTGCCTATAACAACTGAGAAAAAGATCTAATTACATTTGTTTTTTCTGTGCGTATAATGATATTTATTCATATAATGACTTCATTTTAGCAAAATGATAATTTGATTTATTTTTTCTGTGCGTGTTGTAACAAAATGTTTTTCAATTATAAAAAAACAGCTCCGTGCTTTTCACGAGGACGCTTGCGATGCCTTGCCTCCAAACATCTTGGACTGGCCACTTGCCCCCGTACACGGACTACCGGAGCAGAACAATGGGTTTGACTGCGGCGTTTTCGTCCTTAAGTACATGGAGGCAGCCATACGAAGAGAAGAAATTTATTGGCCGGATTACAAGAACTGGCAGGATGATATGCCACGATTTCGCGCGGAGATTGCCGCCGAAATCTTCCGTGTTTTTCAAACATTGATATGGTGAACCTTTTTTATGTCGCCGATATGATATGATTATGTTGGCAAGGAGAGATATCCGCATGTTAACTTTAATGCAGTTTCTTCAATCTGATATGATTATGTGTGATGTTTTTAACAATCAATCTGAATGTTGTCGCTAGAATGGAATTCTTAAATTGAAACCCCAATGCAGTCTCTAACATATCGCATGATCTTTTTCATCCTCTAATAAATCAAACTAACTAAAAATGAAATACTTTTAGAGTACATGCTCTGGTTAAAAGGGCTTGAAAACGTCCGGAATGCTGGAGAAGTTAAACGACAAATTAAAGTCGTAGTCATCCTTAGATTCCAGTATCGTTGATGCGTTGGGTGGAGAAGCTTGTGGCTCATTATTCGGCACAACAAAGAATGAAAACTCTTTGATGTTTGCCCGGCTATCATCAAGGACTTCTTTTCCCTTGCCGACCACCTTTTTTCCTGAAAGACGTTTTAAAAAAGAGAATTAGTATCTCATAACGCCATTATGTTTTACATATTAGATAATAAATAAGACAAAGTAATACGGGTTTGCCGTCTCCCTCGCTCCCAGTGGGCCTTCATACGTGCATTCGATACACCTTTTGGCCTCTTCAATGGTGGATCGTTCATTGTTACCGTGACCTTTTCACTTTCAGGTATGTTATTATTTTTGTGCTTCTCCTCGTCGTCGATCAAATGATCTATCTGTTTAGACAAGACATTTATAGAGCTTACAACATGCTCCTTTGCTATTGTACAGCCTTCTACACGTCGTGCAAGATCGTAACTTAAACGAATTAGCTCGTTCCTAAATATCAAGTCGGAGTCATAATTTGTCGAAGGGATTGACTCTGGAAGGTAAATGTCCTTCTTTTCTTTCATCGAAAACCTTTTAAGAACGTAAGGGCCTGGAATTTGCCTAACATTTCTTAAGTTATAAATCCCAAATCCAATACATCCTTGTTGAATGTCGTGGACCATCTTCTTCTGATGTTGTGAAGATCTTTAAGCCATCTGTTCTCATGTAAGCATCCTTTCTCGATCATTTCATGCCAATACCTGTTGAACTCATCCTCCCCATCACACTTATTCATGCAATTGTAAAAACATGTCCTAACAACTCTGTCATGGTTGAAGCTTGGAACTTTTGATGGAGCCTTCTTGCTTATATGCCATTGGAATAGTCGATGACGTGTTTTTGTCATTACACGCTCAATAGCAACAACCATTGCTTGGTCCTGGTCCGCGAAGATAGTAATAGGTTGTTTTCCACCAACAAAATTAAAAAACGATTCAAAAACCAAGCAAAATGAATCGATCGTCTCCTCGGCGATAAATGCACCACCCACGAAAACATTCTGCCAATAATGGTTGACGGCAATGAATGGGGCACATGCAAGATTGTACTTATTTAGCCTATATGTAGTTTCAAAAATAAGAACATCCCCAAAACAGTCGTAGTCAATTTTACTGTGTCCGTCCATCCATAGGAAGCCTGTCAGTCTATTAAGCTCATCCATACGCACTTCATAAGAGAACATATTATCGAACAATTGCTTTTTTATGTAACAAAGAGAGCAAAGTTGAAGCATCACCACTTTCTATTAATGCCTTCCTTTCTCGTTGTACGTAGTTGAAAACATCGATCTTCGAAAACCCAACGTTTTCAACCCCACCAGCTTCATTTTATAAGAAATTGTATGAATCTACTGCTCTTATTCCCGCCGCCGTCATATTCTTCATTAGACTACCTTGCATTTCAGAAACATGGCGGCTAGATCTCAGTAGATGACTCTCAGTCTCAGTTGCCAGGGGGTGATTATGTTCCTCCACAAATTTTGTGACCTTCCAGTTTTTGCCTTCGCTATCGGCTTGAAAGGTAATGCAAGCATGACAACCTGTCCGAGTGTCTGATTTGCGGTACTTCATGAGTGATTTCTTTGTATTCTTCAAACCAGCTTTAGAGCAACAGTACTCTCTTTGTTTAACAATACGTGTATGCATCCAGTACATTAATTGCTGCTTACGAACACTAAAGCCTGTCCGGTGGGCATATTCACATTACATTTTGTAACCCTCTTCATCTGAATGGACAATCAGAAACACGACCGGTTCTTTCTTGACCTCCAAAAATATAAAAATAGTTCAGCCAAATAGTACAGTCGGAAAATTTAAGATTTTATAAGATCGGAAAAAACTTCATTTATACAGTCTGAAAAATACTACATTCATAAAGTCGGAAAACTACCTCATTTTCACAGTCGGAAATAACAACAGTGGAACAATACTAGATCTGTAAGGGCAAAGAAAAATTTCAGTCGAAATGTGGAACTCATACAGTAAAAAAAAATGACATTGAATTACAGCAATTAGTAAGTTGATAAAATTACATAACAAGTAAAAAAATACTCAACAAAATTTCATGTCTTACAACATCGTCAGTTGCTTGCACATTTGGAGTAGTCATTCGATGCTAGGGGCTTCCGAAAGTGAAAATGGCGGAGTAGAAAAACTGCGGGAGAATGGGGAAGACGACGGATTGATGAGCTAAGCTGCCGTTGAGCGGTGAGGGAGTAGGCTAACTGCGGGTTTAGGGAAGAGCACGTGCAGGTTATCGGGAGGAGGCGAAACTGGGGCCTGCTGGATGGATGAGGGAGACGGCGAGCTGCTGTTCGTGGAGCTGCGGGAAGAATAATGTTGGACGAGCTGCGGGAAGCTTCGGGCCGGACGGCTGGAGACGACGAGCTGCGGTTTCGCTGCGAGCTAGGGATGAAGAGCGGCCATGACTTGCGGGGTGGAGTGCTGGAGAGGCGACCACCTTTCGCGCTGGAGAGGACGAGCGGCTGTTTGGCGGGGAAAGGCGGGATCGGCGCAATTGGAGAAAATTTAGTGGGGCCCAGATATTTAAAGCTGCACCAATTTTCGGTGCGTTAGACGCACCGAAATTTTTTCCCTCCATATGAGTGTTGATGGAGAACAATGAAACACAAGGAGAAGGAATGACAGCTTTTTAAAACACCTTTTTATAAATCACTTAAATGAAGATTTTCCAAACAGTTCTGATCGTTAGGTAAAATTTGCATTTAATAATATTTTCAAATTTTACGAACTATATGCAAGAACACATATCGTTCATAATATAAGATATTTAAAAAAATCAAGTGTCGTATTTCACGAATCTGTTGATTACTTCTACTCACACAAATTAATATTATTTTATATAAAAAGATAATCGAAATCATAAAAGAAAAAAGGAAAAGAAAAGCATTCGATCGGAAATTCTTCTTAAGTCAACTAAATCCGAAATTCATGAGTGATTGAAAATAATTCGACCGTGGAGGTTCCCAAAATATGAAAGCGGCTCTCTCGAAAATACATTAACAACTAACTTTATGCTGATTGATTAAGACCTCTCGGTCAGTCGAAACTCCCAAGCTTGCTTTAGGATGTGAGCCTCACTATTGAATTTGACTCCAATCTGAAAGATTTATGTCATCCTCTCTCGAGGAGTGCATGCACCTCCTTCAACTAATGAACGATCTACATGTATTCACGAATCTCTCGATCAACTAGAATATGGATCAAGGATCGATTAACATACGTCAAAAATATGAAATCGATAAAAGAAAATCAAATGTGAATCGTAATAATTCTAAATATAAAGCTATGAATATGAAAGATTATAAAATACGAAACTTAAAAATTCTTCCGATCAAATGCCAAAAAATTAGCTACTCATAATTGAAGAAAAGAACAAGTCTATAAACTAATATAGAATACGGGCGCATGCACTCTTCCGGGCGTGACCTCTTCCGCAACGCCCGAGAATCTTTGGAGAAAAACCGCCAAATGCATTAACAGGCGAGTCATGAAGGCGTGTCTTGATCGGGTCAGAAAACGGCGGGAAACGACACGATCTGTAGTTAATGTTGCAGTTGCGGAAGAGGTCTCGCCCGTGACCTTGGGCGTATAAGCAAAAATTGCTCGGCGGCGGTAAACTGCTTCTTTAATGCTTGTCTGTTGTCACGCTCCTGAACTGGAGGTCCTCCTCCCCCCCCCACCCCCCCACCCCCACCCGCCACGCTCGTGACAGGGGACGTGTAACTTTAATCTGACGTGGAATCGTGTTCTGGAGCTTCCGAGGGAGTCACAGCCTGTGACTATGGTCACAGCCCTAGGTCACGCCCGTGACCCGAGGGCGTGTAACACGGATTTTTGTATAAATAATCCAATTATTCCAATGAACACGATTGTGAGCTCAAAATTGTTATTTGCAATCCCATATTTCCTGAAATGCAGAAAATAAAGTAAATTAGATATAATTGAGATAAAACTAATTAAAAGATGATTAATTATTAATAAAATATTATACTAAGATAACAATAAATAATGCACTATCAAATTCACAGTTTTTTCAAAATAGTATTTTGGATAGTTGTAATGCCACTAATGGTTTCCCACCACTATTTTTTTTACCACCATCACCATCCCAAATAGTGCCTTAGGGCCTGTTTGGCAGAGCGGCACAGATGTTGCATGTCGCAGCTTTTCCTGTCGGCCCGCCAAATCTTTTATTTGGTGCGGGTGGTGGAAAGAAGCCATCATCCTTTTCCTGCTGTGGGTGGGACACGCGGCAGGAAGCTACGGCTAGAGATGCAAGCAGTTCGGTTTGGGCTAGTTTTGACCCAAACAAAAACCAAACCGACAACCTTCGGTTTCGATAGTTAAAAACCGACCCAAACCAGTCGGTTCAGTTCATAGTCAGTTTGATTTTTGATCAATTTTTGCGATACGATTTTGGTTTTGGTTTTGGTTTTTGTATACTTTTCAAAAAATCTCTGAAAGTGAATTTAAATCATGAGAACCATTTTACAATATCTCAATTTATTTTGTTCTTTGATTGATTTTTTTGTAAATCAATTGATTGATAGGTTATTGTACATTAAAGAAGACACAAATAAACATGACAACATTATTTAAATGGAACTTTGTGATCAAAGCTTATCAAATAGTTACATACTTAAGAGTGAAGATATATTCAAAGTTTTTTATATATCAGGTATATATTTTACTGTTCGCGTATTGTGCTAAATCGATCTGTTTTGTTGTTTATCATATTAATACCTAGCTATAATATACACCAATATAAGTACATAACAAGATCACGGAATTAAAGTATTGAGAAATCTCAAACATCTGCAAATTAAAGAGGCACAGAGTTGCATTCTTCCTTAATTACACCAAATGCCGCAACAAAATAAAACTCACATAAGCTCATGGAATTAAAAATCATCAGTAAAAATGAAGTATCTTGCAAAAACGTTGAGTATGGAGTGGGGCGATGGAGCACCAATGCGTGCAACACTGGCGCCTGAAGGACATACCTTGAGAGGAAGCGTAGGTTGATGTCTAGCGTTGTGGCGTGAGGATGCAGGAGAGAGAGAGAGAGAGAGAGAGAGAGAGAGAGAGAGAGAGAGAGAGAGAGAGAGAGAGAGAGAGAGAGAGAGAGAGAGAGAGAGAGAGAGAGAGAGAGAGAGAGAGAGAGAGAGAGAGAGAGAGAGAGAGAGAGAGAGAGAGAGAGAGAGAGAGAGAGAGAGAGAGAGAGAGAGAGAGAGAGAGAGAGAGGGGTGAAGACTGTTGAGAGAAGCGGTAGGGGAAACTGATCGTGGCGCTGGGGACCAGAGATATAACAGTGCGGCGAGGGATTTATAGACATTGGAAATCGAAACGAACAGATATGTACTCTTTTTTCACAAGCTAAACTGACACCAAAACGAACGGTTTGTTGGGTATTGCATCCACAATGTACCTGATTTGAAGAAGCCCCTGTGCAAGCCAAGGTAAATAGACAATGTATTTGATGAAATATTTCCAGTTGTACTTGCAGATATTCCATGCTAAGTACACACCAATGTCAGGGTGCAGTGGGTCAATATACACGGGTCTGTGCAACGTAATCCCTCGTTGAGCAGATCAGTGTGTTGGCCTACGTGTACTCTCTCTATTGGGGTGTACTTAATTTCAAGTACAGGGCTATGGTAAAGCAAGAGCAGACAAGGAGCAAGGATGGGCCAAAGACCAGCTCAAGGAAAGAAAGAGGAGAAATCACTCAAGTAAAAATCGACGAGAATCACTAAGTGATTCTCGCCGATTCGGCGAGAATCACTAGTGATTCTCGCCGAGTCGTCGAGAATCACTAGCTGATTCTCGCCGGTTGAAGCCGGCAGTTTCGTCACCGCCAGAAATTTCTCTAAGGTAGAATCGTCGAGAATCACTAAGTGATTCTCGCCGATTCGTCGAGAATGACTTTGCATTCTCGACGAATCGGCAAGAATCAAGTGTGATTCCCGCCGATTCTCCCCGGCTTCTGTATCTGTGCAGTCAGATTTCGGCTAAGCAGAAGTCGGCGAGAATCGTAAGTGATTCTCGCCGATTCGGCGAGAATCACCTACGATTCTCGCCGATTTTGACTTGGCAATTTTTCTGAAAGTTCTGGACCGGTCCAAGTTACCTGCAGCTGTTTGAACCGAACTTTGGTCCTTACTTTGGTGGGACCCACAACGGTCATCTTCTTGACCTACGGTATAAATACACTGTATTTGTGAACAGTAAAGAATGCGGATTTACGGTATTTCAAAAAGAACGAGCGGCCGACTACAAAACCCTAATCTCGCGATCTTGCTCCGCCGGTCATCTCCGCCGCTCGTACGGTTGTCGCCGCTGCTGATCTCAGGTTCTTCCAGATCTCCCGGTGACAGAAGCTTAGGCTAGCATAGCATCTCACGTGTCTAACGAGAGATCCCTTGTCTCTTGATTCGTTGATCGGGAAAATCTTTCCCCTTCCGAATCGATCGAGACGATCGATCCTTGTGCGACCGTTGGAAGATCTTGCTTCCTTTGCTACGAAGTTTGAATCAAGTTGGCACTGCTGTTGCTCTCCGTCGCCGCTGCTGATTCCGAGAGCCTTGCCGCCGCCTCAAGCCGCCGCCGGTTTCGGGAAAGGTTCACTCCAAGTGAGATCTAGGGCTGAGCACTCTTCGTTGACTTCAAGAGCACGTCGTCAAACGAAGAGAGTCACCTTCTCTCCAAACGTTGTTTGTATCTCTTACAAGCTAGATTTTAATTTCCTTGTAACGGACCGTTTGGTCCCTAGTTGTTGGGTTGGGTGCAACCCGGATTGTGGGAGTGTTGACTCCTACGTGTGGAAGGGTTCCTTCCGTTAGTGCAAGGATTGGATTTCAATCCTGTTGGTGAAGTGACCGAGTCGTCCCGTGTTGGGAGATAGGTCGAAGGGGGTAAGTGGACGTACCCAAATCGGGGAACCACTATATATTGTCTGTGTTCCTTGTGTGCTTGGCTGTTTTGTTTTCTTATGCAGGTAAAACTTTAATTCCGCAATTACGCTGCAGAGTCACCTAATCCCCCCCCCCATAGGTGAAGATAGTTGACACTAGGTGAACTTTCAAGTGGTATCAGAGGGAGGTTACTCATCAAAAAGGTTCACACCTTGAGTAGAATCCTGCCCCCAGTGTCAAGAAGCAGACAGATATCCTCCATGGACGGACTCAAGCACTCCGGCAAGATCCCAGTATGCACCAGACTGAACTTTCCTATCTGGAAGGAAAAAATCAGATTCTACATGGAAGCAGTCGACCCTCGGCTCTTCATGATAGTGGAGGAGGGACCTTACATTCCCACTAAGGCCTCCACCATTGATCCTACCAGGAAAGTACCCAAGCAACTTTCGGAAATGGACAAGGACGAAATGGTGCTGTTCGGACTCGACAAGAAAGCTCAGAACATCCTGGTAAGCGCAGTTGACGACTCTATGATGCAGAACTTCAGCAATTGCAGGACAGCCAAGGATCTCTGGAGCTGTCTGATTGTCTTAATGGAGGGCACAGATGAAGTGAGGGACGATCGGAGATCCCTCCTCAATCAGAAATATGAGGCCTTCAGACAAGGGACAAAGGAGGAGATCGGAGTCACCTTCGAAAACTTCCTCAAGATCGTCAATGCACTCAAAGGATATGGAAGAGTGTTCACTAACGGTGAACTCAATGATAAATTCCTTAGGTCCCTCACTAAGGAATGAGACACAAAGATCTGCGCCATCCGCGAGTTTGGCAGACTTGCGGAAACCGACCCTCAGATTCTGTTCGGGAAGCTCATGTCCTATGAGCTTCAGTTGAACACAAGGAAGGCTGAAGAGGAAGCAGAGAAAGCCGCGGCCAAGGAAAAGACGGTGGCCCTAAAAGCCATTCACTCCAGAAAGGGTAAGGGTGTCTCTTCCTCCCGGGCATGGAAGAGGGATGAAGAGGAAGACTCTGAGCCAAGCTCCTCCGGATCAGAGTTATCTGAGGAAGATTTATCCCTTATCACAAGGGAATTCAAGAAGTTCCTCAAGCTGAGGAATCAGAGAAAGAGAACCGGCTCCTCCTCAAGGGATCAGAAGAAGAACTATTCCTCTGACAGGTATGTTTCCAAACCGAACAAACACCGCTCTTCTGACATTATATGCTTTGGTTGCAACAAGCCAGGACACGTCGTGGCCGACTGCCATCAAGGCAAGAGAGAAAAGGGAAAGGGAGAGGAGCACAGGTCCTCAAGAGACAAGAAGAAGGAGAGGAGTTACATCGCAAAGAAGCCAAAGACGCTGAGTGAATCTGACACGTCAGACACCATCGATGATGAGGAAGCCTACTTTGGGCTAATGGGTCGCTCTGACTTAGAAGGAGATTGCCCCCCATTTACTGGGAAGGTAAAAGCTCACACCCCTCTCTCCGACTCTGACTCTGATCCTGAGTCTCAAGATGATGATGCTGAGGATTGCCCCTCTGCCCTTGATGCTGAGCTCCTAGAGAAGTATGAGCTTCTGCTCAACACATTCCTGAAATGTCGAAAGAAACTGAAGGCGGAGAAAAAGGAAGTCAAATTCCTTAAAGGTGAGAGTGTCTCCCTGAGGGAAGAGATCACCAGTTTGATCTCCCTTCGACAGGAGCACTTGGACCTGACTTCAAAGCATTCAGAGTCTCTTAAGCTCCTTGATATTAAGCAGGAGGAAGTCGACAAGTTGGAAGAACTACTTGCGGCAGAAAGGAAGATCGTCAAGAGCTTCTCTATGCCAAAAACTGTTCTTCCATTAGTTGACACCTTCTCTGCTCAAGCCAAAGGGGCAGGCCTGGGGCACGTAGGGGTATCTAGCTCCTCGTCTAGGAGAAACAGGAACAGAAGAAAGAATAAGGCTGCCAAGAAAGCCTCTGCTGATGAGAAAGGAAAGGCCCCACTCAGTCCTGTTGAGTTCAGAAAGCCTAGCTTTCCCTGTAACCAACATGACTTTGAGTCAACATATGGGCATCACTTCAGGCCCTCGGTTGCAAAGCCGAAGAGCCGATATGATGGGTGGACCTTTCCCCGTAACTTCAGTGAGAGTGTCTTCAAGGCACCATATGAGGAAATCCACTTGGAAAATTATGGTCAATTCTCTAGCGGCCATAATAAGAAGCTGGCACCTAAGGCCAAACATGTTACACTGAAAAGCCAAGAGGTGAAGAAGTCATGTGACTGTGGTCATCATGTTGCCTCCACCTCCAGGTCTTCGGCCCCAGTTGAACCCCACGTTTCAAGGGTAAAGCAGGCGCCCAAGAGGAAGTATAACAGGTTTGACTGCTGGTGCTGTGGCAAAATTGGTCACTTTGCCGTGGATTGTTGGTTTAATCCAAGGTATAACGAGACTCCTTATGTTAGCGATGCGAGGCCGACCACTCGTAGAGTTAACCAATCGAGGGGGAGTATGCTAACAAGGAATCTAGGACCCAAGTTTGATTGGGTTCCTAAGGCAAATTAATTCTGTTTTGCAGGGATGTCCAAATGCCAATAAAACTCCTATTTGGTACTTGGACAGTGGATGCTCCCGTCATATGACTGGGACAAGAAGCCTGCTGCGGGAGTACACCCCAGTCGAGAATGGACCCAAAGTCATCTTTGGGGGATCTGATCGGGGAGTCACCAGAGGTTACGGTATGATTTCCAACGGTACACTCTCTATCTCTGACGTAGCTTATGTTGAAGGGTTAAATCATAACCTGATCAGCGTAAGCCAGTTATGTGATAAAGGGTATGACGTTAAGTTCTGCAAGGATAAATGCCTGATAATATCATGTGACTCTTCGGAGACCGTATTAACAGGCATTAGGAGCAGAAATATCTTCTGTTTAGACTTTCTTAGTTTAGACTCTTCTACCCCTGTATGCCTAGTAGCCAAAGACAGTGCATCTCTTTGCGAGCAATGGCACAAGAGATTGGCACACATTAATTACAAGACAATTAGTATGCTATTTTCAAAAGACTTAGTAAGGGATGCTCCCATTATTAAGTGCATCAAAGATAGCCCATGTCCTGCATGTCAAATGGGCAAGCAGACTCGGGCTACCTTTAAGAGCATCCCAGACAAAGATTCCTCCAGATGTCTGTACCTTCTGCACATGGACCTGTTTGGTCCTATGCAAGTTCATAGCTTAGGAGGGAAGTCATATACGCTAGTGATTGTAGATGATCACTCTCGGTTTACGTGGGTGTTCTTCTTAAAACGCAAGTCGGATACGTTTGACATCTTCACTAATTTTGTCAAGCAGATACAGAACGAACTTAACTGCTCGGTGGTCAAAATCAGAAGTGACCACGGAACAGAGTTTGAGTCTGGGGCTATGTCAGAGTTCTGTGAAGAACTTGGTATCTTTCATGAATTCTCCTCCCCTCGCACTCCTCAACAGAACGGAGTGGCGGAGAGGAGAAATAGAACACTCATTGAGGCAAGCACGACAATGTTGAATGACGCTTCTCTCCCAGAATACTTCTGGGCCGAGGCTGTCAATACGGCTTGTCATGTACAAAACCGGGCATTGATTAACAAAAGCCATCGTAAGACTCCCTATGAGCTACTGAAAGGCAAGAAACCAACCATGTCCTACCTAAGGATCTTTGGCTGCAAATGCTATGTACTGAATAATGGGAAGTACCCGCGTACTAAGTTCGGTGAAAAATGCTTCGAAGGCATATTTATGGGTTATAGTAGCCGCAGCCGGGCTTATAGAGTTTTCAACAAGAAAACCCTAGTGGTAGAGGAGTCAATCAATGTTGTATTTGATGAAGGAAGTTTGCTTAATTGCAAGACTTCTAGTCTTCTTCCTGAAGATGTAGGTGACAGACTTGAAGGGTTGCAACTGGATGAGCACGTGAAAGATGCACCTCCAACATACGTCAAGGTATCCACTGCTACACCGATCGGAGACGTTGAAAATCAAAATGGAGCAAATCCTTTAGAAGAAGGAGATGCCCAAGAAGTAGTCGAAGCTCCTGACGCCAGACTTCTACAGCTCAGACACGTGAGGGATCATCCTAGAGATCAGATCATCGGAGATCCTCGTGACGGGGTCAGAACTCGACGAGGTACTATTAACGAGATTCTGCATCTTAGCTTCCTGTCACAGGTTGAGCCAAAGAAGTTCGACGAGGCCAACAAAGACGCTGCATGGATTTTGTCCATGCAAGATGAATTGCATCAGTTCGAAAGATGCAACGTTTGGACGCTTGTGCCCAGACCTCAAAAGCAGAATGTGATTGGCACCAAGTGGATCTTCAGAAACAAACTGGATGAACATGGTGTCATCATAAAGAACAAGGCCAGGCTAGTGGCTCAAGGTTACCGTCAGGAGGAGGGGATTGACTTTGACCAGACGTTTGCACCAGTTGCACGGCTCGAAGCTATCCGGCTATTCCTAGCTTATGCCTCCCACAAAGGATTCACAGTTTATCAGATGGACGTGAAATCAGCTTTCTTGAATGGAGATTTGAAAGAGGAAGTATACGTCGCTCAACCTCCAGGTTTTGTCAATCCTACTTATCCTAGTCATGTATATTTTCTTAATAAAGCACTATATGGCTTAAAACAAGCACCTCGAGCTTGGTATGAGACATTGTCTAGTTTTCTTCTTGAGAACAAATTCTCTAGAGGAAAAATAGACAAGACATTGTTTCTCAGGGAAGTCAAAGGCAAGATTTTGCTGGTGCAAATCTATGTTGACGACATTATATTTGGCTCAACGGACAACAATCTTTGCAAAAAGTTTTCCAAACTTATGCAAGGAAAGTTTGAAATGAGCAGTATGGGGAAGCTGAAGTACTTCTTGGGACTTCAAGTGAAACAGTCTGAGGATGGAATCTTCATCTCTCAGACGAAGTTCACAAATGAACTCCTCAAGAAATTCGGAATGGAGAATGCAACCTCTATGAGGACTCCAATGGGATCCACTATGTCTCTGGATAAGGATGAGAAAGGTAAACCTTTCGATGAAACCAAATACAGAAGCATCATTGGATCCCTGCTCTACCTTACTGCCAGTAGACCAGATATCATGTTCTCCACATGTGTTTGTGCCAGATATCAGGTGAACACTAAGGAATCTCATTATGTCGCTGCAAAGCGAATTCTTAGATACCTTAAAGGTACTCCCAATCTTGGCTTATGGTACCCGAGAAACAATGATGTCGAGCTAATAGGTTTTTCAGATGCTGATTTTGCAGGGAGTAGGGATGACAGGAAAAGCACTTCCGGGACGTGCCAATTCCTCGGAAGAAGGCTTATCTCCTGGAACAGCAAGAAGCAAAATTGTGTTGCAACCTCCACAGCAGAGTCTGAGTACATCTCGGCAGGGAGCTGTTGCGCACAACTTCTATGGATAAGGAACCAGTTAGCAGACTATGATCTTTAGTTCAAGGAAGTACCCATGTACTGCGACTCCTCAAGTGCAATTGCCATCGCACATAATCCAGTATCGCATAGCAGAACGAAGCATATTGAAGTGCGCTATCACTTCATTCGGGAGCACGTGGAGAACAAGGACATCTCTCTCTGCTATGTCCCCACGGACAAGCAGATTGCAGATATTTTCACAAAGCCCTTAGACGAGGCCAAGTTCAGTCTCTTCAAAACTGAATTGGGGATGCTCAACTATGAAGAATAAAGACTCCAGACGCTCCTGGCTCATGCCTCTAGAGGGAGCATCTGCCAGCATTTCAAGTGACAACATAAGTGCACGAACTGAGGGGGAGCATGGTGTCCGATGCACCAGACCCAAATTTGCAGAAGCCGAAAAGGGGGAGATTACCCTCTCGGCTAAGGCTAAGGTAGCTCAATGCTCTAGTTTGCTCTCAAGTAATGGGTAATGCTTATCCCTATCACCTCATCTTTAAGTTTCGGTTTTTCATTCCTATATGCTCTATTCACCTTAGCTTGTAGGGTTTAGGCTTCTTCAAATAGGGGGAGATTGTTGGGTATTGCATCCACAATGTACCTGATTTGAAGAAGCCCCTGTGCAAGCCAAGGTAAAAAGACAATGTATTTGATGAAATATTTCCAGTTGTACTTGCAGATATTCCATGCTAAGTACACACCAATGTCAGGGTGCAGTGGGTCAATATATACACGGGTCTGTGCAACGTAATCCCTCGTTGAGCAGATCAGTGTGTTGGACTACGTGTACTCTCTCTATTGAGGTGTACTTAATTTCAAGTACAGGGCTATGGTAAAGCAAGAGCAGACAAGGAGCAAGGATGGGCCAAAGACCAGCTCAAGGAAAGAAAGAGGAGAAATCACTCAAGTAAAAATCGACGAGAATCACTAAGTGATTCTCGCCGATTCGGCGAGAATCACTAGTGATTCTCGCCGAGTCGTCGAGAATCACTAGCTGATTCTCGCCGGTTGGAGCCGGCAGTTTCGTCACCGCCAGAAATTTCTCTAAGGTAGAATCGTCGAGAATCACTAAGTGATTCTCGCCGATTCGTCGAGAATGACTTTGCATTCTCGACGAATCGGCAAGAATCAAGTGTGATTCCCGCCGATTCTCCCCGGCTTCTGTATCTGTGCAGTCAGATTTTGGCTAAGCAGAAGTCGGCGAGAATCGTAAGTGATTCTCGCCGATTTGGCGAGAATCACCTACGATTCTCGCCGATTTTGACTTGGCAATTTTTCTGAAAGTTCTGGACCGGTCCAAGTTACCTGCAGCTGTTTGAACCGAACTTTGGTCCTTACTTTGGTGGGACCCACAACGGTCATCTTCTTGACCTACGGTATAAATACACTGTATTTGTGAACAGTAAAGAATGCGGATTTACGGTATTTCAAAAAGAACGAGCGGCCGACTACAAAACCCTAATCTCGCGATCTTGCTCCGCCGGTCATCTCCGCCGCTCGTACGGTTGTCGCCGCTGCTGATCTCAGGTTCTTCTAGATCTCCCGGTGACAGAAGCTTAGGCTAGCATAGCGTCTCAGTGTCTAACGAGAGATCCCTTGTCTCTTGATTCGTTGATCGGGAAAATCTTTCCCCTTCCGAATCGATCGAGACGATCGATCCTTGTGCGACCGTTGGAAGATCTTGCTTCCTTTGCTACGAAGTTTGAATCAAGTTGGCACTGCTGCTGCTCTCCGTCGCCGCTGCTGATTCCGAGAGCCTTGCCGCCGCCTCAAGCCGCCGCCGGTTTCGGGAAAGGTTCACTCCAAGTGAGATCTAGGGCTGAGCACTCTTCGTTGACTTCAAGAGCACGTCGTCAAACGAAGAGAGTCACCTTCTCTCCAAACGTTGTTTGTATCTCTTACAAGCTAGATTTTAATTTCCTTGTAACGGACCGTTTGGTCCCTAGTTGTTGGGCTGGGTGCAACCCGGATTGTGGGAGTGTTGACTCCTACGTGTGGAAGGGTTCCTTCCGTTAGTGCAAGGATTGGATTTCAATCCTGTTGGTGAAGTGACCGAGTCGTCCCGTATTGGGAGATAGGTCGAAGGGGGTAAGTGGACGTACCCAAATCGGGGAACCACTATATATTGTCTGTGTTCCTTGTGTGCTTGGCTGTTTTGTTTTCTTATGCAGGTAAAACTTTAATTCCGCAATTACGCTGCAGAGTCACCTAATCCCCCCCCATAGGTGAAGATAGTTGACACTAGGTGAACTTTTATGGTTCTATTTCAAAACTCACAAGTTAAATCGGACGCATAGAAGTGGGCTTCGCCTGCTTCCACGCAATCCATCAGCTCGGCGCTGCACCAACTACTCACGGCCCCTCGGAGCGCATAAGCAAAATCAACGCAACGCCATGCAGAAAAATCGTCAAGAAATCTGGCTAAGTCCAGAAGCATTGAGTGAAGGCAGTTCACTCAACGCCATGCAAAAAAATCGTCGACAGAACATAGTTTAGTCAGAGCTGCAGTATTGGTTGATATAGAATTCTGTCTAAGGACAGAAGCGTTGAGTGATGTCAACTCACTCAACGCCCATTCAACAGAAAATCTGTCTAAGAACAAAAGAGCTGAGTGAAGGCCATTCACTCAACGCCTCTTCAACAAAACAGGCTAAGACAGAAAGCGTTGAGTGAAGACAACTCACTCAACGCCTCCATATAGAGAAAATTAGCTAAGTCCAAATGCGTTGAGTGCTGAAGGTTCACTCAATGCCTAATCAGTTAGACCGCAAAAGTCTATATTCATTGATGTCAACTCTCTCAACACCTGGTGTTTGCAAAAAACTGACAAAGTGTTTTGGCATTGAGTGACAAACCTTCACTCAACAACTATACTGAATTGTCTGAATTTGACTAAGTCCACATGTGCTGACGTTAGCAGAAAATCAAATATCGCGGGAAGTGAACAGTACATGACAAATGGCGTTGCTTGCCTGTTGTACAGTATTTAATACAAAAAGTAGACCTGCAGCTACAAACTCCAGGTGGGCCCAATGCTCAAAGAGCTGTTGTACGGCGGGATAGAAAAGACGAGATCAAAGAAGAAGAATTTAACTTTTGCAAAGTGCTGAAATTGATCTTCTTCCTCTCGACTGAGTTGTAGAGCTTGGAGAAGTTGTTCATTCTTCTTATCTGAAAGTTCAAGAAAGATATTTGCTGATATTCTGATCTTCAACACCATGTTCAGAGAGTCCTCTCTGAGTTATAAGTTGCAGTATAAGCTAACCCTAGCTGCAGTGTCTTCACATCCCAAGCAGAACTACTCCCGAAGATACATTTCTAGAGCTGTGGAGAAAGAAAGATTGAGCAATCTCAGTTCAGGAAGAGATAGACACAGAGTTAATTTCTCTGGTGTCTTACATCAACATCAACCATTTCACCTTATATGATCTTAACAGATCTGAGTTGTAAGCCTAAATCATAAAGGCTGAGTGGTAGGGCCTGTGTGTCTGAGGTAGGATCCTTGTGTGGATCTGAGCTGTAGGGCTTTTGTGCCTGAGTTGTGGGATCTAGTTCAGATCTGAGGTAGAAGAGTTATTCTCTCTGAGTTGTAGGACTATCCTACCAACCTGAGCTGTAGGACTTTGAGAAAAGTCTGAGGTTGGTGATCTGTGGATCACTGAGCTATAAGAGCATTGCTTGATCTGCGTGATAGGGCCTTGGGCCTATGGTAGGACTTGGAGGAGTCGAGAGATCCTGAGGAATCTGAGTTGTATGCTCATTGAGTTGAGTTTGGAGAAGTTGCCTTATCTAACAATCTGTTAGAAAGGTGGGAGGGATAGTGGATGTACCCATAATCTGGGGAATCACTATAAATTGTTTGTGTTGATTGTATAATCTTGAAAGCTAACTTAACACAAATCACAACACACCAAAGAATAGAGAAAACTCAAAAAGACCTAAAAAACCTATTCACCACCCCCTAGGTGACTAGCTATTCTTGAGACTAAAGACTTTCAAGTGTTATCAGATGGAAGTTTCTCAAAAAGGACTTAATAATCTGAGTTAATCTCCAAATAGTAGCTAAAAATATCCTTATGGGTTTAGGAGAGAACCATAAGGAGTTGGGCTCCATGAAACTTCCAATCTACAGGAAGGAGAACTTTAGTATCTGGAAGGAAAGGGTCAGATTATTTATGGAAGCATTAGACTCCAAGATTTTCATCACTATACAGGAAGGACTCTTCATCCCCATGAAGGTTTCAGTTCTGGATGCCACTGTCCAGACACCTATGAAATATTCTAAGATGACCACGGATGAGATCATTCTGGATACCAAAGGTAAAAGGGCTGTAACGCCCTGAAACTCAAAAGGGTGAAGGGTGGCGTTTTGAGCCAAATCTGGGATTTGGTAGAGGTGACACGGTTTGGGACACGGGCGTATCCCAGGGCGTGTCGTGCTCGGGTTCGACGTTGGTTGCGTGGATGACGATTTTTGGGGTCAACGGTCGTCGGGGAGTGAACACGGCCTGGGACACGGGCGTGTCCCAGGGCGTATCAGTCACTCAAAGCTTTCCACTCAACGATTGTTGAGTGAGGGCGCACGACTTGAGCCCAGGCGTGTTTGGGTGGGACACGGGCGTGTGAAATTCGACACGGGCGTGTCGAATACCCGTGTCCTCCTCTGGTCAGTTGGCGAGTTGTGCTAAGATAGCTATACAACCTGGGACACGGGAGTGTCCCAGGGCATGTTTGGTACACGGCATGTGACACAGGCGTGTCACATGGCCGTGTCGTGCTCTGGTTGTTTTGGACCTGTGTCGTTGGAGGAACACGCCCAGTGACACGGGCGTGTACTGGATGACACGGGCGCGTCAAGTCTGACACAGGCGTGTCGAGTGCCCGTGTTCTTTTTGGGATGCAACGGTTTTGACGACGAATGAGTGACACGGACTTGGACACAGGCGTGTCGCAAGCCGTGTTCGGCCTAGATCTTGGATTTCAAGTCCAGATCGCAGCCGTTCGTTTCCTTGTTTTGAGATCCGACGGCTGATGGTTGCTTCTTAAGGGATATACCCGAGTTTAGGGTTTAGAAAACCTCATTTGCTTGGGTTCACTCTCTTTCTAAAATCTAGAGAGAGGAGAGAGCAAGGAGGAAGAAGGAGGGCTAGATTCGGTCACCGACGGAGTTTCATAGCTCCAAATCGCGAGCCGACTTCAGATCTACGAAGACAAGGAGATTGCGGTGCTTTTCATCCGCATATATTTCCATGGCGCCAAGGAAAAACGCTAGGGTAAAAATTCTCATCCTAGGACATATGAAGTCCTCTTTTCCTTTGCATATGAAGCTCTCTCCCGCGAGTGTGCGGTGAGTTTGTGGCGTTCCTTGGGGTGGACATGTAAAGTCACCCTTGTGTAGAGTCCGCATACGAGAACGGACATAATCATGATGTGTGAAGCCTACCCGGACAAGTTGGTCTGGATCAGTGATGTTGCATTGCATAAATGGTCGGAGAAGACTCCGTGCGAATGTTTATTTTTCGGGTTTTCTACGAGGTAGATTGCAATAGGGAGCCTTGGGGACTAACTCCAAGGTGCACCCGAAAAACTGGGCAAATGCGTGGTTTTGACGACTTGGTGGCCGGGGAGCCAACTTGAACATAACTAGGTTATGTGAACTATGTGATGGAAATAGGACTCAGGGAGTCTTGACCCGCGCATATGTCTTAAATTGACGTTGCAGTATGAGCACGGGTCAGGCAGAACCGTACCTGCTCTATGTCGTTCGGCGGATAGATGAGGGTCTTCAGCAGTCTATGGCTTAAATTGACGTGACCCATGCCAGGAAGACAAAATGCTCATAAGGTTGGCCGTCCAAGGGGCGGTGGTGAGATGGAAACGTCTATGGCTTAAATTGACGTGACGTTGGCCGGATCGCCGTGAATGTGCCCTGAGTGCACGGGGTGTGTGGTCGTGCGTGCCTACGTCTGTGATGAAGTGTGTTTACACTATACTGCTTGGTTATACAAACAAAGTGCAGGGAAAGTGCATCGCCGCCCCGAGTTGGGGGAGGAGTCGTTATAATTTGGTCAGCATGGCTGACCGTTGCTTTTGTTTTCCACCATGTAGTGGATTGTTTTTTGCAGGTGCTGCGGAGCCGAGCGGTAAATAGCGGGCTAAAGCCCAAGTTGCTGAGCCGGCCCTCGAAGGCCTAATTTTGAGCGTTTTCTTGTATTCTCATGTATGACCGGCCTGTGTGCCGAAGTTTGGAAGACACTTATATTTAAGCAAACTATTGTAAGGCCATAAGGCCAGTTCTTGTGTATTGAACATTCCTGTTGGTTTGAGTAGTGGACTTTCATGCTTGGCTGGGTTCTTTATTCTTTGCAACTTAATAAAAAGGCTTCCGCTAGATGCTCTGTGTAGGACGTTGTGAATGGTTGATTGGTTTCAATGAGTAACCCACCGGTCTGTCCGTGGTATATGGCGTCGGGCCCCGACCGGACCTACTACTATATGCTATGTGACAGATAGGGGTGTTATAATTTGGTATCAGACTACCGGTTTCGGTCAAGCTTAAATGAATTTGTGGATGAATTCACTTTAAGGGGTGGTGAGCACATGTGTGTGCGTCATCATTATAACATGAAAAGAACCCATGAATGTCCACTTTGGAATGAAAATACACATGTTTGAGGAACCTGCGTGTTCTTATAATTGCTTTTTGCAATGTTGTTTGGTTGTTTATCGGTGTTTTGTATGATTATAGGTGACCAGGAGTGGTGCTGGGCCGTCGAAACGACCAGTTTATGAGGCGAGCAACGCACCAAATGATGCGCCTGCAACACCTCCTTCAACCGAGACCATTCGATTGGTAGCGGAGGCTGTGTTTGCGATGATCAATGCGCAGCCTACGAGGCAAGTGCAGCAACCTGCTCCTGCTGTGGAGCAAGTATCACTCCAAGAGGCAGAGCCAAGGAGGGTGGAATAGGTGGTCCTGGAGCCAGTTTTGCCGAGGAGAGCAACGGAGAAGCAGCTGAAGCACGTGATGGGCTTCAATCCTCCTGTGTTCTCGGGGACCGGAACCCCAACTCAAGTAGAGGATTGGCTCTCTAGAGTTAATAGAGTGCTGACAGCTACTGAGACTGAAGAGTGGCAGAAGACCACGATTGTGACGTTCTTGCTGGACGGGGATGCAAGGCTATGGTGGGAAGGCTTGGAGATACACCATCTGAGGGGTAGGCAGTTGGCTGATGTCTCAATGGAGGAGTTTTCAAGGTTGTTCTTGGCTCGATACCTCCCCTCAGCTCAGAGGATTGCTTTGGAGAATGAATTCTAGAAGTTGGTTTAGGAAGACAGTATCGTGCACGAGTATCTCCATGAGTTTACTCGTTTAGGACGATACACAAGCTCTACCTTTGCTGATGAGGAGCGCAAGACGAACCGATTCTATGAAGGCTTGAGAGATGACTTGAGATTGTTACTTTCGGGGCCTATGGCGCAGGGTTTCATGACCTTGGTCAACTCGACCCAGTTCTTTGAAAAGGACATGAAGAACGTTCAGGCGAAGAAGGACTCCAGTGGCAAGAAATCGGAGTTCAAAGTGCCGACTACTTCAAAGTTTGGATATCGCAGGTTCTACAAGAAGGCTAGGACGTCGGGTCCAGCCCCTTCTTCAGGTGCCTCGGGGGCAACTTCCAACCGAACCCTGGGCACTTATTTTACTTGTGGAAAGACGGGGCATTTGCCTGTGATTATTGGAGCGGACGCCCGAAGTCCGAGAGGAAGCAAGGAGCCACATATGAAGAAAAGGGCAAGGCGGTGGAGTCAACCGCATCCCACTATGCTCCGACTCAACCGAGAGTCTATAATCTAAGCCAGCAGGAGGCCATCAAGCAAGCGGATGTGGTGATAGGTACGGTTTAATTTATAGCAAGTTAGCTTTAAATACTGTTACCTAGTGCTTGTTAGCTTAATACTGTTTGTATAGGCTTTGTTCTGATTGGCGATAGTCCGTCACGAGCATTATTCGATACGGGAGCTTCACACTCCTTTTTGTCCGAAAGTTTCATAACGCGCATCAGAGTCCCTTATTCGATGGCGAAGGACAAATTGGATGTGCTGCTGCCTAATGGGTGATCGATGCGCGCGGACAGAGTATGTGCCGTTAGGGTTCATATTGGAAGCCAAGAGTTCGACTTGCTAGTGTCGGTTCTGTCGCTAGTAGAGTTCGACGTCATCTTCGGTATAGACTGGCTTTCGGAGCAAGAGGCTTTTATTAATTGCAACCGTAAAGAGGTCAAGCTAAGTGTTGGGCAGGAGACAATATTGCGGGATTGAAGGGGTCAAGCAAGACGCTGATGTCTGCTCTTTAGGTGGTGAAGGCGGTTCGTTCTGAAGCAGAGCTGTTCTTCACGCTAGTGGAGGCTGTAAAGCCTAAGACCACTTTGGATGGTATCCCAGTGGTATGTGAGTACCCCGACGTGTTCCCAGGCGATCTTCCCGGAGTCTCACCGCAGCGAGAGATCGATTTCACGATCGAGCTAGTGCCATGTGCCAAAACTGTGTCACATTCTCCTTATAGGTTAGCGCCTAAAGAGATGACGGAGTTAAAGGTTCAACTAGAAGAGTTGATGGAGCAAGGGTATGTGCGTCCAAGCTCGTCTCCTTGGAGCGCACCGATCCTCTTTGTTAAGAAGAAGGACGGGAGCTTGCAGCTGTGTATCGACTACAGAGAGTTGAACAAGCTAATGGAAAAGAACAAATACCTGATCCTAAGGATTGATGATCTTTTTGATCAGTTAGTCGAGTCGTCGGTATATTCAAAGTTGGATCTGAAGTCCGGTTATTATCAACTAAGGATAAGGGAGAGTGATATCCCGAAGACAACATTCAGCACAAGGTATGGGCATTTCGAGTTCACGGTCATGCCGTTTGGGCTGACTAATGCGCCATCGGTGTTCATGGATCTGATGAACAGGACGTTCAGAGAGTACCTCGACCATTTTGTGATCGTCTTCATTGACGACATATTAGTGTACTCACAGTGTGAGGAAGACCACTTCAAGCATCTATATCTGGTGTTGGAGATGCTGAGGAGGAACGAACTATACGCAAAGTTCTCCAAGTGCAAGTTTTGGTTATCCTCAATGACATTCCTTGGGCATATAGTCAGTGGAGAAGGGATAGCGGTAGATCCGACGAAGACTGTTGCGATACGTGAGTGGCCTGTGTTGTCTTCGGTAGCGGAAGTCCGGAGTTTTCTTGGGCTTGCCGGCTATTACAAGCGCTTCGTAGAGAACTTCTCGCGGATAGTGCTACCTCTCACGAAGTTGACAAGGAAAGATCAGAAGTTCTTATGCACGTAGGAGTGCGTGCAGGCGTTTAAGGAGTTGAAGAGTCGGTTGACCACTACGCCAGTGCTATGTTCTCAAAGTGGGACCGAAGGCTTTGAGATTTATACTGATGCCTTAGGTAGAGGTTTGGGCTGCATACTGCTGCAGTATGGAAGTGTTAGTGCGTATGGATCGCATCAGCTGAAAGTGCACGAAAGGAATTATCCGGTCCACGACTTGGAGTTGGCGGCTGTAATATTTGCGCTTAAGTTATGGGGACATTATTTATACGGCGTAAAGGTCGATATTTATACCGACCATAAGAGCCTGAAGTACCTGTTGGATCAGAAGGATCTGAACATGAGGCAGCGGAGATGGATGGAGTTCCTGGGGGACTATACGTTCAAGATTCATTATGTACCCGGGAAAGGCAATCCAGTTGCAGATGCGTTGAGTCACAGGGCTCCCGCCCAATCCAACTGGTTGTCGGTTCATGATGAGAGGTTAATTCAGGAGTTGGAGGCGTTAGAGATCTGTTGTGTGGACAAGCAGACTAGCGCCAAAGCAATGTTGAACTGGACGGAAGTTCAGTATGACCTGGCTGATCGCATTCGGAAGGCTATGGAGTTGGATGGAACCAAGAAGGAGCTCATGTACGCAGCATTGGATGGGTCAAATTCCCAGTTTTCAGTTGAGGATGGGTTTTTAAAGAAGGGCAATCGATTGTGCGTTCCAAGCGGGGGAATTTACGGAGGAGTTGATGTACGAGGCTCATCATACCAAGTACTCAATCCACACAGGGAGCACAAAGATGTACCGGGACCCAAAGAAGTTGTTTTGGTGGCCAGGGCTCAAGAAGGATGTGGCACTATTTGTGGCTAAATGTCAAACTTGCGCCTTAGTAAAGGCGGAGTGCCAAAAGCCTGGGGGATTCTTTAAATCCTTGCCTATTCCGGAGTGGAAGTTCGACGACATTTCGATAGACTTTGTGCATGGCTTAGCAAGGTCGCAGAAGGGAAATGACGCCATCTGGGTGATCTATGAACCGGTTAACAAAAGTGTCGCACTTCATTCCGCATAGGAAGGATGATTCTGTGGAGAAACTGGCGAAGTTATATGTGGATAATATTGTGCGGCTTCACGGTGTGCCCCACAACATCGTAAGTGACCGAGACGGGCGGTTCACATCAAATGATTGGAGGTTGGTGCAACAGATGCTCGAAACTAAGTTGAAGTTCAACACAGCCTTCCATCCGCAGACGGATGGGCAGACCGAGAGGGTCAAAAGAACTATGGAAGACATGCTTCGCATGTGTGTTCTAGAATTCGGAAAGCATTGGGAATACCACCTGTATTTGGTGGAGTTTGCGTACACCAATAGCTACCAAACGAGTATTCAAATGGCGCCCTTCGAGGCCCTATATGGTAGAAAGTGCCGTACGCCGTTGTCATGGCTAGAAACGGGTGAGGCAAGGTTTTACAAAAAGCAAGAGGTGGAAAGCGCTACTTCTTTGGTGCGGATCATTCGAGAGCATTTTCTGATCGCTCAGGATAGACAAGCTAAGTACTACAATGCCAAGCATCAGAACGTGGATTTTCGCGGTTGGCGAATGGGTGTACTTGAAGATAAAGCCATTCAAGGGTGTTTCACGGGTACGACGCTTGAAGAAGCTGAGCCCGAGATACCTTGGACCATTTGAGATTCTGGAGCGGATCGACGAAGCGGCTTATCGTCTGAAGCTATCAGTGGAGTTGAGTGGTCTACACGATGTATTCCACATTTTAGTATTGCGGAAGGCGGTGCAAGAGCCTTCGCAGTTGATCGCAGTTGATCAAGTGCCAGTGGACGAAGGGTTGACGACTAGGGTCAAGCCCGTTCGTATTGAAGACTTTGAAGTTAAGCGACTCCGTAACATAGAGATCAGGTTGGTCAAGGTCCGGTGGGACAATTGCGGTCGGGAGGAGCTCTCTAGGGAACGGGAGCAAACCATGTTGGAGGAGTACCCAGAGTTATTTTGCTCAGGTACCGCTATTGGTTTTCTGTTTTCTTTCCTTTGGTAATTTCGTGGATGAAATTCTTTTAAGAAGGAGGGAGTTGTAATGCCCCGAAACTCAAAATGGTGACGAGTGGCGTTTTGAGCCAAATCTGGGATTTGGTAAAGGTGACACGGCCTGGGACACAGGCGTGTCGTGCTCAGGTTCGGCGTTGGTCGCGTGGATGACGATTTTTGGGGTCAATGGTCGTCGGGGAGTGAACATGGCCTGGGACACGGGCGTGTCCCAGGGCGTGTCAGTCACCCAAAGCTTTCCACTCAACGATCGTTGAGTGAGGGCGCACGGCCTGAGCTCAGGAGTGTTCGGGTGGGACACTGGCGTGTGAAATTCGACACGGGCATGTCGAATACCCGTGTCCTCCTCTGGTCAGTTGGCGAGTTATTCTAAGATAGCTACATGGCCTGGAACACAGGCGTGTCCCAGGGCGTGTCTGGTATACGACATGTGACACGGGCGTATCACATGGCCGTGTCGTGCTCTGGTTGTTTTTGACCTGTGTCGTTGGAGGAACATGCCCAGTGACATGGGCGTGTACTGGATGACACGAGCGTGTCAAGTCTAACACATGCGTGTTGAGTGCCCGTGTTCTTTTTGGGATGCAACGGTTTTGACGGCGAATGAGTGACACGGCCTTGGACACGGGCGTGTCGCAAGTCGTGTTCGACCCAGATCTTGGATTTCAAGTCCAGATCGCAGCCGTTCGTTTCCTTTTTTTGAGATCCGACGGCTAGGGGTAGCTTCCTCAGGGATATACCCGAGTTTAGGGTTTAGAAAACCTCATTTGCTTGTGTTCACTCTCTTTCTAAAATCTAGAGATAGGAGAGATAAAGGAGGAATAAGGAGGGTTAGATCCGGTCACCGGCTGAGTTTCGGAGCTCCAAATTACGAGCCGACTTCAGATCTACGGAGGCAAGGAGATTGCGGTGCTTTTCATCTGCATAGATTTCCATGGCGCCAAGGAAAAATGTTAGGGTAACGATTCTCATCCTAGGACATATGAAGTCCTCTTTTCTTTTGCATAGGAAGCCCTCTCCCGCGAGTGTGCGGTGAGTTTGTGGCTTTCCTTGGGGTAGATATGTAAAGTCCCCCTTGTGTAGAGTCCGCATACGAGAACAGACATAGGAATGATGTGTGAATCCTACCCGAACAAGTTTGTCTGGATCAGTGATGTTGCATTGCATAAATGGCCAGAGGAGACTCCGTGCGAATGTTTGTTTTTCGGGTTTTCTATGAGGTAGATGCAACATGGAGCCTTGGGGACTAACGCCAAGGTGCACCCGGAAAACTGGGCAAACGCGTGGTTTTACCGACTTGGTGGCCGGGGAGCCAACTTGAACACAACCGGGTTATGTGAACTGTGTGATGGAAATAGGACTCGGGGATTCTTGACCCGCGCATATGTCTTAAATTGACGTTGCGGTATGAGCACGGGTCAGGCAGAATCGTACCTACTCTGTGTCGTTCGACGGAACCGTTGGAATAGATGAGGGTCTTCGACGGTCTATGGCTTAAATTGACGTGACCCATGCCAGGAAGAAAAAATGCTCATAAGGGTGGCCGTCCAAGGGGCGGTGGTGAGATGGAAACGTCTATGGCTTAAATTGACGTGATGTTGGCCGGATCGCCGTGAATGTGTCCTGAGTGCACGGGGTGTGTGGCCGTACGTGCCTACGCCTGTAATGAAGTGTGTTTACACTATACTGCTTGGTTATACTAACAAAGTGCAGGGAAAGTGCATCTCTGCCCCGAGTTGGGGGCGGGGTCGTTATAATTTGGTTAGCATGGTTGACCGTTGCTTTTGTTTGCCACCATGCGGTGGATTGTTGCTTGCAGGTGCTGCAGAGCCGAAGCGGTAATTAGCGGGCTAAAGCCCAAGTTGTTGAGCCGGCCCTCGAAGGCCTAATTTTGAGTATTTTCTTGTATTCTCATGTATGACCGGCCTGTGTGCCGAAGTCTGGAAGACACTTATATTTGAGCAAACTATTGTAAGGCCATAAGACAAGTTCTTGTTGTATTGAACATTCCTGTTGGTTTGAGTAGTGGACATTCATGCTTGGCTGAGTTCTTTATTCTTTGCAACTTAATAAAAATACTTCCGCTAGATTCTCTGTGTAGGACGTTGTGAATGGTTGATTGGTTTCAATGAGTAATCCACCGGTCTGTCCGTGGTATATGGCGTCGGGCCCCGGTCGGACCTCCTGCTATATGCTATGTTGAAAGTGAGGGTAAGATCTACCTTTACTCTAGAGGGTGGGTGAATAGAGTATATTAAAATAATTTTCCAGATAAAAATTATTTGCAGTGGAAGACTTGATTTAAGTATAGGTGTAATGTGCTTACAGAAAATAAAACTAAGATAGCAAGAAAGCAAAAATCACAGCACACAGCAAAGCGAAAACACAGCAATCCAGAAGACACAAGGATCTATAGTGGTTCCCCAATCAACCTGGGTACATCCACTTTTTTACCACCCTAGGTAGGAATCCACTGCAGGAATAGTTGATCAGGTGTCCTGGGCACCAATGAGCTTTTGATAAGGTGCTCAAAAACCAAACCCAGTTTTTTTGATAAGGTGTCTTGCCACCACTGAGTTTTGACAAGGTCTCAGAAACCAACCACAAAACTTTTGAAGGGAGTTTTGAGAAACCCTTTTACAGCAGAATAAAGAAAGAAAGAAAAGAGTTTGTTGTTCTTCTCTGTCAACAGCCTAAGAGAAGACTAGTGGATGATGTTGTCAAAGCTCCCCCTGAGATCTGCAATTATTCAGGAAGAAGGCCTTTGTATAGGGTGATAGGTCTTCAGAAACATTAGATCTCTAGCAAGAGATGATTTCAGCAGTTGCTGAAATGTGATGTGTCTTGAGTATTTGATGAAGAAGCCTTTGAACACTTGAATCAAGAAGATCTTGAAGGAGTAGAATAGAAGTTTGATGATCTTCTTCACAGTATTATTCCTTGTGTTATGTATGAATTTTAACTCAGTAATCCTGTAGACTTGTGTCTCTTGAGTCTATTCCCAGAATTCTTGATTGATATCTCTTGTTCTATCTTTCTCAATTATTCTCTGGAGATATATCGAAACTCTGTCTTTTAGATAGCCGTTAATCAGTCATAAATGACTGCCTTAAATGACCTTTATCTCTGGAGGAAAGTCCTAAGAGACATTCCTTTTTGTCTTCCTTGAAACTTGCTCTAGATTAGTTTAAACGGCTATAGAATCCTTTGAAATAAATGCTGATAAATCTGATTGAATTCCATAACTAACTGAATTGGAATTCCTGAAATCGTCGATCTCTTCAGAAAAGCGTCGATCTGAGCTCGACTATCGTCGACCTGAGCTCAGAGACTAAAGCTAGACTAAAAAACAGAAATCGTCGATCTGAGCTCAACTATCGTCGACCTGAGCTCAGAGATTTGGATTATAGCTAGAGACAGAAACGTCGATCTGAGCTCGAAGATCGTCGAACCGAGTTCGACGACTCGTTGAACTGAGCTCAGAGATAGTCGAATTGAGTTGGACGTTTCGTCGACCTGAGCTCGACGAAAATTGTCCTAGTCTTCAGCACTTGAATTTTGATCTTAGAAGGTCTTGGGGGCAGCTTCCAAACCTAAGTTCTAACCCTTAAACTCATTCTAATTGACCTTTAAGACTATATAATAAGGTCAATTAATTTTCCTAAGAACATAGTGATCCTTGCCCAAATTAGTAATAGAGTGTTCCAACAATCTCCCCCTATTTGGGTTAGGATTACTATTTACATGACAAATAGGAAATAACAAGCATACAGGCAGAATTAAAAAGCAGAAACAACAAGCAGAAGAAAAGAATTTGCAGCAATGCAGAAGCACAGATAGAATCACAGCAGATAGTCAGAATTACATATATATTGTCAGCTTACACATTTACTTCTTTTCATTGCCCTTCTTGAATAAGATTTCTCTGTTAGGGTTGAGAGCTTACTTCTTGGATCTCATGTCATCAGCAGCACCTAAGGAGGTTTGAGATTTGGGTCTGGGAATAACAGCCTCTGGGTGCAGCTTCATATAGCTTTCTGGATCAAAGAATTTTCTTGATGAGTATCTTTCTAGTTCCTTCTTTCTTTGCTCAGATAAGGTTGTGATGTTTGAAGTGTCTTTTCCCTGTTCCCTTGCCTTCTTTATCTGATCCAAAGCAGCTAGTTCTTTCATTCTGGCAGTCCAAGATAGTGGATTATTTTCTGGATCTTCAAAAGGGATAGGAGGTTCATATCTATTCATTGTATCATCAGAAGGAGCAGTTCTTGAAGCAACAGTATCTTTCATCTTATAGGGGAAAGGAACAGAAGTTGAGTCAATGGATCCTTGTCCTTCCCTTTAATATGGATGTTGTCTAGATTGATCTTTGGAGTATACTTTATAATCTCTTTGCCTTCCTCTGTACTGACCTCTCCTTGATTGATAACCTCTATGTTGATATACTCTTGATTGAGATCTGTCATGAGATTGAGAGAAGCTTTGATTTGCAGCAGATGAGCTCTGAGAAGCAGAACCTCCACCAGTTCCTGTATCTGGAGGAGGAGGAGGAGGATTAAAATTAGAAGATCCTTTATCATACTTATCATACTTTCTCTTTTTCTTCATGGCCTTGAACTGGTTCTTTGAATATTGCATCCAGGGTTCAGAGATGGGGCAATCATGCAAAATATAGTATGGAATATCATTGTCATCTTTCACTTTCTCTGGAGGTACCCTCTTTAATGCCTTGCTTCTAGCTTTCCTCTTCCTTGCAATAGTTGCATAGGAGTCATCAGAATCAGTTTGGAATTTATCACTGTCTGAACTCTGAGGATTGTCATACAGTTCATCAATCCTTTTAATGTATTCCTTTTGTTGTTTTGATTGATTAGTAGAAATAACAGCAGCAGCAGTAGCAGTGACAGAAGCAGCACTAACAGATATAATAACAGTAGCAGGTTCTAGAATAACATCATCAGTATCCACAACATCAACAGAATGAATACTTTCCACAGCCTTGAATGACTTGATGTATGAAGAAATTTGGCTGGGCTCACAGCTGGCACTAGGCACAATGGACTTAGTGAGATCTTCAACTTCAACTTGACCTGTCAAGTTAGAACTGGAATTGAAGCTGTAACTGGAATCTCTGGCAGGAAATCTTCTGAGGAAGTCACCATCTCTTCTTCATGAGGCATCTCCCCCTGCCTAGATTCAGTATACACTGGATCAAGGCACCCCACCGAAGGGACTGCCTGAGGAGGAGAAAGGGAAGAGAGCCTGGCAGATAACTCCTGGATGGATTTCAGGAGTGGAGCCATGGAGGTCTCCAGCAGGACTGTTAGCCTGGGAGCCAACATCCCATACAGCCTATCTGCTAGGGCAGGAAGGTCTACTTGCTTAAGTGAAACCTGAGTAGAGGTAGAGGAGAGAGTGATAGAGATTGGTGTAGAAGGGGCTGCAGAAGTAGAAATAGAAGATGTGGATGGTAGGATGGATGGTTGAGAGATTGGAATGGTGGCGATGGAAGTTATTGGAGTGGAAATGGATGGGGTGAAGGATGGTTGTGTAAGAATGTCTTGGAGTAGTTGTTGATAGGAGGTAGAGGATGATGGGAGATCAAGAGGTGAGGAATGGGAATCATCCAGAAGACTGAAGGATGGAATGGATGAGTCAATATCCAGTGGTGGATAATAGTGTAGGGGATGGAAAAGGTCTACAGAAGTTGCTGGTGGTGGTGGCGAAGAAGTTGAGAGTGGAGATGAAATGGTGATGGGGGAGGAGATAGAGGTAGTGATGGTGGATGAGGTAGTGGTTGAAGAAACAATGGGTGGAGATGAGGAGGAGGCAGACATCTCTTCTAATGAGGAAGTTGCCTGTGGGGAAGTGACCTGAACAGTCCTGGTGCCTGAAGATGAGATAGCTACAGAAGCTCTGCTTGGTTTTACAATCTGCCTGTCCCATTTACCAAATAGGGCACAAGACAACCTCTTAGAGGCATTAATGTGCATCCCACTGGTGATAACTTGACAAAATGAAGTTATCTTGTGCGTCAATTCACCTCATTTTGACTAATTTATTTGCAAAATTTCAATCAAAAGCATGTGTAAATGAGTAGATTATCTTTTGTGCGAGAATTTACATATTATTAATATTTTAACTTATTTTTATGATAGGGAACGATGATGAAATCACTTGCATGGCCAAAAGGAAGCATAAACAACATCCAGAAACCTATTAAGATCAGTCTGCAGTTTATTGGGAGCAGTTTTTGAGTGTAGGAAGCAGAAAACAGAATTTGTTGCAACAAATAAAAATTTGTTGCAACAAACCTGCGAATTTGAATTTTCAAATTCCGAAAATAATTCAAATTTGGAAGTTTTAAATATGAAAGGAGGCTTCCTTTCATAATTTCTTGAAATCCTTTGAGGCCCCATTACCATATAAGAGGGGATTTAAAGATCTTTTAACAATCTTTGTCATTTTTGGAGAGGAGGGAAGTTAGGGTTCTTGGCGGTGGAGAAGCGGATTCCGATCGTGAAAAAGGGTAAATCTGAACTTTTGAAGGCATGAACTGTAAGATCTTTATAGTTTTGTGTGCTTCTTTTCTCTCTATGAACAAATCTCTCCAAGTCTTGTATAAGGAGAGTACTATGTGTGTTTTTATTGTGGAATTCTCTTGGTTGTTGCAAGGTTTTTGATGATTTATCATATTGTGAACTTATGAATTTATTTATGAGATTTTTAGCCTTTGTATTCATCTAATATTTTGTTGCGAGAATCGAGAGAAGAGCGACGTAATATTGGTTTGACAGCTATTTTTTGCACCACAAGAATCGAGAGAGGAGTGGTGTAAAACGCTTAATTAAAGATTTCTACTTTTGCGTTGTATTTCGAGATTTGAGAGAGGAGAAGTGCAATCGCTCATTCGTTCACTTTAGTTTAGAGGAGAGGAGGAGACTCCCTCCTTTTGCTAGCGATCCATTTTTTATGTTAAGCAATATTCTTCATTTCTCTTAAGTTAGAGATAACTAAAAGAATTTAGGATGTTGGGATTTTCGAGATTCGAGAGAGGAGGATTTCTTCTATAAAAATCGCCGTATGATATTTCATTCAACACTCTTGACTAATATCATTTCAACGCACCATTTAGACGCACATAGAAAATCTAAATACAAGACTATTTCTTCCCAATTTGATAAAAGTATTTTTAAGCTTTTTATTAGTCTACTTAGTTTAATTCTTAGTTAAAAATCTTGATTAGTTTGTAAAAGAATCATCTATTTTGACTTGTTTGGATTTAAAGAATGGTGTAGCTAGTAATTGCGAGCTTTAGGTTAACCACTTCTCCGTGGGAACGATCACACTCACATTTTATTACTTGTTACGACACGTACACTTGCGGCAATACGCATAGATCATTTCTCGCGTATCAAGTTTTTGGCGCCGTTGCCGGGGATGTGCTATTAATCTATTGTTTATTTTCTTGCAATATTAGTAAACCCTAGTATTTGGAGGTCAAACTTAGTTTTGTTGTACTTTAAGTTATTTGTAGTTTTTTTATTGTTATTGTCTGCTCTGTTAGTGCATGTCCAGATTTCAGTCCACTGAATTATTGCCATTAAACTTAGAGATTGAACAGGCGTGTAGGAGAAATCGTAAGACTTTTCGTTTAGAACAAATCCAATCTTCAACTATGAATCCAAACGATAATCATCAGGAAGGTCAGGATTTAGGAGGTCAGGTATAACACAATGGGCATCCTGTCGAGCAAAGGAGAATGTGTCGTGATTACAACATGCCTCTACAGGGAGGGTTGCAATTTAGTATCGCTAGGCCTGCAATCGAGGCCAACAATTTTAAAATTGATTATGTTGTCATGCAACTCGTTCAAAATAGTAAATTTGGTGGCCTTAATCATGAAGACCCCAATTCTCATTTGAGAATGTTCATAGAAATCTGTGATACGTTCAAGATTAATGGAGTTTCAGAAGAAGCCATTAAATTGCGTCTGTTTCCTTTCTCGCTAGAGGGGAGGGCAAAGGATTGGCTAAATTCTCTACCCAATGGATCTATTACCACTTGGGCATTCTTGATGGAAAAATTTTTAGCCAAATACTTTCCCCCATCTAAAACGGCTAAGTTGAAGCGAGATATATCAACTTTTATGCAAGGAAATGGAGAGACCCTCTACGATGCTTGGGAACGTTTCAAAGAGTTACTGCGTAAGTGTCCCCACCATGGCTTAGCCATCCACCAACAAGTTTGGACCTTCTACAATGGTTCTCCAAACATCCACCATGATTCAAGTTGATGGAGCCGCGGGAGGGTCACTCATGAATAAATACCCAGAAGATGCCTATGCAATATTAGAGAATTTATCCTCTAATATTTATCAACTTGTTGATCGGCAAGGGCCTTCTTCTTCTACTGCAGGGTTATACCAAGTGGACCAATTAACCTCATTTGCGGCTGAAATGACTTCACAATTTAATTCAATAAATAAAAGGTTAGACGCCTTGACGTTAAACCAAAGTCAATATCTCCCACAGGTTAATAATATTGTTACTCCCCCGTCCACCGCTAGTCCTACTTTAACCATTGAACAACTTATAGGACATAACGAAGACGCTAACTATATAGGAGGGCAGTACAAACAAGGTCATAACACCTACTCGAATAATTATAATCCGGAATGGAGAAACCATCCCAATCTGTCATGGAAGAATAATTCTGGGTCTACTCCTTCGCACTTATTCAACCACAATTCCAACCACAATTCCAACCACCCTCACTGACATCACAATCCTAATCAAGCGGGACCTTCGCGGAAATTATCCGATGAAGTCATCTTAGAGTCCATGAAGAATAACGAAGCACGTTTTTCTAGTTTAGAAGGATCCACGCGCTTAATTGAAACACAATTGGGGCAAATTGCATCCGCACTTAATACTAGAGCTCTAGGGACAGTACCAACCGATACAACGCCTAATCCTAAGGGTGATAACCAACATTGTAAGGCTATTATATTGCAGAGTGGAAAAGAGTTGGTGAGTGGCTATAATAATATTCCAATGGAAGCTAATACTGATCAAGGAGAAGTAGAGAGTAAAAAAATTCATGAACCCGCTAGAGAGTTGAATTTTGAACCTACTAAGAGTGTAGATGAAGAGTTAGAAGAAGTAAAAGAGAATAAGAAAGACAAGAATGTAGAGGTGCCTGCTAAGGATAAAAAAATAATTACCTACCCGCCACCTCCATTCCCTCAAAGACTTAGGAAGAGTAAGCTAGATCACCAATTCCAGAAATTCATAGAAATTTTTAAGAAACTTCAAATTAATATCCCATTTGCTGAAGCCTTAGAGAAAATGCCCAGTTACGTCAAATTTATGAAAGATATTTTAAATAAAAAGAGAAAATTTGGCACGAATGAAACTGTGGCATTGACTCATGAGTGTAGTGCAATCCTTCAAAAGAAACTTCCACCCAAACTGAAAGATCCAGGAAGTTTCACGATTCCATGCTCTATTGGGTACCAATTTGAAGGAAAAGCTTTGTGTGATCTCGGGGCAAGTATAAATTTGATGCCACTTTCGATTTACCGAAAGTTAGGTTTGGGGGACATTTCTAAAACTTCATTAACATTACAACTAGCTGACAAGTCACTTACTTTTCCTAAGGGTATAGTAGAAGATGTACTTGTCAAGGTGGACAAGTTTATCTTTCCGGCGGACATTGTATTTTTGGATATGGAAAAAGACAAGGAGATCCCACTAATTGTAGGGAGACCCTTTTTAGCAACTAGAAAAACTTTAATAGATGTCCATAAAGGGGAGTTTACCATGAGAGTCAACGATGAACAAATTACTTTTAACATTCTTAAGGCCATGAAATTCCCTAGTGAGAAGGAAGACGTGATGGAGGTGGTTAACAGTATTTCACTCTATGATTGTGAGCAAAATAGTGGGTGGCATGATTCGAATATAAACGAGGAGATTGGAATTTTGATGGATGAGGTAGAAGTTGAGAAAGTGGAATCTGATGAGGTTAGGAATGAAGAAGTAGAATCTACTGAAAGAGAGAGTGGAGAGTGTTTTCAAGTGTGTGAGAATCGATTGGTGTCGCTTCATAGGTCGGAGCCCCTAGATATGACTGAGCGGTCTTTAACGGACAAACCCTCTACGGTTTGCCCGCCCGTCTTAGAGTTAAAACCGCTTCCTGAGAATTTGTCCTACGCATATCTAGGAGATAATGATACACTACCGGTAATAGTGAACTCTAGACTGCTACCAGAGCAGCATGACAGACTGTTGGTCATTTTGAAGAAATATAAGTTAGCCATAGGGTGGACAATAGCCAATATCCGAGGGATTAGTCCTTCCTTGTGTATGCACAAGATCCTTTTAGAGGAATCTTGTAAGGGATCCATTGAGCCTCAGCGCCGCCTTAGCCCTCCTATGAAGGAGGTGGTCAAAAAAGAGATCATTAAGTGGTTGGATGCAGGAATCATTTACCCTATATCCGATAGTTCATGGGTGTCACCCATCCACTGTGTACCTAAGAAAGGAGGGACGACCGTAGTTAGGAATGACAAGAACGAATAAGTCCCCACAAGAACAATCACAGAATGGCGTATCTGTATCGACTATCGTAGATTAAATAAGGCGACTAGGAAGGATCACTACCCGTTACCATTCATAGATCAGATTCTAGATAGACTAGCTGGAAATGAATTTTATTGTTTTTTAGATGGATATTCCGGCTACAATCAAATAACGATTGATCCGGACGATCAGGAAAAGACAGCGTTCACGTGTCCCTTCGGTATATTCGTATTTAGGAGGATGCCATTTGGGCTATGCAATGCGCCGGCCACATTCCAACGTTGCATAATTGCAATAATGATGAATCTTTTAGAACAAGGCATGGATCCTATGGACTATGGCATAGAGGTCTTCATGTATAATTTTTTCATCTTTGGAAGAACATTCAATGCTTGCTTGGTGTGTTTGGAGAAAGTGCTTGCCCGTTATGTGGAAACCAACCTAGTGCTGAACTGGGAAAAATGTCAATTTATGGTGCAGGAAGGCATTGTTCTTGGACACCGAGTATCAAGAGACGGATTGGAAGTGGATAGGGCAAAGGTTGAGGTGATCGAAAAATTACCTCCGCCCAAAAATATAAAAGCGTTAAGAAGTTTTTTAGGACATGCGGGATTCTACCGAAGGTTCGTTAAAGACTTTGCCAAAATCGCCAAGCCTTTAAGTGAGTTATTAGGAAATGACATGAAATTTGATTTTAATGATGAGTGTTTGAATGCGTTCAATCAATTAAAGACACGACTGATTACGGCACCGATTATTGTGGCCCCCGATTGGGAAAAACCCTTTGTATTGATGTGCGATGCAAGCGACTACGCCGTTGGGGCTGTTTTGGGGCAAATGAGGGAGAAGATCTTTTATACTATAGCCTACGCTAGTAAGACCTTAATAGAGGCGCAAATAAATTATACCACGACCGAAAAAGAGCTACTAGCTATAGTGTTTGCATTTGAGAAGTTTAGGTCTTATCTTCTTTGCACCAAAGTGATAGCATTCATCGACCACACAGCTATCCACTATCTTATGGAAAAGAAGGATGCTAAGCCTCGATTGATTTGATGTGTGTTACTGCTGCAGGAGTTTGATCTAGAAATTAAGGATCGGAAGGGAGTAGATAATCCGGTGGCGGATCATCTTTCTAGGATTGATTGTTCTAATCCGTTATCGCGTTCAGAGATTGATGAAAGGTTTCCTGACGAGTGGGTATTGGTCGTGACCGAACAATGCATACCTTGGTATGCAGACTACGTGAATTATATTGTTAGTAGAGTCTTTCCACCCGACTTATCATATCAACAAAAGAAGAGGTTTTTACATCAAGTACGCTCGTATTTATTGGATGAGCCATTCTTGTTTAGAATTGGGGCAGATGGGGTTGTTAGACGTTGCATTACGGAGGAGGAAATGAAAGACATATTGAACAAATGTCACAACTCTCCTTATGGAGGTCATTTTAAGGGGGATAGAACGACAATGAAGGTCTTAGGAGCGGGGTTCTATTGGCAGACTCTATTCCGAGATGCTAAAGGATTTGTAATTCAATGTGACCGGTGCCAAAGAAATGAAAACATTAAGAAGAACGACTCCATGCCAATGAACACAATCTTAGAAGTTGAACTTTTTGATGTTTGGGGATTAGACTTTATGGGACCTTTCGTGAACTCGAACGGTAATATGTTTATCCTTCTTGCCGTAGACTACGTTTCTAAGTGGGTCGAAGCCATAGCCACCGCTAAAAATGATGCCAAAGTGGTTTTACACTTCCTAAAGAATTATATATTCAATCGTTTTGGCACACCTAGAGCTATCATTAGTGATGGAGGTAGTCACTTCTGTAACAATTCATTCGCTACGTTATTGAGAAAATATGGCGTCACTCACAAGGTAGCGTTAACGTATCATCCTAAAACAAATGGTCTAGCGGAAGTGTCTAACCGGGAGATAAAAGAAATTCTTGCAAAGACGGTTAGCTTTAATTGTAAGGATTGGTCTCAAAAGCTTAACGATGCCTTATGGGCTTACCGGACTGTATATAAGACTCCTATTGGTTTGACCCCTTATAGGCTAGTATATGGGAAAGCTTGTCATCTACCCCTTGAATTAGAACATCGAGCGTTTAGGGCCATTAAGAAGTTAAATTATGATTTTAAAAATGCAAGTGAGAAGAGACTTCTACAACTCAATGAGCTAGAGGAATTAAGGATGAATGCGTATGAAAGTGCGAGGATTTATAAGGAACAGACTAAGAAATGGCATGACCAACGTTTGAGCGGAAAACGATTCGAACCCAGGCAATTGGTATTACTATTTAACTCCCGTTTGAAAATTTTTCCCGGAAAACTTAAGAGTCGTTGGCCGGGACCAATTCGAGTCAAGGAAGTCCATCCGTACGGAGCGATCACCATAGAAAATGAAAAGGATGGTTCTGAATTTAATGTTAGTGGAGAACGCTTGAAAATCTTTCGATGCGATGACAATGAACGACTGGTGTCGTTCATTACGTTGAAATGATAAAATCGTGGAGTCGGCAAAGTCCTGCCGGGACTTGAAATCAGGCGCTGCTTGGGAGGCAACACAATTTTTAGTTGCATTTTTGATTATTTTTATAATTATTTTTATTTATTTGAAGAGAAATTAATTTCAAAATTTATATATATATATATATATATATATATATATATAATAAAATAAAAAAAATGAAAAATTAGAGCAAAAGGGCCCCGCCTGTAGTGTTTAAGGCAGTAAAAATTTTGTTGCAACATGTTGCAACAATATTTTTACTGCCAATTCTGCGCTATCCGTGGTTTCGGCCGGTTCAGCATGACAAGGTTTTTTTTTCCGGTTCAACATTTTAATATAAGGATTACAGCCGGTCTAGCTAAACCGGTCTGCTCCATTTATTTTGACCGGGTTAGGGGGTCAACTTTTTCTTAATAAATACAGAAATAAAAAAGATCCACCTAACCCTCAGCTTTGAAAACCCTGGTACAGTTTCTCCTCCCTCATACCCGACTCACTCCCAAATCGTTGTTAGGGCAGGCCCCGATCCCCCTCTTTCTACCCACGCAGCCGTCTCCCTCTTCCTGTCATCTCCAGAAGCCCTCGACTAAGGTGCAACTGCGAGCGGCGCCGACAGAAGCGGCGCTACGTCGGCGGCTCTACCGAGAGTTTACAACGGGACGCGGCGGTTCCTGAGCGGCAGTTCCTGGGCGGCAGACGGGCGAGATTCAGAGTGGGGGCGACGACTTTGACCCTGCCAGTGCAGGAAAACGCCGATGAGTTCATCGCGCAGAGCAGCGGGCTGCGTCCATGACGTCGGTCTCTCCGGATTCTGGAAGAGTTGAGCCTTTCTCTTCCACCATCCTCGTGCGGGGTAGAAACAACGATCGTGAACTCTTCCAGTTGCTTGCTTCCAATAGGCGGGCTTCGCACTTCGATGTTCCCGATTGTGATTCTTAGGGCAAAATCATGATCGTTAATTTAAAGTTGTGCAACCCCTGATCATTGTAAGTGATCTTGAAGCTTATTCCTGATTCTCTACACCTGTACATTAGGACTCTTCTCATTTGAATTCTTGTCCAGCCACTACCCCGATCATTTTCCTGGAGGTGTCATCCACACAGTATAAGGGAGGTGAAGTCCACACAGTTTTTAGGATTTCAATTCTGTTCTCAAGCCGGATTCCATAACCTTTCTCTGGTGCAATGTCAAGTCATCAAGCCAAGGGGAAGGGGAAGGCGCCAACAAATATGTCAATTAGCAAAGAGAATAGGTTTGGGAACGAGGAAGCTAAAAATCATTATGAGATTCTCAAATTAAAGTGTGCCATATACGAGTGAGGAGCTTCAGTTGCTTGGGTTATTTGGACTTAATATTTTGCTACTCTGGGTGGGTTGATAGTTTTATTAGTATTTTGTTATGATTTTGGACAGATATGCGCTATTGGTTTAAATTTTGCCTGACATGCTGATATTTTGCGACTATGGGTTTATTCTAATATGACACGTGACTCAGTTTGTAGCTTTTTGTATCTTTCATCCGTTTTGCATTTTCGGACTGCAGTTCTATGTTATTGGATATTCCTTCATTCTACATAATGATTATTGCCTCTGCTGTGTCAAGTTATGATTTTGTACTAGTTATTTAACAATTCTTGTTTGCTGGAACTAGATCTTTTTAAAGACGTATTTGAGGAAGGAATTAACTCACTGCCACTAGCTTATGTGAATGGCCATACTACATTGATAATGCTATTTCTAATCTAAAACTTGGCGATTAGTTCTTTCGCCGTTTTGTCTATATTTCTGCAGGACATCTCTGAGCTTCCAGTGTTGCTTAATTGTTGAACCGTAACTATGAATTAACACAAGAAGATGAACGTATGAGAGGGATTGACACTTTGGTCGGCATACTTCAGAGGAGTATTATGTTTCAATGGAAATCATTTTAAATATTTTACAACATTTGTCACACCACCTGTTTCACCCAACTCACTTTAATTTTAAAGACAATCTTTGCTAGAGACTAGCAACAATTTAGGTGTGAGGGTGTGAAGTTACCTTCACCGAATCAGTAGTGAATAACCTAGTAACTCTTTATTGCAATTGCTTTGCTCTTAGTTCATTTTTTGCAACTTTTTATGATTAGTAGATTTATCAAAACCTAAAAAATTTGACTTTGCTTTTGTCATTAGTAAGATATATTATAGCTCCATTTTTGATTTCCCCATGCACTATATTCCTTAAGAAAATTTGTGTCCGACAAAAGAATTTCATTATTTCTAAATATAAAGGGGAAGAGATGAATAAGAACTGAGTCGATGATATAGGCTTAAACATGGAGTCTAAGTAGTTATTTGAAAATATCACTGATATATCTTTGTGTTTGAGTCTATCCTTTTGGGATTCAACTTACTCATGAAAATAATCTCTTACACCGATACTAGTCATTTCTTAATAAATGTTCCTACTCTGGGTGTTTTTCTTATATAAAAAATTCATTGAGGAAAAAATGTCATAGTGATATGTGGCCCGAGTATGTGTACACCAACTTGGAATGATCCCAATTATGACATTAAGTAAAATTTTTTTTTTGGTTAAGATGCCTTAGTGATATGCGGCCTAGGTATGTATACACATATCTGGAATGATCCCAACTATGCGCATAAAAAAATGAGAAAAAAAATTATGTAGAGGTCATAGTGATATGCGGCCTAAGTGTGTGTACACCCACTCGGAATGATCCCAACTATGAACATAAAAATTATATTTGTACATGAGAGGTAAACCCCAGTGTATGGAGCAGAGTTAAGAATTTTAACTAGGAAGGTGTCTTGTTACCATCTAATCAAATTTATAGCCAAACCAGAACTCATCACATTGCATACCCTTACAATTTATCCTACACTGCTAAAATCTTGTTCAAGCAACTCAATGTCTTGATTTATTGTCATCATCACCCATCTATGTGGAAATTTAATGAATCAAGTTGTTTGGAAGTAGATAATTTTAAGGAATATCACACACAACATTAGGAAATTGTTATGGAGCTTTATTCGTTATCGAACTAATGAATTTTCGCAAGTTTGAAATTTTAGGTGATTGACACTTTCACTAATCTATAAAAAGTTTTCAAGAGTAAGGTCATTTGGAACATGTTTGTGGCAGGTGTTCACTCACTCAATGGTGTGTAAAGTTTTATCTTTGCTAGGGACTAGCAAATGTTCAGGTGTGAGGGTGTGATAACTTCACAAAATGAAGTTATCTTGTGCTTCAATTCGCCTCGTTTTGACCAATTTATTTCCAAAATTTCAATCAAAAGCATGTGTAAATGAGTAGATTATCTTTTATACGAGAATTTACATATTATTAATATTTTAACTTATTTTTATGATAGGGAACGATGATGAAATCACTTGCATGGCCAAAAGGAAGTATAAACAACATCCAGAAACCTATTAAGATCAGTCTGCAGTTTATTGGGAGCAGTTTTTGAGTGTAGGAAGCAGAAAACAAAATTTGTTGCAACAAATAAAAATTTGTTGCAACAAACCTGTGAATTTGAATTTTCAAATTCCGGAAATAATTGAAATTTAGAAGTTTTAAATATGAAAAGAGGCTTCCTTTCATAATTTATGGAAATCTTTTGAGGGCCCATTACCATATAAGAGGGGATTTAAAGATCTTTTAATAATCTTTGTCATTTTTGGAGAGAAGGAGGGAAGTTAGGGTTCTTGGCGGTGGAGAAGAGGATTCCAGCCATGAAAAAGGATAGATCTGAACTTTTGAAGGCATGATTTATAAGATCTTTATAGTTTTGTGTGTTCCTTTTCTCTCTATGAACTAATCTCTCCAAGTCTTGTATAAGCAGAGTACTATGTGTGTTTTTATGGTGGAATTCTCTTGGTTGTTGCAAGTTGTTTGATGATTTATCATATTATGAACTTATGAATTTATTTATGAGATTTTTGGCCTTTGTCTTCATCTAATATTTCGTTGCGAGAATCGAGAGAAGAGCGACGTAATATTGGTTTGACGGCTATTTTTTTTGCACCACAAGAATCGAGAGAGGAGTGGTGTAAAACGCTTAATCAAAGATTTCTACTTTTGTATTGTATTTCGAGATTCGAGAGAGGAGAAATGCAATCGCTCATTCGTTCACTTTAGTTTAGAGGAGAGGAGGAGACTCCCTCCTTTTGCTAGCGATCCGATTTTTATGTTAAGCAATATTCTTCATTTCTCTTAAGTTAGAGATAACTTTGAGAATTTAGGATGTTGGGATTTCCGAGATTCGAGAGAGGAGGATTTCTTCTATAAAAATTGCCGTATGATATTTCATTCAACACTCTTGACTAATATCATTTCAACGCACCATTTAGACGCACATAGGAAATCTAAATACAAGACTATTTCTTCCCAATTTGATAAAAGTATTTTTCAAGCTTTTTATTAGTCTACTTAGTTTAATTCTTAGTTAAAAATTTTGATTAGTTTGTAAAAGAATCATCTATTTTGACTTGTTTGGATTTAAAGAACGATATAGCTAGTAATTGCGAGCTTTAGGTTAACCACTTCTCCATGGGAACGATCACACTCACATTTTATTACTTGTTACGACACATGCACTTGCGGCAATATGCATAGATCATTTCCTGCGTATCAACTGGACACAAGCAACTGAGGGCATCTGTTATGCAAAAAAATCCCTAGAATCCTCCCAAAATTAACAAACTTCTTATTCACCTTTTTCTTGATTAAATCAAAGAAAATCTCTCCCCAATTGAGATGCTTCTTATCCACTAAAGCAGCCATCAAACAGAATTGATACCTTGAAATGGTATCATGAGCAGAATGCTTAGCTAAAACCACTTTTCCAACAACATCATCTAAAAATCTATATTCAATTGACAGATTCTTCTTAAGCAGCTTGTTAGGGTTTGCTGCAGAGTGACCCATTCTATCAAGCATACTTGCAAACTCTTCTCCAGATAACTCAACAGAATCGTTTCCAGTGATCAATTGTAAAACGTCGGTCAGGAGGGCAGGGGTTAGGGATACCTTTGTCCCGGATATAGTACCAACCACAGTATTCTAATCCAAATTATGAGTCATGTACACCCATTCTTTGATCTCATCGGCATCAAGTTTCATCCTTATGGTCATAATATGCACCAACTGCTGTTCTTTGAATAAGTCGAGAATGTCTTTGAATATCTGGTCACTACCGTCAAAGGAATCCATATCGATGTCGAATCCAGTATTGAATTTCATTACGGCAAGAACTGCAACAGAAACAGCCATTGTATACCTGCAAAAACGAGCAAACGAGACCAAGTGTAGAGAAGTTTGGAGGGAAAGAAAAGTTTTGCAGAGAGTATGAATGCGCAAAGGAGAACGACGACCGAAAAATGAGTTTTATATTAGGGTTCGACGCAGAAAAGGAAAGATCGTTGAACTCCATTCGACGATCTGGGCTTCTAAAGGAATCTGAAGAGTCTTCAACATCATCGATCTCCGTTCGACGATATTGGAGAGCGTCGAGCTCCGCTCGACGATCTCTGACCGGAAGAGATAGCTTAACACTATCTAGAAAGCACTGAACTCCGTTCGACGTTTTCTGAGAACGTCGACCTTCGTTCGACGATCTTGGGGAAAAACGTCGAGCGCAGTTCAGAGAACAGAAACAACTTATAGACACTAGAAAAATCAAGTTTTTAGCCTAGTCTTGGTCAATTTTAGGGTTTTAAAATCTTGGATCTTAATTTAAACTTCCTCCATCTAACATTCCTAACTGATTCAGGAAGAAAGTGTGTTTCTTTTCATCCAATGATTTGGTGAAAATATCTCCCCTTTGCAAATCAGTTGTGATATATTGAAGTTCAATTTTATTCTTCTCAACATTATCCCTTAAAAAGTGATGCCTAATCTTTATATGTTTTGTCCTACTATGGAGGACTGGATTTTGTGCTATAGAAATAGCACTGGTGTTATCACAAAATATTTTTGACTTTTCTAAGTTGTAACCATAGTCTAGGAGCTGGTTTTGAATCCATAAAATCTATGAGCAACAACTACCTGCTGCCATGTATTCAGCTTCAACAGTTGAAGTGGACACATATGTTTGTTTCTTACAAAACCAAGAGACAAGTCTGCCACCAAGAAACTGGCAAGTTCCACTGGTGCTTTTCCTGTCTACTCTACATCCAGCATAATCAGCATCTTAAAATCCAGTTAATTCAAATCCTGAGTCTTTTGGATACCAGAGACCTAGGTTTGGACAACTTTTCACATACCTAAGAATCCTTTTTACTAATGTTAGGTGTGACTCTCTAGGGCTTACTTGGAATCTAGCACATATGCATGTAGCAAACATTATGGCAGGTCTACTAGCTGTAAGGTACAATAAAGAGCCAATCATTGCTCTATATGTTGTCTGATCAACAGGTTTCCCATGTTCATCAGCATCTAATACAGAATTAGTAGGCATAAGTGTTTTCATGCATGATGCTTCAGACATACCAAATTTCTTAACCAATTCTTTTGCATACTTGGTTTGAGAAATAAATATGCCATCAGCATGTTGTTTGACTTGCAATCCTATAAAGAAGGAAAGCTTACCCATGCTACTCATTTCAAATTTAGAATGCATTAGATTAGAGAATCTTTTGCATAAATTTGAATCAGTAGAGCCAAAAATAATATCATTTACATATATTTGTACTAGTAGGATATTGGACTTATGGGTTCTAATAAAAAGAGTCTGGTCTACTCTACCCCTTATAAAATCATTTTCAGAAGAAAGCATGCTAAGGTCTCATACCATGCTCTAGGAGCTTGCTTGAGACCATATAATGCTTTGTGCAATTTAAAAACATAATCAGGATGAGTTGGAGAGATAAAACCTAGGGGTTGTCTAACATAGACTTCGTCCTTGATATCTCCATTGAGAAATGCACTCTTTACATCCATCTGATAGACCTTGAATCCTTTGTGAGCTGCATAAGCTAGGAATATTCTTATGGACTCTAACCTTGCAACTAGTGCAAAGGTCTGGTCATAGTCTATTCCTTCTTCTTGAGAGTATCCTTGTGCAACTAGCCTTGCCTTGTTCCTGACAATGATTCCTTGATCATCCAACTTGTTTCTGAACACCCACTTTGTTCCAACAATGGAGTGATCCTTTGGCCTTGGCACTAGCTCACAAACTTTGTTCCTTTAAAATTGATGCAATTCCTCTTGCATTGCAATGATCTAGTGTGGCTCTTGTTCTGCATCTTGTATGGATTGATGTTCAATTTGAGATAGAAAGCAGGTGTGCATCAGGTTTTGGTTGACCTGATTTCTTGTTTGCATACCAGTTGAGATGTCTCCAATCACTTGGGAGATTGGATGATCTCTTGATGTTACTAAATCAACAGGGGGTGTTGATTATTCACCAAGCTGTGTTGTTGTTTCCTCTTGTGGAACAACAACTGGCTCTTCAAGATGATTCTCACCAGGATGTTGAGTACCAAGATGTTGAGTGTCCTCTTCATCTTCACTGATTTCACCTCTTTGTTGGGTAGGTGACTGTGTTGTATCTTTTTCTACAATATGTAACCTGTCCAAATTTTTTGAAAGAGAGTGTACCTGCAAAGGTTCTATGGTAGAAATATTCTTCTCATTGTAAAACATTTTAGTTTCATCAAAAGATACATGAACAGATTCTTCAATTTTAAGAGAAGTTTTGTTATACACCCTATAAGCTTTACTGATCATGGAGTATCCCAGAAACACTCCTTCATCAGCTTTAGCTTGAAATTTTGCTATATACTTCTTGTCATTATTGTGTATGTAACAAATGCAACCAAAGATTTTGAAGTAATCTACTTTAGGTTTCTTCCCTTTGAGTAATTCATAGGGAGTCTTGCCCTTCAGTTTATGTATCAAACTTCTATTCAACACATAGTTTGAGGTGTTCACTGACTCTTCCCAAAAGGATAGAGGAAGGTGAGCATCTATCAATAATGTAGTAGCAGATTCAATAAGGGTTTTATTTTTCCTTTCAGCTACCCCATTTTGTTGAGGAGTTCTAGGAGCTGAGAAAGTATGCCTGAACCCTTCACTTGTACATAACTCTTACATAAGAAGAGAATCAAACTCTGTCCCATGATCACTTCTGATCAGGGCAATGTGAGTATTGAACTCAATCTGTATGCATTTGAGAAACTCTGTCAAACACTTAAAGTTATCAGACTTCTTCCTCAGAAAGAACACCCATGTGAATCTAGAGAAGTCATCTACAACCACTAAGGTGTAAGATTTCCCTCCTAAGCTTTGTACTGTAATGGGTACAAAAAGATCCATGTGTAACAGATACAAGATCCTAGGTGAATCACTCTTATTAAGTGACTTAAAACTATTTTTAGTTTGCTTGCCTTATTGATAAGCCCTGCAAAGTCCTTCCTTCTTGTAGGGGCCAGAAGGTAGTCCTCTAACAAGGTTGTCCTTGGATAGCCTAGCAATAGTTCTAAGGTTTATATGTCCTAATCTTTTATGTCACAGATCATTTGGCTTGCAAACAGAATTGAATAAACAAATATCTATCTTAGTTGAAAGAAAATCTACAAGATAAATGTTACCTTTCCTTTTACCTATTAACACAGTTGTGTTATCCTCTGATTTGATTTTGCATGAGGATTTGTTGAATGTCACCTGGTAGACTTCATCACATAGTTGACAGATGCTGATTAGATTGTGCTTCAGTCCTTCCACATAAGACACCTTCTTGAATGTGACTGAGCCAATCTGGACAGCACCATATCCTTTTGTTTATCCAAAGTTTGAATCTCCAAATATTACTTTGGTCCAAGTTTTGTTTTGAAGGATGTGAGATTCTCCTTGCTTCCTGTCATGTGCTTTGAGCACCCACTATCCAGATACCATTGTTGGTTCATTGCTGGATAGGTCTTCTCCTGCATATAAACAACTTATATGTTTTTGACCCAGTTTACCTTGGGCCTAGGTTGATAATTTTTAATTTCTGAAATGAAAGACATCCCTGGCTGACTCTTATAACCTTCAGGATGATATCTCCTAGGAGGTATTATCCATTCAGTATAAGGGTTAAAGTTTTGGGATGTAGGACCTCTAGGATTGAAGTTTGATTTACCTTTAAAAAATTGTTCATAACTCTGATCTCTGTTCGATGATCTCTGAGCTGAGTTCGATGATCTTGGGTCAGATCGTCGAGCTCCGTTCGAAGATCGACTTTGCCAGAGTTCAGAGTTCGGCGATCGTCGACCTGATTTTGACGATTCAGCTTGAGATCGCTGAGATCTGTTCGACGATCGTCGAGCTCTGTTCGACGTTTTCCGTTGAACCTTGTTTTTCTTAGGTAAATCAGGATTCTTCCTAGCTACCTCTACAACACCCTTTCCTTTATCTGAGATAAATTTAATTGGGGTTGTTAATACTATAGGTTGGCTGGATGAAGCACCCTAGCCCAGTGTACTGTTAAGTCTAGAGTTCACTGTGCTTGTGATGTCCATCAGTCTGATGCTTCTCCCATTAAGGGATTCTTCAAACTTCTTTGCCTGGGATAGTTCACTTTTCAGTGAAGCTATCTCCTCCCTACAACATTCTAACTCCTCAGAGAGTTTGAGGTTGTCTGACTTTAAGATGCTATGTTCAGACAATTGATTTCTGAGAGAGATAATCTCTTTCTCAGACTTTAGTAGGTCTAAACAAAGTGCCTTAAATTCAAATTTAAAGTCCTCTGAATTAAAGTCAAAGGAATCTATTACCTGGTCTTCTTCATCTTCATGTTCAGATTCAGATTTTGATTCATGTTCTACATAAGAATTATGTTGGGAGGCATTGATAGCCATCATGCAGAACTCCTTCTCTTCAGCATCATCTTCATCATCACTTGAGCTTGATGAAGCCTCTGGCTCTTCTTCAGTTTCACTCCAGGTTTCAACTACAAATCCCTTCCTGGTGTGTTTGTTCTTGCTGGAGGAGGATTTGTCATTGTTGTTTCTCCTAGATTCCTTGTCTTTTCTCCTATCTTTCCTGTCCTTCTTGTCCTTATTCTGATTTTCTAGACAATCAGGCACAATGTGGCCTTGTTTCCTGCATCCAAAACAAATAATTTCTTTATTATTGGATTTGTCATACCTTGGCTTCTCATGCCCTCTGGATGACCTCTTTCTGAAATCTTTCCTGGCCATTTTATAGAATCTTTTGGCTAGTAAGCTCATTAATTCTTCATTGCCTGTGACTTTATCTTCAGGCTGGTCTTCTATAGCTTTGAATGCTATTGTCTTCTCCTTCCTGATTGCTGGAGAAGCAACCTTTTGTTCTTCCTCTCTATTCTTGATGAGCAGGTCATAGGACTTGAGCTTGCCCAATAGAGCCTCAGTAGTAATCTCAGTTAGGCTTCTGGCATCCTTGATTGGCCAGATCCTTGAGTCCCAAGTGCTGGGGAAACACATTAAGATTTTGTCATTGAGTTCAGTTATTGAGATCTCCTTGTCCAATGTTTTTAACTCACTGACTATTAGGCTGAGCCTGTTGTATATGCCAGCAACTGACTCAGTTTCTCCCTTTTTGAAGTTCTCATACTGGGTTATGAGATGGGATCTTTTGTCTTTCCTTTCATCAGCAGATCCTGATATAATTTCTGACAACTTGTCCCATATTTATTTTGCTGTGTTGCATTCAGCCACTTTCTGAAATATTTCATCAGACATAGTCTGAGCCAGAATATTCATTGCTTTGGCATCTGCAACTTTCCATTTCTTAATTTATGCATATGTTCCTGAAGGGGTGGAACAACACTTGTACTTGTATTCACTAGGGGTCTTGGACACACTGTCAAGACAGAATTGTAGATGTCCTCATCAATAGAATTCATATATAATTTTATCCTTGCCTTCCAAAGTGCAAACTTAGAAAGGTTGCACACTGGAGGTCTGATGCTAGCATAATCTTTGTTCTATGCCATGGTTTTGTATGAAAATAAGTATAATAAAAATAATAACCCTCTATAGAAGATTTATCTTATCAGAGATTTTTTGGTTCAGGTGTTAGCCTGTAGGAACAACCAATCTAATGAAGATTCAGTTGTTGAGTAACAACCCTCCCTCTAATACCAATTGAAAGTGACGGTAAGATCTACCTTTACTCTAGAGGGGGGGGGGTGAATAGAGTATATTAAAATAATTTTCCAGATAAAAATTATTTGCAGTGGAAGACTTGATTTAAGTATAGGTGTAATGTGCTTACAGAAAATAAAACTAAGATATCAAGAAAGCAAAAATCACAGCACATAGCAAAGCAAAAACACAGCAATCAAGAAGACACAAGGATCTATAGTGGTTCCCCAATCAACCTGGGTACATCCACTCTTCTACCACCCTAGGAAGGAATCCACTGCAGGAATAGTTGATCAGGTGTCCTGGGCACCAATGAGCTTTTGAAAAGGTGTTCAAAAACCAAACTCAGATTTTTTGATAAGGTGTCTTTCCACCACTGAGTTTTGACAAGGTCTCAGAAACCAGCCACAAAACTTTTGAAGGGAGTTTTGAGAAACCTTTTTACAGCAGAATAAAGAAAGAAAAAAAAGAGTTTGTTGTTCTTCTCTGTCAACAGTCTAAGAGAAGACTAGTCGATGATGTTGTCAAAGCTCCCCCTGAGATCTACAATTGTTCAGGAAGAAGGGCTTTGCATAGGGTGATAGGTCTTTAGAAACTTTAGATCTCCAGCAAGAGGGTATTTCAGCAGTTGCTGAAATGTGATGTGTCTGGAGTCTTTGATGAAGAAGCCTTTGAACACTTGAATAAAGAAGATCTTGAAAGAGTAGAATAGAAGTTTGATGATCTTCTTCACAGTATTATTCCTTGTGTTTTGTATGAATTCTAACTCAGTAATCCTGTAGACTTGTGTCTCTTGAGTCTATTCCCAGAATTCTTGATTGATATCTCTTGTTCTATCTTTCTCAATTATTCTCTGGAGATATATTGAAACTCTGTCTTTTAGATAGCCGTTAATCAGTCATAAATGACTGCCTTAAATGACCTTTGTCTCTGGAGGAAAGTCCTAAGAGACATTCCTTTTTGTCTTTCTTGAAACTTGCTCCAAATTAGTTGAAATGGCTATAGAATCCTTTGAAATAAATGATGAATAATAAATCTGATTTAATTCCATAACTGACTGAATTTGAATTCCTTAAATCGTCGATCTTTTCAGAAAAGCGTCGATCTGAGCTCGACTATCGTCGACCTGAGCTCAGATACGGAAGCTAGACTAAAAACTGAAATCGTCAATCTGAGCTCAACTATCGTCGACCTGAGCTCAGAGATTTGGATTATAGCTAGAGACAGAAACGTCGATCTGAGCTTGAAGATCATCGAACCGAGTTCGACGACTCGTTGAACTGAGCTCAGAGATAGTCAAACTGAGTTCGACGTTTCGTCGACCTGAGCTCGACAAAAATTGTCCTAGTCTTCAGCACTTGAATTCTGATCTTAGAAGGTCTATGGGGAAGCTTCCAAACCTAAGTTATAACCCTTATACTCATTCTAATTGACCTTTAATACTATACAATAAGGTCAATACAATTTCCTAAGAACATAGTGATCCTTGCCCAAATTAGTAATAGGGTGTTCCAACTTATGTGATAAATAGGGGTGTTATAAGGGCACATAACATAATTATCAGTGTCATTAATGATTCCATATTCCAGAATCTTGTACACTACAAGATTTCTAAGGAAATGTGGGACACTCTGGTTGTCTATATGAAAGACACTAAAGAAGTTAAGGATGATAGAAAATCCCTACTTAATCAAGAGTATGAAGCCTTCAGACAGACCAAAAAGGATAACATAGCTGAATGCTATGAAACATTCTTTAGAGTGGTGAATGAGCTGAGGACTTAGAAGGGTCTTCAGCAACAATGAGCTGAATGAAAAGTTCCTCAGATATCTAACTAGAGACTGGTAAACCAAGATATGTTCCATCAGAGAGGTGGCCAAGCTTGCTGTGTAAGACCCCATTTTTTCTTCTTCTAAACCACCGGGGTCTTATACCCAGAACTGCCGCTTTGCGGTAACACCAACACACCCGGGAAGGTCATCACTACAAAACGCCGATCCTGCTGGTCATACTGAAAGAAGAAGAGTAGAATAAATATCAGAGTACATGAGTAAAATGAAACTCAATACTAGTCCACCAGAATCACATATATATAAATAATTATCCACGAAGGGAAAGTCAACAGAAATGATAAAGCAAAGTACTAAAGAGGGCTCCTGCCCGATACATCAAAATCCCCAATACAAATCACTCAATCACGGAAGCAAATCTATAATAACTACTATTGATCGGGACTCACTGTCCCTGCTGGCTGAACTCCCGTGCTAGACTGCCCCATCTCCAAGCGCACCGACCTCTGGGGCTGCATATCCTGATTTGGCTTCACGCTCCCCTAAAATGATTTGGTCAACGACCATTAGTCTAAAAGACTAAGTCCTATCATCACCCACCCCTCCCCCATGGATCCTAGGCACCGAGCAGGGAGAAGAAAAGGGAAGGTAATGAAGGTGGAGAGTAATAAAGGTAATCAGGTGGCGACGAAACTAGTCTATCTTGAGTTCATAAACAGAGCAAGTATATGTAAGTAGTAGTAGGTAAGCAGTATAAGTATACACAAGAACAAGTGAGCAATTAAGTATAGTATGAGAAGGTAAACTAAGTATGTAACCATGAACTATAGGAATGCCCATATAAACCTACAGACCAAGGGATCGTTTTGCAAGGCCTATTATATAAAGTGTCTCATACCATTTTATACAATAGGTGTCAGGGGTTATATGCAATGATGATACTATGACATGCAAGTATGCTATGATGTGAATCATGCAAGTGCAACACACACACTCGACTCTGTGCACACAAACCTTTAGTTCCCCCTTTCTGGAGCCTAACCTCCAAGGATACCTCCGTAGTAGCAAACGGAAGCGGTGGGTTGCATCTTGCCCACCTCTAAACCAGTATCAACACTACTTGTCAGACCTATCGTACGCCTCAATGCTAGTGCACTAAGCGGAGCTCCTGCGTACTCTTACCGGCTGTGCACCGGACTTTATTTGGCCAAGTGCTAAACCACACTTGCCGAGTCAACGTATTGGTGTCGGTGTGACGACTCTCTAATACCGAAGACCCACCACCTTATATCTTATGCACATGCAACCTTAATATACTTTTCCACCGAGCCAAAGCACCCCGGACTATCCCGTCCGTCACAATTATCTACCGAGCCAAAGATCCCCAGACTAACCCGTCCGTCCCAAATATCTACCGAGCCATCGGCTCGCTGGGCTAACCTGCCCATCATTAAAACCACCGAGCCTACCGCTCGCGAGACCCAACTTAACTCCCACAACACCGGGGAGTGTGAGTGTAAGTGAAATACAAGTTATGCTAGTTACTCTTAAACATTGATTATTCTTACGGTTTAGGTTAGCTCAGGACTGCCCTAGGTATTCCCAATGAAGGGCTCTCACAGGGCACTAGGAACTATGATGGTAGCTGAAGCCCATCGTTCCCTTTCACAAGGCACTTACTATTATTGGTTATTACCCAATTCCCGATCCCTTTTAATATTATATTGAATCTAACCCTAGTGTATTTTGACTCTCTTTCTCTCCACAGGAAATACGACCTTTTGTCGATCCCGAGCACCACCTAACACTAGCCAACCCAACATTACCATCATCATGACTCTTAATGAAGCTCACTTTTTCATCTTACCAAATCAGCATACATTACTCCCCACTTCCTATGACAATCCCCCATGTTATCACAATTTCCGCAGTTTTTCTAAATACAGACCAACCTAAGTTATATGATGTACATGATAGGAAGTACTCCAAATTTTCATCCAAATGTCCTAAGATAATTATTGTGGGTCTATCATGACACATTTAGCCTAAATCCAGAAACTTGTAATTTTCCTAATTAATTTAGCATTTATTTGATTTTCCCAAAAGATAGGTCATGGGTAATTTGAACATGATGTACTAGATTTCCTTAGGTTATGGCCACCCAAAAATCATGATAACTATATGATGCCAAAATAACATAGAATACCAAGTTTCAAAAACTTTCATAAAAGTATTAGCCCCTAAATAATTAATTCAACATAATCCAAATAATTAGAGTTAATGAATGGAGTATCATAAATTATAGTCCAAAAATTATATAAAAATTACCAGAGACTTATAATGATCATAAAACACTACTGACTAAGTTTAATGAAATTCCAAGATTAGTCAGCCATGTATAAAAATACTTCAAATAATTCCATTAAAGTGCACTTGTGAAGAAACATTCTTATAAACTCATCCAAATGGCATGTGATAATTTTTTAGACTTCATTATGCCCTAAAAGTTCTCTTGCCAAGTAACACAATTTTCCAGCAAGATGTACATTTATTATCTATTTATTAAAGTATGGTGCACTAGTTCACTTAACACATGAAGTACTAGGAGAAAATGCCCAAATGATCCAAATAATTTACTAGTGCCTCTAAATGATATTTGATTAACCTTGCCAAAGTTTCATATCATTCTAAGTTAATTTAACCATGGTTACTTCAAAATCATCACATGGGGAAAGTATAGGCTACTATTTTCTAAATATCCTACAATAAATTCCAGAGGTTTATAATACTATAAGATTACTCCTACCAAAATCTCATGAAGGTCCAAAGTCATATGACCCTTATTAATCCCATAGGGTATATAGACCTAATAATTTTCCAAGTGTCTAAGGTGGAGTGCATGTGTCCAAATACTACTAAACCCCTTCCTAGGGCATTTCACCACCCTAAGATCACATGGACTAAACACCAAGTCCATACAAGGACATATCACCCTATGACCTTCACAATCCCCCAAAGTTCACCTTAGGGTTTGAACTAGGGTCCTTGGGCAAATCCACCCTAATCCACCCCAAACTCCATGTGGTGGTGTTTAATGTCATAACAAATCAGTGGCCCAAGTTTCAACCTCTGTTGAGGTGATTTGGTCACTCAACACCTCAAGGGACAATTTAACCTAGTTTACCCTTTTTGGGCCTAGGCTAGGATTTACCAAATTTCAAACCAAATCATCTCCAAATGAAATGAAATTTTATACAGAGTTTTATATTGACCCTAAGAACCACTCACCAAAATTTGGAAGGGTTTGGAGGTCATTAGACCCTTTAAATAATCCATATATGGATTATTAAATTTCTACAAAAACGTTAGGAAAATGTTTTTCAAAAATTCCCATTTTTGGATATGTTTTAGGTATAGGCAAGAGTGACCTCCATCCAAAATTTCAAGTCATTTGGATTTCTGGATTGATGGGGCACTCAAAACAATCTCTGACCTAGCCTAGGTATAGACCTCATCAAAATGTGTGCTGTGGTCTGACTTGAACTCCAAATTGGATCAAACCAATTTTAAATTAAACTAGACCCATAGGTATACAACTTTCATGTAGACCAATTTTACTGTAGGGGACCCTATGTATTTTTAATAATTAATTTAAAACAGCCCAATAACTGTGACAAAAAATACATAAATCAACATTTAATAATTTAGATCTAGCACAGATCTTAAAGCAGAATCAGATGGCCCTGACATTGTCTTCTTCCTCTAGACAAAGGCTGTGATTAACCCGACCTGGAGCATGTTCCAAGACCATTTGACGGCCACCCGACCACCTCCCTGGCCGGTCACCACCCCCACCACCTCCGTTGAGATGGGGGCTATCGCCGGGTGGCGGCACGGTCGCCGAAGGGGCGGATTCCAGCGAACCCGAGAGGAATCCCAAATCTAGAAATTCATAGAATTTGAAGCTTGGAATCGGCTCAACTAAGCCCGATTCTTATCTCTAAAGATTCCTAAGATCTAACCCATGAAGAAGGAGTAGAGGAGGACCTGATTTGCGGCCTGAAGACGTGCGTTTTGCCTCCTCAACATTTTCGGCCACCAAACTTTGGCTCCTCTACAACCTCTACACCAACCTCAATGAAAATGAAAAGGAATCGAGGGAAACGATTGTCCTTGCCCTGGTGAAGGTCGTTAAAGAGGGAATTTGGGAGAGGAGGCTTGTAAGTCCCAAATGTCCTTAAACTCCATTAATGGCCAATAACTCCACCCCTTTAGTTTCAACCAAATAAAAGGGCTGAACCAAATTAATGGCCGACCACATCAAGAAACTCCTCTCCCTCAGAGGAATAAAAACCCCATAAAAGTGGGAGTTATGGAGCCTCCATGGCCTTGATGGCCATTAATCTCAAGCTTTTCTCTCTCCTCCACATCACCAAATCCAGAAGCTTAGTACGACCAATTCCATAAGCTTATTCCATTCATCGAACTCCGCTCGATGAATCTACTCTACTCGTAGATCTCCGCTCAGCTTTGCTCGAGGCTTTCGTCGAGCTCTGCTCGAGGCTTTCGTCGAGCTATGCTCGAGGCTTTCGTCGAGCTCTACTCGAGGCTTTCATCGAGCTCTGCTCGACGATTCGTCGAGATCTACTCGACGATTCATCGAGATCTGCTCGACGATTCGTCGAGATCTGCTCGACGATTCGTCGAGGTCTGCTCGACGATTCGTCGAGGTCTGCTCGACGATTCGTCGAGGTCTGCTCGACGATTCGTCGAGGTCTTCTAGAAATTTTTTCGAGCTCCGCTCGACGATTTCCATAACGCTCAAGTCAACTCTTAGCATGTACTTTTTGGGGGTGTTATATTGGGTGTCATTAGACCCTTTTGTGCTTCCCAGGGTTTTGTCATGACCTAGTCATGAAAAACCATCCTAGGGGTCTAGAGGTCTGAGGGATGTTACATGTTGAAACTTCTCCACATACATTATTTGGAAAGCTACTCTCCTATGAGATGCAGTTATCTGCCATAAAGGAGGAGGAGACATACTACAGATCTCAAGCCAAGGAAAAGATTGTGGCATTCAAGGCTGAGGGCTCCAAGAAGAGCAATGAGAGGATTTCCTCTCCCCCAGGAGGCCTGCTGATTCAGTCAGTTCTGAGTCATGTTCATCTGACAACAACATGTCAGATGGGGAGTTTGTTGCCTTCTCAAGACAGTTCCAGAAGATGATGAAGAGGAAACAGTGGAGGAACATGCCTTCCTCCTCCTCTAATCACAAGAAGGACCATAACACGGCTGAGAAGAAGTTCTCCAAGGGAGACATGTATGACACTAAACCCAGTAAACAATTTTTTTCTAATGTTGTTTATTACCGCAATAGCAAGATTGGGCATATCATTGTTGATTGCGTAGTCAAGAGGAATGAGCAGAAGAAATCTGAGGAGAAGAAGCACCACCACCAACAAAAGGGCAAGAAGGAAAGGTACTTCATTGCCAAAAAGGAGAAGAGCTAGAGTCAGAGTGACTCAGCTTCTTCAGATTCTGAAGAAGAAGAAGCCTATAAATGGCTATTTACTGCTATTGCTAATAAAGATGATGAAAGTCCACCTAGTGCCAACTAGCTTCACCTATGGGGGGGGGGGGAAATAGGTGTCTTGTAGCGTTTTTGCGGAATTAAAGTTTTATATGCACAAATAAATCAAACAACACAGCACAGAAAAGACTCAAGCAATTTATAGTGGTTCCCCGATTTGGGTACGTCCACTTTCCCCCTTCGACCTATCTCCCAACAAGGGACGACTCGGTCACTTTACCAACAGGATTGAAATCCAATCCTTGCACTAACGGAAGGAACCCTTCCACATGTAGGAGTCACCACTCCCACACCACGGGTTGCACCCAACCTTTACAACTAGGAACCAATCGTTCCTTTACAACGAAAATGAAAATAGAATGTATTAGAAATACACACAACTTATGGAGACTAAGGTGTCCCTCTTCGTTCGACGACGTGTTCTTGAAGTCAATGAAGAGTCCACAACCCTAAATCTCTCTTGGAGAGAATCTCCCCGAAACCGGTGGCGGCAAAGGGAGGCGGCTTGGCTCTCGGGATTGTCGGCGACAACGGAGTGCTGCGGCGATGCAATGGAGATTCAACCTTCGTAGAAAAGGTAGCAAGGTCTTCCAACGGTCACACTAGGATCGATCGTCTCGATCGATTCAGAAGGGGATGGTTTTCCCGATCTACGAATCAAGAGACAAAAGATCTCTGGTTAGACGCGTGAGACACTGTGCTAGGCTAAGCTTCTGTCGCCGGAGATCTGGAAGAAACCGTGATCAGCAACGGTGACTAACTGCACGAGCGGCGATGACGGAGGCGGAGTAAGATGTGCGATCTAGGTCACGTCGGCGGCCTTTCTTTTTGAATCGTGTATTCGTATATGCGTTGTCCTTCCGCTCAACCATATGGAGGTATTTATACATTAGGTCATTCCACATGACCGTTGTGGGCCCCACCAACAAGATGACCTAAGTCCGGTTCGAAATAATCCAGGTAACTTGGACCGGTCCAGAGAACAGCAGGAATTTGCCCAAGTCAAATTCGGCGAGAATCGTAGGTGATTCTCGCCGAATCGGCGAGAATCAACTACGATTCTCGCCGAATTCTACTTAACAGAATTCAATCTCCACTGATAACACAAGCAGTTGAGAATCGGCGAGAATCACAATTGATTCTCGCCGAATCGTCGAGAATGCAGAGTCATTCTCGACGAATCGGCGAGAATCACTTCGTGATTCTCGACGATTCTGCCTTAGAAGAATTCAAGGCGGCTTCGAGACAACCGGCAGCAATCGGCGAGAATCAGTTCGTGATTCTCGACGATTCGGCGAGAATCACTAGTGATTCTCGTCGAATCGGCGAGAATCACTTAGTGATTCTCGTCGATTGGTACCTAAACGATTTTGGTCTTTCTTCCCGTGAGCTGGTCTTTGGCCCATCCTTGCTCCTTGTCTGCTCTTGATCTTACATAATCCTGTGCTTGAAAATAAGTACACTCCAATAGAGAGAGTACACATAAGCCAACACACTGATTTGCTCAACGAGGGATTACGTTGCACAGACCCGTGTATATTGACCTACTGCACCCTGATATTGGTGTGTACTTAGCGATGAATAGCTGCAAGCACAACTTGAAGACAAGTAATCAAATATATTGTCAATTCACCTTAGCTTGTTCAGGGGCTTCTTCAAATCAGGTACATTGTGGATACAATACCCAACAATCTCCCCCTATTTGAAGAAGCCTAAACCCTACAAGCTAAGGTGAATATAACGGCTTGAAAGAAAACACAACTTTGAAAAACGAGAGTGAGTTGAAATTCCATACCATTATCTTTAGAGCATTTGGAGCATACACCTTAGCACCTTAGCCGAGAGGGTAATCTCCCCCTTTTCGGCTTCTACAAATCTGGGTCTGGTGCATTTGACACCATGCTCCCCCTCAGTTCTTGCACCTGTGCTTACCCTTGAGTTCCTGGCAGAGACTCCCCCTAGATGCACGAGCCTGGAGCTTCTGTAGTCTTCATTCCTCATAGTTTAGCATCCCCAATTCAGTTTTGAAAAGACTGAACTTGGCCTCGTCTAAGGGCTTTGTGAAAATATCTGCAATCTGCTTGTCCGTGGGGACATAACAGAGAGAGATGTCCGTGTTCTCCACGTGCTCCTGAATGAACTGGTAGCGCACTTCAATATGCTTCATTCTGCTGTGCGATACCGGATTGTTGGCAATGACAATTGCACTGGAGGAGTCGCAGTACATTGGTACTTCCTTGAACTGAAGGTCATAGTCTGCTAACTGGTTTCTGATCCATAGGAGTTGTGCGCAACAGCTGCCAGCCGAGATGTACTCAGACTATGCTATGGAGGTTGCTACACAATTCTGCTTCTTACTGTTCCATGAGATAAGCCTTCTTCCGAGGAATTGACACGTACCGAAAGTGCTTTTCCTATCATCCCTACTCCCTGCAAAATCAGCATCTGAAAAACCTATTAGCTCGACATCATCGTTTCTCGGGTACCACAAGCCAAGATTAGGGGTACCTTTAAGGTATCTAAGAATTTGCTTTGCAGCGACATAATGAGATTCCTTAGTATTCACCAGATATCTTGCACAAACACATGTGGAGAACATGATATCCGGTCTACTTGCAGTAAGGTAGAGCAGGGATCCAATGATGCTTCTGTATTTGGTTTCATCAAAAGGTTTCCCTTTCTCATCCTTATCCAGAGACATGGTGGATCCCATTGGAGTCCTCATAGAGGTTGCATTCTCCATTCCGAATTTCTTGAGGAGTTCATTGGTGAACTTCGTCTGAGAAATGAAAATTCCTTCCTCAGACTGTTTCACTTGAAGTCCCAAGAAATACTTTAGCTCTCCCATACTGCTCATTTCAAACTTTCCTTGCATAAGTTTAGAAAACTTTTTGCAAAGATTGTTGTCCATTGAGCCGAATATAATGTCATCGACATAGATTTGCACCAGAAAGATCTTGCCTTTGACTTCCCTGAGAAATAATGTCTTGTCTATTTTTCCTCTAGAGAACTTGTTCTCAAGAAGAAAGCTAGACAAGGTCTCATACCAAGCTCGAGGAGCTTGTTTTAAGCCATATAGAGCTTTATTAAGAAAGTATATATGATTAGGATAATTAGGATTGACAAAACCTGGAGGTTGAGCGACGTATACTTCCTCTTTCAAATCTCCATTCAAGAATGCCGATTTCACGTCAATCTGATAGACTGTGAATCCTTTGTGAGAGGCATAGGCTAGGAACAGACGGATTGCCTCGAGCTGTGCAACTAGCGCAAACGTCTGGTCGAAGTCAATCCCCTCCTCCTATCTGTATCCTTGAGCCACCAGTCTGGCCTTGTTCTTGTTGATGACCCCGTGTTCATCCAGCTTGTTTCTGAAGATCCACTTGGTGCCAATCACGTTTTGCGTCTTAGGTCTGGGAACCAGCGTCCAGACTTTGCATCTTTCGAATTGATGCAGCTCATCTTGCATGGCCAATATCCATGACGCATCTTTGTTCGCTTCGTCGAACTTCTTTGGCTCAACCTGTGACAGGAAGCTAAAATGCAGAAACTCGTTAAGAGTACCTCGGCGAGTTCTGACACCGTCTCGGGGATCTCCAATGATTTGATTTCTGGGATGATCCCTCACGTGTCGGAGCTCTAGAAGTCTTGCATCAGGAGCTCTAGCAATTTCTGGGGCTCCTTCCTCTTCAGGGAGGACTGCTCCATCCTGATCGTCATCCTCTCCGATCGGCGTTGAGGTGGAGACCTTGACGTATTTTGGAGTTGCATCTTTCTCGGGCTCATCCAGGTGTAGCTTTTCGAGTCTGGCACCTGCATCTTCAAGAAGACCACTAGAAGACTTGCAATTAAGCAAACTTCCTTCATCAAATACAACATTTATTAATTCCTCTACCACTAGGGTTTTCTTGTTGAAAACTCTATAAGCCCGGCTATGGCTACTATTGCCCATGAATATGCCTTCGAAGCATTTTTCACCAAACTTAGTACGCGGGTACTTCCCATTATTCAGTACATAACATCTGCAACTAAAGATCCTCAAATAAGACATGGTTGGTTTCCTGCCTTTCAGTAGCTTGTAGGGCGTCTTACGATGACTTTTGTTGATCAACGCCCGGTTTTGAACATGACAAACTGTATTGACAGCCTCGGCCCAGAAGTATTCTGGGAGTGAAGCGTCATTCAACATTGTCGTGCAGGATTCAATGAGTGTTCTATTTCTCCTCTCTGCAACTCCGTTTTGTTGAGGAGTGCGCGGGGAGGAAAACTCATGAAAGATACCAAGTTCTTCACAGAACTCTGTCATTGTACCAGACTCGTACTCTGTTCCATGGTCACTTCTGATTTTGACCACTGAGCAATAAAGTTCGTTCTGAATCTGCTTGACAAAGCTGGTGAAGATGTCAAACGTATCAGACTTGCGTTTTAAAAAGAACACCCAAGTAAACCGAGAGTGATCATCTACAATCACTAGCATATAAGACTTCCCTCCTAAGCTATGAACTTGCATTGGACCAAACAAGTCCATGTGCAGAAGACAAAGACATCTGGAGGAGTCTTTGTCTGAGATGCCCTTAAAGGTAGCCCGAGTCTGTTTGCCCATCTGGCATGCAGGACAAGGACTATCTTTGATGCACTTAATAATGGGAGCATCTGAAAGAAAAGGGGATAGATACTACTCTAGAGGGGGGGGGGTGAATAGAGTAATCTGTTGGAACACCCTATTACTAATTTGGGTAAGGATCACTATGCTTGTCTTAGGATCCTAGTTGACCTAGTTGTATAGTTGAGAAGGTCAACATTAGAATGAGTCTAGGGCCTAGAACTTAGTTTTGAAGCTGCCCCCAAGACCACTCCAAGATCAAGGATGAAGAGCTAAGTCTAAAGCAATTTTCGTCGAGCTCAGGTCGACGAATCGTCGAACTCAGTTCGACGCTCTCTGAGCTCAACTTCAACAAATCGTCGAACTCCGGTCGACGATCTTCGAGCTCAGATCGACTATCTGCTTTTAGCTAGCTTCTGCTTAGTCGTCGAACTCCCCTTGACTATCGTCTAGCTCAGTTCGACGATGCCTCCTTCAGCTGTTTCTCAGGTCGCTGAGCTCAGTTCGACGATCTTTGAGCTCAGTTCGACGATTTCTGTCTGCTTATCTCAGTTCATCTCTGAGCTTAGTTCGACGATCTTAGAGCTCAGATCAACGATTATTTGGAGAGATCAACGTCTTCAAGATTTCAAATGCTGCTGATTCTTTGGAATGTTTTTGAATATTATCAGCATTTATGACAGAAGATCTCCCAACCGTTTGGAGCAAGTTTCAAGGTATCATTCAGAGATTGTTTGCTGGACTTTCCTCTAAAAGACAAGACCATTTATGGAAAACATTTATGACTGACCAACGGTCATCTTTGGACAAGGAGAATATTCAGAAAATCAATTCTATTACTATGGTCCTTAGATATACAGAACAAATACAACAAAAAATTTAGAGAGCTGATAGACAGAAAGAAAAAGAAAACACACAGAAGAATACTGTTAGTAGAAGAACAAGAAAACTACAACATCAAGATCTTCTAGCTGACTAAGTGTTCTTGCATCCTCATCTTAGATCTCCAGACACATCATCTTTCAGCTGTCCTGCTGAAACCATTCTTTGCTGGAGATCAAGTTCTGAAGACCTATCACCCTTCTGCAAAGCTTCTCTGCCTGAACCTCTCTACATCTCAGGGGGAGCTTTGACATCTTCAATCCACTTGTGCTTCTCTCATTTGACTGAGAACAGAGAAGACAACTTCAACTTTTACTTTTTCTTTTCCTACTGTAAAAGGGTTCTTGAACTCCCTTCAAAAGTTCTGTCTGGTTCTGAGAGCCTTGTCAAAACTCAGTGGTGGCAAGACACCTTATCAAAAAATCTAGCTTTGGTTTTTGAGCACCTTATCAAAAGCTCATTGGTGTCAGGACACCTGATCAACTCAGTCCTGAGTGGATTCCTACCAAGGGTGGTAGAAGAGTGGATGTACCCAGTTTTGGGGAACCACTATATTCCCTTGTGTCTTCTGGTTGTGCTTGTGTGATTTGTCTGCTGTGTGCTGTGTCCTTTTCCTTTCAGTTCTTAAGTTTCTGTTAGCACTCTACACTATAGCTTAAATAGAATTTTAATTTGTGCTATTTTATTAATCTGTGAAAAATTATTTTAAGTAAACTCTATTCACCCCCCTCTAGAGTTGAGATAGATCTTACCCTCACTTTCAATTGGTATCAGAGGCAGGTTGGTTGCTCATACTGGTTAACACCTGAACCAAAAGATCCCTGATAAGATCAATCTCTGTAGAGGATTACTTTCTATACATCTATCTACTCATTTAGAGACATGGCACAGAACAAAGATTATGCAAGCACCAGACCACCAGTGTGCAACCTCTCCAAGTTTGCACTCTGGAAGGCAAGGATTAGATTATATATGAATTCTATTGATGAGGATATCTTTAATTCTGTCTTGACAGTGTGTCCAACTCCACCAGCAAGCTCAAGTACAAGTGCTGTTCCACCTCCTTCTGGAACAGATGCAGATATAAAGAAGTGGAAGATTGCAGATGCTAAGGCTATGAACATCTTAGCCCAAACTATGTCTGATGATATTTTTCAAAAGGTAGCTGAATGCAACTCAGCCAAAGAAACCTGGGACAAACTCTCTGAAATTGTCTCAGGATCTGCTGATGAAAGAAAGGATAGAAGGTCTCATCTGATAAGTCAATATGAGAACTTCAAGAAAGGAGAAGCTGAATCAGTGGCTGACATGTACAATAGACTAAGTCTAATTGTCAATGAGCTAAAGACTTTGGACAAGGAAATCTCTTTAACTGAACTAAATGATAAAATCCTGATGTGCTTTCCCAGCACTTGGGATTCAAGAATCTGGCCAATCAAAGATGCCAGAAGCCTGAATGAGATTACCACTGAAGCTCTCCTGGGCAAGCTCAAATCCTATGAGCTGCTCATTAAAAATAGAGAAGAAGAACAGAAGGCTGCCTCTCCAGCCACAAGGAAAGAAAAGACCATAGCCTTCAGGGCTGCAGAAGAGGAGCCTGAAGATAAAGCCACAGGAAATGATGAGCTCATAAGTCTACTGGCTAAGAGATTCTACAAGATGGCCAGAAAAGATTTCAGAAAAAGGCCATACAAGGGTCATGATAAACCAAGGTATGATAAATCAAATAACAATACAGAAATCATATGCTTTGGTTGCAGGAAACCAGGACACAATGTGCCTGACTGTCCAGAGAACAAGAATAAGGACAAGAGGGATAGGAGAGAAAGAAGAAAAGGAAAGGATCACAAGAAGAACAACTCAGACAAAGCCTCCTCCAGCAAAAACAAACATACAAGGAAGGGCTTTGTTGCTGAGACATGGAGTGAGACTGAAGAGGAATCTGAAGCCTCATCCAGTTCCAGTGATGATGAGGATGATGTAGATGAAAAGGAGTTCTGCATGATGGCCATCAATGCATCACAACAAAACTCTGATGAAGAATCAGAATCAGATTCAGACACTCACCCAGATGAAGATCAGGTAATCAACTCTTTTGATTTTAATTCTGAAGATTTCAAAAGTGAATTTAAGACTCTATGCCTAGACCTATTAAACTCTGAGAAGGAGATAATATCTCTCAGGAATCAATTGTCTGAGCATAGTATCCTAAACTCAAAGAACCTCAAGCTCTCTGAGGAGTTAGAATGCTGTAGGGAGGAGATAGCTTCACTGAAGAGTGAACTATCAAAGGCCAAAAAGTTTGAAGAATCTCTAAATGGGAGAAGTATCAGACTGATGGACATCACAAGCACAGTGAACTCTAGATTCAATAGTACACTGGGCTTGGGTGCCTCATCCAGCCAACCTATAGTGTTAACAACTCCAATCAAATTTGTCTCTGACAAAGGAAAGGGAGTAGTAGAGGTGGCTAGGAAGAATGCAGACCTGCCAGAGAAAATTACAGTTCAACAAAATGCGTCGAGCAGAGCTCGACGATCGTCGAACGAAGCTCGACGATCTTACCAAAGATCGTCGACCTCAGCTCGACGACACCCAAACTCTGAACTCAAGCACTATCGATCTTCGAACAGAGATCGACGATCTGACCCAAGATCGTCGACCTCAGCTCGACGATCGTCGAACAGAGTTCAGAATTGTGAACACATTTTCAATGGCTCAGTCAAATTCAATCCTAGAAGTTGTACATCCCATGGACTCAACCCCTATACTGAATGGATAGTACCTCCTAGGAGATACCATCCTGAAGGCTATAAGAGTCAACCTGGGATGTCCTTTATTTCAGAATTTAAAGGTTATCAACCTAGGCCCAAGGTTAACTGGGTCAAAAACAAATAAGCTGTTTTTGTGCAGGTGAAGACCTATCCAGCATCAAACCATCAATGGTATCTGGATAGTGGGTGCTCAAAGCACATGACAGGGGACAAGGACAATTTCACTTCCTTCAAAGCCAAGCTTGGACCCAAAGTAATTTTTGGAGACTCAAGCTTTGGAACTACAAAAGGATATGGTGCAGTCCAAATTGGCTCAGTCACCTTCAAAAAAGGTGGCATATGTTGAAGGACTCAAGCACAACCTGATAAGTATCAGTCAATTGTGTGATGAAGGATATCAAGTAACCTTCAACAAAGCCATATGCAAAGTCCAGTCAGTGGACAACACAACTGTGTTGACAGGTAACAGAAGAGGTAACATTTACTTAGTGAATTTTCTTTCACCTGTAGTAGATATCTGCCTGTTTAACTCCATTTCAAAACCAAACAGTTTGTGGCATAAAAGACTAGGACACATTAACCTTAGAACCATTGCTAGGCTATCCAAAGACAACCTTGTTAGAGGACTACCTTCTGGTCCCTACAAGAAGGAAGAACTTTGCAAGGCATGTCAATTAGGCAAGCAAACTAAAAGTAGTTTTAACTCAATTAATAAGAGTGATTCACCTAGGATTTTGTACCTGTTGCATATGGATCTTTTTGGACCCATATCAGTGCAAAGCCTAGGAGGGAAATCCTATACTTTAGTGATTGTAGATGACTTCTCAAGATTCACTTGGGTATTCTTTCTGAGGAAGAAGTCTGATAATTTCAAGTGTTTGACAGATTTTCTCAAATGCATTCAGATTGAGTTCAACACTCACATTGCCCTGATCAGAAGTGATCATGGGACAGAGTTTGATTCTCTTCTCATGCAAGAGTTCTGTCAAAGTGAAGGGATCAGGCACACTTTCTCAGCTCCTAGGTCCCCTCAACAAAATGGGGTAGCTGAAAGGAAAAATAGAACCCTAATTGAATCTGCTACTACATTGTTGTCAGATGCTCACCTACCTCTATCCTTTTGGGCTGAGGCAGTGAACACCTCCAACTATGTGTTGAACAGAAGCCTGATACATAAACTAAAGGGCAAGACTCCCTATGAACTGCTCAAAGGGAAGAAACCTAAAGTAAACTATTTTAAAGTTTTTGGTTGTATTTGCTATGTTCATAATAATGACAAGAAGTATCTAGCTAAATTTCAAGCCAAAGCTGATGAAGGAGTGTTTCTGGGATACTCTATGATCAGCAAGGCCTATAGGGTGTACAACAAATCTTCTTGTAAAATTGAAGAGTCTGTTCATGTTGTTTTTGATGAAGCTAACATGTCTTTCAAGGAGAAGAATGCTTCTACCATAGAACCTTTGCAGGTACATTCTTTAGCTGAAGACTTGAACAAACTGCAAGTTACTGAAAAGAATGACAGCAGTGATGATGAAGAAGAAGTTCAACATCTAAAAGAAAATCACCTTGAAGAACCAGTTGTTGTTCCACTAGAGGAAACAACAACACAGGCTGGTGAACAATCAACACCTCCTGTTGATTTAGTAACAATAAGAGATCATCCAATTTCCCAAGTTATTGGAGACATCTCAGATGGTGTGCAAACCAGAAATCAGGTCAACCAGAACCTAATGCACACTTGCTTCCTATCTCAAATTGAGCCTCAATCCATTCAAGATGCAGAACAAGATCCACACTGGATCATTGCAATGTAAGAGGAGCTGCATCAATTTGAAAGAAATCAGGTTTGGGAACTAGTGCCTAAGCCAAAAGATCATCCCATTGTTGGAACAAAGTGGGTCTTCAGAAATAAGCTGGATGATCAAGGAGTTATAGTCAGAAACAAGGCAAGGCTTGTTGCTCAAGGGTACTCTCAACAAGAAGGAATAGATTATGATCAGACCTTTGCACCAGTTGTAAGGTTAGAGGCCATCAGAATATTCCTAGCATATGCTGCTCACAAAGGATTCAAAGTATACCAAATGGATGTGAAAAGTGCATTTCTTAATGGGGACATCAAAGAGGAAGTCTTTGTTAGACAACCTCCAGGTTTTATCTCTCTAACTCACCCTGATTATGTGTACAAACTGCATAAAGCATTGTATGGTCTCAAACAAGCTCCCAGAGCATGGTATGAGACCCTAGCATGCTTTCTTCTGGAAAATGGTTTTATTAGGGGAAGAGTAGACCAAACTCTTTTTATTAGAACCCATAAGTCCCACACCCTACTAGTACAAATCTATGTAGATGATATCATATTTGGCTCTACTGATTCAAATTTGTGCAAGAGGTTCTCCAACCTAATGCATTCCAAATTTGAAATGAGTAGCATGGGTGAGCTCTCCTTCTTCTTAGGATTGCAAGTCAAGCAACATGCTGAAGGCATCTTTATTTCTCAAGCCAAGTATGCAAAAGAATTGGTCAAGAAGTTTGGTATGTCTGAAGCATCTTGTATGAAAACACCCATGCCTACCAATGCTGTATTGGATGCTGATCAGCATGGGAAGCCAGTTGATCAGACAACATATAGAGCAATAATTGGCTCTCTACTGTACCTTACAGCTAGCAAACCAGATATAATGTTTGCTACATGCATATGTGCTAGATTCTAAGTTAACCCTAGAGAGTCACACCTAACACTAGTTAAAAGGATTCTTAGGTATGTAAAGAGTTGTCCAAATCTAGGACTCTGGTATCCAAAAGAATCAGGATTTGAATTAACTGGATTTTCAGATGCTGATTATGCTGGATGCAGAATAGACAGGAAAAGCACCAGTGGAACATGTCAGTTCCTTGGTGACAGACTTGTCTCCTGATTTTGTAAGAAGCAAACATCTGTGTCAACTTCAACTGCTGAAGCTGAGTATATGGCTGCAGGCAGTTGTTGCTCACAAATATTGTGGATACAAAATCAGCTTCTAGACTACGGTTACAACTTAGAGCAGTCAAAAATTTTCTGTGATAATACTAGTGCTATTTCTATAGCACAAAATCCAGTCCTCCATAGTAGGACAAAACACATAGAAATCAGGCATCATTTCCTAAGGGATAATGTAGAGAAAAACAAAATTGAACTTCAATATATTCCTACTGATTTGCAAAGGGGAGATATTTTCACCAAACCCTTGGATGAAAAGAAACACAGGTTCTTCCTAAATCAGTTAGGCATGATAGATGGAGGAAGTCTTAATTAAAATCCAAGATTTTGAAAAGCTAAAACAGACCAAGACTAGGCTAAAAATTCTGTCTTTTGAATGAGTTTAGACTCTGAACTGCGCTCGACGTTTTCTCAAAAATCGTCGAACGGAGTTCAACGATTTTCCAAAAATCTTCGACCAGAGATCGACGCTTTTGCTATCGTCGATCTGAGTTCAGAGCCTTCGCTAGATCTAGAATTTTTCTTCTTCTGTTCAGAGGCCGTCGAGCTGAGCTCGACGTTTTTCAACATCGTCGAACGAAGATCGCTGATTTTGAAGACTCTTCAGATTCCCTCTGTAGCCTAAATCGTCGAGCTGAGATCGACGCTTCGTCGAGCTGAGCTCAACGATTTTCTTTTTCGCCGTCGAACCCTAATATAAAATCATTTCTCAGCTGTCGTTCTCCTTTTACGCTTTCATACTCTGCAACTTTCTTCCTTTTCCCTCCAAATTTTCTACGCTTGGTCGTTTTTGGTTTTCTGTTGCAGGTACACATGGCTGATTCGAGTGCTGCTATTGCCAAGATGAAGTTCGACACCGGTTTCGACATAGACATAAACTCATTTGATGGAAGCGACCAGCGCTTCAAGGATGTTCTGAATCTATTCAGAGAACAACAGCTAACCCAGATAATGACTACCAGGATGAAGATTGCATCAGAGGAGATTAAGGAATGGTGTTATACCGCAGCAGATGAGACTGAGAATACTGTTGTCGGCACCATTAAGGGGACCCAGGTAATTCTATCCCCGGCTTTATTAACTGAAGTCTTTCAACTCAGTACTGGAGAAGACTCCATTGATCTGTCTGGAGAGGAGTATGCCTCCATGTTAGATAGGATGGGTCATAATGTACTTAACCCTAATAAGCTGCTGAAAAAGAATCTGGCTATAGAATTCCAGTTCCTGGCTGATGTAGTTGGAAAGGTGCTGTTGGCCAAGCACTCAGCTCATGACACAATTTTCAGGTATCAGTTCTGCCTGATGGGAGCCTTACTGGATAAGAAACACCTCGACTGGGCTCCATCTTCTTCACCCTGATTAAGAAGAAGATAAGCAAGTCTGCAGTCAGTTTTGGAAGAATCTTGGGGGTCTTTCTGCACTCAAGGTGCCCTGACCTTTTGACCTCTTCTGGGATGTTCATCAATGCATCCAAGAGGCTCTCCTGTGCCCTCTTCAGTAAATGGGACAGGCAGATAATCAACCCCTCCAGGGCTGCTGCAACACTTCACTCAGGCACAAGGACCAATCTGGTCACTCCTTCAGTAGAAGAGCTGCCTGCTTCTTCTTCTCCTCAAGCCATATCCACCCAAGCCACATATACCCAAGCCATCACCTCCTCACCACCAGTCTCCACCATCATTATCTCATCTCCCATTACCATTTCCTCACCTATGTCATCCCCTCCACCATCCTCCTCAGAGGACTTCCATCCTCTCTTTTCCTATCCAATCCACACTCTACCATCATTCTCCCTTTTAGAGGATTCCTTCATGGATGACTCTCCCTCTTCTCCTCCTGAGACATCTTCCCTCCACCAAATGCTCACTGACATCCTCTCTCAACCCTCCTTCATACCCTCCTTTACTCTCCCTCTCTCCACCTCAACCTTCTCTATCCCCATCATTCCATCTTCTGAACCAACAATCCCTACTCCACCTACCTCCACCTTTTCAGCTTCAGTCACCATCCCTCCATCCACCTTGACTACTACCTCTGCTCAAGCCTCACTTGGGCATGTAGATCTTCCTAGCCTGGCTGACAGGCTCTATGAGTTGCTAGCTCCCAAGCTGGTATCTCTGCTGGAGTCCTCCCTGACTCCACTCCTGAAGCAAGTCCAGGAGCTGTCCACCAAGCTTGATTCCTTTTCCTCCTCCCGGGCAATCCCTTCTACTGGGTGCCTTGGTTCACCTCTCTCTGAACCAAGGCAGGGGGAGATGCCTTATGAAGAAGTGGATGTGCCAGCTCCAGCTCCAGCTTCTACTCTCTCAGCAAGCTCAGGATGTGCTTTTGCACTTAATCTGCAGAGGTTGCTATCCAGATTTGATACAGCCTATTTCAGCTATCTGCCTCCAATTACTGCTGAAGATCTGTCCAAGGCCATTGTGCCTGTACCTGTCTGTAATCCCAGCCAGATTGTTTCCTATATCAAGTCATGGAAGGCTGTGGATGTATCTGATGCTGCTACTAAGGCCACTGTGCCTCTTTTTGTTGATACTGCTGCTGCTGCTGACATAGAAATGATTCCAGCACCTAATGCTGAGGAAAATGTTGTTGAAACTGATGATGCAAAGCTTACCTCATACTTGGAAGATCCCACTCCTCCTGCTGCTGATTCTGCTATCCCTGCTGCTTCCTCTCCTCCTGCTCCTGCTCCTGCTCCTGCTGCTGCTGCAAAGCTCAAAGCTCAAGAAGAATATCTCAGAAGAATTGATGCTTTATATGATCAACCTCAGAGTTCTGAAAGTGATCAGTACAGAACTGATTCTGATGATTCTGCCAGCACAATTGCCAAAAAGAGAAAAGCCAGAAGTAAAGCAATGATGTCAGTTCCTCCTGCCAAAGCCAAAGACTCCAATGACATTCCATATTACATTCTGCATGACTGCCCCATCACTGAACCATGGATGCAATTTTCCAAGAACCAACTAAAGGCCATGAAAAAGAGAAGAAAGCTTGACAAATATGAAAAAGGATCATCTCAACATCAGCCTCCTCCTCCTCCTCCTCCAGACTCTGGATCAGGCTCAGCTCCTCAAGCTCCAGCTCCTAGACAAAGTTCCTCTCAATCCTATTCTAAGTATTACCAAAAGGGACAACATCAAAGAGGATATCAACCCAGAAGGGTAGTTACAGAGGAAATCAAAGAGGACAGAGACCCAATCAAAGGGAAGGACAATGCCATTCTGACTCTACTTCAGGTCCTTACCCTTACAAACTGAAAGACACAGTTGCTCCAAGGACCTCTCCTGCTCCTGAATCTCTCAACAAATATGAACCTGCTGTTCCATATGAGGATCCTGAGAACAATCCTGTGGCCTGGACTGCTAGGATGAAAGAGTTGGCTGCTCTTGATCAGATTAAGAAGGCTAGAGAACAAGGCAAAGAAATATCCAACATTACAACCTTATCAGAACAAAGAAAGAAAGAACTGGAAAAGTATGCCTCAAAGAAATTTTTCAATCCAGAAGAGTACGTGAAGCTGCACCCAGAGGCTGTAGTTCCAAGGCCAAGATCTCAAACCTCTCTAGGTGCAGAAGATGACAGAAGGTCCAAGAAAGAAGCCCTAAACCCTAACAGAGAAATTTTATTTAAAAAGGGAACTGAAAAGAAGTGATCTGTGTAAGCAAACATATCATCCACCTTTGGATATCTGCTGCTATTTATCTGTGATATGCATTGCTGTTTCTCTGCACTTTGTATTTAACTTCTGTATTATTGAATGCTCTTTATGATTGTCTGTAAATAGTAATCCTAACCCAAATAGGGGGAGATTGTTGGAACACCCTATTACTAATTTGGGTAAGGATCACTATGCTTGTCTTAGGATCCTAGTTGACCTAGTTGTATAGTTGAGAAGGTCAACATTAGAATGAGTCTAGGGCCTAGAACTTAGTTTTGAAGCTGCCCCCAAGACCACTCCAAGATCAAGGATGAAGAGCTAAGTCTAAAGCAATTTTCGTCGAGCTCAGGTCGACGAATCGTCGAACTCAGTTCGACGCTCTCTGAGCTCAACTTCAACAAATCGTCGAACTCCGGTCGACGATCTTCGAGCTCAGATCGACTATCTGCTTTTAGCTAGCTTCTGCTTAGTCGTCGAACTCCCCTTGACTATCGTCTAGCTCAGTTCGACGATGCCTCCTTCAGCTGTTTCTCAGGTCGCTGAGCTCAGTTCGACGATCTTTGAGCTCAGTTCGACGATTTCTGTCTGCTTATCTCAGTTCATCTCTGAGCTTAGTTCGACGATCTTAGAGCTCAGATCGACGATTATTTGGAGAGATCAACGTCTTCAAGATTTCAAATGCTGCTGATTCTTTGGAATGTTTTTGAATATTATCAGCATTTATGACAGAAGATCTCCCAGCCGTTTGGAGCAAGTTTCAAGGTATCATTCAGAGATTGTTTGCTGGACTTTCCTCTAAAAGACAAGACCATTTATGGAAAACATTTATGACTGACCAACGGTCATCTTTGGACAAGGAGAATATTCAGAAAATCAATTCTATTACTATGGTCCTTAGATATACAGAACAAATACAACAAAAAATTTAGAGAGCTGATAGACAGAAAGAAAAAGAAAACACACAGAAGAATACTGTTAGTAGAAGAACAAGAAAACTACAACATCAAGATCTTCTAGCTGACTAAGTGTTCTTGCATCCTCATCTTAGATCTCCAGACACATCATCTTTCAGCTGTCCTGCTGAAACCATTCTTTGCTGGAGATCAAGTTCTGAAGACCTATCACCCTTCTGCAAAGCTTCTCTGCCTGAACCTCTCTACATCTCAGGGGGAGCTTTGACATCTTCAATCCACTTGTGCTTCTCTCATTTGACTGAGAACAGAGAAGACAACTTCAACTTTTACTTTTTCTTTTCCTGCTGTAAAAGGGTTCTTGAACTCCCTTCAAAAGTTCTGTCTGGTTCTGAGAGCCTTGTCAAAACTCAGTGGTGGCAAGACACCTTATCAAAAAATCTAGCTTTGGTTTTTGAGCACCTTATCAAAAGCTCATTGGTGACAGGACACCTGATCAACTCAGTCCTGAGTGGATTCCTACCAAGGGTGGTAGAAGAGTGGATGTACCCAGTTTTGGGGAACCACTATATTCCCTTGTGTCTTCTGGTTGTGCTTGTGTGATTTGTCTGCTGTGTGCTGTGTCCTTTTCCTTTCAGTTCTTAAGTTTCTGTTAGCACTCTACACTATAGCTTAAATAGAATTTTAATTTGTGCTATTTTATTAATCTGTGAAAAATTATTTTAAGTAAACTCTATTCACCCCCCTCTAGAGTTGAGATAGATCTTACCCTCACTTTCATAATCAAAAATTGCACTAGCAAAGATGACTGTCTACTCAACTCCCTTGGAGTTAATTGCGGAATGAAGGTTATAGATATTTGAGATTAAACCTTAAAGCCTAACACAAGTGATGTGCACAAAAGGCAGCCAACTGTAATTACAGTTAAGGCTTAGAATCCTAAACAGCAACTAGCAAACCTAGTTAAAATCTAATCACAGCCACAATGCAAGTAATTAATTAAAGCAATCCAGACGACACAAGGAATTTATAGTGGTTCCCCAAACAACTTGGGTACGTCCACTCTTCTACCAACAAGGTAGGAATCCACTCGGGTTTTTGATCAGGTGCCCTGTGACCAAAAAGATCTGCTTCAGGTAGATCCAGAAGCCCTTTAGACTTTTGATCAGGTGTCTAAAAACCAACACAGGTTTTTGATCAGGTGCCCTGCCACCAAGGGATACTTTTGAAGGGAGTAATAACCCTGTACAGGAGGGGGAAAGGAGGTTAAGGTGTCTTATCTATTTTACAATAGATTAGAGAAGCACAATAACTTGCACTGAGCTAGAAAGCTCTAAAAGAATCAAGGCTCCCCCTGGCTAAAAGAACATCCAGGTGAAGTCTTGCTTCAGTGCAGAAACACTTCAGTAAATACTGAAGGAGAAAACTACAAGAAGATAAATAATATGAAATAGAAATTCTTCTTTAGGCAGCTATCTTCTTCTTCTTCTTCAAAAGACTCTGAGAGAAGATCTTCCTGTAAGCAGGAGAACTCAGGTTGAAGAAGAGTGAAGAACTAAAACTTCTTCTCAGTTAGATGTGAAAGAGCTGAGAGCAGTTGGAAACTGTAAGTTCTTAAGGCTTGAATGCTGCTGATAGCTTTTTGGTATGTGAGAGCTAGTTGATTTTTTCTTCAAAGAAGTCTTTATATAGCAGCAGCAGCAACGACTCTTACTTGAGTTTGAATCTTGTCTTCTACTGAACTCTGCAAGCTGGGCTGCAAAAAGCGTAAAGCAAAACAAAAATACTGCAGACAGATATCCTATAAGAGGATAAAGCTTTCTAAGAAGCTGCAAATAATTCTGATGAAATAATATAAGAGAAAGTCACATCAGAAAAGACTCTTTACAGCCAAGGAAGATTTTTTGAGTCTAACGGCTATAAAGGACAGCCTGACAGATAAAGCAGAAATTATATCTCAGCTAATAAGACAAACAACTTTGTCAGAAAAGATTAGCTCATGCATAAGGAATGGAATAGATATTGCATGGAAATATTATCATAATTTATTCAAATAATCTTTTATAAAATGTGCCAAAATAATTATGAAATTAATCACATCATAGAAGACGACAAAATTACTCAAAACATACAGCAAAATGACGAACGACTCTCGGAGATCGTCGACCGAAGCACAGAGATCGTCGACCTATCGGACAGATAGTCGAACGATCCAGATAGTCGAACTATCAAAGAAGATAGTCGAACGACCTCAGCAGATAGTCGACCTATCAGAACAGATAGTCGAGCTATCAGATAGTCGATCTATCCGGACAGATAGTCGAACTACCACAGCAAAACAGATAGTCGACCTATCAAGCAGATAGTCGACCTATCACAGAAAAACAGATAGTCGACCTATCAACAGATAGTCGAGCTATCAAACAAAACAGATAGTCTACCTATCAACAGATAGTCGAACTATCAGATAGTTGAACTATCCAACCAGATAGTCGAACTATCAAAGAAAACAGATAGTCGACCTATCAACAGATAGTCGAGCTATCAGATAGTTGAACTATCCATGCAGATAGTCGAACTATCAAAACAGAGCAGATAGTCGACCTATCAACAGATAGTCGAGCTATCACAGAGAGCAGATAGTCGACCTATCAACAGATAGTCGAACTATCAGATAGTTGAACTATCCAAGCAGATAGTCGAACTATCAAAGAAGAGCAGATAGTCGACCTATCAACAGATAGTCGAACTATCAAGGGAAAACAGATAGTCGACCTATCAATAGATAGTCGAACTATCAGATAGTTGAACTATCTAAGCAGATAGTCGAACTATCAAGCAACACAGATAGTCGACCTATCAACAGATAGTCGAACTATCAACGCAGACAGAACGTCGACCAACTGATAGACGATCGTCGATCAGCCGATAGACGATAGTCGAGCGGCGTTCGACCATAGTCGAACGAAAAATTACTTAGCCAGATTTTCATCTGGACAGGAAATTCTACACAACTAGAGAATCTATCCTATCAACTAACATTTGACCATAGATAGATCTTGGGTCAAGAGACAGAAAGAGAAGACTAAACTCAAATCAAAACCTAGGGTACCAACAATCTCCCCCTATTTGAGTTAAGTCTCTCAACAACTAAAACATACAAAACTAATTACTGAAAGTAAAATACAATGCATAAAGAAATAACTAAGCAGATAACATCAATCAAACAGATAAACAATTAACTGTCAATCAATGAAATATTAAGATGCTTCAGAGTTAGGTTTAGGATCAGAAGAGCTAGAGACAAAAGTAATCTTTCTTGAGGGATCTAGAGCTTCTTTTCTCGATAATTTCAGGTCTTGTTCTCCAATGATTTTCAATTCTGTTGTTCTTGGGACAACTGCCTCAGGATGCTTTTCCATGTACTTTGAAGGATCAAATATCTCAGGTCTGACCTGGAACTTATCGAGCTCCTTCATTCTGAATTTTGACATTGTGGTCAATCCTGCAGTGTCTTTTCCTTCTGCTTTTGCTTTCTTAATTTGAGCAGCTCCAACAAGTTCAAGAAAACGAGTCATCCTAAAATTAGGATCAAGCTCTGGGCTTTCATAAACATTCTCAGAAGAAATATCAACTGGTTCTTTATCCTGAGTAACTAGATAATAAAAGGAGGAGCAGACTTAGCAAATGTCTTGCTAGAATTTTCAGATAAAATAAATCACTTTCCTTTTGGAGCATCCTTCACAGAATGAACTGGCTTAGGAGAGGTTGAGCTTTTGATTTCTTTAGACTGAGGAGGGGAAAATGTTGGTCTTTGATACACCACCTCCTTTACTTGTTCTTTAACAGCATCAGGTCTTTGATAGCCAGTTTGACTTTTACCTTGGTATCCTTGTGAACTTCTCCTTTGAGCTGACTGAGATGGATTTAATCTTTCAGACTGAGCAGCAGGTTTTGAAGATAAGTTTCCTGAGGCTCCTGCACTGGGAGGTGGAGGAGGAGGACCTCTAGGATTCCATCTTGGGACAGGAGAGTCATACCTCTTTGACTTCTTCCTTTGCTTTTGCTGGTTCTTAGAAAATAACATCCAATGTTGAAACTCTTTTGATTTTGGATCAATTCCTTTCAGTATATAATAAGGGGTATCATTATCTGGATTAGGAGGAGGAGGAGCTACAGCTTTTCTTTTCTTTTTAGCAATCCCTTTTCTTTTTGACTCAGCAGACTCATCAGAATCAATTTCATCTTCAGAATTAGAAGAGATGGGCAGATCATATGGATCAATTACATCTTTCAAAGCTCTTTCCTTTTCCTTTAGAGCAGCTCTTTCTAATTCTTCTTCCATGGCATCTTGTGCCAGGAGAGCATCTAAATCCAAACCCGGGGAATCATCCCATACAGTAGATTTTTCAATTTGGGCATCTGCAGCTTTTTCTTGAAGATCAGAAACTGTCATGGTGACCAGTTCTGCTTGCACTTCTAGCTGAGCAACTTGTTCTGGTTCAAATTGAACTTCTGTAGCTGGTAGGAGATCAGGCTCTTGAACATTTAGAACTTCTTCCATTTTATCTGTAGTATTATGAATAAAATTTTTCTAAATGACATCTAATCATCCTTTCCAGATATTCCCATACAAGCATATCAGTTAATAAGTCTAAAAAGTAAGTAAAGGGAATACCTTCAGAATCGACCACTGCGTGTCCTAACTCCCACAATTCATCTAGAAAGGAAGTGATAATTCCTTCTAGGTACAGGGCGACCAAGGGAGTAGAACATTCTTCTAAGCAAGCTTTGACAATAAATTCAGATTTCAATAATGCATCAGAAATTTCTTTTTCAGATAGAGGAGGAGGAGCTGAATCTTCTATTGTTTTCTCTGCCACTGCATGATGATCTGCTGGAGGGGAGGCCAAGGGCTGCTCAGAGACATCTTCATCAAGCATCTCCCCCTGACTGATTTCAGTAGATACTGAAACCAGGCCCCTAGAGGAAGAGGGCTCAGCAGACTTTGAGAGTGTTTGAATAGCAGCAGTCAAAGAAGATATAGAGGAAACAAGAGGAGTAATTGCCTCTTCAATCATAATTTTGATTGAGGGGGTAATTAGCTCCAGGATGCTAGATATGAAAGCTGGAGAGATCTCAAAAGATGATGATGATGATGGGGGAATCTCAGAGGATGGAAGATCAGCAGGGATGGTGAATTCATGATGAGCTGGAGAATGAACTGGAGATGGAACTGGAGATGGATGAGATGATGCTGGGTGATCAATGTGATCAGAAGAAGGAATTGGAGAATGAAGAGGAGTAGAAATCTCAGAAACCAATAAATCAAAACTGGGTTGAGAGATCCTAGCAAGATGAGACGGGAGAGGAGATGCAGCAGGAGATGCAGAAGGTCGTACTTCAATTGAGGTTGATGGAACTTCAACTGAAGTAGACGGCAAAACATATGAAGAAGATGGAAGGGAGAGGTTTGCTGAGCCAGCTGCTTGAAGGGGAGGAGTGACTGAGGCAGTCCTGGTGCTCTCAGATGTCACTGGAGCAACCCCTGCGGGAGTGGGCTTCAGGAAGGTCCTTTTCCATTTGACGAACAGGGATGGATCCATCTTCTTGCTGGCGTTTATGGAAGTAGCAGCTGAAATTAACAGATGGGGATATTTCTCCTTCAGAAAAATCCCAACTACCCTACCCAGGGTAACTTCTTTCTTGCCATTCTTTTTCATGATCAAATCAAATAATACTCCTGCCCAATTGATCTGCTTCTTATTCATAATTGCACACATCAGTGTAAACTGCTGCCTTGTAATATTGTCGTGGGCAGAGTGCTTTCCCAGTAGCACTTTTCCAACTATTTCAGCAAGAAACTTAATCTTAAATGGAAAGTTTACTTTAAGCAGCTTAGAGGGAATGCCTTCGGCATGTCCCAGCTCTGTCAGCATCCTCCCAAACTCTGGGGCATCTTGCTCATACTCTTCTTCCCCATTTATTAATCCAAATATTTTTGTTAAAATAGCGGGAGTCAATGTTACCTCTTCTCTGCCGATAGTTCCTGTCATTGAATCATCAGTTGAAGACGAAGTGAATGCCCATTCTTTGATCTCTTGAGTGTTTATCTTTATTCTGGAGGACATGAGCTTCTCTAACCCTTGATCTTTGCACAGATTAAGAATTTCCACTATTCCGGATTCGCAACAGCTGAAGGAATCGAAATCTATACTGAATCCTGCATCGAACTTTACTACTGCCAGGAGCGCTGGAGAAATCGCCATCGAGAGGGCTAGAGAAGACGAGGGAAGGACGACGAGGATGGAGCGGCAGAAATCGCAAGACAAAGAGCAAGCGGGAAGACGGAATGCGAAAAGACGCTCTCTGTCGACGATAAAAGCAACTATCTCTTAACCTAGGTCGACCATCGACTTTATATTAAAACAACGATTGTCGATCTATTTAAAAGATACTGGAGACGATGGTCGAACGGTCGTTCAACGATCGGTCCTGAAGCAGAGTAGTCGATCAATCGTTCGACTATTTCTGTCTTCACAAACAGCAAGCTGTTGTCAACCATAGATCGACGATAAGCTCGACCTGTTCGACTATCTTCGAACGCCGGTCGACGATCTTCAAGCAGATAAGCTATCATCAACCATAGGTCGACGATAGGCTTGATCCGATCGACTATCTTTGAACGTCGTTCGACTATCTTCGAACAAGTTTCAACAAGGTAGACGTCACACTTAGTCTCTTCCATTAATCATGCCTAGTTGAACTAAAAAGAACAGATGCTTCTGTTCATCTAAGGGCTTGGTGAATATATCACCTCTCTGAAGGTATGTGGATATGAACTCAAGACAGATCTTGTTCTTTTCCACACAATCTCTCAGGAAATGGTGCCGGATCTCAATGTGTTTCGTTCTAGAGTGGTGCACTGGATTTTGTGCAATAGAGATAGCACTGGTACTATCACACATGATTTTAGTGTTCTTGTGTGAGTACCCATAATCCAAAAGTTGATTTTGTTCCACAGGATCTGTGAACAACAACTAGCAGCTGCTATATATTCAGCTTCTGTAGTTGAGGTTGAGACAGAGGCCTGCTTCTTATAGAACCAAGAGACCAATCTCTCTCCCAGGAACTGACAAGTTCCTGAGGTACTTTTCCTGTCAACTCGACAACCAGCATAATCAGAATCAGAATATCCAATTAATTCAAATTCTGACTCAGCTGGGTACCAAAGTCCTAGATTTGGACATCCCTTCAGGTATCTCAAGATTCTCTTGAGAAGAATCAGATGAGATTCCTTGGGGTTGACCTGGAATCTAGCACAAAGGCATGTAGCAAACATTATGTCTGGCCTACTTGCAGTTAAATACAATAGGGAACCAACAATGGCCCTATAATTCTTTTGATCAACAGGCTTTCCCTGATCATCAGAATCAATAACTACATTAGTAGCCATAGGTGTATGCATTGCTGAAGCATCATCCATCCCAAACTTCTTTACCAATTCCTTGGCATATTTGGATTGGGAGATGAAGATGTCATCAGCATCTTGCTTTACTTGGAGACCAAGAAAGTAAGACAGCTCACCCATACAACTCATCTCAAACTTGGAATACATCAAGTTGGAGAACTTTTTGCATAGTTTGGGATCAGTGGAACCAAAAATAATGTCATCCACATATACTTGAACTAACAGGATTGTGTCCTTGTGGTGCTTGACGAAAAGGGTTCTATCAACTACTCTCCTAACAAAGTTGTGCTCTAACAGGAAACTAGCTAGAGTCTCATACCAGGCTCTTGGTGCTTGTTTGAGTCCATAAAGAGCTTTTTGCAACTTAAATACATGTGAGGGCTGAGTTGAAGAAACAAACCCAGGTGGTTGTTCAACAAATACCTCTTCCTTTAGCTCACCATTTAGAAAGGCACTCTTGACATCCATCTGAAAAACTTTAAACTTCATATAGGCTGCATAGGCTAAGAAGATCCTTATTGCCTCTAGCCTTGCAACAGGAGCAAAGATTTGGTCATAATCTATACCTTCCTCCTGTCTGTAGCCCTGAGCTACAAGCCTAGCTTTGTTCCTTACAATGATTCCATTTGCATCCAACTTATTTCTATACACCCACTTGGTGCCTATGATCAGTTGGCCTTTAGGTCTTGGAACCAAAGTCCATACTTTACATCTCTCAAACTGATTGAGTTCCTCTTGCATAGCAATGATCCAGTGGGGATCTAGCTCAGCATCTTTAATGGTGAGGGGCTCAATCTGTGAAAGGAAACAAGCATGCATCACATCCTGTCTTAACTGATGTCTTGTTTGAACACCAGCTGATATGTCTCCAATCACTTGAGATGTAGGATGATCTCTAAGTGTGACAACATCTGCAGGTGGGATGTGATCTTCAGCAATAATTGGGATTAATTCCTCAGGAGAAATTTGATCTACTATTGGTGGTACAGCAACAACCTCTACAAGGTCTTCATCACTGTCTGATTCAGTGATATGAAGAGTTGAAAGATGGAGAATCTCTTGAGTGACATCTCTGGTAGATTCTTGTACCTGCAATGAACTTGAGGAAGGGGAAGTTTCCTTCTCCTTGTAAAATATTTGGGATTCTTCAAAGGACACATGAACAGACTCTTCAATTTTAGAAGATGATTTATTAAGTACCCTATAAGCTTTGCTTACTTGGGAATATCCAAGAAAAATTTCCATTGAAGCTTTTGCTTCAAATTTTCTAAGGTATTCTTTATTATTATTATGAATATAAACTATACAGCCAAAAACTCTAAAATAATTTATTTTAGGTTTCTTTTCTTTAAGTAACTCATAAGGAGTTTTACACTTAAGCTTGTGTATCAGACTTCTATTCAAGACATAGTTGGCTATACTAACAGCTTCTACCCAATAGGAAAGAGGCATATTAACATCTGCCAACAATGTGCTAGCAGCTTCAATTAGTGTTCTGTTCTTCCTTTCAACTACCCCATTTTGTTGGGGAGTTCTAGGAGCTGAGAAGCTATGTTTGATACCTTCTCTCTCACAGAATTCTTGCATGAGAAGAGAGCCAAACTCAGTACCATGATCACTTCTGATCAAGGCCACATGAGTAGAGTACTCAGTCTGCACACATAATAGAAAATCTGTAAGGGCTTTGAAGTTATCAGCCTTAGTTCTCAAAAAAGAACACCCAAGTGAACCTAGAGAAGTCATCTACAATGACTAGGGTGTAATACTTCCCTCCTAAACTCTGTACATTTATTGGGCCAAATAGGTCCAAATGTAATAAATACAGGATTCTAGGAGAATCACTTTTATTTACTTATTTAAATGAATTCTTGGTTTGCTTGCCTAACTGATAAGCCTTGCATAGGCTCTCCTTCTTGTAGGGGCAAGAAGGTAAACCTCTAACAAGGTTGTGTTTAGATAACCTAGATATATTCTTGAGGTTAACATGGCTAAGCCTTTTATGCCATAAAGTATTGTTATTGGTTACTTCATTAAATAAGCAGATTTCAGAGTGAGTTGAGTTAAAATCTACTAAATAAATGTTACCTTGTCTAATACCTACTAGCATAACATTGTTATTTAAAGTAATATTATAAAGGGAGTTAGAAAATGATACCTGGTATCCGGCATCACATAACTGACTTACTGAAATTAGATTATGCTTCAGTCCAGTTACATAAGCAACTCTCTTGAATGTTACAGCTCCAATTGTCATCCTGCCATAGCCTTCAGTTTGACCACAACTTGAATCTCCAAAGATTACCTTTGTGCCAAGCTTTGCCTTGAACCTTGACAGATGTTCTTTATTTCCTGTCATATGCTTGGAGCAACCACTATCCAAATACCACTTATTTTGAGTGATAGGATAGGTCTTCACCTGCAAATAAATCAATTAAACATTGTGGACCCAGGTAACCTTAGGTCCTTTGTTTTTCACATAAGAAAAACTAGAAATAAATGAATAAGCAGGCTGAGGGTGATAACCTAACGGGTAAGATCTCCTAGGTGGGATTCTCCATGCAGATGATGGGTCAATGAACCTAGGGTTTCTATTCATATTTGGGTTTCTAAAGTTCTGGTTGAAGTTTTGAAATTCTTGTTGAAAACGTCGATCGGCGTTCGACGATTGGTACCCAGATCGTCAATCTCCGTTCGACCACTAGGCCTGCGATCGTCGAGCAGCGTTCGACGCTCTTTATAATTCCTTAAATTTTTGTTTTCTTTTCTCTCTTTTAGCTTTATTTAAAGCTCTATTAACTTGATTAACTTGCTCAGTGTTTTTTATTCCACTAGATGAAATAAAATTCACTGGAGTTGAAAGTTGGTTTTTAAGAATGATTGGGGGTTCACTAGAAGATGCTCCTAAGCCTAATTTGTTATTGCCTGACCTAGTGTTAGACATGCTGGTTATTTCAAGCAACTTAAGGCTTCTACCATTCAGAGATTCTTCTTACCTTTTTGACTTAGCTAATTCATTCTTAAGGAATTTTATTTCTTCACTAGAAGTAGTGAGTTCTGCTGTTAACCTAATGTTTTCATTAGAAATTGATTCAGATTCAGCTAGTTTAATTCTAAGCTCTTTTATTTCTTTTCAGAGCTAATTAAATCTAAACACAAAGATTTAAAATCTGATTTAAATTCATCAGATGTAAAATCATAAGATGACAATACCTCATCTTCAGTTGGCATTTCTTCATCAGAATATGAACTCTCTGCAGCTGAGTGATTGCTGTAGGCATCAATTGCCATCAGGCAAACTTCCTTTGCCTTCTTTTCTTCTTCATCCTCACTGGAGCTTGAGGAGGACGATTCCTCATCAGAATCGCTCCAGGTTTCAGCAACAAAGCCTCTCTCCTTCTTTTTGTTCTTGTAGGAGGATGGCTTGGAATGCTTCCTGTGCTGATCCTTGTCTTTCCTTTTATCTTTATTCTTTTCCTCTGGACAATCTGGAAGAATATGTCCAGGCTTCCTGCAACCATAACAGATTATTTCTTTAGTAGGAGTGCGATCATACCTTGGTTTTTCTTCATATTTTGAAGACTTCTTTCTGAAGTCTTTCCTTCCCATCTTGAGAAACCTTTTGGCAAATAATACCATCAATTCCTCATTGGACTGGCTTCCTTCAGAAGTGTCAGTAGCTTTGAGAGCAAGGGTTTGCTCTTTTATTATAGGAGTTGGGGTCTTTGCTTCAGCTTCAGCTTCCCTGGACTTCAGCACTTGCTCAAAAGACTTGAGCTTGCCGAGAAGGGCTTCTGTTGAGATTTCTGTTGTGCTTCTGGCCTCCTTGATAGGCCAGATCCTCAGATCCCATGTGCTAGGGAAGCACATAAGAATCTTATCATTGACCTCTGTCAATGAAATATCCTTGTCAAGAGTCCTCAGCTCATTGATGATTGAGATGAGCCTTGTGTACATAGCTTCAACTGATTCAGCATCAGTTTTCTTGAAATTCTCATATTGGGAGATAAGGTTGGACCTCCTGTCCTTCCTTTCATCAGTTGAACCAGCTACAATCTGGTTCAGTGTATCCCACATTGCTTTTGCTGAGGAGCAGTCAACAACCATCTAGAATACTTCATCAGACATTGTCTGAGCCAGAATGTTCATTGCCTTAGCATCTGCTATCTTTGCCTTTTTGTATTCATCATTGTAGTTTGGAGGAGGCACTGCACTCATATCAGTTGATGATGAGGCAGTAGCTGCAGCAGGTGCTCTTGGTGGTCCTGTCAAAATAGAAGCAAAAATACTCTCATCAATAGAGTTCATATATAATTTAATCCTTGCCTTCCAGATGCTGAACTTGGCTAAGTTGCATGCTGGAGCTCTGGTGCTAGAGTAATCCTTGAACTGGGCCATGATAGTGAAAGTGAATATCTATAAACTTTGGTATCTATCAGGATCTTGTGACTTAGGTGTTAGCCTATTCAGTCAGTCAACCTCCCTCTGATACCAATTGAAAGAAAAGGGGATAGATACTACTCTAGAGGGGGGGGGGGGGGTGAATAGAGTAATCAAAAATTGCACTAGCAAAGATGACTATCTACTCAACTCCCTTGGAGTTAATTGCGGAATGAAGGTTATAGATATTTGAGATTAAACCTTAAAGCCTAACACAAGTGATGTGCACAAAAGGCAGCCAACTGTAATTACAGTTAAGGCTTGGAATCCTAAACAGCAACTAGCAAACCTAGTTAAAATCTAATCACAGCCACAATGCAAGTAATTAATTAAAGCAATCCAGACGACACAAGGAATTTATAGTGGTTCCCCAAACAACTTGGGTACGTCCACTCTTCTACCAACAAGGTAGGAATCCACTCAGGTTTTTGATCAGGTGCCCTGCCACCAACAAGATCTGCTTCAGGTAGATCCAGAAACCCTTTAGACTTTTGATCAGGTGTCTAAAAACCAACACAAGTTTTTGATCAGGTGCCCTGCCACCAAGGGATACTTTTGAAGGGAGTAATAACCCTGTACAGGAGGGGGAAAGGAGGTTAAGGTGTCTTCTCTATTTTACAATTGATTAGAGAAGCACAATAACTTGCACTGAGCTAGAAAGCTCTAAAAGAATCAAGGCTCCCCCTGGCTAAAAGAACGTTCAGGTGAAGTCTTGCTTCAGTGCAGAAACACTTCAATAAATACTGAAGGAGAAAGCTACAAGAAGATAAATAATATGAAATAGAATTTCTTCTTTAGGCAGCTATCTTCTTCTTCTTCTTCAAAAGACTCTGAGAGAAGATCTTCCTGTAAGCAGGAGAACTCAGGTTGAAGAAGAGTGAAGAACTAAAACTTCTTCTCAGTTAGATGTGAAAGAGCTGAGAGCAGTTGGAAACTGTAAGTTCTTAAGGCTTGAATGCTGCTGATAGCTTTTTGGTATGTGAGAGCTAGTTGATTTCTTTCTTCAAAGAAGTCTTTATATAGCAGCAGCAACAACGACTCTTACTTGAGTTTGAATCTTGTCTTCTACTGAACTCTGCAAGCTGGGCTGCAAAAAGTGTAAAGCAAAACAAAAATACTGCAGACAGATATCTTATAAGAGGATAAAGCTTTCTAAGAAGCTACAAATAATTCTGATGAAATAATATAAGAGAAAGTCACATTAGAAAATACTCTTTACAGCCAAGGAAGATTTTTTGAGTCTAACGGCTATAAAGGACAGCCTGGCAGATAAAGCAGAAATCATATCTCAGCTAATAAGACAAACAACTTTGTCAGAAAAGATTAGCTCATGCATAAGGAATGGAATAGATATTGCATGGAAATATTATCACAATTTATTCAAATAATCTTTTATAAAATGTGCCAAAATAATTATGAAATTAATCACATCATAGAAGACGACAAAACTACTCAAAACATACATCAAAACATCGAACGACCCTCGGAGATCGTCGACCTAAGCACAGAGATCGTCGACCTATCAGACAGATAGTCGAACGATCCAGATAGTCGAACTATCAAAGAAGATAGTCGAACTACCTCAGTAGATAGTCGACCTATCAGAACAGATAGTCGAGCTATCAGATAGTTGATCTATCCGGACAGATAGTCGAACTACCACAGCAAAACAGATAGTCGACCTATCAAGCAAATAGTCGACCTATCACAGAAAAACAGATAGTCGACCTATCAACAGATAGTCGAGCTATCAAACAAAACAGATATTCGACCTATCAACAGATAGTCGAACTATCAGATAGTTGAACTATCCAACCAGATAGTCGAACTATCAAATAAAATAGATAGTCGAGCTATCAGATAGTTGAACTATCCAAGCAGATAGTCGAACTATCAAAACAGAGCAGATAGTCGATCTATCAACAGATAGTCGAGCTATCACAGAGAGCAGATAGTCGACCTATCAACAGATAGTCGAACTATTAGATAGTTGAACTATCCAAGCAGATAGTCGAACTATCAAAGAAGAGCAGATAGTCGACCTATCAATAGATAGTCGAACTATCAAGGGAAAACAGATAGTCGACCTATCAACAGATAGTCGAACTATCAGATAGTTGAACTATCTAAGAAGATAATCGAACTATCAAGCAACACAGATAGTCGACCTATCAACAGATAGTCGAACTATCAACGCAGACAGAACGTCGACCAACTGATAGACGATTGTCGATCAGCCGATAGACGATAGTCGAGCGGCGTTCGACCATAGTCGAACGAAAAATTACTTAGCCAGATTTTCATCTGGACAGGCAATTCTACACAACTAGAGAATCTATCCTATCAACTAACCTTTGACCATAGATATATCTTGGGTCAAGAGACAGAAAGAGAAGACTAAACTCAAATCAAAACCTAGGGTACCAACAACATCCCTTACTAAATCTTTGGAAAACAACATATTAATTGTCTTGTAATTAATATGTGCCAATCTCTTGTGCCATTGTTCACAAAGAGATGCACTGCCTTTTGCTACTAGGCATATGGGGGTAGAAGAATCTAGACTGAGAAAATCTAAATAGAAAATATTTCTGCTCCTAATGCCGGTTAATACCGTCTCCGAAGAGGCACATGATATTATCAGGCATTTATCCTTGCAGAACTTAACGTCATACCCTTTATCACATAACTGGCTTACACTAATCAGGTTATGATTTAACCCTTCAACATAAGCTACGTCAGTGATAGAGAGTATACCGTTGGAAATCATACCGTAACCTCTAGTGACTCCCCGATCAGATCCCCCAAAGATGACTTTGGGTCCATTCTCGACTGGAGAGTACTCCCGCAGTAGGGTTCTTGTCCCAGTCATATGACGGGAGCATCCACTGTCTAAATACCATATGGGAGTTTTGGTGGCCTTTGGACATTCCTGCAAAACAGAATTAATTTGCCTTAGGAACCCAATCGAACTTGGGTCCTAGATTCCTCGTTAGCATAATCCCCCTCGGGTGGTTAGCCCTACGAGTGGTCGGCCTCGCATTGCCAACATAAGGAGTCTCGGTATTCCTCGGATTAAACCAGCAATCCATGGCAAAGTGACCAACTTTGCCACAGCACCAGCAGTCAAACCTGTTATACTTTCTCTTAGGCGCCTGCTTCACCCTTGGAACGTAGGGTTCAATCGGCGCCTTGGACCTGGAGGTGGAGGCATCATGATGACCACAGTCGCATGATTTCATCACCTCTTGGTTTCTCAGTGTAACAGGCTTGGCCTTAGGTGCCTGCTTTCGATTATGGCCGCTAGAAAAGTGACCATAATTTTCCACGCGGATTTCCTCATAAGGTGCCTTGAAGACACTCTCACTGAAGTTGCGGGGGAAGGTCCAACCATCATATCGGCTCTTTGGCTTTGCAACCGAGGGCCTGAAGTGATGGCCATATGTTGACTCAAAGTCATGTTGGTTACTGGGAAAGCTGGGCTTTCTGAACGCAACAGGACTGAGTGGGGCCTTTCCCTTTTCAGCAGCAGAGGCCTTCTTAGCAGCCTTATTCTTCCTCTGGTTCCTGCTTCTCCTGGATGAGGAACCAGGTACCCCTACGTGCCCCAAACTAGCTCCTTTGGCCTGAGCAGTGAAGGTATCAACCAGTGGAAGAACTGTCTTTGGCATAGAGAAGCTCTTAACGATCTTCTTTTCTGCCGCAAGTTGTTCTTCCAACTTGTCAATTTCCTCTTGCTTAAGATCGAGGAGCTTAAGAGACTCTGAATGCTTAGAAGTCAGGTCCAAGTGCTCCTGTCAGAGGGAGATCAAACTGGTGATCTCTTCCCTCAGGGATACACTCTCACCTTTAAGGAATTTAACTTCCTTTTTCTCAGCCTTCAGTCTCTTTCGACACTCCTCGAAAGTATTGAGCAGAAGCTCATACTTATCGAGGAGCTCAGCTTCACGGGCCGAAGGGCTATCCTCAGGGTCATCATCTTGAGACTCAGGATCAAAGTCAGAGTCAGAGAGAGGGGTGTGAGCTTTTACCTTCCCAGTAAATGGGGGGCATTCTCCTTCTGAGTCAGAGCGACCCACCAGCCCGAAGTAGGCTTCCTCATCATCACTGGAGTCTGAGGAATTAGACTCACTCAGTGTCTTTGACTTTTTGGCGATGTAGCTCCTCTCCTTCTTCTTATCTCTAGAGGTCTTATGCTCTTCTCCCTTCCCCTTCTCTCTCTTGCCTTGATGGAAGTCTGCCACGACGTGTCCTGGCTTATTGCATCCAAAACAGATGATGTCAGTATTACGATGTTTGTTCGGTTTTGATTCATACCTGTCAGAAGAATAATTCTTCTTCTGAAATCTGGAGGAGGAGCCGTCTCTCTTTCTTTGATTCCTCATCTTGAGGAACTTCTTGAATTCTCGGGTGATGAGGGAGAAATCTTCTTCAGACAACTCTGAGCCGGAGGAGCATGGCTCGGAGTCTTCCTCCTCATCCTTTTTCCCGGCACGGGATGAAGCCGCCCCCTTGCCCTTCTTGGAGTGAATGGATTTTAGGGCCACAGTCTTTTCCTTGGCTGCAGCCTTCTCTGCTTCTTCTTCAGCTTTCCTCGGGTTCAACTGGAGCTCATAGGACATGAGCTTCCCAAAGAGTATCTGGGGATCAGTTTCAGCTAATCTGCCAAACTCTCGGATGGCGCAGATCTTCGTGTCCCATTACTTAGTAAGGGACCTAAGGAATTTATCATTAAGTTCACCATTAGTGAACACTCTTCCGTATCCCTTGAGAGCATTGACGATCTTGAGGAAGTTTTCGAAGGTAACTCTGATCTCTTCCTTAGGCCCCTGCCTGAAGGCCTCATATTTCTGATTCAGGAGGGATCTCTGATCATACCTCACTTCATTTGTACCCTCCATCAGGATAATCAGGCTGTGCCAGATATCCTTAGTCGTCCTGTAGTTGCAGAAGTTCTGCATCATGGAGTCATCGACTGCACTGATCAGTATGTTTTGTGCCTTCTTGTCAAGTCCGACCAGCACCATCTCGTCCTTGTCCATTTCAGAAAGCGTCTTTGGCACCATTTTGGTAGGATCAATGGTGGAGGCCTTAGTGGGAATATAAGGTCCCTCCTCCACGACCATGAAGAGTCGAGGGTCGACTGCTTCCATGTAAAACCTAATCCTTTCCTTCTAGATAGGAAAGTTTAGCCTGGTGCACACTGGGATCTTGCCTGAGTACTTGAGTCCATCCATAGTAGATATCTGCCTTCTTCTTGACACTAGTGGCAGGAACTTACTCGAGGTGTTAACCCCTTTGATGAGTAACCTCCCTCTGATACCACTTGAAAGTCCACCTAGTGCCAACTAGCTTCACCTATGGGGGGGGGGAATAGGTGTCTTGTAGTGTTTTTGCGGAATTAAAGTTTTACCTGCACAAATAAATCAAACAACACAGCACAGAAAAGACTCAAGCAATTTATAGTGGTTCCCCGATTTGGGTACGTCCACTTTCCCCCTTCGACCTATGTCCCAACCAGGGACGACTCGGTCACTTCACCAACAGGATTGAAATCCAATCCTTGCACTAACGGAAGGAACCCTTCCACACGTAGGAGTCACCACTCCCACACCACGGGTTGCACCCAACCCTTACAACTAGGAACCAATCGTTCCTTTACAACGAAAATGAAAATAGAATGTATTAGAAATACACACAACTTATGGAGACTAAGGTGTCCCTCTTCGTTCGACGACGTGTTCTTGAAGTCAACGAAGAGTCCACAACCCTAGATCTCTCTTGGAGAGAATCTCCCCGAAACCGACGGCGGCAAAGGGCGGCGGCTTGGCTCTCGGGATTGTCGGCGGCAACGGAGTGCTGCGGCGATGCAATGGAGATTCAACCTTCGTAGCAAAGGTAGCAAGGTCTTCCAACGGTCACACTAGGATCGATCGTCTCGATCGATTCGGAAGGGGATGGTTTTCCCGATCTACGAATCAAGAGACAAAAGATCTCTGGTTAGACGCGTGAGATGTTGTGCTAGGCTAAGCTTTTGTCGCCGGAGATCTGGAAGAAACCGTGAACAGCAACGGCGACTAACTGCACGAGCGGCGACGACGGAGGCGGAGTAAGATGCGCGATCTAGGTCACGTCGGCGACCTTTCTTTTTGAATCGTGTATTCGTATATGCGTTGTCCTTCCGCTCAACCATACGGAGGTATTTATACATTAGGTCATTCCACATGACCGTTGTCGGCCCCACCAACAAGAAGACCTAAGTCCGGTTCGAAATAATCCAGGTAACTTGGACCGGTCCAGAGAACAGCAGGAATTTGCCCAAGTCAAATTCGGCGAGAATCGTAGGTGATTCTCGCCGAATCGGCGAGAATCAACTACGATTCTCGCCGAATTCTACTTAACAGAATTCAATCTCCACTGATAACACAAGCTGATGAGAATCGGCGAGAATCACAATTGATTCTCGCCGAATCGTCGAGAATGCAGAGTCATTCTCGACGAATCGGCGAGAATCACTTCGTGATTCTCGACGATTCTGCCTTAGAAGAATTCAAGGCGGCTTCGAGACAACCGGCAGCAATCGGTGAGAATCAGTTCGTGATTCTCGACAATTTGGCGAGAATCACTAGTGATTCTCGTCGAATCGGCGAGAATCACTTAGTGATTCTCGTCAATTTGTACTTAGACGATTTTCGTCTTTCTTCCCATGAGCTGGTCTTTGGCCTATCCTTGCTCCTTGTCTGCTCTTGATCTTACATAACCCTGTGCTTGAAAATAAGTACACTCCAATAGAGAGAGTACACGTAAGCCAACACACTGATCTGCTCAACGAGAGATTACGTTGCACAGACCCGTGTATATTGACCTACTGCACCCTGACATTGGTGTGTACTAGCGATGAATAGCTGCAAACACAACTTGAAGACAAGTAATCAAATACATTGTCAATTCACCTTAGCTTGTTCAGGGGCTTCTTCAAATCAGGTACATTGTTGATACAATACCCAACAGATGAAGTCTATCCTGCTGTAAGGATAGGTATCAGGGCCCCTCTATCACACTCAAAAAGTGATACTAAGGTGGATGAAGATGATAGTGAATGCTATGGTCTCATGGCCATACAGATGAAGAATCTAACAAGGATTAGCCTGATCCAGATAAGGTATATTCACTGTCCAACTCCTCTTCTGGTTCAGACTATGAGACTAGTCCCAATTCTGATGCATCTTCATCCTGTGATGAAGAAGAGTCAGAATCTGAGGAAGATGTCAATCAATTTATTGACAAGTATGGTGCCCTTCTGGATACTTTGAAGTGAAGCAAGAGGTTGGCTAAGAAACAAGTTGAGGATATCATCTCCCTACAGCTAGCTGCTTCCCTGCAGTCTGACTCAGCATCTTTGCCTGATAAGAAGATGAGGGAAGTAAGCCAACTGAAGGCCATCACAATCATCCATATTGGGACCATCAGCCACAAAAACACAATCATTATGGATCTTAAAGAGAATCTCCAAAGGGAGAAAAGGATTGTGGCTAAATATTTAAAGCCCAATACAGTGTTTCCCCTGATAGATTCCTTCTCCTCTCAAAAGGATAAGAGGGGTTTGGGATTCAAGGGGAACCCTAGAGCTGGTCATTCCAAAGGGAAAGACAAAGCTCCAATTCAACCTCCCATCTCTTTTAAGAAAGTAGTGTTACCATCAAACAGGTATGACCAAGAAAGTATCTATGGACTAGTTGAATGAAAGATCCACAAGTGTGAACAAAAATGTTCACAGCTATGGTGGAAGGTATGGTAAGTGGAGGAGTGCTTTTAAGGCCCCACATGAGGAAAATCAGATGGCCCATCATGGACCATTTGTCTTTGGTACCCTAGCCCCCTCACTCAGAAATAAAGCAGTGGCTTATGATCAAGCTCTTACAACAAACTCTTATACTATAGGTAAGTCAGTCAGAAAGCCTGACTTGGCTATCTCTGATGCCATAAACAACTTGTCTACTACAAAGAAAACTGTTGTTAGTGGTACTCAAAGTAAGCTAAGTAAATCTGCTGACAGACTTTCTTTCAGTCAGATCCTTGCTGAGAGAAACTTGAAAAGGACTGCTGCTCTCCCTTCTGAATAGATTGTTGTTGGCATGTCCACAAGTGCAGTTCAGAAGAGGAGATATAATATCCATGAGTGTTGGTGTTGTGATAAAGTGGGTCACTTTGTCATAGATTGCTGAAAAAATCCAAATGTGCCTAGGGCAAGAGTTAGTCTTCCTGTCAGAAAAGATGTAGGTAGACATGTTCAATTTCAGACTAACATGCACCAAGGACCCAAACCCTTTTGGGGTCCTAAGGTTACCTAAATTATGTTTTGCAGGATAGTTAAAATACCCATACTCCTATATGGTACTTGGACAATGGATATTTCAGGCACATGACTGGAACAAGATGTAACTTAAAGGACTACACTCCTGTGAAGAATGAACCTAAAGTTATCTTTGGAGGTTCAAATAGAGGAGTCACTAAGGGATATGGTATGATAACCAATGACATAGTCTTAATCTAAAAAGTGGCTTATGTAGAAGGGTTTCAACACAACCTGATTAGCATAAGACAAATGTGTGATCTTGGCTATGTCATTGTATTTCACAAGGATGAGTGTCAAATTAAGAGGTCAAGTGACCAAGAGGTCATCTTGGCAGACACTAGGAGTGGAATGTTTATTGTTTAAACTTTATATGTTTAAGTAAAGACTCTCCTATATGTCTAGTTGCTAAAGAGAAAGTCTCATATTGTGTGCAATGACACAAGATACTAGCTCACTTGAATTTTAAGACTATAATTAAGCTCTTTAGTGAAGAGTTAGTCAGGAATGGTTTCAAAATGAAATGAACAAAGGAGGGCCTTTGCTCTGCATGCCAAAAGGGAAAGCAGACCAAAGCTTCCTTTAAGAGCATTTAGGCCAAGGACTCTGTGAGGTGTATGTACATCATATATATGGACTTGTTTGGTCCTATGCCAGTTCATAGTCTAGGTAGGAAAGTCTACACACTTGTAATAGTTGATGACTTCTCTAGGTTTGCTTGGGTCTTCTTCTTGAAGAAAAAGTCTGAAATTCTTGACATCTTCAGGACATTTATCAAGCAAATTCAGAATGAATTGTACAGTTCTGTTGTCAAAATCAAAAGTGACCATGAAACTGAATTTCAGTCTGATAGCATAACAAAATTATGTGAAGCACATAGGATTATCCAAGAATTTTCTTCTTCAAGAACACCCCAGCAAAATGGGATAGCTGAGAGAAAAACAGAACTCTCATAAAAGCTGGAAGGACACTATTGTGTGACACATCTCTCCCAGAATACTTCTGGGCTGAGGAAGTAAATACTACATCTCATGTCCTGAATAGGGATTCTGTCAACAAATGCCACAAGAAGACTCCCTATGAGATCATGAAAGGCAGAAGACAAAACATTGCCTATTTCAGGATCTTTGGTTCTAAATGTTATGTGCTCAACAATGGGAAGTCATATCTGACTAAGTTTGCTTCCAAATCCTATAAAGGAATATTTGTTGTGTACAACAACCAGAGCAAAGCATATAGAGTGTTGGGTCCATTGACCCCAATGTTCAAGATTTGTAAGTAGTCAAACTGATCAATGACATACACACATAAATGTATTTAATGTGTGCTTAAGTTCATGCATGCATGTTGTCCTTGATTAGACAAGTGAACAAAAAGGGTAAGCTGGAAGTCAAGTAATTTGACTAAGGTCAGAAGCATTGAGTGATGAAGGCACACTCAACGCTCTCAACACCAGAGATAGCTGAGAAGATTGTCTCAGCATAACTGCTGAGACAGTTGAGAAGCTCAATGCAAAGCATTGATCGAAGGGTTGGTCTTAGCAGAACCGTTGAGACAAGAGATAGTCTCAGCTTTGAAGAAGAAACCACTAAGACAGTTGAGAAGAAACCGTTGAGACATAAGATAGTATCTGCTGAGAAGAAGAAATTGCTGAGATAGCTGAGAAGGAACCACTGAGACAGAGCCAACAGGATTTCTCTAAGTCTAGAACCGTTGAGTGAGGCAGTCTCGCTCAATGCTTCTAAAGAAGAGCTCTGTTCAGAATTCGTCGAACTGAATTCTAAGTTTGTCAAGGTGAGCTCACCTTTTGTCGAGCTCAAGTTAAAGTTTGAAGATTCAGAGTTCGTCGAGCTCAGTTAAGAATTCGTCGAACTGATTTCAGAATTCGTTGAACCAAGCTCACCATTCATTGAGCTCAAGTTAAAATTTGAAGATTCAGAGTTCGTCGAGCTTAGTTCAGAATTCGTCGAACAGATTTCAGAATTCGTCGAACCCAGCTCACCTTTCGTCGAGATCAAGCTAAAGTCTGAAGACTCTGAGTTAGTCGAGCTCAGTTCAAAATTCGTCAAACTGATTTCAAAATTTGTCAAACCCAGCTCTCCATTCGTCGAGCGCAAATAAAGTATTTCATGCCGTTGCGGGAAAGCTACAGTAGTGTCGGAAGCTACTGTTTGTCCTCTTCTGAGGGAGGTGGCACTGGCCATTCTTGGCGGAGCTCACATTCAAATTGTGTCGTTGATTCAAATCAACAGATATAAAAGAAAAAGAAGAAAATGGGATTAGGGTTAATAAACACAGGAACGAAAAGAGAGGCGGTTGGACTTCATCTTCTCAGTCAAGTTTGAAAGCCAAGTCCAGCAGTGCAAGCCAGAAGGCAAAGAGAAAGATAGCTGAAGCTTCTTCAAGTTTAGCAAGATTGTTCCTTGGAGAACAAGTTGGCTGATTTTTTCAATCAACAAGAGGTGATAGCTGTGTGAAGTACTGTAAGCCTTAAACAACAGTTAGCTGTCTTCGGTACATCAGAGAAGTTGGTAGATATAGAAGAAGACCATTTCCTTCCACAGCAAGTGGGCTGGACTGATATCTGCTCAGTCCAACAAGTTAGACTCAGAGATTTTTCTCCGAGTCAGTATTTCAATTTACTTGATTAATTACCTGTAGGATTCAGCTTGTATGAATCTGAGCTATAGGGCACTTTGTGCTTGAGTTGTAGGTGACTAATTAGTCACTGAGGTAGGTGCCCTGCTTGGGTACTGAGGTAGGATCCAAGTGTGGATCTGAGGTAGGGCTGTCCTCCCAGCCTGAGTGTAGGGCCTAGTGCTTGAGGTAGATGACAGTTGAGTCACTGAGCTGTAGGTGACAAGTGTGATACTGAGTTTTCTAGGCCTTGGGGGAGGCTGAGCTCTATATGCCTGGAAGGGCACTAAGGTAGGTACCTGGATGGGTACTGAGCTGTAGGAGTGTTGCAGCACTCTGAGAGTAGGGCCTTGTGCCTGAAGTTGTAAGGCTGAAGAGCCTGAGCTATAGGCCTTTGAGATAAGGCTGAGGTAGCTGGTTTGTGGACCACTGAGCTGTAGGAACACTGCAGGGCTCTGAGGTAGAAACTTTTATGGTTCTGAGGTAGGGTTCTAAAGAGAATCCGAGTATAAGGATGAGTGCCTGAGGTGTAAGCTCTGAGGAGCATTTTGGTGGAGTTTGTGCCTTGTCTAACATCAGTTAGAAAGGTGGGAGAGAAAGTGGATATACCCAATTGGAGAACACTATAAATACTTGTGTGCTGTGATGTGTTGTTTGTTCTTGTTTTATATTGCAAGTATTAAGGACAAGCTCTAGATCACTTAGTTAGTAAATAACAAAAAGACTAAAGAAATTTCAAAGACCTATTCACCCCCCTCTAAGTGACTAGCTAACCTTGAAGTAATAATTTTCAAGTGGTATCAGAGGGAGGTTACTCAAAAAAGATTTAACAATCTTAGTATACCTCCAAGGTTAGCTATAAGATATAAGTATGGGGTCTGGTGTAAACTACAAGGAGCTGGGTGACATGAAGCTTCCAATCTATAGAAAGGAAGGCTTTGGCCTCTAGAAGGAAAGGGTTAGGTTATTCATGGAAGTTGCTGACCCTAGGATATACATCACAGTCAAAGAAAGAGCCTTCATCCCTATAAAGACCTCAGTTCTCGATGCCAACATCCAGACACCTAAATCTTATGATGAAATGAACAAAGATGTGCTCCTTCTTGCCTCCATGGACAAGAGAGCCCAAAACATTATTGCAAGTGCAATAGATGATTCAACCTTCCAAAATCTAGTGCACTGCAAGACCTCCAAGGAGATGTGAGACACCCTAGTTATGTTCATGGAGGGTTCAGAGGAGGTGAGGGATGACAAAAAATCCATGCTCAACCAGGAGTATGAGGCCTTTAGACAAGGGAAGTCTGATGGCATTGCTGAGAGCTTTGAGAGATTTTTCAGAATAGTGAATGAACTGAGAACATATGGAAGAGTATTCAGCACCTATGAGTTGAATGAAAAATTTCTCAGATCCCTCACAAAAGATTGGGACACAAAGATTTGTGTCATTAGGTAAATGACCAAGTTAGCTGACACTCCTCCTCCAACCCTATTTGGAAAGCTGCTGTTATATGAGATGCAACTTGCTGCAAAAAGGAAGAAGATAAGAGCAGTAAGCCACAGACCAAGGAGAAGTCTGTGGCCTTCAAAGCTGATGCCCCAACCAGGAGCAGAAGGAAGAACTCTACACCCAGGAGAATTGCTATATCAGATTCTGATAGCTCAAAGACAAGCACCTCAGACCGCCATATGTTTGATGAGGACTTTGTTGCCTTCTCCTGGCAGTTTCAGAAATTCATGAAGAAGGAACATAGGAAGAATAACAAGCCTTCCTGTTCCTCACAGTGCAGAAGGAAATCTTCTAAGGAGGATAGGTATGCTCATAATTCTAGCAAACAAAATTTTTCTAAAGTTATTTGTTTCCGCTACAGCAAACCTGGGCACATAGTTCATGACTGCCCATTGAAGAGGAAAGATGAAGAAGAGAAGAAACACCACAAGGGGAAGAAGAAATAGAAGTCCCTTGTGGCCAAAAAGTAAAAGGCATGGTCTTACTCCTCCTCTGGGTAAGACAGTGAAGAAGAAGAAGCCTATATTGGGCTAATGGCTGTTGCTGAAGAAGAACCTAAAGAATATCCTGCTGCTAGTATAGGGATCAGGGCCCCTATATCACATTCAGAAAGTGACTCAGAGGTGGATGAAGATGAAGAAGAAGATGATCAATGCCATGGATTAATGACAATGACAGATGAAGAGAGCAGCCAGGATCAGTCTGGATAGGCTCAAGTAAATTCTAAATCTCGTCCTTTTATTTCAATTCATGAGGCTAGCTCAGATTCTGAAGCTCAATCATCAAGAGATGAAGGGGGTTCAGATTTTGAGGATGATGTCAATTCTATAATTGACAAGTATGGATAACTTCTTGAAGCATTCAAGAAGTGCAAGCTCCTTGCCAAGAGACAGACAAGAGAGCTTCTCAGTCTTAGGAGCAAGTGTGAGGGCCAAGAAAAGGCCTTCAATGATATGGCTGCATAATCAGCCAAGATCAAGGTGACCTTTGATATGCAGTCTGTGGTAAGAGTCTCAAATGAGAAACTTATCCAAAAACATAAAGATGATCTCATAAATGAGAAATTGCTAGTGGCCAAGTTTTCTAATCCAAGCACTGTGCTTCCCTTAATTGACACCCTCTTTTCCCAAAAGGGTAAGAAAGGGTTAGGATTTAAGGGACCTGCTAGACCTATCAATCCAAAAGGAAAGGGGAAGGCACCAATTGTGCCTCTAACCTCATTGCCTCAAGTTTCTTTTCAGAAAGTCTTGTTGCCTTCTAATAGGTATGACCATGAAAGCTGTTATAGTCACTGGGAGAATGGCAGATCCACTGGTATAGACAAATGTGCCCATAGTCAAGACGGAAGATACAACCATGTGAGAGCCTTTAAGGCTGCCTATGGGGAAATTCAAATGACCCATCCTGAACCATTTATTTTTGGTGCCCCAGCCCCAAAACTCAGGGATAATGCTACTGCAGGAAATCTGAATCATCCAGCAAAAGTTATGACTCAAGGTGAGTCTTCTAGCAGGCTGAAATGGCAGTTTCTGATGCCATTAAATGCATGTTAGCTGAAAAGAGACATGTAGCTGGTGGGTCTCAGAAAAGACCAAAGCAGTCAGCTGAAAGACTTACTTTCAGTCAAATGGCTGCTGAAAGAAATCAGAGTTATACAACAGCACATCTTCCCACTATTCAGGGAGCAGTCCAGCCAAATGTTGCTCCTAAACAGAAAAGGAGATATAATGTCCATGATATTTGGTGATGTGGTAAAGTGGGCCACTATACTGTAGATTGTTGGCACAATCCTTCTGTGTCCAGAGGTAGCCAACCTGTCAAGAATACTGCAGGAAGACATGCTTATTTTCAGGCTAATGTGAACCTAGGAACCAATAAATTGGGGTCCCAAGGTGAGATAAATTTTGTTTTCCATGTAAGTTCAAGTACACATTCCCCTAAATGGTACTTAGACAGTGTATGTTCCAGCCACATGATTGGAATAAAGGAACTATTGAAGGAGTTCACTCCAGTAAAGAATGGACCTAAGGCCATCTTTGGATGCTCTGACAAGGAAATAACCAGGGGTTATGGTAAGATCTTAAATGACATAATCACCATCACAAAAGTAGCTTATGTGGAGGAGTTGTAACACAACTTCATAAGCATAAGCCAACTATGTGACCTTGGTTATGACATTTCCTTTCACAAGGATAATTGCCACATCAAGAGGTTAAGTGACCAAAGTGTCATCTTAATAGACACTAGGAGTGAGAATGTTTATTGTTTAAGCTTTTCTTACTTAGATAGTAGTTCCCATATATGCCTAGTTGCAAATGACAAAGTCTCATATTGTGTCCAATAACATAAGAGTCTGGTTCATTTAAATTATAAGACCATTGGTCAGCTCTTCAGTGATGAGCTAGTTAGGAATGGTCCCAAAATAAAATGCTCCAAGGAGGGTATCTGTGCTGCTTGCCAAAAGGGTAAGCAGACTAAGACCTCTTTCAAGAGCATTGGGACCAAGGACTCAGTGAGATGCTTATATATCCTGTATATGAATTTGTTTGGTCCTTTGCTTGTTCAGAGTCTAGGTAGGAAAGTCTACACCCTTGTGGTGGTTGATGACTATTCCAGGTTTGCTTGGGTGTTCTTCCTTAGAAGAAAGGATGAAACCTTGGATGTCTTCATGAATTTTGTTAGGCAGATTCAGGATGAACTTGCAAGTTCAGTGGTCAAAATAAGAAGTGACCATGGAACTAAATTTCAGTCTGCTGCCATGACTACTTTCTATGAAGAGCTAGGGATTCATCAAGAATTCTCCTCTCCAATAACACCCCATCAAAATGGGTTAGCTGAGAGGAAAAATAGGATTCTCATAGAAACTGGGAGAACATTGTTGAGTGACACTTCTCTCCCTGAATATTTCTAGGCTGAGGCAATTAACACTGCATGTCATGTTCTCAATAGAGCTTCTATCACCAAAGACCACAAGAAGACTCCCTATGAGATCTTGAAGGGTAGAAAACTAAAAATATCCTACTTCAGGATCTTTGGTTGCAAGTGTTTCATCTTAAATAATGGTAAGTCAAAAGTGAGTAAGTTTGTTGCTAAATCCCATGAGGGGATCTTTGTTAGATACAACAATAACAGTAAGGCATATATAGTCTATAACTTGACTAATCAAGTTATATAAGAATCTATCCATGTAGTGTTTGATGAGTCAAGCATGATTGACAGTGAGCTGTCAAGCTCTTTTCCTAGTTCTACAGGCACAAAAGTTATGATCGAAAAGCTCTCCATCAAAGATAAAGACCCAGCTGTGCAAGAAAAATATGGAGAGGGATGTTGTCAAGAGGAAGCATAAGACAGTCTTGCTGGAGATGAAGACCATCTTGTTGAAAAAAATGATGCTCAACAATAAGCAGTCAGGCTGCCCCCAGCAGTCAGATATCTGAGAGATCATCCTCCAGATCAAATAATAGGTGAGGCTAGTCAAGGTGTACAGACTTGAAGCAGGAGTTTCAACACAGCTCTTTACACCAACTTCCTATCACAAGAAGAGCCCAAGAAATTTGAAGAGGCCAATCAAGACCAATTCTGGATTGGTGCTATGCAAGAAGAACTGAACCAGTTCAAAAGATGCAAGGTCTAGAAGCTGGTTCCCAGACTAGATGGACATAATGTCATTGGAGTCACGTGGATTTTCAGAAATAAACTTGATGAAAATGACATTATAATAAAGAATAAAGCTAGACTGGTGGCAAAGGGGTACAAACAGAAAGATGGGATTGATTATGATCAGACTTTTGCCCTAGTTGTAAGGTTGGAAGCAATCAGACTATTCCTTGTATTTTCTACCTTCTAAGGATTCAAGATCTTCCAGATGGATGTGAAGTCAGCCTTACTGAATGGAGACTTGAAGGAAGAGGTCTATGTAGAGAATCCTCCAAGTTTTGTAGATTCTAACTCACGTACTGTTATGTATATATACTTAGGAAAGCTCTATATGAGCTCAAGCAAGACCCTAAAGCATGGTATGAGATATTGTCTACCTTCCTCATTGAGAGAAAATTCTCAAGGGAGAAGATAGACAAGACCCTATTCCTAAGGGAATCTAAGGGTAAGATCATCCTAGTCCAGATTTATGTTGATGACATAATATTTGGCTCTACTGATAACAACCTATGTAGAAAGTTTGCAAAACTTATGCAGGGGAAGTTTGAGATGAGTAGTATGGGTGAACTGAAGTTCTTCTTGGGACACCAAGTAAAACTAACTGATGATGGTCTATCCATATCCCAGTCAAAGTTCACCAGGGATTTAGTCAAGAAATATGGTATGGAGAATGCTTCCACCATAAGAACTCCCATGAGCTCAAGTATGACTATAGACAAAAATGATCTAGGGAAACCTATTGATCCAACTCTGTATAGAGATATAGTTGGCTCCCTTATCTACCTCACTGCAAGTAGGCCTGATATTATGTATGCAACATGTGTCTATGCTAGATATCAGGCCTGCCCTAAAGAATCTCACTACACTGTTGTGAAAAGAATCTTGAGATATCTTAAGGGCACCCCAGATCTTAGCCTATGACACCCTAGAAATGAGGAGTTTGAACTAATAGGCTATTCAGATGCATATTTTGCAGGCTGCAAGGAGGACAGGAAGAGCACATCTGGCTCCTGTCAATTTTTAAGTGGAAGGCTAGTCTCTTGGAGAAGCAAGAAGTAGATAAGTGTTGCAATCTCAACTATTGAGTCATAGTCCATTTCAGCTGGGAGCTGCTGTGCTCAGTTGCTGTGGATCCACCATCAACTTCAGGACTACAATATTCAGATAAGTAGAACTCCACTCTTTTGTGATTCTACTAGTGCAATTTCTATAGCTAGGAATCCTGTCCCTCATAGTAGGACTAAGCATATAGAAATTAGGTATCATTTCATTCGAGAATATGTGGAAAGGGAAGACATTAGCCTTGAGTTTGTCTCCACAGACAAGCAAGTGGCTGATATCTTCACTAAGCTACTAGATGAAGCCAAGTTCAACACTTTAAAATTTGAATTGGGTATGTTGAATTTTGTGTAGCTTCAATTCTCTCCTCTACCATATGCAGTACTATCTATTTTGCAGGTAGTGAAAGTCCTTCCTCAAGTTATTGAAGCTAGTGTGCAACTGTTGAGGGGGAGAAAGCCCAACAGCTCCAATGGAATTAAGTCAAAGTGGGGAGATAAATCCCAGATAGATCGGGGGAGAAAAACTCTACAAAGTTATCCCTACTGCAGAAGTCAAAAAGGGGGATAGGAGTTAAGGAGGAGCCAAGATACAAGAAGCTCAAAGCCAGGTGGTGTTGGTGCTGAAGGTGATTCAGTATAAGAATAATAAGGATGGCTCACCCAGGAGAGCAGCATGCCAGGGGGAGTAAGTAAAATTCTTCACAGGCTGGAGAAATGTTGGCAACATTTCCAAACTCTAATGATGCTACTCAAGTTTTAGTTTTATATTGAATATACTGTGTATGTCAATGACCTGTCTTATTAATCAAGCAAATTTTTGACTTCTTCAAATATGGGGAGATTGTTGTGTCCATTGACCCTAATGTTCCAGATTTGTAAGAAGTCAAACTAGTCAATAACATACACTCATAGATGTATTTGATGTGTGCTTAAGTTCATGCATGCAGGTTGTCCTTGATTGGATAAGTGAACAAAAAGGGTAAGCTGGAAGTCAGGTAATTTGACTAAGGCAGAAAGCATTGAGTGATGAAGGCAAACTCAATGCTCTCAATAATAGAGATAGCTGAGAAGATTGTCTCAGCATAACTGCTGAGATAGATGAGAAGCTCAATGCAAAGAATTGACATAAGGGTTGGTCTCAGCAGAACTGCTGAGACAGGAGATAGTCTCAGCTGTGAAGAAGAAACCGCTGAGACAGTTGAGAAGAAACCGCTGAGACAGAAGATAGTCACAGCTAAGAAGAAGAAACTTCTGAGATAGTTGAGAAGGAACCGCTGAGACAGATCCAACAGAATTTCTCTATGTCCAGAAGCGTTGAGTGAGGCAGGCTCACTCAATGCTTCTAAAGAAGAGCTCGGTTCAGAATTCTGTAATTCTCTAGTGTCGACTAAATCCACCAATGGGGGGGAATAGGTTACGTGCAGTCTTTTGCGGAATTAAATTAACCTGCACAAATTAACAAACACAGCATAGAAAAACACACAAAAAGTTATAGTTGTTTCCCGATTTGGGTACGCCCACTTCCCCCTTCGACCTATCTCCCACCAAGGGACGACTCGGTCACTTCTCCAAACGGATTGAAATCCAATCCTCACACTATGGAAGGAACCCTTCCAACAAAGGAGTCACAACTCCACCACCCCGGGTTGCACCCAACCCTTACAACTAGGAATAAAAATTCCTTTATAATAATAAAAAATTGAATGTATAAGAAAATACAAACAAGGCTTTTGGAGATTCTGATGTCCTTCTTCGTTCGTTGAAGCTTTCTTGAAAGATACCAAGAGTCCACAACCGGAGTTCTCTCTTGGAGAGTATCTTGTCAAGATCGGCGGCGGCAAGTGATTGCGGCAGTGATACTTTGTAGATCCAAACTTCTTGACAAAGCAAGCAAGGTCTACGAACGATCTAAGTCAGATCAGTCGTCTCAATCGATTCGGAATGAAGAACTAACCTCGTTTAACGAATAGAGAGACAATAAATCTTAAGAGAGATGCGTGAGACGCACTACTAGACTCAGTACTATCGTTGGAAGATCAAAGAAGCTCTGAGATCAGCGGCGGCGACTAGCTTGCGAGCGGCGTCAGCGATCGGCGATTTTCCGCGATCTGCTAGGGCACGGTGTTGGCTTTTTGATTTCACGTGAATGAGTTGCTGTAGAAGTTCGAAATACGCAAGTATATATACCCTGATCCAACCCTAAAAGACTGTTGTGGGGCCCACAAGGAAAAGCCCTAGCCCCGGCCAAAATAGCGCACGGTCTCTTGGTTCGGTCCAGCGAACAGACGAAAATTGCCTAAGGCAAAATCGGAGAGAATCGTTGGTGATTTCCGTCAAAGTCGGTGGGAATCACTCACGATTCCCATCGATTCTGCCTTGGTCGAATTCCAGTTGGAAACCTTGTCAGCCGGAGGAAATCGGCGGGAATGCAGATTGATTCTCGTCGAATCGGCGGGAATGCAAACAGATTCTCATCGAAGTCGGCGGGAATCACTTGCGATTCTCGTCGATTCTGCCTTGGCAGAATTCCTGTTGGATAACTGTCAGCCGGAAGGAAGTCGGCGGGAATGCAGAGTGATTCTCGTCGAATTGGCGGGAATCACTAATGATTCCTGTCGAAGTCGGCGAGAATCACTTAGTGATTCCCGTCAATTTTGACTTAGAAGAATTTCCCTTCCTTCCTTTGAAGACTTAGTTTTTGACCCATCTTTGCTCCTCTTCTGCTCTTGATCTACCTCGACCCTATACTTGAAAATAAGTACACTCCAATAGAGAGAGCACACATGAGTCAACACACTGATCTGCTCAACGAGGGATTACGTTGCGCATACCCGTGTATATTGACCCAGTGCACCCTGACATTGGTGTGTACTTATCATGGAATAGCTGCAAGCAAAACTTGATAGAAGATCGACAAATACATTATCAATTCAACTTAGCTTGTTCAGGGGCTTCTTCAAATCAGGTCCATTGTGGATACAATACCCAACAAATTCGTCGAAGTGAATTCTAAGTTCGTCGAGCTGAGCTCACTTTTCGTCGAACTCCAATTAAAGTTTGAAGATTCAGAGTTCGTCGAGCTCAGTTCAGAATTCATCAAACTGATTTCAGAATTCGTCGAACCTAGCTCACCTTTCGTCGAACCTAGCTCACCTTTCGTCGAGCTCAAGTTAAAGTTTGAAGATTCAAAGTTCGCCGAGCTCAGTTCAGAATTCGTCGAACAGATTTCAGAATTCGTCGAACCCAGCTCACCTTTCGTCGAGCTCAAGCTAAAGTCTAAAGACTCTGAGTTAGTCGAGCTCAGTTCAAAATTTGTCGAACTGATTTCAAAAGTCATCGAACCCAGCTCTCCATTCATCGAGCGCAGATAAAGTATTTCATGTTCGTTGTGGGAAAGCTACAGTAACGCTGAAAGCTACTGTTTGTCCTCTTCTGAGGGAGGTGGCGCTGACCATCCTTGGCGGGGCCAACATTCAAATTGTGTTGTTGATTCAAATCAATAAATATAAAAGGAAAAGAAGAAAAGTGGATTTTGGTTAACAAACACAGGAACGAAAAGAGAGGCGGCTGGACTTCAACTTCTCCATCAAGCTTGAAAGCCAAGTCCAGCAGTGCATGCCAGAAGGCAAAGAGAAAGATAGGTGAGGCTTCTTCCAGTTCAGCAAGATTTCTCCTTGGAGAACAAGTTGGTTGATTCATTCAATCAGCAAGATGTGATAGCTGTGTGAAGGACTATAAGCCTTCAATAGCAGTTAGTTGTCTTCGGTACAACAGAGAAGTTGGTAGCTGCAGAAGAAGACTAATTCCTTCTACAATAAGTGGGCTGGACTGATATCTGCTCAGTCCAGCAAGTTAGACTCAAAGATTTTTCTCTAAGTCAGTATTTCAATTTACTTGATTAATTTCCCGTAGGATTCAGTTTGTCCGAATCTGAGCTGTAGAGCACTTTGTGCCTGAGTTGTAGCTGACTAATTAGTCACCGAGGTAGGTGCCCTGCTGGGGTACTAAGGTAGGATCCAAGTGTGGATCTGGGGTAGGGCTGTCCTCCCAGCCTGAGTGTAGGTCATAGTGTCTGAGGTAGGTGACTGTTGAGTCACTGAGATGTAGGTGACAAGTGTGTCACTGAGTTGTAGGCCTTGGAGGAGGCTGAGCTGTAGGTTCCTGAAAGGGCACTGAGGTAGGTACCTAGAAGGGTACTGAGTTGTAGGAGTGCTACAGAACTCTGAGAGTAGGGACTTGTGCTTAAAGTTATAGGGATAAAGAGCCTTAGTTATAGGCCTTAGAGATAAGGCTGAGGTAGGTGGTTTGTGGACCACTCAGCTATAGGAGCACTGCAGGGCTCTAAGGTAGAAATCTTTATTGTTCTTAGGTAGGGTTCTGAAGAGAACCTTAGTGTAAGGCTGAGGGCCTGAGGTGTAAGCTTTGAGGAGAATTTTGGTGGAGTTTGTACCTTGTCTAACATAAATTAGAAAGGTGGGAGGGAAAGTGGATGTATCCAATTGGGGGACCACTATAAATACTTGTGTGTTGTGTTGTGTTGCTTGTTCTTGTTTTATATTGCAGGTATTAAGGACAAGTTCAAGATCACTTAGTTAGTAAACAACAAAAAGACTAAAGAAATTTCAAAGACCTATTTGCCCCCTCTAGGTGACTAGCTAACCTTGAAGTAATAACTTTCATAGAGTCTACAACTTGAAAAATCAAATTATAGGAGAGTCTGTAAATGTAGTATTTGATGAATCTTCTATGATTAACAGTGAGCTGCCTAGCTCCTCATCTAGATCTATAGGTATAGAATATGTAATGGACAAGCTAACCATTAAGAATGCTCCTCCTATTACCCATGATGAAGATGAATGAGTATGCATTTTAGAAGGAGGACAAAGCACACATGATGTGGTTGAAGATCAGCAGATCCAACCATTGAAGTCAATGATGCTGAAGAGAGATTGCCTCTAGTAGTTAGACATCTAAAGGATCATCCTAGACATCAAATAATTGAAGATGCCAGCCAAGGGGTTACAACAAGGAGCAAAAGCATGAACATAGCTATGTACTCCAACCTTTTGTCTCAGGTTGATCCAAAGAGATTTGAAGACGCCAACATAGACCAATATTGGATTGTGATAATGCAAGAGGAACTGAACCAGTTCAAGAAATGTATGGTCTGGAAGCTGGTTCCCAGACCATAAGGACATAAAATCATTGGAACCAAGTGGAACTACATGAATAATTTGGATGAAAAGGTGTTATAATTAAGAATAAAGCTAGACCGATGGCTAAGAGTTATAGACAAGACAAAGGTATTGATTTTGATCAAACCTTTGCCCCAGTAGCTAGACTAGAAGCCATCAGATTGTTCCTTGCATATGCTGCCCACAAGGGATTCAAAATCTACCAAATGGATGTGAAGTCAGTCTTCCTAAATGGTGACTTAAGAGAAGAAGTCTATGTTGAGAAGCAATCATGTTTTGTTATTCCTAACTCTCTTGATCATGTTTATAGACTTAGGAAAGATTTGTATGGGTTGAAACAAGCCCCTAGGGCATGGTATGAGACCCTGTCTATCTTTCTCATTGAGAATAAATCCGCAAGGGGAAAGATAAACAAGACTCTATTCCTCAGGGAATCCAAGGGTAAGATCATACTAGTCCAAATTTATGTAGATGACATAATCTTTGGGTTTACAGTTGATAACTTTTCCAAGAAGTTTGCCAAACTTATGCAAGGGAAATTTGAGATGAGCAGTATGGGTGAGTTCAAGTACTACTTAGGCCTCCAAGTAAGACTGTCTGAGGATGGATTATTGAAAGTCCACCTAGTGCCAACTAGCTTCACCTATGGGGGGGGGGGAATAGGTGTCTTGTAGCATTTTTGCGGAATTAAAGTTTTACCTGCACAAGTAAATAAAACAACACAGCACAGAAAATACCCAAGCAATTTATAGTGGTTCCCCGATTTGGGTACGTCCACTTCCCCCTTCGACCTATCTCCCAACCAGGGACGACTCGGTCACTTCACCAACAGGATTGAAATCCAATCCTTGCACTAACGGAAGGAACCCTTCCACACGTAGGAGTCACCACTCCCACAACACGGGTTGCACCCAACCCTTACAACTAGGAACCAACCGTTCCTTTACAATGAAAAAGGAAATAGAATGTATAAGAAATACAAAAAACTTGTGGAGATCAAGGTGTCTCTCTTCGTTAGACGACGTGTTCTTGACGTCGACGAAGAGTCCACGACCGTAGATCTCTCTTGAAAGGATCTCCTCTAGATCGACGGCTTCAATGAAGGAGGCGGTGATGATATGTAGATCCAATCTTCTTAGCTAAGCCGGCAAGGTCTACCAACGGTCGATCTTGGATCAATCGTCTCAATTGATTCAGATTGGGATAGTTTTCCCGATCTACAAATCAAGAGACAAGGGTTCTCAAGAAGGACACGCGAGACGCGTTGTGAGGGAGAGCTTCTGTCGCCGGGAGATGTGGAGGAAACCTCAATCAGTGGTGGCAACCACCTAGCACGAGCGGCGCAGCAGTCGGACGGAGCTCCGCGACCTAGGTTTTGACGGCCGCTCGTTCTTTTCTACGCTTCTCTATTCGTTATCTTACTGTTCAAAAATACTTGTGTATTTATACATTAGATCATCAATATGACCGTTGTGTGCCCCACCAAAGAGAAGCCCTAAGACCGGTTCGAAATACCGCAGGTAACATGGACCGGTCCAGAAAGAATCGGAAAATTGCCCAAGTCATATTCGGCGAGAATCATAGGTGATTCTCGACGAATCGGCGAGAATCACATACGATTCTCGCCGAATTCTTCTTAGCCGAATTCTGGCAGCACTGATATAGAAGCCGGGGAGAATCGGCGGGAATCACACTTGATTCTCGACGATTCTGCCTTAGAGAAATTTCTGGCACGTCGAGACAGCCAGCTCCAACCGGCGAGAATCAACCAGTGATTCTCGACGACTCGGCGAGAATCATTAGTGATTCTCGCCGAATCGGCGAGAATCACTTAGTGATTCTCGTCGATTCTTACTTAAACAATTTTTCCTCTTTCTTTCCGAGAGCTAGTCTTTGGCCCATCCTTGCTCCTTGTCTGCTCTTGCTCTATCATAGCCCTGTACTTGAAATTAAGTACACTCCAATAGAGAGAGTACACGTGGGTCAACACACTGATCTGCTCAACGAGGGATTACGTCGCGCAGACCCGTGTATATTGACCCACTGCACCCTGACATTGGTGTGTACTTAGCGTGGAATAACTGCAAGCACAACTAGAAGATTTCATCAAATACAATGTGAATTCATCTTAGCTAGACAGGTGGCTTCCTCAAATCTAGGTAATTGTGGATACAGTAGCCAACAATCTCCCCCTATTTGACGAAGCCAAAATCCTACTAGCTAAGATGAATTTCAACAACCAAGATAATAAGTGCATTAAACCAAGAGAACGATAATGAGAGCAATCAGACTAATATGAGAGCCAATCAACAAATCACACACACATATATATATATATATGTATATATATATATATATATATATATATATATATATATATAGAGAGAGAGAGAGATATCCACATTAACTGTTCACAATTTTACATGATAGTGAAAATCAAAACGTAAGGAAAGCACTAGCTAACACCCTAGAGTTCTTTATCCTTGGCTATCTCTTCTTTAAGCTGCTGAGCCAAGAACTTTCTGCTTTGCCGCTCAAAATATTCTTTGGGCTTTGGATAGTATCTCGGAGGAGGAGCTTTGTTTGCCACCGTATTGGTCCTGACGAATAGGTTTCTTTTGGCTTCATACATTTTGTGCCGCTCCCACTCGTATTGACTATACACATCAGTCCTTTTAACTTGCCCCCCTTGGTGTAGAGCAAAGGTGTCCAATATGATGCTTTTTGAGACTGGGCTCCACCTTTCATTACGCACTTCATCTTCCTTCAGTCTGATCTTCTTTTCTGTTGGTGTTTCCTTTGAAGTTCCTTCTTGGAATTGCCTTTTTCCTTTAGCTTTTATGAGTGCTTCCTGATCAAACCAGCTTCTTCGCTCAGCCCTTGCAACAGCCTTCTTTGACTCGGCTTCACTTCAGTGGCACTTCTTCAGTCCTTATTTCTTCCTCAGCAACATCAGCTAAGCCCTCATCCTCTCGCGGGGCAACAGGGACATGTATGCCCGATGCCTACCGTACGAGCCAGTTGGCCGTATCAAACACATACCTATTAGACTGAGCGAAGTTTTCGATTATCAATTGTTGAAGCCCCGCCATCTTAGCTTTATACTCCTCCTCCCCCTTTTTGGCTTCGGCGGCTATAGAGTTTGCGTAAGAATGCAGGGATGTATCAATGTGCTTCATAGTTTTACCAAATTCATCCAGCAGTGCCTTCTAATTTTCGTTCAACATCACCATGTTGGCATTAAACTTTTGGATGTTATCTGCCACAACATGTGTATTATTATTGACCACTGCCAGATCATCAGTGTTCTTTTTCAGTCCTTTCATTAGAAGAGAGACTGTTGTGCCTGCCTCTGTATATTTTTCTTCAAATTTCTTCTCCATCTCATCTAGCTTATGATTGATTTGTACTACATTCTTGAGCATGAGATCCTCAGATTTCTTCATTCTCTTCAGCACTTTGTTTTGGGCTTTCACAAACTCATCTTTAAGCTCATCCAGCATCCCTTGGACAATGTTTACCGTATGATTTGCTATACTTGCTTGAAGTGGAGGAACCTTAGGCACGCCCTGGTTTGTCTCCTCAGCGGAGGCACTGGGTGAGCTGGACACTAGAATAGATTCCACGGGGGGAATACCGGCATCCACTGTAGGATGTTCCAGATTGTTCACAGAGGGTTGCTGGGAGGGCTCCCCCTCCATTCTTGCATCCAATCTCTCAGGAGCTTGTTCCACAAATGGAATATCAGCATCCTCCCGAGAATCCACCCCTCTCTCCCTCTCAGGTACTGCTTCCACCTCCTCAGTTTCCATATTCCCAGTCTTATCGGCCATATAATTCATATCTTCCACTTCTTCCTCTTCTTCCTCTTCCTCCTCCTCATCAGCCACTTCATCTTCCACCTCCTCCTCACTATCTTCTTGCATAGTCTCAACCGCATCTCTAGCTATCTGAGAGATGTCAGATATAATATTATCAGAAGCGGGTAGAGACTCCCCCTCAGTTCCTGCAGTCAGTGCATCAGGAACTTCACTGGGAAATGCCCCAGAATGTGCAGGAGCACTGGTGTCCTCAACTGGAGATGCTTCTTGGTCTATGTCCACGAGAACCTGCCCTATTCGACGCTCCCACCGGTCGAATATGCTTGAGTCCATCTTTTTCAAATAGTGCAGGAGCATTGCTTTGCTCATGTCAAATTTATCTCCGTCCAGCTGATTAAGATAGAGACTTATTATTCTACCAAAGCTTGGGGATCGGAGAGTGTCTTTAATTTTCTCAAAGAGCATGGCTCCCCAGTTGAACCTTTTTCTGCAGACAATTGCCACTAGAGTCTTGAACATATCCCCTGAGATATGGTCGTGTGATCCAGGTTTGCAAATTAGAACCTTCCCAATGATGTCTGACGGCAGTTTCCCCTCCTCGTTCATGTCTTTTCTCTTTATTGACCTTGTCCCCCTGGACAGTCCACAGAATGAAAGGGTCCTTGTTCTATCATGTTCCTCTAGGTAATCTTCTTGCTCAGAACTGGATAGCTGCAGGCATTGGGTCAGCTTCCTTGCAGACATCTTAATCTTTGCCCCAGCAACCTTACTCTTGATGTATGTGTCTTCATTTCGGAGTTTGGCTGTCGCGAAGAACTCCAAGACTTCCTTGTCCAGGATTTTGCAAGGGTGCTCCAGTATGAAAGTGAGTCCCGCTTCCTCAAGCATAATGATGATATTTCTGAATTCATCTGAGGCATGGGAGAACCCGGTTCGCACCAACTCGCATCCGGTGAACAGGCCGGCAGTAGTCCTTGGAGCCATTGCAAACCTAGGGAGGGATTTCCCAAGTCTAAGTCTAATTCGAAACCACGAGAGTGAATACCAAAGCTACACTAAGCTTAAATCACTGTAATGGACAAGAGAAGGTTACCTAATGCGGAGAGGAAGAGGGAGTTCCGGCTGCTTCATCAGGGAGACGACGGACCACCAGAAGAAACTCGCGACAATGATCCGCGGCGAAGCCTGGACGAACACCCTAGATACGAGCGGGATGGCCTACGGGAGTCGGAGTTAGGTCAACACCGGCTCACGAAGATGGAAATCGCCGGGAGGAGAGGATCGGTGGGATTCCTGCGGGGAGGTCTCAGCGAATATCGGAAGTCGAAGAGTCGGCGGGAATTAGAATAGCGGAAGGTTTGATTGTTGGGTATATATATATATATATATATATATATATATATATATATATATATATATATATATAGACCGGGTTTATCTATGTATAACTTCAGTTCGACGGGAATGACTTTAGTTTGACAGAAATCGCCGGGATTCCTAATTCTTCTTTGTCAAGGGTTGGAAAGGATCCAAAATGATTGTTTCTTAATCCAAGTATGTTTCAACACACCACACGGCTTAGGAGGCACATCAACTTTGGTTTACCTAACCCAATAACAGTGGCTAACAAATTTCATAAGTTATTTCTAGATCGATAAACGCAAGATCCTTGATGTCAGTTATCATTCTCAGTGATTCCCAATGACGTATCTTCTCAATTTCCCGAGGGCGAACTTGTACCTGATGATGTCAGACTAATCTTTACTAATGGAACTAAAGGTTATCTCACAATTTTACTCCTTCCCTAGGTGAAGGAGCACATGTGAAGAATTCTCCATATGACCATTTACTTTCAAAAAGTGGGAATTTATTACTTAGTGAGGATATGTAAACATACATATATATATATATATGGAACTATTTATGCATTATGGCTCAAACATTTAGGCTAATTGCAATTACCTGTGATAACAGGATGTATCATTTAGATCATCAGCACAAGGCACACCAGGAGGTCAACTGACAAGTGCCTGTGTTGATGGCACTGCTCCTATTCCATATACTTTTACACGTCATTCTTGGAGCATCTCCTGTCAGGTTCCCATCAGGTTTACGGGAACCTAGACTACCCTGCAAGAAAGAGTTATCTTTCCTTAGGAACCCAATAAGTATTGGGTCCTAGGTTCTTGTCAGCATAACAATTTGAATGCCTTCCCACAGGAATCCTGGTGGGAGGGATAGCTTTGCCTCGAGAATGTGGATATGCCCTTGCCCTTGACACAGAGGGGTTGTGCCAACAATCTATGGCAAAGTGACCCACCTTGCCACAGCACCAACACTCGTGAATGTTGTATCGCCGTTTCTGACCTGATCTGTTGACTGAGGTAGTCATGATCTTAGGTCTAAACGGGATAAAGCTGGTTCTGCTCACAGAATTGCCTTTTCCATCATGACACATGGGAGGGTGGAAAGAATGCATGTGGTGAGTGTCAAGTGGCCTTGGAGGTGGTGCCTTCCTTTCAGTCAGCACGCTTCCAGAGGCCCCATGGGTACTTACCACATGTTTCCTGACCCCCCTTTCCTGTGTCATAGGGTGGAAAGTATTGTAGTGAGAGCTGGTTCCGGTAGATTCATGATGAGTTGGGACTGAGGCCGAGAATACAAAGGGCTCAGGATGAGCCTTGAGTATTCTCTCCTAGGTAGCCATGACAGCTCTGGCACTGTGGGTATTTCCACATGAGGGATGATCATTCTTGTAGTGACCATGGTTGTTCCTATGGTCATACCTGAATGCATGATGTGTGCCCTTCCTGCTCGGGGTGGGGGGTCTGTACACAGTTTCCCCATTTCTCCATGAATTAACGATTTGGGAGATCCACCCATTTTCTGCTTTTCTTTTGATAGCATCTATCTTGGAAAAGTTAGAAACAATCCTCTTCTCGGTCTCTAGACGACTCTCTAGATCCGAGATCTTTGAATCCTTTACCTTGATGGATTCCAATTGGATATTCATCAAGGTCTTCAGCTGAGCAATCTCCTTAGCTTGCTCCTCCACAAGTAAGTTGCTCTTCTGAAGGGAACTCTCAAGGGAATCAGGATTTTCAATCTTTTGATTGAAGCTATCCATATCCCTTGCATCTCTGGAAGGACTACCCTCAGAATTGTTCCTGTCTTCAGGAACTTCAAGAGGAGGGGGGTATGAGGAAGAAGTTACCTGCTCCTGTCTTTGATGTTCAGGGTTACCGTTAATATCGGCAAAGACTGTTGAGTCAGTTTCATCAGAACTGCTTTCCTCAACTTCTTCTTCAGTCTCTGACAAGGACACAGGAGCCCTGATACTAAGAAATTGGTCATCACTTTCTTCTTCAGAAATGCTGACCCCCATATATGCCTCATCCTCTTGCTGGTGACTTATCCCTGTTCTGTCTGATCTCTCCATGAGGTCTGATACAGTTTGCCACAAGGACTTGGCCGTCCTACACTTTTCAAGTCTTGACCGGGAAGGTCCAGTCCAGACATCCAGGATGATTTTACGAATCATTTCATCCAAGTTGAATAGAGAGAATTCAATCTCAAACATTTCGGTAGTCTCCTTGGGGATCTGCATATCCTTTCCAGAGCAGGAGGCCTTCATGGGAATGAATGGACCCTCTTCGAAGATGATTGATGCGCGAGGGTCGATGGCCTCCAAATAAAAAGATACCTTCATCTTCCAGATGGGATAATTGTCCTTTGTGCACGCGGGGAGTCTAAGAGGAGAGATATCATATTCTAGCTCCATTCTGGTTGACACCGGTGGTAGGATTCTCCTCATGGTGTGAATCTTTTTGACGAGGAACCTCCCTCTGATACCACTTGAAAGTCCACCTAGTGCCAACTAGCTTCACCTATGGGGGGGGGAATAGGTGTCTTGTAGCGTTTTTGCGGAATTAAAGTTTTACCATGCACAAGTAAATCAAACAACACAGCACAGAAAATACCCAAGCAATTTATAGTGGTTCCCCGATTTGGGTACGTCCACTTTCCCCCTTCGACCTATCTCCCAACCAGGGACGACTCGGTCACTTCACCAACAGGATTGAAATCCAATCCTTGCATTAACGGAAGGAACCCTTCTACACGTAGGAGTCACCACTCCCACAACACGGGTTGCACCCAACCCTTACAACTAGGAACCAACCGTTCCTTTACAATGAAAAAGGAAATAGAATGTATAAGAAATAAAAACAACTTGTGGTGATCAAGGTGTCTCTCTTCGTTAGATGACGTGTTCTTGACGTCGACGAAGAGTCCACGACCATAGATCTCTCTTGAAAGGATCTCCTCTAGATCGACGGCTTCAATGAAGGAGGCGGTGATGCTATGTAGATCCAATCTTCTTAGCTAAGCTGGCAAGGTCTACCAACGGTCGATCTTGGATCAATCGTCTCAATTGATTCAGATTGGGATAGTTTTACCGATCTACAAATCAAGAGACAAGGGTTCTCAAGAAGGACACGCGAGACGCGTTGCGAGGGAGAGCTTCTGTCGCCAGGAGATGTGGAGGAAACCTCAATCTGCGGTGGCGACCACCTAGCACGAGTGGCGCAGCAGTCGGACGGAGCTCCGTGACCTAGGTTTTTGACGGCCGCTCGTTCTTTTCTACGCTTCTCTATTCGTTATCTTACTGTTCAAAAATACCTGTGTATTTATACATTAGGTCATCAAGATGACCGTTGTGTGCCCCACCAAAGAGAAGCCCTAAGACCGGTTCGAAATACCGCAGGTAACATGGACCGGTCCAGAAAGAATCGGAAAATTGCCCAAGTCAAATTCGGCGAGAATCATAGGTGATTCTCGACGAATCGGCGAGAATCACCTACGATTCTCGCCGAATTCTTCTTAGCCGAATTTTGGCAGCACTGATATAGAAGCCGGGGAGAATCGGTGGGAATCACACTTGATTCTCGATGATTCTGCCTTAGAGAAATTTCTGGCGCGTCGAGACAACTGGCTCCAACCAGTGAGAATCAACCAATGATTCTCGACAACTCGGCGAGAATCATTAGTGATTCTCGCTGAATCGGCGAGAATCACTCAGTGATTCTCGTCGATTCTTACTTAGACAATTTTTCCTCTTTCTTTCCGAGAGCTGGTCTTTGGCCCATCCTTGCTCCTTGTCTGCTCTTGCTCTATCATAGCCCTGTACTTGAAATTAAGTACACTCCAATAGAGAGAGTACACGTAGGTCAACACACTGATCTGCTTAACGAGGGATTACGTCGCGCAAACCCGTGTATATTGACCCACTGCACCCTGACATTGGTGTGTACTTAGCGTGGAATAACTGCAAGCACAACTAGAAGATTTCATCAAATACAATGTGAATTCATCTTAGCTAGACAGGTGGCTTCCTCAAATCTAGGTAATTGTGGATACAGTACCCAACAATTATCCATCTCTCAGCCTAAGTTCACTAGGGAGTTAATTTAGAAATTTGGTATGAAGAGTGCCTCCATAATGAAAACTCCCATGGGGTCAAATATATCAATAGACAAGGATGAAACTAGGAAACCTGTTGATGAAACCATGTATAGCGGCATAGTTGGCTCCCTCCTCTATCTTACTACAAGTAGGCCAGACATCATATATGCTATATGTGTTTGTGCTAGATACCAGGCTTGACCTAAGGAATCTCACTATTCTACAACAAAAAGAATTTTGAGATATCTTAAGGGCACACAAGATGTTGGCCCGTGGTACTCTAAGAATAGTGATTTTGAGCTAACTAGGTATTCAGATGAAGATTTTGCAGGCTCTAGAGAAGACAGGAAAAGCACATCTGGCTCCTATCAGTTCTTGGGTGGAAGACTAATATCTTGGAGCTGCAAGAAGCAAACTAGTGTTGTAATATCAATAGTAGAGTCAGAATATATATATCAGCGGGAAGTTGCTATACTCAGTTGTTGTGGATCCAACACCAGCTCCAGGATTACAACCTAAAGATAAGTAACACTCCAATATATTGTGTTTCAAATAGTGCAATCTTTATTGCTAGGAATCCTCTCTCTCACAGTAGGACTAAACATATAGAGATTAGGTATCACTTCATTAGAGAGCATGTTGAAAGTGAAGACATTAGTCTTGAATTTTTTCCCACTGATAAGCAAGTGACTGACATATTCACTAAGCCACTAGATGAAGCAAAATTCAACACCTTCAAATTTGAATTAGGTATGTTGAATTTATCCCAGCTTCAGTAGATCTCCATATAGTTTTTTGTTTGTTACAGGTAGTTTTAATCCCTGTAGGATAAATAAAAGAGAAATGGACTAAGTGTCAAGGCATCGAGTGCACTGAGATAAGATCTAGCGTCATATGCGTTGAGTCTAAGTGCTCAGGCATCGAGTGCGTTGAATGAATTACAAGTGTCGAGAGCATTGAGAGAATTGAGAGCATCAAGTTCACTCAATGCAAGCTCCCAGTGAGTCTATTTTGCGGCTAAGTATCAGAATCAGTCCCTTTCGTTGATCATTTTTTGATCATAAATAGGTACGCACCTCTCCACCTTCTAAAAATAGAAATCACTATAAATAGAAGGTTGTGTGTAAAGCAAAATACATTGTTCCTCGCCCTTCTCTGCCCCTTGCGACAAATCCACGAAAGCTTGGAATATCTTCAGCAATTCCCTGAAGAGATGGCACCAAAAGGGTTGGATTTCTTATTCGAGAGTTCGGAGCTGGTGTGAAATGGATTCCAGGATGCGCCTGAGGAAGTACAATTTGTTCTCCACCTGCTTTAGGTCGCTGACCTCGAATTTGTTCTGTCTGGGCCCAATCTACTGTGGAAGTGAAAGAAACTCGAGTTATACTCAAATGCTAAGGTCGACTCATCATCTAGTAAAATAAGGACCTTCATCAGTGGGAAGAAGATTAAGATAAGCCCTAAGAGACTGAGCAAGGCACTATAAATGCTCAAGTTCAAAGAGTCAGATGAAGAAGATGAACTAGATTAGACTGATATCAAATCTGCACTGAAGTGGTATGGTCTCTCTAAACACACCACTGGATCAATTCTGAGGAAGGAGTTGAATCTGAAGGGAAAATTCCTAGCTGATGTAATTGGGAAAGCCCTGTTGTGCAAGACTGGCTCACATGACAAGATCTCCAAGAGAATGTTTGAACTAATGGCAAGGATAATCCTATCCAAGAAGACTGATTGGGGAAAGATACTATTTCAAAGGATAGTTGACTATATATCAGAGCCAAACATGGGAAGGATTCTTTCTCTATTTTTGCTAAAGAGTGTTCCGGGGATCCTTAATATAAAACTAGGAACAAAGATCCATCACATGAGGAGGATGGAATTTAAAATGTTTGACAGATGGGATAGAGTTCTATTGCCTCATTCTCATACTGTTGCCAAGAAGAAGAAGAAAGCAGTTCCAGTTCTAGAGGAAATGATGTTTCTAGTTGTCTACCTAAATCACCTAGAAGGGGGTGAATAGGTGAGGTCTGCGTCTTTTCGCGGAATTAAAATTAAAGACTAAGAGGGCAGAAAAACAAACAATCCAAGCACAGATAACACAAAGTTTATAGTGGTTCCCTAATCTTGGGTACGTCCACTCTCCACCTCACCGGATTAGTCTTGCACTAGATCCAGCTACTTCACTATTAACTCGGATTGAAAACCAATCCAACAAAATCTCAGATCAACGCCCCTACAACTTGATCCACAACAAGGATCTACACTCGGAAGATAGAACTTCCTACAAGTCTCGGAGATGAGATCTCCTATAAGAAAAAATGATTTGAAATACAAGATCTACAATAAAAATATCAAAATTTCAGATCTGAAATCGGAGTCCTTCTTCTGAAAAAATCTAGATTCGATTTGAACGATGAAGAATGAAACGATCGGATGATCTCTTTCTTTGTATGAATCGGAAATTTAGAGGAAGAATCGTCGGCAGAAACTTTGATCTACAGCCTCGGCGGGATCGAAGATCGGTGCCGAATTCTTCTCGGAAATCTAGGTCGGTGGCGGCGATTCAGAAATCTTGAAAACCGTTCCGAAAATAATATGATTTGACTAATTAGAGAATCCGTACGATTGAAGAGGATGATTAGACTATTTATAGGTAAACACTTAATGGTCAGATCCTACAAGCTTGACACGTGGACCAATAGGAATGAAGATTAAGAATTAATCCGGTCCAAGGCGACTTAGAAATATTTTCGGAGTTTTCCTTCTTCATGGCCCGAGAAGAAAATAATCACCCGAGAGAAATGCTGAGCCTCTCGAGAGGGATAGGAAATCCACTCGAGAGTCTTACTTAGAAAAAATTCTGGAGTCGACAACTGCTCTGAAGAAGATTCTCTCGAGAGATAAAAGATTTATATTGAAGACCGGATTGCTCTCTCGAGAGCTGGACGGTTGTCTCGGTTGAGTGGCTTTTAGCCTCTCGAGACAGAGACTTGACTGACTTCAACCTCTCGAGTATGCCTCTCGAGACAGGGACTTGACTTCACCCAAGTAGAATAAATCTACTCGGGATCTTCATTAACTTCTTGAGTTTAAGAAGAATCCACTCGAGATAAACTGAAGACCAACTCGAGTACTAAAGAAATCACTCGAGTCCTGGTACTTAGAGAAATTCCTGATGTAAAACATCTGACTACTCGAGTTAACTAGGGGAACATCTCGTGTACAGGAATTCTTCTCGGGATTGGGAATTTTCTGTCTCTCGAGTAGAAGGGATCTACTCGAGACAACCTCTCGAGACAGCTTCTCGAGAATAAACACTTAGAAAAATTTCTTCTTGGAAAATCTTCAATAGACCTTTGGCCTTCTTCTATGGTGCTTGATCATAAAGTGTATCCCAATAGAGAGGCTACACATGAGTCAACACCATGAGTCACACAATGAGGGATTACATTGCATGATCCTGTGTTTGGTGACCCACTGTAGACTGACATTGGTTTACACTTAGCAATTAAGTCCTACAAACACATATCTAGAACACAACATCAAATACAACTTAATTCATCTTAGTTTAATGGTGACTTCTTACAAATCTGAGATATTTTGGAGACAATTCCTAACAATCTCCCCCTATTTGTAGAAGTCAGAACCCTCTACACTAAGGTGAATTACATTAAAATAAAAACAATTCATGAAAATAACAACAATGAATACTTAAGAAAAATTATAAAAGATATAAAATATGAATCAGCAAAAGAAGTCTTTTCATATTAATAGAAAATGTTCAGATATTCCACATCTACACCAATTCTCTCTCATAGATGCTGTTCTCTGAATATTCTTTCTCTCTTCTTCCTTTGTCTCTCAGCATAACTGTAGGGCTTGGGAAAGTAAATTCTTGGTCGAGCTGGTGCTAAGGGATCATTCCTTCTGTGGCTTCGATCATGAATTCTGATCTTGGTCTGAGATGTCTCATATGCTTTCCACTCAGTATTATTGTAGTAATCTTCCCTTTTTCCATTGTGTTCAGTGACAAGCTTTAGAGTATCAAAGATAAGAGATTTTTAAATTGGGCTCCAAATCTCAACATGATCAGGATTAGGTACTTCCTCAGGTCTTGGAACTCGAGTTGGTATGGAGCGACTTGCAGAGGCACCATCATCATATTTCCTTTTATTTTCTTGTTGAGCTGGCTTATATGTTTCCCAAACTTTTGAGTAATGAGCAGGAGGGGCTTGAGAAGCTTCAGGTCCTGGAGAGAATGTAGGCTGAATAGGAACAGAAGATTGCTGAGCAACAGATCTCTTTGCAGGATGCAGATGCTGAGGGATCTTATTAGGATCAATGGTAAGCTCAAGAAAGAGCTGATTGTGCATCCACATTGCTATATCATAAGTATGAAACTTAACATCATGAACTTGAGTTTGAACATCTGTGCTGATCTCTTTTAGCTTGGCTTCCCAATCAATCTACTTTTTCCCATCAGATTCTTGTAAATATTCCTTTACTAATCCCTCCCCCTTTCTGATTTTTACAGATAGGGTGGATATAGCAGCTTCCTTGAAAGTACCCACTTCAGTAGTAATATTAAAGGCATGAACTTGGGCAATTTTCTCTAATTGAATTTGATTATTGGCTAGAGTTATGGATTGCTCCATGACTTTACCTATACTTGTAATAGTATGATCCAAAGCTTTGCCACCTATCTTGAAAAGGTGTTTCAAATCATCTGTATTCTTTTGAATCTCAGCAAACCCTCTGGACATTTCTTTTTTAGAGCTGTTACCTTATCAGTCACTGTCTGAAGACCAGTGTCAAAGTAAGTCCTTTGCTCTACAAGCAACTTTTGAATCTTACCAATCAAAGAATCATCTGGTAGTGTTACCACTAGAGGGGCAGGAGGAAGAATCACTGGGGCTTTCCATGGTAGAATTTCTTCCAATAGCACAGAACTTTGGCCTCTTGAAGTGTAAGCAACTTCAGCCTCTTCATCAAGAAAGGTAGGCAAGGTGAAGTCTAGGGATTTCAGAGGGGCTTCTACTTGTTCTATGGGAATATCATCAGGTAGGTCAGATGGAATTTTTGCAGCATCAACAAGAGGATCAGCCTCTGAATCAGGAACTGAAGTAACATCATCATCATCATTATCGACATCATCATCAACCTTAACATCATCCATAGTGACATCATCCTGATGTTTAGGAGATGGCTCTGATGTATCTGCTGGAAGAGAGTCTGCTGGAGGAAAAGATCTTGGTTACTGAGGATACTTAGAAAGAATTACTGGAGAAGAGGGAAGAGCTACAGAAGGAGATGGATGAGGCTCGTTTTCATTAAGTTCATCTATTAATTTATCAATGGCCTGAGCTGAATCTGCCAACTGTTACTGTCCTTGTGCTTCTGACAAATCTTCTGAATCAAAAATTTCTTTTTCAAGTGGAGGCACTGGATCTTATGGAGGTATTATATCTTCTGCAGCCACTACGTCTGATGGGGGAACTACTGAAGAACTGCTCTTCCTAACTCTGTTGTAGGTTTGAAGATTTGGAGGAGTTGAAGCTGGAAATCTTGATGGTTCTTGTACTGATTCTTGAACTGATTCTGGAACTGATGGAGCAGGATCCCCCTTACTAACTGGATCAGTTAGCTGATGTACAGGAGGAGATGGGGTCCTGTCCTTAGGCTCTGGTGATGTTGGAGCTTCCACAACTTTTGGAATTGATAACTTTATCTCCCATCTCTGAATGGAGGAGATGGAGACCTTCTTCATGTGATGAATAGGTGTTCCACTGGATAGACTAAAAATAGTCGGGTTGAACTCATGCAAGAGCAATGAGATAATCCTTGCATAGTTAGGAGCTTTAATACTTGCCTTGATCTTGTCAAAGATCATCGTACCAAACTGGAACTTCTTCCTGCAGATAATGGCTGTCATCATGTCAAACATGCCATTTGAAATATGACCAATTGAGGTGGCCATGCAGCACAAAATTTTTCCCAACACGTCCACTAAAAATTTGCTTTCAGCATTCAACTTTGGCATGCAAAGAGCTTGCATATCAATTGCTTCATCTGGAGGAATACCACAAAATCGAAATGTCCTGTCATAGTATTCACCATCGAGGTCATCTTCTTCATCAACTATGGGAAGTCAGAGAAGAGTAGAGACCCTGGTTTTATCCAATTTAATCTTGATATCTCGGACGGATGTTTTGAGTATTCGGTCATTCCTTTTGATCTTAGCAATTGAAAAGAACTGCTCGACATCTGGAAAGATTACTCTGCACGGCTGCTCCAGAATGAACTTCAATCCGGCGGATTCAAGAAGAAGGAGGTTCTGGAAATCGGCGGATAAATCGGCTATACCGGTGGATATGAGTTCACTGTCGATTCCGTTCTTAAAAGGAGGAGCCATACTGTCAGATAAACTTACTGAAATCGACGGGAGACAAAGGGACTGCCGGACGCGAGAGAATTCGCGAGAAGAGGGGTCGACGGCAGTCGCTAGAACGGAAGATGAATCGTCTCGGGAGATTGTGTAAATGTGGTTTTCCGAAGTGTTTCTATCTATATACGACCTAATTTTTGATTAAGGAAAGATTAATTACCTTAGAAGTGGCGGCATTAGCGCCGAGTGCGAATAGAAGAAAATTTGAAATCTGGAGAAAATTCTGATATGGACATCTCGAGTGTAGCTCTCGAGTAAAACTTGTCCTCTCGGGAGCCGGTCTTGAGTGAATAGAGTTCTCTCAAGTGGAAGTAAGACTTTTCCGAGTTGTAGTACTGATCTCGAGAGTCTGTCCCGAGTGGCCTTCTCGAGAAGCCTTCTCGAGAAGAATACTTAGTCTCGAGAACTGTCATTCCTACTTGGAATTTTCTTCGATTTTTGAATTTTCTGATCTTGAGCTTGGCCTTTGAGCATTCTGGAAATTCCTTTAGCCCCAATCGACTTTGTTGAGCATGCCTAGTTTTGTTTTGAAGAACGAGAACTTGGCTTCATCCAACGGCTTCGTGAAGATATCTGCAACTTGCCTGTCGGTTGGAACATACTGGAGGTCGATTTCGCCATTCTCCATATGCTCCCTTATGAAATGATGTCTCAGCTCGATGTGCTTTGTCCTGCTGTGAGAGACTGGATTGTTTGCGATTGCGATAGCACTCGAGGATTCACAAAACATGGAAATGTTTTGAAACTTCAAGTTGTAGTCTTTACACTGATTCTTTATCTAAATCAACTGTGCACAGCAACTTCCTGTAGAGATATATTCTGACTCGGCTGTTGAAATTGCAATATAGGTCTGCTTTTTGTTACTCCAGGAAATAAGTCTTCTTCCCAGGAATTGACAAGTCCCAGAAGTGTTTTTCCTGTCATCCTTACTACCTGCAAAATATGCATCTGAGAAACCAATAAGTTCGCTATCACTACTTATTGGGTACCATAAGCCAAGATTTGGTATGCCCTTAAGGTATCTCAGAATCCGCTTTGCAGCAGTATAGTGAGATTCCTTATAGTTCACTTGGAATCTAGCACACACATATGTTGAAAACATGATATCTGGCCTACTTGCAGTGAGGTAGAGCAAAGAACCAACTATGCTTCTGTACTTGGTTTCATCAAAAGTTTTCCTTTCTCATCCTTTTCCAGAGACACAGCTGAGCCCATTGGAGTCCACATCGTAGATGCGCTCTCCATTCCGAATTTCTTAATCAACTCCTTGGTAAACTTTGTCTGGGAGATGAAAATTCCATCTTCTTATTGTTTTACCTGGAGGCCTAAGAAATACTTCAGCTCTCCCATACTGCTCATTTCAAACTTCCCTTGCATCAGTTTGGAAAACTTTCTGCATAGGTTATTGTCTGTAGAGCCAATAACATGCTCAGGAGATATAGGATCAACAAAACCTGGGGGTTGCTCTACATATACTTCTTCCTTTAGCTCACCATTGAGGAAGGCAGACTTCACGTCCATTTGATAGACCGTGAATACCTTGAGAGTAGCATATGCGAGGAACAACTGAATTGCTTCCAGCCTTGCCACTAGAGCATAAGTTTGATCGAAGTCGATCACTTCTTCTTGTCTGCATCCTTTGGCAACGAGTCTGGCTTTATTCTTTATAATCGTTCCATTCTCATCCAACTTATTCTGATAGACCCATTTGGTTCCGATGAAATTCTTACCTTTGGGTCTTGGAACAAGCTTCCAGACTTGGCAACGCTTGAATTGATCCAATTCTTCTTCCATTGCCATAATCCAGGATGTGTCTGAGTTTGCTTCCTCAAACTTCTTTGGTTCAACCTGCGAGAGAAAACTCAAATGTAAATTTTTGTTAGCTGTACCTCTACGAGTTCTAACACCGTCACGGGGATCACCTATGATCTGATTCTGTGGATATTCCTTCAGATGTCTGAGCTCTAGAGTCCTTGCATCCAGAGCTTCCTCTTGCTCTTGAATGATATCTTCATCATGATCTTCCTCTTCAATTGGAGTTAGAGTAGTGATCGTGATGAGCTCTTCATTCTTCTCCACGTCATTATCTTCCAAGCTTAAGTCTTTCAACTTTAAACCTGCATCTTCAATGAAAACACTAGAATATCTGCTTTGCAGCAAGCTCGTCTCATCAAATACAACAAGAATAGATTCTTCGACGATCAGGGTTTTCTTGTTAAAAATTTCTATATGCCTTACTTTGGCTACTATATCCTATGAAAATACCTTCAAAACTCTTTTCACTAAATTTAGAAGTGTGATGCTTCCCATTATTCAGTACGAAGCATTTTCTACCAAAGATTTTTAAGTATGAAATTGTTGGTTTCCAACCTTTCAAGAGTTTGTAAGGTGTCTTATTATGGTCTTTGTTTATGAGCGCTCTGTTTTGCACATGGCAAGCAGTGTTGATAGCTTCAGCCCAAAAATATTTTGGTAGTGAAGCATCGCTCAACATTGTTCTACAAGCCTCTATGAGTGTTCTATTCCTTCTCTCGGCAACTTCGTTCTGTTGAGGAGTCCGAGGAGAGGAAAACTCATGAAAGATGCCAAGTCTTTCAAAAAATTCTTTCATGACCCTAGACTTGAACTCTGTTCCATTATCACTTCTGATTTTGACAACGGAGCATGAGTATTCATTCTGAACCTGCCTAACAAAATTAGTAAAGATGTCGAAGGTATCTTACTTGTGTTTTAGAAAGAATACTCACGCAAAGCGAGAGTAGTCATCAACAATGACCAGTGTATAATCCTTACCTCCCAAACTTCTGATTAGCAGTGGACCGAATAGGTCCATATGAAGTAGATGTAGGCATCTATTCAAATCTTTACCACCAATGCTTTTAAACGTATCTCTTGTCTGCTTGCCTTTAATGCAATCATAACATGGTCTATCTTTAACGCACTTAACATTGGGTTGATCACACACTAATTTTAGAGAAAGCAACTTATTAATAGTTTTGTAATTTATATATGTTAGTCTCTTGTGTCATTGGTCAGCAAGAGATGCACTATCTTTAGCTAAAAGACACACTAACGTAGAAGAATCTATGCATAGAATTGTGTCAAGATTTTTGACTAATTTTATCAAACACTTGTCAGCACTGAATTCTACGATTTATTCTTTATCGCAGAGCTGACTTATGCTAATCAGATTGTGTTCCAATCCTTCAACATAAACCACATTCGAAAAGGATACACTGCCATTAGAAATCATACCATAGCCTTTTGTAGTTCCCCTGTCAGAACCTCCAAAGATAACCTTCGGTCTGTTCACGATTGGAGAATAATTTTGAAGTAGGCTTCGATTCCCAGTCATATGCCGAGAGCATCCACTGTCCAAATAACAAATTGGAGTTTTGGTGGTCTTTGGACATTCCTGCAAGAATAGAATCACTTTGCCTTAGGAACCCAAACAAGTTTGGATCCTTGGTCTTGGGTTAGTATGCTCCCCTATGAGTATTAACATTATGAGGAGTTACTCTCACTTTGTTAATTCTAGGGTTCTCACCATATCTGGTATTAAGCCAGCAATCTATTACAAAATGGCAAATCTTGGCACAACACCAATAATCAAACTTGTTGTATCTTTGCCTATAATTCTCTTGCTTGACCAGTTGATGAGCTGGTCTAGCAGAGTCAGATTTCTTGGAGGTAGAAGTCTCGTGGAGTTGACACTCACAGATCTTCTTCTCCTTAATAGGCTTTTCTACAATAGGTTTGACCTTTGGAGCTTTACTGATGTTATGACCATGACAATAAGGTCCAAAACTCTGAAGATTTATCTCCTCATAAGATTCCTTGAAGACGCTCTCGCCAAGGTTTCGAGGGCGAGTCCATCCTTGGTAACGAGACTTAGGCTTTTCAGGGATCGACCTAGTAAGGTGACCAAAAGTGGACTCAAAGTTAAACTCATTCGTTAGGAAGATGACCTTCTTGAACGAGATTGGCTCCATAGGAGCTTTCCCTTTCTCCTTGGCAACTGCCTTCTTGGCACACCTTATTCTTCCTTCGAGCTTGATTCCTTCTAGAAGATTTACTAGAGGAAGCCACATGGACCAAGGCAACTCCTTTACCTTGGGCAGAAAATTGAGCCAAAATTGGAAGAACAGTCTTGGGCTTAGAGAAACTTTCAACAAGTTTCTTCTCCGCCTAAAGTTGTTTTTCCAACTCTAGGATTATTTTCTCCTTCAGGTTCAGGTGCTCGAGGGACTTATTGTACTCTTCAGTGATATTTTGAATAACCTTCCTGAGTGAGTCCGTCAATTTGAGGTTCTCCCTCAGAAGGCTTTCTTCACTCTTCAGAGTCTTGATTTCTTTTGCTTGAGTTCTTGAGACTCTTCAAAATTTGTCGTAGGCCTTAAGTAACTCTTTATACTTAATCAAGAGTTCAGATTCATCTTAAGAGGGACAGTCCTCTTGTTTATTTTCAGCATCATCTGAATCAGAAAGAGGTGTGTGAGTTTTTACCTCCCCAGTAAACTGAGGGACTTGACCTTCGTCATCTGAATGAGCCATCAACTCGAAGTAGGCTTCTTCATTATCACTTGACTAAGATGAGTCACTGTCGCTGAGAGTTTTGCCCTTCTTGGCAATCAGACTCCTTTCAAATTTCTTCTTGTTGTGAGAAGATCTCTTTTCTTCTCTTCTTCCACCTTTTTTCTTCTTGTACGGGCAATCGGCGATCACGTGCTCTGGCTTATTGCAATAATAACAAACAATGTCAGATGAAATGTGTTTATTCTCTTTAGAGTTATACCTGTCCTTGCTGCTTGAATCCTTCTTATACCGATTACCATCATAGTGTGATCTCCTTGATGAGGCATCCTTGCCTCTCCACGATTTCTTATTATTCAAGAACTTTTGAATTGTCTTGACAGAAGAGAGAACTCTCCATCCGATAATTCAGACCCAGAGATACTTGGCTCCGAAGTCTCTTCTTCATCTTTAACTGGCACGGGAGTTGGAGAAGCAGCCTTAGACTTTCTTGAAGTATCTGCCTTAAGAGTAATTGACTTTTCTTTTAGCGTTGATCTGATCTTCTCTTCTTCATCCTTTCTCGAATTGATTTGGAGTTCATAAGACATGAGATTCCCAAAGAGATTGTTAGGCTCTGTCTCAGCAAATCTTCCGAACTCCCAGATAACACAAACTTTATTGTCCCGTTCCTTTGTTAGGGATCTTAGAAATTTGTCATTTAACTCCCTATTGGTGAAGACTCTTCCATATACCCTGAGGCCATTTACTATCTTGAAGAAGTTCTCGAATGTCTCTGCAATAGTATATTTGGGGCCCTGCCGAAAGACTTTATACTTTTGGTTTTGAAGTGATCTTTTATCATCTCTCACTTCTTTTGTACCTTCCATCAGAATAATCAAAGATTGCCACATCTCTTTGGCCGAACTGCAGTGAATAAGATTTTGAAGCATCGAGTCATCAACTGCACTAACGATGATGTTTTTAGCCTTCTTATCCAGAGAGACAAGTGCTATTTCATCTGTGTCCAAATCCATAAGCATCTTCAGAACTTGCTTGGTTGGATCTATGGTGGAGGCAATGGTCGGCATATAGGGACCTTCTTCAACTATCATGAAGATCCTCAGATCTACCGCTTCCATGAATAACCTTATCCTTTCTTTCCACATAGCAAAATTGTTCTGGGTGCACAATGGAAGCTTGGCGAAATCCTTAACTCTATCCATGCTTAATATCCTCTTGAAGACAACTAGGAGGAAGTATGCTCAAGGTGTTAAACTCTTGATTAATAACCTCCCTCTGATACCAATTGATGTTTCTAGTCTTTTACCTAAATCACCTAGAGGGGGTGAATAGGTGAGGTCTGCGTCATTTTGTGGAATAAAAACTAAAGACTAAGAGCGCAAAAAAACAAACAATCCAAGCACAGATAACACAGAGTTTATAGTGGTTCCCCAATCTTGGGTACATTCACTGTCCACCTCACCGGATTAGCCTTGCACTAGATCCGGCTACTTCACTATTACCTCAGATTGAAAACAAATCCTACAAAATCTCAGAGCAACGCCCCTACAACTCGATCCACAACAAGGATCTACACTCGGAAGATAGAACTTCCTACAAGTCTCGGAGATGAGATCTCCTACAAGAAAAAATGATTTGAAATACAAGATCTACAATAACAATATCAAAATTTCAGATCTGAAATTGGAGTCCTTCTTCTGAATAACTTGAAAGCCCTATCAGATGATTTCGAAGAAGAAGGCCGAAATCCTGTAGATCTGAAACCCTAGATCAATCACAATCTGGATTGGATTTGAACGATGAAGAACGAAACAATCGGATGATCTCTTTCTTTTTTTGAATCGGAAATGTCGAGGAAGAATCGTCGGTAGAAATTTTGATCTACAGCCTCGGCGGGATCGAAGATCAGTGGCGAATTCTTCTCAGAAATCTAGGTAGGCAGCAGCGATCCAGAAATCTTGAAAACCTTTCCGAAAATAATATGATTTGACTAATTAGAGAATCCGTACGATTGAAGAGGATGATTAGACTATTTATAGGCAAACCCTTAACGGTCAGATCCTCAAAGCTTGACACGTGGACCAAATAGGAATGAAGATTATGAATTAATCCGGTCTAAGGTGACTTAGAAATATTTTTGGAGTTTTCCTTCTTCACGGCCCGAGAGGAAAATAATCACCTGAGAGAAATGCTGAGCCTCTTGAGAGGGATAGGAAATCCACTCAAGAGTCTTACTTAGAAAAAATTCTTGAGTTGACAACTGCTCTAAAGAAGATTTCTCTCGAGAGAGAAAAGATTTACTCGAAGACTGGATTGCTCTCTCGAGAGCTGGACGACTGTCTCGAGTGACTGGCTTTTAGCCTCTCGAGTGAGCCTCTCGAGACAGAGACTTGACTGACTTCAACCTCTTGAGTACGCCTCTCAAGAGAGGGACTTGAATTCACCCGAGTAGAATAAATCTACTCGGGATCTTCATTAACTTCACGAGATGAAGAAGAATCCACTCGAGATAAACTGAAGACACCCTCGAGTACTAAAGAAATCACTCGAGTCCTGGTAATTAGAGAAATTCCTGATGTAAAACATCTGAATACTCGAGTTAACTAGGGGAACATCTCGAGTACAAGAATTCTTCTCGAGATTGGGAATTTTCTGTCTCTCGAGTAGAACGGATCTACTCGAGACAACCTCTCGAGACAGCTTCTCGAGAATAAACACTTAGAAAAAATTTCTTCTTGGAAAATCTTCAATAGACCTTTGGCCTTCTTCTCTGGTGCTTGATCATAAAGTGTATCCCAATAGAGAGGCTACACATGATTCAACACCATGTGTCACACAATGAGGGATTACATTGTATGATCCTGTGTGTGGTGACCCACTGTAGACTGACATTGGTTTACACTTAACAATTAAGTCCTGCAAACACATAGCTAGAACACAACATCAAATACAACTTAATTCATCTTAGTTTAAGGGTGAATTCTTACAAATCTGAGATATTGTGGAGACAATTCCCAACAGGAAAGTACTGACATCAACTCATCAGAACTTGCTGAAGAAGAGCCTCATGATCCTCAACTTTCTCAATCTACTAAGGAGACCAGGAGAGATACATGTGCTCAAATATCATTTTCCTCTGAACTTGCAATGATGATTCAAGTAAGCAGAACTCAGTCTGAAGAACTTGCTGCTGAGGATGCTATGGATATACCTCCAGTTGAGGTTGTTGAAGAAATAGTGAACAAGATTTCTGAGAAGATAGTAGAGGAGACTGTCAAAAATCTAGCTCCTCTTGAAGAAGAAACTGCTCCCATAGACCAAGATCAATAATATAGATACACTCCTCTAAGTGAGGCATAGCAACTTCTTGAGCAAGTCATAGATGATGCTCTTGCCGAGGGGGAGCATCTACATATTGTGCAAGAGAATATTCAGAATCCTCCTGATACTTATCAACCCGGTGAGTCTATGGAGGAAGGTACTGAATTCCACACAGCAGTGATCTGAATGTCCATGTGGACATGACAGAGATTGAGGGAGAGGTTCACAATGAACTCCCTGCTCAAGGTACAGTCTATAACATTGACTCCTCTAAGTCTGAGGAAGGGAATGTTGCTGATGATAACCATGCCAACTAATGTTCTTCAGAGTTTGAAAAAGCTGACTCAGATGCAAGAGAAAATGTCAGGCCTGAGCAACACAACATCTATGATGAAGGTAAATCCCATCAGAATGATCAGATGTCCTCAGTATTCCAAGCTCAACTAAAAGTATTACTAGATGACCAAAGAAGACAACTGGAGAACTTTGTGGATGACTCCATAAAGAATCTCAGAAATGATCTGACAATAGAGATCAAATCCATCAGATTTGAGGTTAATCTGCTAAAGGCCTTGACTGTCAAATTCTTCTTGAGAGCAGCTCCTGCAGTTGACATTACTCAGATCAAGTTGGAAGAGATCAACACTCTTCACAATGCAATTATGGAAAATCAGAATATCCTTTCTAGAAACATGATGGCAGTCCACAATGCAGAGAGGGAACTGTTGGAAAATCACAAAGACAATTCTTGAAAGAAGAATGGATGCATGTGCTCAAGTTCTAGATGATCATCTACTCAAAGTCAAGAACCATGTCACCCTTAGTATTGACCATCTGGATGGACAGTTGACAAAGGGAATAACCTCCCTGACTAAGAATATCTATGAAGAAGTCAAAAAGGGGGAGAAGGGTGTGATAAAGGGCAATACTGAAAATGCAGTTTGGATCACAAATGTTATCAAAGGCTCAATAGGTCTTGAGCTTTTATCATATGAAAACATTGACACTTCTCCTATCCTTAAAAATATGTATGGTGGTCAGTATATTAATCAGTATGATGGCCAATACTATGATCAAAATACAGAGCAGAATGATACTCAAGTTGGTGCTCAATATGACATCCAAGATGGTACACAATGGGCTGATCCTTCTACAATAGCTGACATTCCTACAATTCCAACATTCAACCCTACTGTTGACCAAGTGATAACGGCCAAAGTAAAATCTATTGCTGGGGATGAGGAAGAGGTTAGGATGAGCAAGAAGAGATACAAAGAAGAGATGAAAATAAGGCCTGATTTTGAATAGTGGAGTCCTCAATCAAGGACCATAATTCAATCTGCCCGGGATCTTGTCAAGAACAAGAACACTGAAAGGAGAAAGTTCTACAACTCCCTAGAATGGGACAAGCTTGATAAAAATGAAAGGGATAGAAGAAAGTTCAAAAAGGAGAAGTGGTTAGGCACTTTACCACTAGATGTGGAGCCTGTCAAATATTTCCCAAAGCCTTATAGCTACTTCCAGAGGCAGAAAGAAAAGAAATAAGAAGAGAAAGCAGCCAAGAAGCCAAGCAGGGGCATAATGATAAGGGAACCTGCAACTTAGAAAGTTTCTTGTCTTTCTTAAAGGGCTGTAGGAAATGTATTTTGTCTTAAGCACACTACAAAAACATGACTTCTATTAATGAAAATCATATTTCTGGTTGTGTATACATTTTTTGTGCTTTCTTCTGATATGTTATATTTTCTTCTTATGTGTTAGTGTATGTAACTGTCTAAGGTTTTGACTATATCAAATAGGCGGAGATTGTTGGGTTCATTGATTATAATGTCCCATATTTGAAGAAGGCATACAGGACAATGACATACACATGTTTTTATTTGATGCATACACTAAGTTCTATGTATGCAAGGGGTTACTTGTTACACTGATTAGACATGTTGTATAAGTAACAATGATAGGTGGACACATGGAAGAATGCTGAAAAGACAGAAATCTGGTTAAACCCGGAAGCATTGAGTGAAGATAGTTCAATCAACGCCTAGATGGCCTTAAACGTTGAGTAAAGACTCGACAGTCAAAGCCTCAGCATTGCCAAGACAGAAATCTGGTTAAGTCCAAAAGCGTTGAGTGAAGAAAGTTCACTCAACGCCTAGAGCCAGAAGCATTGAGTAAAGCTCAAGTAGTCAAAGCTGTAGAGAATCTTTAAAGAAATTTGGCTAAGTCCAGAAGCGTTGAGTGAAGGAAGTTCACTCAATGTCATGCAAAAAAGCATCGACAGAACATAGTTAAGTCAGAGTTATAATATTGGTTGATACAGAATTCTGTCTAAGGACAAAAGTGTTTAGTGATGTCAACTCATTCAACGCCTATTAAATAGAAAATCTATCTGAGGACAGAAGCGTTGAGTGAAGGTCATTCACTCGACACCTCTTCAACAAAATAGGCTAAGGCAGAAAACATTGAGTGAAGACAACTCACTCAACCCCTCCATATAGAAAAAATTAGCTAAGTCAAAATGCGTTGAGTGATGAAGGTTCACTCAACGCCTAATCAGTTAGACTGCAAAATTCTATATTCGTTGAGTAATATCAACTCACTCAACGCCTGGTGTTTGCAGAAAACTGACTAAGTGTTTTGGCATTGAGTGACAAGCCTTCACTCAACGCTTATGCTGAATTGTCTGAATTTGACTAAGTACATAGGTGCTGACATCAACAGAAATTCAAATGTTGTGGGAAGTGAACAGTACACGACAAATGGCTTCGCTTTCCTGTTGTACAACATTTAATACAAAAGTAGACCTACAACTACCAACTATGGGTGGGCCTAATGCTCAAAGAGTCGTTGGACGACATGATAGAAAAGACGAGATCAAAGAAGAATAATTTAACTTTTGCAAAGTGCTGAACTTGAACTTCTTCCTCTCGACTGAGTTGCGGAGCTAGGAGAAGTAGTTCATTCTTCGGATCTGAAAGTTCAAGAAAGATAGTTGTTGATATTCTGATCTTCAATAACAAGTTTAGAGAGCCCTCTCTCTGAGTTAAAAGTTGCAGCACAAGCTAACCCTAACTGTAGTGTCTTCACAACCCAAGCAGAACTACTCTTGAAGATACATTCCCGGAGCTGTGAAGAAAGAAGGACTGAGCCATCTCAGTTAAAAAAGAGATAGACACAGAGTTAATTTCTCTGGTGTCTTACATCAACAACAACCACTTCACCCTATAGGATCTTAATAGATCTGAGTTGTAAGCCTAAATCTTAAAGGATGAGTGGCAAGGCCTGTGTGCCTAAGGTAGGATCCTTGTATGGATATGAGATGTAGGGCCTTTGTGCCTAAGTTGTAGGATCTAGTTCATATCTGAGGTAGGAGAGTTATTCTCTCTAAGTTATTGGGCTATCCTCCCAACCTGAGCTGTAGGACTTTGAGAAAAGCCTGAGGTAGGTGATCTATGGATCACTAAGCTGTAGGAGCATTACTTGCTCTGAATGGTAGGGCATTGGGCCTGAGGTAGGACTTGGAGGAGTCTGAGAGATTCTGAGGGATATGAGTAGTAAGCTTATTGAGCTGAGTTTGGAGAAGTTGCCTTATTTAAAAATCTATTAGAAAGGTGGGAGAGATAGTGAATGTACCCATAATCTGGGGAACCACAATAAATTGCTTGTGTGCTTGTTATATAATCTTGAAAGCTAACTTAACACAAATCACAACACACAAAAGAATAGAGAAAACTCAAAAAGGCCTAAAAACCTATTCACTCCCCCCCTCTAGGTGACTGGCTACTCTTGAGACTAAAGACTATCAAAAGCCTGGACCAGGCCTAGGCCAGGCTCAGGGCCCTTAAATGGACCAGGTACATGGGTAATACCCGGGCCGATACCTGGGCCGGGCCGGGCAAAGCCCGATTTTTGGGCTGGCCCGGTCCCGAGCCCAGACAAAGCCCAAATCAAAAAGTTGGCCCAACTCTTTTAAGAGCCATTAATTAAACGACTCTTATAAGATTCATTTAATTAACGGCTCTAATAAGAGCCGTTGCTAATGGCTCTTATAAGAGCCGTTAGCAACTAGGCTGTAGTACAGCAGTATAGCAGCAACTATACTATTGTACAGCATGTTGGGTATGATATCCACAATAACCTAGATTTATATGAAGTCACCCTTGAACTAAGATGAATTATGTTGTATTTAATGTATTGCTTGAGTTATGTGTTTGCAAGACTTATTGCCATGTGTAGACCAATGTCAGTCTACAGTGGGTCACCAAACACAGGACCATACAATGTAATCCCTCATTGTGTGATCCATTGTGTTGACTGATGTGTAGCCTCTCTATTGGGATATACTTTATTTTCAAGAACTAGGTTTGATGAAGGAAGACTTGTTGCTGATTGGAATGAAGAAACCAAAATTTTTTCATAAACTGAAATTCTTCTAAGTGTTTTACTCGAGTAGAACTATCGTACTCGAGTAGAACCTTTAGATGTACTTGAGTAGATCTAGTCTAAAATTCGAGTAAAGGAAATGGTTCTCGAGATGCTTGAATCTAGTTCTTGAGAAGCCAAGTCCATTACTCAAGTAGACTTCTTCTCTTTCTCGAGTTATCAGTTTCTCCATCTCAGAAATTTTCTAAGTATTATTCTTGAGTAGTGAAGTTCAAGTACTCGAGTAGTTATATAGATTACTCGAGTAAGTACGAGATTGTCTCGAGTGACAGAAGTCAAGTTCAGCACTCGAGTATATGAGCCTTTGACTCGAGTGACAGAAGGAAAATTCTAGAGAAGTATCTATCCCACTCGAGTAGCAAATCCCTGTACTCGAGAAGTTTATCTACTTCTCGAGAAGTCCAGTTCCAGTACTCGAGTAATCTATCTACTTCTCGAGAAGTCCAGATCCAGTACTCGAGTAACCAGTATTTCCTTTCCAGAATTTTTCTCTAAGTTTTTTCCTCGAGAAGTTCTTTTCTACTTCTCGAGTAACATTTCTAGAACTCGAGTAATTCTCATTCCACTCGAGTGATATGGAGTTCTGACCTGAAGCTTTCTTAAACGTTCTTCTCGAGTAGTCAATGTTATCCTCTCGAGAACTAGTCTTAGCACTCGAGTAGTATTTCATTCACTCGAGTAATTCAATCAGCTATTCAGAAAAATTTGCCAAGTCCCTGACATACGTTATTTTCAAATAACTTGATGTGATTGGTCCACGTGGCCGTCATTAATGGTAATTATGACCGTTAGAGAGATCTTATATAAGGTCTTGTCATTTTGACTAACCCTAATAACAACAAGCGCGTGAAAAGAAATATTCTAAGTTTTCTGAATTCTTGAATTCTCATTCCTAATCGGAAGTTGCCGCCGCTCATCGTACAAATCGCCAAGGGCTTCCGCTCAAGAAGATTCAGACCAGTCGACTTGCAGATCAAGATTGTTTTTCATCTCTCCATCCTCTCTTTGATTCTGTGTGTCGAAGTATTTCAGATCTAGATTTTAGCCTTGTCTTCTTCAACAGTTTCTGATATAGCCTCAAGTTCAAGAAGGAAGACCTAGGTAGAAATTTTCCAGATCTGAGAAATTATTCTGTTTATATTTCTAAAATTCAATTTATTCTTGTAGGATTTTATTTTCCGAGTGTAGGAGCTTTGTTCTCCAAGTTGTAAGAAGTTTTTATCTTCCGAGTGTAGATCCGTTTTGTGAATCGAGTTGTAGCAACGTTGTTCCGAGTGGTAGGATTGTTTTAAATCCGAGAATAGTGGAGTAGCCAAGTCTAGTGCTTTGCTAGATCAGTGAGTGGAAAGTGGACGTACCCAAGGTTGAGGAACCACTATAATTCTTGGTGTCGTCTGTGATTGCTTGGTTATTTCTCTGTGCATAGATCGCTAATTTTTTTATTCCGTAAATAGACGAACAACTCACCTATTAACCCCCCTCTAGGTGATTTAGGTAGACAACAATCACTTTTCACAACAGCCGGGCCTACGGGACTAGGTTGGACAGCCTAGGCCTTAGGCTCTAAAAAAATAAATTTTTTTTTATTTACCCCCCCCCCCCCCGTACCTAGCCCGAGCTGCACACCCTCTCTCCTCTCACTCTCTCTCCCACTCACTCATTGTCTCTCTCTCCCACTCACTTTCACTCTCTCTCTCTCTCCCACTCACTCTCTCTCCCCCACTCACTCTTTCTCGCTCACTCTTTTAAGTTTTAAATTAAATTGTAAAATTTACTCAATGCGGCCTAGTCCGACCCTAAGGGCCGGATCAGGCCCCTTCCCGGGGAAGCTGCCGAGCCCGGCCCGAGCCAATTTTCATTTGAGAGCATGAGGGCCTATTTATAGTTTTCTAGAGGGATATGCTGGTAATTGCGCTCAGGTGGTTTTTTAGGTGACGAATAACATCACTTTGTTCTGATCACTTGGATCGCCAATTTTCATGAAATGATGGAAGTACCCCCCGGATGGTCAGGGAGGCCCGAGAAGGTTTCCCAGGCAACGACAACAACCGACATGCGTGCGAATGGTCCTTGCGCGCGTGAGGCACTTGTGTGTGTGAGGAAATTGCGTGCGCATAAGGCGCTTAAGCACGCAACCCTTGCACGTGCGTGGCGCTGGCGCGTGCACGCACGTGCCTCGCGACAGGCCCTTGCGCTAGCGCAAGATGCTTATGCATGAAGCCCTTACGCGCGGGAGCGAGGTAAGCGCGAGGAGATGTTGTGCACGCTACTCTTTCCTGCTGTGTGTGTGGGGGTTTTGCATGGTCTTCATGCGCGCTTGATCCCATTTTCCTTTCAAGGTGATTTCAGACCCTTGGAGCGGGTGTGGCTTGCACACGCGCGACTTCTTGGTTGGATCGCATCGCTTGAATATTCTCGATCGGATTCCTACCATTTTGACTTAGAAAATTCAGGGGGAATCCCATCAATTCACCCCAATTTTTTGTGGGTCATGATTCAGAAAGCGACGAGCCCGAAAATTTTTAGCCTTGATTATTATGTTATAGGGGTTGCGGACTTAGATCTTTTCATCATGAACGTGTCCCAAGTTATATTTGTTTACAGCGTGATATGTTTACTTGGTTAGGCTTGGACGTGTGCAACACCCCAAAAATGCATGCTTAGATATTGGGTATTGTATCCACAATAACCTAGATTTGTGTGAAGTCACCCTTGAACTAAGATGAATTAAGTATGTATTTGATGCTATTCTTTAGTTGAGTTGTTGCAGGTCATTATTGTTAAGTTTAGACCAATGTTAGTTTATAATGAGTTACTAAATACAGGACCATGCAATGTAATCCCTCATTGTGTGATCCATGGTGTTGACTCATGTGTAACCTCTCTATTGGGATGTACTTTATTTTCAAGTACTAAAGCCTGAAACAAAGGAAGGGTTTCTGGTTTTCAACAAAGAAGAAACAAAAATTTTTCTGAAAAATTTCTAAGTCCATTTCTCGATAAATGAAATGTGTTTCTCGAGAAGTCTAAGTATATTTCTCGAGAAAGAAAAGCTGTTCTTGAGAAACCTTAAGACTTCTCGAAAAATTCTCAAAAACAATCTAAGTCATTTTTCTCGAGAAAGACCCTATGGATTTCTCGAGAAACCAAGTTCATTTCTCGAGAAAGGAAAGTAGTTCTCGAGAAGTCAAAATCATTTCTCGAGAAGCCAAATATTTTTCTCAAGAAATCAAATCTTTCTCGAGAAATCAATCCTTCAGTTCTAAGAATTTACTCTAAATACTTTTCTCGAGAAGACTAGGCCATTTCTCGAGAAAACTAGGCCATTTCTCGAGAAGACTAGGCCATTTCTCGAGAAAGCAATTTTTTTCTCGAGAAATCAAATCTTTCTCGAGAAATAGTTCTTCGGTTCAGAATTTTTGTTAATTACTTTTCTCGAGAAGGCTATGACCATTTCTCGAGAAACCAAATTCTTCTTGAGAAATAATAAGTCTTCTCGAGAAATGAAGTTGCAAAAATTCTTTTTTTAAACAAGTCTGACGGGATTTCGATATAATCTAAGTATCTCATGATTGGTCTATGTGGATTATTCCTTAATGATTTCAGACCGTTAGACGATGTTTTATATAATGTCTTTTCAGAGAAATCACTAACCCTAATTATAGAAATCGAATCACACCACAATTTGAATATCGAGAGAAGCCGCGCAGTCTTCATCATCGTTCTTCTCTGCCGCTCCTCTCTCGATCCAGCGATTCAAAAGGAGAAAAAATTCGACAGATCACAGATCAAGATTCTTCAAACATCAACTTGATCATGTCGGATCCTAATTTTTTCAGATCGTGTTTTTTTTGGGATTTCTTCCTCAACATCTTCTCAGAGATTTTCATTCTTTCAAGAAGGAAGTACCTTGAAGATTTCAGATCTGGAAGTGTAATTATTTTTATTGATTGTTGTAAACATTTACTTTAACTCTTGTAGGGGCTTTGTATCAGAGATTGTAGGAATTTTGTTCTTCCGAGTGTAGATCCTATTTTGTGGGATCGAGTTTGTAGGAGTGTATTATCTTCGAGTTGTAGGAGCGTTGCTCCGAGGTGTAGCATTGTTGCAATCCGAGATATAGTAAAGTAGCCGAGGCTAGCCATGGTGCTAGATAGGCGAGGTGGAGAGTGGACGTACCCAATATTGGGGAACCACTATAAATTCCTTGTGTCATCTGGGTTGTGCTTGATTATTTTCTGTGTTGTTACCTCTCAAGTTTTTATTCCGCAAAAGACGCAGATCTCACCTATTCACCAGCCTCTAGGTGATTTAGGTAGGCAACTAGATACTTCCTATTGGTATCAGAGGCAGGTTGTTCACAAAAATGTTCACACCTTAAACAAATCTTCTTCTAGTTGTCGAAGAGATTATCAAGCATGGACAGATCCAAGGATTTTGCAAAGCTTTCGATGTGCACCAAGGCTAACTTTCCAATGTGAAAAGATAGAATAAGATTCTTCATGGAAGTTGTTGATCCCCGCATCTTCGTGATAGTGGAAAAAGGTCCTCGTGTTACCATGATTGCTTCCACTATCGATCCAACCTGGAAAGTGTCGAAGAAACTAATTGATCTTGATAAAGATGAGATTTCCCTTTTCTCTCTAAACAAGAAAGCCAATAATATCATCGCAAGTGAAGTTGATGATTCAATGTTGCAGTACCTAATACACTACTAATCTGCCAAGGAAATGTGGCAGTCTCTGATTGTTCTGATGGAAGGAACCGAAGAAGTGAGGGATGAAAGAAGATCCCATTTGAACCAGATGTATGAGGCCTTCAAGCAAGGCCCCAAGGACACAATAACTGATACATTTGAAAACTTCTTCAAGATCGTCAATGGCCTGAAGAGCTACGGTCGGGTTTTCATAAATGGAGAACTAAATAACAAGTTCTTAAGATTCTTAACTAAGGAATGAGACAATAAGATTTGTGTTATCAGGGAGTTTGGGAGACTAGCTGACACAGACCCCCAGAACCTCTTCGGGAAGCTTATGTCCTATGAGCTTCAAATCAATGCCAGAAAAGCTGAAGAAGAGGGTAGCATATCTTCATCAAAGGAGAAGTATGTTGCACTGAAGGCAGATAGCTCAAGGAAGGCTAAAGCAGCATCTCCTGCTCTTACTCTAGAAGAAAGTGAAGAAAAAGACTCAGAGCCAAACACCTCGGGCTCAAATTTATCTGATGGAGAGTTCTCTCTTCTCTCAAGACAGTTCAAGAAGTTTCTCAGTAAGAAGAAACATATAAGAGGCAAAGAATCCTCATATAGAATATCACGTCACGATGGTGATCATCAAAAGAGACGTCACACAAATGATAGGTATAATTCCAAATAGAACAAATATATTTATACTGACATTGTGTGCTATTGCTGTAATAAGACAGGTCACGTGATCGCCGACTGCCCTCTTAAGAAGAAGGAGGGTGGAAGAAGAGAAGAGCACAAGTCCTCCCATAGCAAAAAGAAGGAGAAGAGCTTTATGGCTAAGAAGCAGAAGACCTTCAGTGATACTGACTCATCCAAGTCAATTGAGAATGAAGAAGCCTACTTCCGGCTCATGGCTCACTCCGACGAAGAAGAAGTTGACCCCCAATTTCATGGGGAGGTAAATTCTCATACTATTCTTTCAGAGTCTGATGCTCTAGACGATGATCATGAGGACTGTTCCTCTGATGATGAATCAGAACTCATGGCTCAGTATAAAGAGCTGATCAAGGCCTATGACCAGTGTAGAAAAGTTGTTAGAACTCAGGCTAAGGAGATCAAATCCCTTAAGGCTGAGGAGATCACTTTGTGGGAAGAAGTTGTAAGAATGAACTCACTCAGAGAGGAACTCCATGCCCTGGCCGATGACAACAATAGCTCACACGAGCTCCTTAACCAAAAAGAGAAAATCATCGAGAAGCTGGATGGACCACTTGCTGCCAAAAAGAAACTTGTTGAAAGTTTCTCCAAGCCCAAGAGAATCCTTCCACTTGTTGTTAAATTCTCTGCTCATGCTAAAGGAGCTGGCTTAGGTCATGTGGCTTCTCCTATTAAATCTTCCAGGAGAGCCAAGACTAAAAAGAAAAATAAGGTTGTTACAAAAGCAACTGCCGAAGAGAAAGGGAAGAGCCCTATCAGTCAGACCACGTTTAAGAAGGTTATTTTTCCTTCCAACAAATTTGACTTTGATAACTCCTATGGTCACTTGACAATACCAATTTAGTTTGAAGCTATCAAGGACTATAAGGGCTGGACTCATCCCCGAAACTTTGGTGGAAGTGTCTTCAAGGCACCTTATGAAGAGATCACTCTATAGAGCTATGGTCCCTATGTTCATGGCCATAACAATAAGAAGGCACCAAAGTCAAAGCTGGTGTGCCTAAGGCTAAAGAGATGGGGAGCTCCTGTGTATGCTGCAACCAGGAGGCCTCCACCTCTAAGAATGCTGCCCCTGCTAGACCTCGCATTCAAAGGGTAGAGCAGGATTACAAAAGGAGGTACAACAGATTCGAATGTTAGTGTTGCGGCAAAATTGGTCATTTTGGCACAGATTGTTGGTACAACCCTACCAATTTTGTAACCCCACGAGTTAGCTATGCGAGACCGACCACTCGCAAGGTTAATGTTCCTAGGGGGAGTATACTGACCAGGAACCAATGGCCCAAATACGTTTGGGTTCCTAAGGTAAACTGATCTATTTTTGCAGGTATGTCCAAAGGCCAACAAAACACTTATCTTGTATTTGGACAGTGGATGCTCTCGGCATATGACCGGGACAAGAAGCCTACTTCAAAATTATACTCCAGTCAAAGACAGTCCAAAGGTTATCTTTGGTGGCTCTGACCGGGGAATTACAAAAGGCTACGGTATGATTTCTAATGGTGGTCTCATTCACTGATGTGGCTTATGTGAAAGGATTATAACATAATCTGATTAGCATAAGTCAGTTATGTGGTAAATGCTTCATTGTTACTTTCTCTAAGGATCAGTGCCTGATAAAATCGGCCTCTACTATGAAGACGGTATTAACAGGCACTAGGAGTAGAAATATTTTTTGTCTTAATTTTCTATGTTTAGACACTTCTACCCCAGCGTGTTTTGTTGCAAAAGATAGTGCATCTCTTTGTGACCAATGACATAAGAGACTAGAACATATTAATTTAAAAACTATTAATATGCTTTTTTTCTCAAGACCTTGTACGTGACGCACCGACTATTAAGTGCATTAAAGAGAGTCCATATCATGCATGCCAAATGGGCAAGCAGATAAAGGCTACCTTTAAGGGTATTGCTAATAAAGATTCCTTAAGGTGCTTGTATTTACTACACATGGACTTATTCGGTCCAATACAAATTTGTAATTTAGGAGGTAAGTCATATACACTGGTAATTGTTGATGATCACTCACGTTTTACTTGGGTGTTCTTTCTGAAATGAAAGTCAGATACCTTTGATGTGTTCACGAATTTTGTTAAGCAAATTAAGAACAAATTAAATTGTTCAGTGGTCAGAATCAGAAGTGACCATGGAACAGAATTTGAATCTGGTTCCATGACAGAATTATGTGGAAGTCTAGGTATCTTTCATGAGTTTTTCTCCCCGCATAATCCACAACAAAATGGAGTTACAGAGAGAAGGAATAGAACACTCATTGAAGCATGTGCTACAATACTGACCGACTCCTCTCTACCAAAGTACTTCTGGGCTGAGGCCATCAATACATCGTGCCACGTGTAAAACAGAGCGTTGATCAACAAAAGCCATTATAAGACTCCCTATGAGCTACTGAAAGGAAGGAGACCGACTGTGTCCTACTTCAGGATCTTTGGCAGCAAATGCTATGTACTTAATAATGGGAAATATCATCGTACAAAGTTTGGAGAAAAATATTTTGAATGTATTTTTGTAGGTTATAGTAGCCATAGTAAGACTTATAGAATTTTTAATAAGAAAACTTTGGTTGTAGAAGAGTCGATTAACGTTGTATTTGATGAGACGGGCATGCTACACAGCAACTCTTCTAGTGTTTTCGTTGAAGATGCAGGTTAAAGGCTGAAAGAGTAAAGCTTGGATGAGATAGTTGAAGAAAATGCTCAAAAGTTCATCAAGATTATTCCTCTAACCTCAATTGGATAGGAAGATCACCAAGATGAAGAAGTTATCCAAGTTGAAGAAGAAACTCTAGAAATAGTAGAAGCTCTCGATGCAAGGACCGTATAGCTCAAACACTTGAGGGATCACCTGGTTGATCAAATCATAGGAGATCCTCGGGATGGTGTAAGAACTCGAAGAGGTACTACTAATGAAAATATGCATTTGAGTTTTCTCTCGCAGTTTGAACCAAAGAAATTTGAAGAAGCAAATCCAGACACATCTTGGATAGTTGTAATGGAAGAAGAACTCAATCAGTTCAAGCGCTGCTAAGTCTAGAAGATGTACCAAGATCCAAAGACAAAAATGAAATTGGAACAAAGTGAGTCTACAGGAACAAGATGGATGAAGATGGAACCATCATCAAAAATAAAGCCAGACTCGTAGCTAAAGGATATAGATAGGAAGAAGGAATCGATTTTGATCAGACCTATGCTCCAGTGGCAAGAATCGAAGCCATCAGGTTGTTCCTCGCATATGCTACTATCGTAGGCTTCATTGTCTATCAAATGGATGTGAAGTCAACCTTCCTCAATGGTAAAATAAAGGAAGAAGTGTATGTGGAATAACCCCCAGGTTTTGTTGATCCTAACCATCATGAGTATATTTATTTATTATTTAAAGCTTTATATGGTTTAAAACAAGCTCCGCGAGCTTAGTATGAAACACTGTCTAACTTTTTTCTTGAGAACAAGTTCACAAGGAAAAAGATAGATAAGACATTCTTTTTTGAACTTATACCATCAAAACTATAATATAAAAAATACTAAAAGACTAAAAATGATTGACTCGAACCCTACGTACCTTTAGCATTGTCATTTGGGCCATATAGATGAGAAACGCTTATCCAAGCTCCATAGAGATAGACTACTGGACTCATTTGATTATGAATCATTTGAGAGATGCGAGTCTTGTTTGTTAGGCAAGATGACTATGGTCCCTTTCACTGGTTTCAATAAGAGCATTGGTTATCTCTTGGGTCTAGTACATAGTGACGTATGTGGACCCATGAGTTCTTTGGCTAGAGGTGGGTACTTATACTTTGTTACATTTACTGATGATATCAGTAGATATGGATACGTGTATCTTATGAAGTGCAAATTTGAAACCTTTGAAAAGTTCAAGGAGTTTAAGAACAAAGTAGAGAACTAGTTGGGTAAAAGGGTTAAAGCACTCTGATCTAATCGAGATGGCGAATACTTGAGTCATTAGTTTCATGATCATTAACTGACCCTGCCTACTGCATAACATATATCTAATCTTGTGACAGTCGGATAGATGAATTTTCCCACCAGTTGTTTGTACCTAGTACTATCTTGAAGAAGAGGAAAATCCTCAGTCTAACTCTTGTCATCACTAACGACCATTAGACATCGAATAGGTCTTGCCCCAAGAAGACCAGTCTCCTTCAAAAGGTCCAACAAATATTTTTATTGTAAGAGAACTATTGAGTTGGGTTTTTATGAGATTTTTATTCCCAAAAAGTACTTAGGAGTCTCATATCTTTTATAACAAAATGTTGCAGAAGATGCTTCTTTGCTAAATCAATTCTCTTTTTATCATCATTTCTAAGGAGAATATCATTCACATAGATAGTAAGAATAACTAACTTTTTTGAAGTCTTGCATATGAAAAGTGAATGATCTGTAGATCTTCGAGCAAAGCTAATAACTGAGATAACTTTGCTAAATTTGTCGAACTAGGTCTACGGACATTGCTTTATGCCATATATTGTCTTCCGTAATTTGCACACTTGAGACTCCCCTGAGTAATATACCAAGGAGGTTGCTCCATTTATACCACCTCTTGGAAATCATCATAAATGAAGGCATTTTTGACATCCACCTGAGACATCTCTCAATCCTTGTTAATAGCTATAAAGAAAAGAACGCGAATAGTGCTTATGTGATCAACCATTGAAAAGGTGTCAAATAAGTCTACACCATATGTTTGAGTAAAGCCCTTGGCCACCAGCATAGCCTTATAGCGATCAATAGTTCCATCAGAGTGAAACTTGATGACAAAGACCCAATGAAAACCAACCATACCTATCCCAGGAGGGGTAAGGACAAGAGTCCATGTACCCCTGTCAATCAAGGTCTTTATTTACTCATTCATAACAGCTTTACATTGTGGAATAACAAGAGGCTCTTAATAGGTAGCTAGGGTGACAGTGGCTGATAGAGCGAGAGCAAAATCCCTTATAGTTGGGGAAAAATGAGAATATGAGATAATATTATAAATGGAATGCTTAGTACACGTCTGAACCCCTTTTTGTAAAGTAATGGGTACATCTAGATCCGATTTGTACTCTGTATCAGATCCATCCATTGAATACATTGCTGGTTCTGGAATTGTCAACAATGGATCCAAAGGCAAAGTAGGATCAGGAAGCAACGGTGGAGAAATAGAAACTAGTATAGGAAGAGAAGGAAGAGGCATAGAATAAAGATGAGTTTTAGGTAGAGGTGCAGAGATTAGAGGCATAGATAGGGAATCATCAGGTGGTGAGAGAGTAAAAGCATAAGGAAAGTAAGGTGTATTTTAATAAATGCAACATTAGCAAAAACATACTATCAGAGAAGAGGATCAAATCACTGATACCCCTTATGAGTCGGACAGTAGTCAAGAAATATGCACTTAATAGAATGAGGAGAAATTTTGTCATGACCAAGAGAAGGAGAGTGGACAAACATCATACAACCAAAAATATGTAGAGGCAAAGGAAACAGAATAGCTCCTGGATACAGGATAGAGAACAGGGTTTTGTCATGAAGAACTGGAGAGGGAATACGATTGATGAGATAATAAGATAGAAGGACAACATGACCCCAATATGATCAAGGAACATTCATTTGTGTTAGATGGGTTCAAGCAACATTCAGGAGATGACGATTTTTGCATTTAGCAATGCTATTTTGTTGAGAAGTGTGTGGGCAACTGGTTTGAAGAATAACACCACGATGCATGCAATAATCCAAAAAACTAATGACTAAGGTACTCTTTGGCATTATCAATTTGAAGAAACTTAATTGACACACCGAACTGAGTATGTATCTTATTATAAAAAGAAGTGAACACAGAAAAAAGTTCAAAACTTTCATTTAAGAGATATAACCAAGTATATCATGAAAATTTATCAATAAAGGTAACAAAATATAGACTACCCCACCCACAGATTTTGTAGGGGAAGGACCCCAAACATTTGAGTGGACGCGATCAAAGGGATGAGAAGAACTATGTCCTTGTCTTGCAGGGTAGGAGGAGCGATGGTGTTTGCCAAGATGGCAGGCTTCACAGTTCAGAGAGGAGTCCCCCTAAGGTTGATCCGGTAGGAGTTGGTAAATGAGGAAAGGAGGAGGACGACCAAGGAAAATATGCCATTGCAGAAGAGAAGCAAAGAAATTAGTGATATTGTTAAGGAAGAAGAGACCATTTCTTTCAATCCCAGTAGCAATCTTCTCCTTGGAGTGAGGATCTTGAAAAGAATAAGTAGTAAATGTAATGGTAACTATACAGTTCAGATGTTTACAGGGAGCAGGAACATATACCAAATTTCATGTAAAAGTGTGTATGTTGAGAGTGTCCTCATGCTGTATAGACGGGGTAACGTGGACTACACAAGTCTGGCACACATGAGACAGAGTACCATCCACAACAAAATCGGAGATGACTGGTTATGCTTATCCAAATGAGAGAACAATCAAGGATTACATGTCAAGTGATTAGTAGCCCCGGAGTTAAAAAGCCACTTACTCTGAGTAACCATATTATCACTTCCTGAAGATGAGACGAGGAATGTGTATTTCCTTATTGTGTCACCCGCTGAAGGGTGAAGATGGGGATACTTGACCTATCAACAATCAACAAGATGTCTTGTCTTGCCACAATGAGAGTAGAGATGGTGAGACAGACTACACCCACCAGAGGGATCTCCACGACCACTAAGCTTGCCAAAAATACTGGATGATCAATGGTGTTAGGATGTGGTGGGGAGGCAAGCAGAGGATGTTGAAGAAGAGTAGTAACATTAATGATACGAGCAGTAGTGGTATTTAGAGTGGGAGAGTCAGCCACTCCTAGAATTTGTTGCCTAATCATATCATAAGACTCTAAAAGGCAAAGCTGATAACACACAATGAGAAGTTCCTGGAAGTGTTTGTGTTGTTTAGCAAGATCAGCGGAGAAGGTGCGATGTAGAAAAAGTTCAACACCTAAGGCTTACACTTCATGGTAGGCAGCAACATGAGTCAAAGTGGGACGAGCAAACAGATTAGCATATAACATGTATATGCGTGAATTTTTAGCACCCTTTGAGTATAAAGCAGCAAGATGAGTCTAAGAAGCCTTAACCATCTCATAATGACGAATGACGGGCAGTCACTCATCTGAAAGACTATTCATAAATAATGTTTTGACTAAAGAATCATTGACATCCCAATCATCAAAGTCAGTAGATCTTCAAGCAGGAGGGTCATCAGTAAGATGATGATATTTGTGTTAAGATCATAACAAGAATGTGACGGAAACACTCCAATACGGATAATTGGAGCCAGTTAGCATGGAATAAGTTCCAAGATTACCAGAAGGAGTGGAAACAGAGGTGGAATTTTGAAAAGGGGGGTGCAGACACGGTATAAGTTAGATTCCTCATAGAAATCGGATAGAATAAACAAATCATATGGACTGAGGAAAGGACTAACCGAGTGGTTAGAAAGAGGTTTCACCATACGCGGCTAACCAAGTGGTTAGAAAGAGGCCACACCACAATGGAGAAGACCGCAGAGTCCACAAGAATCGAACATAAAGAGATCACAAGAATTAGTGGGCGAGAAACTAAAGGGCTCAGCGGGCGGTTAGAAAACTGGAGTCTACAAAAACTGCAAAGGAGCTCAGTAGGCGGTTAGAAAGATGAGGTAGTAAGGACCAATTTATCCTCTGATACCATGTGAGAAAATCTAAATAACAAGATTTTTCATTTACAAAAACTTAATATTATAGGGGTATGCCCCCTATTTATAGGAGAGAGGAGATAGAGAAAGAATACAACATATGATATAGGACTAAATTACAACAAGCAGACTTGGTGAATAGATATTTACAGACTGTCGTGAGCTATGCGGTTAGACAACACTAACTGCCCCAACGAATGACTATCAGAAGAACCCGCCGATCTCTGATTCATACCGCAATTTCCCACCAGGAGTTAACATAAGAAGTTGGACAACTCTAACTACCAGACCGCAAAAACATCAGCCTCCTGACCGCCAGACCGCAATTGTGGTTTAGACCACCAAGCTACCCTTACTTAATTAAATATACGGTCACACTAGTTCTCAAAATAGTCAGACTGCTAGACCTTTCCGCCAGAGTAGTCTTCCAAACTGCCAACACTAGACCTCGCCAGGTAAGACCGCCAAACCGCTAACACCAGAATGGTAGGTGTTGAAGCCAAAATTGACCTCAATGAGAGTTCGAAAATAGGGGTGCAGCCAACACCTTCTTCTTTAAATCCCCGCCCCTCGACTGGTTGAAAAGGACCTAGAACTGACCCAAAGCCTCAGCAGGGAGGTCCCACCTCTTACCAAGAAGATCTCTGAGAGCTTCCCCTCCAAAGACAAAAGCTGGGCTAAGATCTCCTCAGAAAGCACTAGAGAGTTAGAGAATAATGAAAGCTTGCTTTCTAAGGAGCCCTTGTAGGTCTATTTAAAGCCTTTGCTGACCTGAAATTACTGAAAAACCCCTGCCTGGCCTGCCAATAGCTGAATCCCGTTGTTATGAAATACTAAATGCAGGCCCTGGGGGCATATGGGTAATTTTACCCGAGGGCAACTAGGTAATTTTACCCTGGGCTATGGGCCCCACCCGACAAGAACCCTATGTCGAGAACCCTCCTTTCTTCGCTCAGCAGAAGCTAAAAGAAGAGTGTCGAATGCCTCTGACCGAGCCAGCACTTGCCTTCCGCGTGGCGCAAGCCTTCTCGCCCACCTTTGGGAGGAAGTAGGTCTCGGCCGAGGCTTGACGCGAACATTCTTGCCTGCTCCAAGGCGGGAGCTCTTTTGGTCTGAAGCCCGAAGCTAGTCCAATCCTTGTTGTTGATGCCTCTGGGTCCCACTCAGCGAATATGGGGTTGTATATAATCCCCGCTCTTTTCGAGCTAGCCCTACACTTGAAAAGACACGTCCAACCCATAAATATTCGCTGAGCACGTGTCATCCTGAAAAGAGAATCTTTTGGTGGGCCATCCCGTGGCTATATATGTGTGCTGATAGACGGCCATGAATTTGCCCTGCCAATCGCTGCCCCGTGGTTGAGCTCTCGCGTAGTCTCGTGAGGCGTTCCAAACGTGCTGAAAAGCCGCTCTCGCAGGGCCTCCAAGACCGCAATAACGCGGCGCAGGCGCGAGCTCTCGCGAACAGTACCTCGGTAGCCCCCTGGCTGGCGAGAAAGGCGCCAGCCGCTGAGTCCTCACAACTGAATAATAAGAAGAAGAAAGCGAAATCGGTCCAGCGGGACCTTTCGCGCGAGAACCAGGGTTCACCTACTCCCTCTCCAAGTCGCACGGATAATCCTACACCCCTGCAGAAGGTACGTCTCTCCGACTTGCTGATTACCAAAATTATGAGCTGATTAAGTGAAAGGATCGACAACTGACGCAATACTTCTCGCAGGAGGAGGTTCAAGATGACGGCGCCGGGTCCCCGCTGGTGCCCCGGGACTCGTCGTCTCGCCTTCCCGAGGACCCACCACGGGTCGCGGAGGCCGCTCCTCCGGCTGACCCCCCGAGAATTACAGGTAACCTTTTCTCCTTATTGCCTCCCTTTTAAATCATTCCAAACACAACATTCCCAATTGCTGAACTGACTTCTCGCAGCGCCAGCTTCCGCCAGCCCAGGTCTCGCCACCCGGGGAAAGGAAATAGTAGCTGCCAATTTGGTCGACCAAGCGGCTAATCCCGCCCTACTGGCGGGAAGGGTGGCTACCGAACCCTTCGTAACCCTAAAGGAGGCCAGCCACCCCGCGAGAGAGGACGACTCCCCCTACTCCCGGCCAGGCCGGGATCACCGTACGCAATACCTTTCGCCCGGGGCGAGGAAAGCCGCTCCATATCCTCTATGGAACTGAGGGGGAGTCCGAGCCTTCTCTCCTGCCGCTGATCGGTGGCTCTCACTATACTGCAGGTATACGAGGAATTATCATAGTCTTTACTTAGCTCTCGCCGTAACTGTGGAACTCTTTTACCAGGGGATCCGGACTCGTGAGAGGGAGCTGAAGAAGAAGATGAAGACAAAGATGAAGATGGAAAGGAAGGGGAGGACGCCGAGAGCTCCCCCTTCCCTTCTTCGGAACGAGATGGAGGAAATCCTGGATGGCACCGGGAACGTTAGGAAGCGGCGGAAGAAGCTAGCGGCCATCCTGTCGAAGCTCATTCGGCGAGAGCGGGCCCATGCCTCTGCTGCGAAGGAACACCCTGAGATGGTTGAGTAGAGGTTGGAGGCCCTCGAGCGAGACTACTTCCCCAGCGAGATGGAACGACCGGATATGCCCGTCGTCGAGTCGTCTCCTGGGCGATGTTTCGCGCGGATTCGAGACCAGGCACGTCGAATCAAACTCGGGTGCACCACGTTATCCTCCTACTTCAACCTGCAGGCTCCTCCAAGAACTAGATGACGAGAGCGAGGAAAATGGCAATGGGAACCGTAATGAAAATCGTAGTCTCGCCTCCCCCGCCTCCTTGCCTAACCTTCTCGTAATGTACCTTTTTTTCCTAGTTTGAAAGACTGCTTAAAACTTAATGATTATTATTTGTTATGGAGCTCTTGCCCGGTGAGAGCTCCCTTTCTATTTTTGTTTCTGTTGCTCTGTTTTGTGCTATTATTTTGGTGTTTGCGCGAACCCAAACCTCCTGTTCGTCGTTGTCATCTAAGGGCTGGAACCTTGTCGTTAGCTTAGGCACCCGAGGCATGTCGGAGTGGAAAGCGAGGCACCGTTTCCTCAGGAAGTGACAAATATAACCCTGCCGCCTTTTTGGGAAAGTCATCATTACCACGATTTTTTATAAATAGGCCAATCCACCCACCACATTTATTTCTCCGATCCGGAACCCTTGCCCGCCTTCTTACTGCTTTCGCGCCTTGTCGAGACCTTCCCTCGTTTCCACCACCTTCTCTCATTCTCGCCTTTCTCCCCGAGCTTTCGCCTTCAACTTTTGACCACGATGCCTGGCGAGAACGAAGGGCGCTCTCACTGTGCGGAAGCCTTCCGGAGGCACCAGTTCACCCCTTGTCGTTTAACCATGGATGAGTAACAATTGATCACCTCTCGCTACCTCCCCACCGGCTTCACCGCGAGAAACACCTGTAATGATGATAGGGTGAATCACGCGAGAGAGGGAGAGCTCTCCATTAACCTCGAGCATTTCGAGGTGGGCTTCCGCCTCCCCCTCTGGCCTGAGATGCGCCAGGCCCTCCTATATTACAGAGTGGTCCCCGTACAACTTAATCCCAACTCGATCGCAATCCTGGTAGCGTTTATCTGCTACATGCGATCCGAGAGGATTGAGTTCAACCTCCCCATCTTTCGGAAGCTGTTTATCTTCCGGGTTAAGAGTGGCGTGGTCTTCTTCTCCGGGCAATTGCTCAAGACTACTGGTCTCGCCAACAAGCACCACCACTGGGGCGAGAGGTTCGTCTTAGTTTCCGGCGACTTCGGAAGCATGGCTCTCGTACTTATTCAATATGACGACGCCGCCTACAAGCCGCCCACCTTAGCGCACGAGAGCGCCATCCTGGAGTTCTTCGGAACCAAGGACTTCGACGTCCAATTTCTCAGGCGGGACGTCGATTCTCTCCTGACCGTGCCTCCTGTCAAAGGTATGGTCTCGCCTTTAGCTTGGCATTCCATACTCTAAAATGTAGCACTGAATGTTGTCGACTTTGCAGGAGAGCGGGAAATCCCTTGGCGCCAGCCGTTTGCCGAGACTGGGGCTGCCGAGACCCTGGCTGCGAGTGATCCACTGGCTCTCGCAAAATCTGCAGCTTTCGCCTGCCGGGACGAGCCGGCTCCTCCCCCTCAATCTAGTGCCGGGAAGCGAAAGCCTGGCACCTTTTTCGTCTAAGCCTGCTAAAGAGACCAAAGCCAACTGTTACTGATAAGGGGAAGTATATGGCAGCCTCTCCCTCCCGACCTGCTGTCAAGGGTCGATCCCTCGCCGAGGTCCTTTTGGAAGCCGGGGAGACGACAACTGCCGATAGGACCACTGTTAGGGCCCTTTACAAGAACCTGCCAGCCGTAGGCGGGACTGGTGACGAGGGCGCAGCCGCCGAAACCTCCGCTCCGGTCCTACCCCAGCAGGTGCCAAAGGGGCACTAGAACTTCGGCCTCAGCGTGAAGTGTCTGGATGCGGAATGAAAGCCCCTGCTTTAGTGGGATCCCGAGACCAACCGGGTCTTTGTCTCTACCCTCCTCCCTAGTTGGGCGGAGGGGGAAGAGATCACTGGCGACGCTTTCACTCTGGTCTACGGCCTCTACAGCCGAGAGGATGCCAGTATCTTTGACCAGCTATCCACCCGGCTCCTAGACCTTGACTCCATCCGGGCCTTGCTACGCGGATTCGAGCTCGCGCATATGTGTGCGCGCCGGAGTATCACTATTGCTTGCAACTTCGGCGACATGCTCAAGGCGAGGGACTAGACGGCAGCCCACGCGGCAGCATTAAAGGCCGAGATGGCGGATGCCCGACAACTTCTGTCCTTACGCTCGGCGGAAGAGGTAAGCGAGACCTTTCAAGGCACTTGCTCTCATACTTGTAATCCACAGCCTGTCTCTCCTCTATATTGACTGGTTTCTCCCTTACACATGATTCTTCCCAGATCACGGTGCTTCGCGTGGAGCTGGCCGGGATAAGGTGCAAGAATATCCTGCTGAGGGACAAGCTGCGGCACATGGAAGTGGCGGCGACCGCGGTCCCGCCTCCTCCTTCGCTGGACGAGAGGCTGAGGAGCCGCCAATTCTCAGAGTACGAAATTGACAAGATGCCGCAGGCCAATGCCCAAGAAACAACCAGAATTACCATAGAGATGATGCGAGACGTGGGATGTTTGAACGAGGGCGGCGAAACCATCGTCGCCCTGCCAACTTCTCCCCTGGCTCTTCGAGCGCATCCCTAATCCCCCAGGCACACCTGACTTCCCGCCCTCAGATGTCCTGAAGTCTCCCACTGCTGCTGGCGAGACATCCATGGAGGGTTCTGGTGAGAGCTCCAGCGGGAGCTCGAGCAGGGGGTATAGTGCATCCCCCAGATGGGTCTCTCCCCCCCCTTCCTTTTGTCTTTGTAGTGCGCGAGATATTCTCTTTAATTTCATTTTGAAAGATATGTAAATGTTTGTACATGATTGATTTTTACCTCTGTATTGTGCTGAATGCTTATCAAGCATTCTTCCGCCAAGGACCTCGCCCCCCATTAGGATAGTCTCCCTTAGCGATCAATAAGTTCCAACTTGTCGAGAGCTCGAGGCATAACATGTCGTTTCGGTGTTCTGACGAGAATCTTTTGCCAAAAGAGTTATCTGTAGGTTCTCAAGGGGAGGGCTGCCCCCCATCACCTTGCGCGAGCGAACGAAGCTTCTTGGCCAGGGCTTCCCGCCATCGGGCCAATGACCCCTCGTCAAAAAGCCTCCCATCGGGGACTCCTTTTGCCGAGAGCGCTGGCTGTAGGTTCTTGAGGGGGGGGGGGGCGACGCCCCCTTCCCCTCGCACGAGTGAGTGGAGTTTCTCGCCTAGGGCTCCTCGCTGGAAGCCTTCCCACCAGGAGCTCCCTCTGCCGAGATCCTCTTGGTAGAGAGCTCTTGGCCGAGACTTCTCTCGCCTGAGAAGGTTTCCAACCTTTTCCTTTTGCCTTCCGGGAGAGCCTTCAAACCTGTCAGCTAGATGAGAGCCTGTGTGGTGGGTCTACCTAGGGCCGAGCCGAGCTCGGGGTAATGCAAACATCTAGGATTAAGTATCTCTAAGAACCAAGCCTCTCCCCCACAGGCAAGCCTTCAGACCTGCCAGTTAGATGAGAGCCTGCGCAGTGGGTCTACCTGGGCCCGAGCTGAGCTCGGGGTAGTGCAAACATTCAAGCTGAAGTATCTCGAAGAACCAAGCCTCTCCCCACAGGCGAGCCTTCGTACGTGCCAGCTAGATGAGAGCCTGCACAGCGGGTCTACCTGGGGCCGAGCTGATCTCGGGGTAATGCAAGCATTCAAGCTGAAGTATCTCCAAGAACCAATCCTCTCCCCCACAGGCGAGCCTTCAGACCTACCAGCTTGATGAGAGCCTGCGCAGCGGGTATACCTGGGGCCGAGCCGAGCTCGGGGTAGTACAAACATTCAAGCTGAAGTATCTCCAAGAACCAAGCCTCTCCCTCACAGGCGAGGCTTCGGACCTGCCAGCTAGATGAGAGCCTGCACAACGAGTCTACCTGGGGTCGAGCCGAGCTCGGGGTAGTGCAAACATCCAAGCTGAAGTATCTCCAAGAACCAAACCTATCCCCAACAGGCGAGCCTTCGGACCTGCCAGCTAGATGAGAGCCTGCACAGCGGGTCTACCTGGAGCCGAGCCGAGCTCGGGGTAGTGTAAACATCCAAGCTGAAGTATCTCCAAGAACCAAACCTCTCCCCCACAGGCGAGCCTTTGGACCTGCCAGCTAGATGAGAGGCCTGCACAGTGGGTCTACCTAGGGCCGAGCCGAGCTCGGGGTAGTGGAAACATCCAAGCTGAAGTATCTCCAAGAACCAAACCTCACCCCCACAGGCGAGCCTTCGGAACTGCCAGCTAGATGAGAGCCTGCGCAGTGGCTCTACCTGGGGCCGAGCTGAGCTCGGGGTAGTGAAAATATCCAAGCTGAAGTATCTCCAAGAACCAAACCTCTCCCCCACAGGCGAGCCTTCGAACCTGCCAGCTAGATGAGAGCCTGCATAGCGGGTCTACCTGGGGCCGAGCCGAGCTCAGGGTAGTGCAAGTTTCCGAACTCTACTCCAGCTTTATGATAGGCAAGTAAACAATGGATCAACAAAAACATTATAATATAATCTTTGATTTAAATATACAATTTCACCTTCCCTTCTTTCACGGGTAGAAGCGCTTTAAGTCATCGTTGTTCCAGGTGTGGCTCATGGACCTACCTTCCACGTCTTGGAGGTGATAACCTCCTGCTCTAAGGACTCTCTCCATAATATAAGGCCCTTCCCAATTTGTGTTGAGCTTGCCCACAGGGGTTGACCTCCCCACTGCGTCAACCTTCTTTGTACCATATCTCCTTCAGCAAATTACTTGATCCTGATATGCTTGTCTAAATATTTGTCCATCCGCCGTTTGATCTCTTCCTGCCTGATGGATGCGACATCGCGCAGCTCTTCCACCATATCCAACGAGAGGCGTAACCCCCCTTCATTCTCCAACCTCCAAGCCTCATCTTCTTAAGCCACGGTCGTGACCCGTGGGGACCGAACCTCAAACTCCACTGGTAGGACCGCCTCACACCCATGAGAAAGCTTGAAGGGGGTCTCACCAGTGGCCGTGTTCGGGGTCGTTCACAAGGCCCACAGAACTGAGGGGAGCTGCTCTACCAAATTCCCCCTCAAGTTCTCCACCTTATTCTTGAGCAAGTTCATAATGATCTTGTTCGCCGCCTCTACCTGGTCGTTGCTCCTAGGGTGGTGGACGGAGGCAAAACCTGAGATTTATCCCCAGTTGGGTGCAGAAGCTGATGAACTCTTCGCTGGCAAACTGGGGACCATTATCCGTTACTATTGCTTGGGGTAGCCCGTGCCTGCATATGATCTCTCCCCAAATGAAGTTTCTGATGACCTGCGAGGTGACCTTGGCCAACGCCTTGACTTCCAGCCACTTCGAGAAGTAATCAATCATGACTAGGAGAAACCTCCTCTGCCCGCTGGCCGGAGGAAAAAGGCCCGACCAGATCCATCCCCTACATGGCGAAAGTCCATGGTGACGAGATGGTTCAGAGCCTTTGAGCGGGCAAGAGCTGGAGGTGGGCACATAGCTGACATTTTCGGCACTTCTTTACAAATTCCCGCATCCTTCCTCAGGGTCTGCCAGAAGTACCCCTGTCTTACCACCCTTGCTTCCAACGTTCTTCCTCCTTAGTGGCTGCCGCATTCGCCCGAATGTACCTACTCCAAGATCCTCGGGATCTCCTCTTCGGTCACACATCTATCCAGGAGCCCTGAAAAACATTTTTCGGTGCAACCCCCCTTCGAGCATTAGGTAGTGAGCTACCTTGTGCTTGAAGCTCTTGACATCCTTAACCCCTTCTGGAAGCTTGCTAGTGGACAAGAAGGTCACAAAAGGGTCCACCCATGAGGGTCTCCTATCCACCTCCATCAACTCTCCTTCTTCGATTGCTGGTCGAAACAGCTCAGTCAGGGTTCCTCCCCCCCCCCCCCCCCCCCCCCCCCCCGAGGCCAAAACTTAGCCAGCCGATTGACTGCTGCACTTTCTTCCCTAGGGACGTGTTGGATGGAGAACGTCTGGAACCCTCCGATGATCACCCTCACCTTGGACAAGTACTTCACTAGGGTGGGCTCCCGAGATTCGAACTCCCCTCTGATCTGGGACGCTACCACCAGTGAGTCCGTAAAAGCCTCCACATCCTGGATCTCAAGCTCTTTTGCCAACCAAAGGCCGGCTATCATGACCTCATACTCCGCTTGATTATTGGTCACCGGGAAGTGCAAGACCACTGCCTATTCTATAGTGACCCCCTGGGGGCTTATCAGCACCACTCCTCCCCCAAGGGAATGCTTTCCCGAAGCCCTATCAACCATCATCCTCCACGCCCCCTGGGGTCGTGGCTCCTCTGCCCCAACCTCAACAACATAGTCTGTCAGGAAGTCAGCCACCGCCTGTGCCTTGATGGAGAGCATTGGTACGAATGAGATATCAAACTCGCTCAGTTCGATGGATCACTTGGCCAACCTGCCCGAGTGTTCCACCCCTTCAAAGATCTTGCAAAGAGGATGGTCCATCACCACCCGGATCGAATGTGCTTGGAAGTACGGCCGGAGCTTCCTTGCCGAGATGATCAGGGCATACGCCAGCTTCTATAGGATGGGGTAGCAGAGCTCCGCCTTCTTCAAGATCTGGCTAATGTAGTAGAGGGGCAACTGCTTCTTCCCCTCTTCTCTGACCAAGACAGAGCTCGCGACCTCTGCTCCTACCCCGAGATATAAGGCTAGATCTTCCCCCTCCTTCGGGCTTTGGAGTAGCGGAGCTTGGGAGAGCTGCCTCTTTAGCATTTGAAAAGCCTCTTCACATTCAACGGTCCATTCGAACCTTTGGTTACCCCGCAGCACCTTAAAGAACGATGAACATTTGTCTCCTGACCTGGAGACGAACCTGCTTTGTCTGGCCAACTTGCCTATCAAGCACTGGACTTCATTAGCATTGCGTGGTGATTCTAACTCTAGGATGGCCTTCACCTTATCCGGATTAGGCTCTACCCCTGCCGGGTTCAAAAGATGCCCAAGGAACTTCCCACGACTTGCCCCGAAGACACACTTCAAGGGGTTCAGCCTCATCTTGAACTTTCGCAGGGTGGCGAACGTCTCCTCCAGGTCCAGCAGGTGCGAATCCACATACTTTCTCTTGACCATTAGATCGTCGACATAGACCTCCAAGTTCCTCCCTCTCTGACCCTGGAAGATCCGATCCATCATGCGCTGGTATGTAGCCCCCACATTTTTCAACCAAAAGGGCATCATCATATAGCTGAAGCATCCCACCCTCATGATGAAGGAGACATCCTTGACATCGGAAGGGTGCATCCAGATCTGGTGATAACCTGAAAAAGCATCTAAGAAACTCATAATAGAAAAATCGACGGCTGAATCAACCAGCGCGTCGATCCGAGGCAGGGGTAGCAATCCTTGGGGCATGATTTATTTAACAAAGAAAAGTCGATACACATACGTCACTTCCCTCCCCCTTTTTTAACCATTACCACGTTGGAGATCCATCTTAGATACTGGATCTCTGAGATGAAGCCAGCCTCCAGGAGATTCTTGACCTCCTCGCGGATGGGCTCCTCCAGCTTGGTGGCGATGGTCCTCATCTTCTGGCGGATGGGACGCATCTGGGGGTCCAGGTTCAAGAGATGGCAGGCCACATCCGCATCGATGCCCGGCATGTCTGCCGCGCTCCAAGAGAAGATGTTGATGTTACTTTGGTTACAGGCCCGCACTCGCTCCTGGTTCTCGGGACTTAAGCTCCCGCAGACCCGCACCCTCTACACCTGTCCTATGTTGGTGAAGACCTCCATCTCCACCACTTCCTCCGCCGGTTCCAGCTGTGAATGCTCCCAGCCGGCCCTCGCCTCTTCCTCCTGCCCAAACTCTTCATACCCCCTGCTTCTTCAACCTCCATTGCCTCCTCCAGGCTCTCCTACTGCTGCTGCTTAACTTTCGCACCCCTCCGGGCCTCCCTCTGGGCCTCCCTCTCAACTCCTTCTACTCCTCACTCCTCCTCTACTTCCATCGCCTCCTCTAGGCTCTCCTGCTGCGGCTGCTCGACTTCCGTCCCCCTCCGAGCCTCCCTTTCAACTCCTTCTCCCACTCCTTCCATCTGTTGATCTTCTCGCGGCTCTGACTGTCCAACCCTCTGGACCTCCTGCACAACTCCCCTATGCTCCCCTGCCACCTCCTCGATTGCCTCCACCAGGATCACCCTCTCCCCGACAACCTCTTCCTACTCCGCCATCTCCCTCTCTAGCTCTTTTGCCTCCGCCATCCAAGACACGGTGTTAACCGCCGTTACGTAACACTGCCTCGCCACCTTCGGATCGCCCCTGATCCTAACCTGCACCCCTCCATTGTTGAACTTGAGGCACTGATGGAATGAGGAGGGGACGCAGTGAAAGGCGTTGATGAGGGGGCATCCGAAGATGGCATTATAACTGCTTGGGGCGTCCACTATCAAGAACCTACAGTTCCGTGATACGCCCCCCAACTTTACATGCAGACCTACCCCTCCGTCTACTTCCTTCCTCTCTCTATAAAACCCAAATAGCGGTCCATCCGAAGCCAAGAACCTCTTTCCCTCGACCTTCATCTCGTCGAAGGCCTTCTTGAAGATCACATTCACGGAGCTCCCGTTGTCCACCAGTATCCTGGAGACTGTGAAGTTCTCCACCATCGTTTGAATCACAAGGGCATCACAGAATGGATCCTCGTAGTTCGTCATGTCTGCTGATGAAAATGTGATTTTTTTTCTTCCGGAGGGGGAGCAAGAGAGGTCGAGGAGACCACCTTCGGAACATGGTCTGAAGGCTCCCCTGTCGAGTTGCCTCAGTCCCCACCCCCCCCCCCTGTTGATCACCCCGATCCCCCTCGAGTCCCCACATCTACTCTATCCTCAGACATGTCTTCCCTTTCTTCCTGCTGCACTTCCACGATCCTTACCGGCGGATCCTGACTCCCCATCCCCCTAGCTTCTCTCATCTCCAAGAACTCCGGGCAGGCGGCCGCTGCGTGACCTTTCTCCTAGTGAAAGTCATGGAAGAGCAATGCCGCACTGCCCCCTCTTCCTTCTCCACCTCCTCTTCTTCTGGTTACTCCTCGAAATCCTCTCATTGCACCTCTACCTCTACCGACCTCCATTGCTTCTTGATGCGCCGGGAAGTGATCCCTCGGGCCCTGCCTCCACACCAGCTGATCGAACCTCCTTGGCTCCCGAAATTTGTCTCTTCCTTGGAAGCCTCCTCCTTGCCCCTGGGGGCGACCCTCCTGGGGCCTCCAACCTAACCGGTTGTTCGGCTCCCGGGCCCCCCATCCATGATGTTTCCCCTGCCCTCGGGGTTCCTCCCTCCTTATCTCTTCTCTCTGCTCCCTCTGCTACCTCAGCTCTCTCTGCCTTCCTGTTGCTGGTTCCTTCACATCGTCCTCTGCCAACCAGGCCAGCTTCTTGGAAAAAGCCGGATTGGCCCTCTCAAAGTCTATCTCCTTCGCCGCCCTCTCCATGAGCTCCTCAAAGGAGAGGGGGGCACTCTCTTCAACTCCATGCTGAAGAATCTCGGTCTCAGCCCCAGGGTTAAGGGGAGCATCAATGCGTACCCTGAAACCTCCTGGACCAGGAGGATCTCTTCCTGAAACCGGTCAACGTAATGACCCAGCATCTCATCCTATTTCTGCTTCATTGTAAACAGGCACTACGCCTCCTTCTTACACTTCTTCGATGTTGAGAACCTCAAAAAGAAACCTCGACGCAGATCCTCGAAGTTGTAGATTGAGCTTACCGGAAACTTGTGTGACCAGTCTCGGGCCTTCTCCTTTAACGTGATGACAAACAGCCGACAGTTGAAGGCATCCATCATCTGTCTTATCGAAACCACGTCTTAGAACCACTGTATATGTTGCACAGGGTCATCCTTCCCCGAGTAGTAGGACATATCGGGCTCCCGGAACCCCTCTGGCACCGAAGCCGAGATGATGAGCTCACTGTAGGGGCTCTCGCCGCCTGCCTGCCGAGAGGGCACGCCTCGCGACCTCGGCTTGCTGGCCTGATCTGCGATACTGTGCCCAGGGAAGAGCTCTCGCACAGCCACCTCCCTCTCGTCGACCTCTGCCGGAACCTCCTTTCCGGGGTGCTGGCCTGGGAAAAACTCCCGCGCAGCCATGTCCCTCTCCCCGACCTCCTCCGGGGCATCCTTCCCGGGGCGTTACCCAGGGGCGTTCTCGCCCAAGAGAGAGACCGCCTCCACTGGAATCTGAGGGGTTGCCCACTCGCTCCTTGTTGAGAAGGCTAGGCTGATGGTCTGCAGGACCTCTCTCCTGAAGTCTTCTAGCATCTTCCTTGTTGCCTCCTCTCCCCAGTTGGGGGAACCTCCTGAGCCAAACCCTTCACCTTCACCTCCCGCCATGAGACCAGACCAAGGCTTTCTTGTATCGACTTCCTTCCACGCTCACCGCACCAGAACTGTTGAATCCAAAATTGACCTCAATGAGAGTTCGAAAATAGGGGTGCAGCCAACACCTACTTCTCTCAAGCCCCGCCCCTCGACTGGTTGCAAAGGACCTAGAACTGACCCGAATCCTCAGCAGGGAGGTCTCACCTCTTACCCGGAAGATCTCTGAGAGCTTCCCCTCCAAAGCTAAAAGTTGGGCTAGGAGCTCCTCAGAAAGCACTAGAGAGTTAGAGAATAATGAAAGCTTGCTTTCTAAGGAGCCCTTGTGGGTCTATTTATAGCCTTTGCTGATCGGAAAATTACTGAAATACCCCTGGCTGGCCTGCCAATAGCTTAATCCCGTTGTTATGAAATACTAAATGCAGGCCCTGGGGGCATATGGGTAATTTTACCCGAGGGCAACTATGTAATTTTACCCCGGGATCTGGGCCCCACCCGGCGAGAACCCTATGCCGAAAACCCTCTCGCCTTCGCTCGACATAAGCTAAAAGAAGAGTGATGAATGCCTCGGACCGAGCCAGCTCTCGCCTTCCGCGAGGCGCAAACCTTCTCGCCCACCTCTAGGCGGAAGTGGGTCTCGGCCAAGGCTTGACGCGAACGTTCTCGTCTGCTCCAAGGCGGGAGCTCTTCTTGTCCGATGCCCAAAGCTAGCCTGAAGCTTGTCCAATCCTGGATGTTGATGCCTCTGGGTCCCACTCAGCGAATATGGGGTTGTACAGTAGGAGTATGTCAAACTGCCAACACCAGACCGCCAAGTCATTTTGTCAAACCGCAAACACCAGACCGTCGGGACAGTACTAGACAGTCGGGTTAGTCCGTCAGACCTGCAGTTCAAACAGGAACATAGTGAAGTACTAATATCTCATCTTCGTTGGCCATCCTACACCACTATTAACATACTACTTATGGAGGGCATTGAACATCAGTTTAGTATTGTCGTCGCCACACACTGTGGTTACTATTTTTTATGGGGAACATTAGGACAATCTGATTATGCATGTGTGTCACGCACACTCACATAGTTTGAATAAATTCAAATGGAGTCCATAACATTAACATTTGGCTAGATAAACTTATTGCGGGTCGCACGGTTTTTCTCCGGTCTGGAGAATTGGACCTCCTTAGATCTAAGTCAATTCAGGCATGCAAAAAGTCAGGTGAAAATCAAGCAGCAATGACAGGAGACTTTTTAAAGTAAAAAAACTTGAAAAGGGTGAAAACCCACGTGACTGGATTAGTGTCAAGCCAAAATTCACTATTTAGCTTTGTTTACAACTGCTTGGGGTTCCTCAGAGTGTGACATGCCACTTATCTATTACAAGCTTTGAGTACAAGGAGAAGAGGAAAAAGCAAAGTCGGCATATCTTCCATTAAATGTCAACAAGAGCGTCTGCGAGAGCGCTTTTTGGTGTCTCCTTTCAGGCTCCCTGAAGCGTCCAACTGAGCGTTGAACATTGAGCGAACTAGAGAGGAGCAAATCCCAATCAAAGGAATAATCTAAGTCCCACGTTCTTGAAAGAAAATCTCAGAGATTTCTCTAGTCTATGGAGTTGCTTCTCTTTAAATGAAAGCATGGGGGCCTTTTTATAGCTTTCATAAGGGATGTGTTGGTAATTGCGTCCGGCTAAATCATGAGTTGATGAATGGCGTTGCTCCGTTCTGGTCATATGGATCACAATTTTTTTACTAAATGATGAACATGACCTCCGGGTGGTCCTAGCGGCAAAGACAAGTTTTCCGATGGAGAAGGTGGCTAGAGGCAGCAATATTATTGGTCGGGTAGAACGTGAGCATGGTTGCTCACTCCCCCAGACGTGTGATGCAAATGGGCGTGCGCACTTGTTCTGTGCGTGCATGTACTCACTATCATGTGTGCGTACATGGTCTCTTTTGTGCCTGCTCGGTTCACATGTGGGCTGGTCGTGCCTGCGCCGGCCGTGAGCATGTGTTGGAGGGTTGTGCACACATACACTGGCAATGGGGTCACGCGCATGCTAGCTGCACGCGCTTGCTCCCATAGGGACCATGCGCGGGGCATTTCCGCACTTGGTATCGCTCCCCCCTTCGGGATGCCTTCAATCCCTTTAAGCAGGCTCGACTCGCGTGCACGACTTGCTTGGTTGAGTTGTATTTCTTAAGTGCTTTGGTTGAAGTTCTTATGGTTTGACTCAAAAATTCTTAGGGGAACCCCCTTCAGATGTCCCCAAATTTTTGTGGGTCTTGATCTATAAAGCGTCGAGCCCAAAAATTACTAACCATGATTATTTCATCTCAAGGTTACGTGATTTGAAAAATTACTTCGTGCATGCATCACAAATTATTTTCTAATGTGGCATGGAGTGCCCATTTCGTTAGGCATTGATGCATGTGTTGATCAATGGGCATCGTTAGTGTCCAACATATGAGTTAGAGATTCTACGGTAGGTGCTTATGCAGCATTTTTTGCATGCAATTATTTACTCGCACGTTGCCCATTCTTTCAATGTGTCCCTTGTTGTACTTTGCGAGAATGATCTTCGGCTTTACACTTTGTTTGACGTGTTGTTGTAGAAGTGTTTTGCTTTCCACATTCATCTTTGTATGAATGCATGGGTTATCATGCACTAGCTCTAGCAGTTGTCGATGGGCGTCAGTGCTAGCGTTATATGCTTGGATGTAGTGTGGAGGGACGCACTATCCCCCTTGTGTTGGTGGCGAGAAAAGACCGTGGGTCTATTTGTATTGGAATCTGCAAGTGGACTTGGGGCTCGCATTCATCATGGGGAGCAGATGGGATCAGAGCCTGTAAAAGGTCCTGAGTCCCATTCTCTTATGGGATGCAGAAGGATCTAAGGTCATTATCATTAGAAGATGTGGAAGGACTCAAGATCTATTCGCAGAAGGACTCGGGTTCCATTCTTATATGGGAGTAATGAAGTACTTGGTGTTCGTTCTTCTCAAGAGTTGTGATAGAGCCTTTCAAGATAGAGGCTGAGCTGGCACGACTGGATGAGTTCAAAGCATCAATGGCTATCCTATTTTAGGATGTAAAGTCAGCATTGATTCCAACAATTGTTGGACACAAGGAGTGGAGATATGCCATGGTTGATGCTGACATAGATGTAGGGGAATGTCGTAATTGTATCCGCACTATGCATGTGCTTTGTATCATTTGTATCTGCACTATGCACGTGCTTTGTATCATTTGTTTGTGTTGTGCTTGGAGCGTTGTATCTCTTACTCGCCTCCCACTTTTGATGTTTTAGGCTCATCATAGACACACAACTTGCATTTGTTGGTGGTATTATAGAGTTGATCTCCTTTTTGAACTTTGTGTGTCCCGCAGAGCATGAGTTCGACGAAACGTATTGAGTTTGTGACCCTCCTTAGGCATCAGTCCTGGGGTATAATGCTCAGATGTAGTGTGGAGGGTTGCTTTCTCCCTTTTGTCAAAATGATGTCCGAGGACTCGAAGTCTATTTTTAGTTAATTGATGCGGGGGGACTAATGGTACATCCTGTCTAAACTCCATATGAGGGTTTAGAGCATATTCTTGTCTCGTGGTGTATAGGGACCTTTGTCCACATTGGCTTAAGCAAAAGGACTCAGGTTCTGTTCTATTAGGTGTGACAAGGAACCTTTTTTATTCGGGTCTCGGAAAGACTCGAGGTCCATATTGTTGGAGGAGGTGAAGGACCTTTTTCCGTTTGGGCCTTAGGAGGACTCAAGGTGTAACATCTCTCAAGCAACTAGACCCCCTAGAGTGGTTTTTTCATGACTAGGTCATGAAAAAACCCTAAGAGGCCCAAGAAGACCTAGTGAGCTTAGACATGAAGTTGGAAATCACCATGGTCTGCAAATAGTAGAATTCTAAACAATAGTTTAGGATGAGAATATGGTTTCACCATGACTCCATGACCCCACCACAACATCCCTAACCCATTAGAGGGTCCATTAGAGCCATAGGGATCCATTGGGGTCAACCCAAAGTGGTCAAATTGACCTAAGACCACCATAGGCCTAAATTGGGCAAGGTGCCCTAACTAAGGGCAATTGGCCTCTAATGTGCCCAACCAACCCTACCCAAGTCTTCCTAGACCTTAGGGGAGGCCATTGAGTCACTAAGGACCCATTGGAGTCAACCCAAAAGGTCAAATTGACCTAGGTCAACTCTACTTAAGTGTTAGGTCAAGTTGGCTCAAATGGGCTAACTCAAGCTCAAACCCAAATCCACTTGGGATAACCTCATTTTAATTATTCATATGAGTTAATGGGGTGCTTTTGGCTGAAATAATCATAAAAATTCATCCATGGTGACTAGGAGAGAAAAAATGAGAGTTCCCCCAATTTCTAGAGAGAGAAAGTGAGTTTTAATGGCTATGGAAGGCAAAGGGGCCTCCTCTCTTCATCTCCAAAGGCTAGATTCAACTTCCTGGATTAATTAGGACGAGACCAAAAGTTTCCCCAACCTCTAGGTGGCTGGATTCAGAGTTTTCCCATGGCCGAATTCAAGCTTTCAAGGCCATTAATGTCATTGATGCCATGGCCACTCCCCTCTCCCATTTGATGTTTTTAAAAGCTTCACCAGGCAGAGGGGAGGAGTTTCCATGTTTTTTCTGAAGGAATAGAGCCCTCCCACTGTGTGGTTGCAACATACCAAATGACACCACCATCGGCCATGGCGCACCACCACCACACCCGTCGGTAAGCACGGTTGAAGGTCCTCCTCTACTCCTCTCTTTGTGGGCTAGATCTTTAAATCTTTTAGGAGAGAAATCAGGCTCAATTAAGCCCGATTAGGTGAGAAAAATTTCTGAAATTTCATGGATTTTACACCTTGTGAGTTTGCCGAAAACCGCCCCTCCGGCGGCCGTACCGCCTCCCGGCAATAGCCCCCACCTCAATGAAGGTGGTGGCGGTGGTGGCCGGCCAGGGAGGTGGATGGGTGGCCGGGAAAATTGCTTGGAATGAGCTCCAGGTTGGGATGATTGTGGCCCTTAGCTGGAGGATGAAGGCGATGCCAGGGTCGTCGGATCATGCTTTAAGATTCGTGCATTAATTCTTTTTATTTCATTTTCTGTAACTGTTATTGGGCTGTTTTAAATTAATTATTAAAAATACCTAGATCTCCCTACAGAAAAAATGGCCAACATGAAAATTGTAGCCCTTGAAGTCTAGCATTTTTTACAACTAATTTGGGGAACTTGTTTGACCACGGCACTCATTTTGATGAGGTCTATACCTAGGCTAGACCAGAGATTATTTTGAGTGCCCCTATCAATCCAGACATCCAATGACTTAAAATTTTAGATGGGGGTCACTCTTACCTATACCTAGAACATATCCAAAAATGGGAATTTTTGGAAAATATTTTCTTAAAGTTTTTGTAAAAATATAATAATCCATGTATAAATTATTTAAAAGGACTAATGACCTCCAAACCTCCCAAATTTTGGTGAGTGGTCCTTTGGGTCAATATAAGACTCTGTATAAAATTTCATTCATTGTGGAGAAGAATTGGTATGAAATTTGGTAAACCATAGCCTAGTCCCAAAGAGGGTTAATTAGGGAAAAATGCCATTTGTGGTATTGGGTGACCAAATCACCTCAGTAGAGGTTGATACTTGTTCCCCTGATGTGTTATGTCAGTAAACACCCTCCCATGGATTATGGGATAGATTAGGGTAGATTTTCCCTAGGAACCAAGTTCAAACCTTATGATTGAACTTTGGGAATTTATGAAGGACATAGGGTGTTATGTCCTTGGATGGACTTGTTGATTAGTCCATGTGATCCTAGGGAGTTGAAATGCCCTAGGAAGGGATTTGGTGGACTTTGGACACATGCACCCCAATTAAACCACTTAGTAAGTTTTTAGGTCTATACACCTTGAGGAATATTTAATGGATCATATGACCTTGGATATTGATGATATTTTGGTAGGTGTAATTTTATAGTGTTATTAACCTCTGGAATTTATGATAGGGTGTTTAGATAACAGTAGCACATCCTTATAGCTATAACCTTCATCTTGCCCTTTTGATGATATTGATGTAACTATGGTTTAAATGTCTTAGAATGATTTGAAACTCTGAAAAAGCTAATCAAATGTCATTTAGGTGCACTAGTAAATTATTTAATATAGTTAAACATTTATTTTTAGTACATCATGTGTAAAGTAAACTAGTGCACCCTACTTTGATAAATAGAAGATAAATATTATAGCTTGCTGGAAAATTGTGTTACTTAGCCAGAGTACTTTTTAGGGCATAAAGAAGCTTGAAAAAATATTTACATGTTGTTTAGATGAGATTACAAGGATGTTTCTTCACAAAGTTCCTCCTGATGGATTTTGTTGAGATATTTTTATATATAGTTTACTGACCCTGCAATTGCATGAAATTTAGTCAGTAAAGTTTTATGATCATAATAAAGCTCTGTTAATTTTTGTATAATTTTTGGACAAGTATTTATGGTACTCCCTTCATTACCCCTATTTAGTTGAATTACCTTGGATTATTTAGTTGGAGGATGATTCCTTTATAAAAATTTATTAAATTTGGTCTTAACTGATATCTTGCTATCCTATAGTGTTCATAATTTTTGTATGTTCATATCTTAAGTAAATCTAGTACTTCATGTTCAAATCACCTATGGACCAATTTTGGGAAAATTAATTAAATGCCAATTTATTTAGGAAAATTCCAAGTTTCTTGATTTAGGCTAATTATATCATGATAGTCCCCTAATAAATATTTTAGGGCATTTGGATGAAAATGTGGAGTACCTCCTATCATGTACATCATATAGCTTAGGTTGGTCTGCATATAGTAAAACTACAGAAATTGTGATAGAATGTAAAATGGACATAGGGAGTTAGGGTTATTAGCTTACTGGTTATGATGAAGTGGAAATAGGTTCATCTTTAGGAATCATGATGAGGAAAGTCCTGGGTTGACTAGTGTTAGGAGGTGCTTGGGATCGACGAAAGATCGTTTTTCCCGTGGAGAGAGAGTCAAAACACAGTAGGGTTAGATCCAGAGTAATATTAAAAGGGATCGGGAATTGGGTATTAACCAATAACAGTAAGTTCCTTGCGAAAGGGAGCTTTGGGCTTCAACCCATCGTAGTTCTTAGTGCCCTCGAGAGCCCATCACGGGGAATGCCTTGGGCAGTCCAGGGTTAACGTAAGCCGTAAGAATAAATGAATGGAATATTAATTAGAAATACTCTAGGGTTACACTTACACTCACACTCCTTGGTGTTGTGTGTTGGGTACATTGGGAAAAGTGTACCTGATCTGGAGAAGTCCCCTTGACAACTTAATGATATACCCAAAGGTGTATTTGATGCATGCTAAGTTTACATGTGCAGGTTCAAAGTTGAACAAATTATTCTAAGTAAAGTGTCGAGACAATACTTCTGTGTTGATACAAGACAGATCAGTAGTCAGCACAAAGAATAGAAGATGTGTCGAGACAATACTTCTGTTTCAACACAAGATAGATCAGTAGTCAACACAAAGAAAAGAAGATGTGTCGACACAGATAACAGATGTGTCGAGACAAAACTTCTGTGTCGACACAAGGCAAAACTAAGATGTGTCGACACAAATAACAGATGTGTCGATACAAAATTTTTGTGTCGACACAAGGAAGAACTAAGATGTGTCGACACAGATAACAGATGTGTAGACACAAATAATAGATGTGTCGACACAACTAATCTATCTCAACACTTTTTGTTCTAAGATGATAATTATTCCAATTATGTAAGTGTTGGGTCTGTCAAAGATGTCTCAGCACAGATTTCGAGATAGCTTGTCTACATCAATGCTTATATGTAAGAATGTGCTGAGTCAACATTAATCAGGTCAAGAAAAGTCAGATCATTTTGGTCGGCACAGGAAGGCTTTACTTCTATAAAGACAGTTCAAGGAAGAATTTGTTGACAGTTGCTGATGTCATCAATACCAGTCCAAGCTGCTTGAGATTTCTATAAATAGGAGGTGCTGCCTTCAGAAAAGATATATAGATACTGATACACTAACCGATTCTATTCATCAAGAAAAGGAAAGAGAAGAAGAAGTTGATCTTCAAGAAAGTCTTCAGATCCCTTTTCTAAGGTTGATCTGGGGATTTAGTAATCTATTCATCGGCATCTTCAAACTATTCAATCTGATCTTCATTAAGAAGTTGCTGATTCAGAAGAAATTCAATTCAGCCTGCTGATCTATCAAGAAGAAATCAAACTACAACTGTGTGAAAGAAACTGTACACACAGATCCAACAGATTACAGGTTTTTTGTTTTCTGTAAACTGTTTTATCAAATTTCATTGTAAGATCTCCTAGAGATCTGAGTGGGTAAGAGATCTTATTCTCTGAGTTTTGTAAGCCTAATCTATAAAGGCTGAGGTAGGATTTTGAGTGAATCTGAGGTAGGTGATTTGGGGTAAATCACTGAGATTGTAGGCTTAATTTATAAAGGCTGAGGTAGGAGATTGAGGAGATCTCTGAGGTAGGAGATTGTGATATCTCTGAGGTAGGACCAGTGGGTCTGAGTGTAGGTTTCTTGGAGAGAAACTGAGCCTTGTAGGATCTAAGGATCTGAGTTGAGAAGGAGGAGCTATAACCTTATCTAGCACATTGCTAGTGAGGAAGAAGGGGGAAAGTGGATGTACCCTAGATAGGGGAACCACTATAAAATTTTTGTGTCCCTTATGCTGTGTACTGTGTGCTTTGTTCTTTGTTGTGTATGCTGTGATCAGTTTTTGTTATTGTTTATGCTGGGTACAACTTATATTCTGAAATGCATTATGACTCATAGCAAAAATTAAAAGAACTTCAAAGAAGTTTAATAGGTCACATATTCACCCCCCTAGGTGACTTTCTACACATAGGCTTGACTTTCATTGTGGGAGTTAGGTTGGGTCTCACGAGCGGTAGGCTCGATTGTTTTAGTGGTGGGCAGGTTAGCCCGGCGAGCCGATGGCTCAGTAGATAATTGGGACAGACGGGATAGTCTGGAGAGCTTTGGCTCAGTGGGAGAATATAACCCTATTACATGTGCATAAGATAAAAGGTGGTGGGTCTTTGTTACTTGACAGTCGTTCACGTCGACATCAGTATGATGACTCGGCAAGCGTGGTTCACACTTATCCAAAGAAAGACTAATGGTTTTTCCAGCAAGGTACGCAGAGGATCCGCGGTGTGTCCTTCATGTTGAGGCATACAAAGGCCTAGGTTGGGTTGCGTGAATATCGGCCTAGTAGTGGGGTTGGCCCGACCCACTTCCTCCGTTTGCCGCAATGCAAGGTACCTGAGAGTTTAACTAACTCCAAAATGGGGGAACTAAAGGTCTGTGCGCATAGAGTCGTGCGTGTGAGTTGCACTTGCATGAATCATGACATAACATATCACTACACTCGTACTTGCATACAACAGACACTCCAACGTATAAATCGCTATAGGACTTTTTATACAATAGGAGCCTTGCAGAAGACTCCTTAACTTATAAGTTTATATGGGCATTCATATAAGTTAAGGTTACTTACTTCTTAGTATGTCTTTATTTACATGTGTTGCTTTATTCTACTTGTTTACCTTTCTGCTTACTATTATAGAACTGCTAGCTTGTACCTTCCTTCCTTAACTGTGTATATATTATGAATAACTGCTAGAATAGTTCCACCATCACCTGCTTTGTTTATTCTCCACCTTCATAGCTTCCCTTTCCTCCTCCCCGCTCGGTGCCTAGGAGCCATGGGGGAGGGGTAGGGGTGATAGGACTTAGTCTTTTGACTAACGATTTTCGTACCATAACATTCTAGGGGCTCCAGATGGGAAACAGGGAGCAGCATCAGGGGATTCAGCACCAGCGGAGTACGGTGCACATGGAGGTGGGCCAGTCTAGCACGGGAGCACCTGTTTCTGGCTCTGTGAGTGTTTAGTTTTACTAGCTTCCGCGAGTGACCTTGTAGTGAGGATTCTGATGTACCGGGCATAAGCCCGTTTACCTTTCTGCTTGTCTTTTTGATACTCTATTATTCTGGGACATGCTGTGATTCATATTATATATATATGTGATATGTTTTGTGGACTTGGCATTTAATGTCTTCTTCTATAGGCTTCCGCATCCTTGGTGATTCTGTTTTGCCGATAGGGTTGGCGTTTCGTAGTGTCAACCATCTCGAGCAAAGGTGACACCGCGAAATGACAATTCTGGGCGTAAGACCCGATAGCATAGCAAAAAAAAGGGGTCTTACACAAGGTATGTCTGCTTTGAAGTGGCAAAGAACCTTCATTTGTTCGAACCTTAGGAGGACTCGGGCTCTGTTCAGTTGGAGGTGGTGAAGGGCCTTTGTCCGTTCGGGTCTCAAGAAAACTTGCAGTCCGTCCGATTGGAGGTGGAGAAGAACCTTTGTTCGTTTGGGCGTCAGGAGGACTCAGGGTTCAACTAGTGGAGGTGGCGAAGAACCTCTATTCATTTGCACCTCAAGAGGACTCGGGGTCCATCCGGTGGGTGTGGCAAATGACCTTTGTCTGTTCGGACCTCAGAAGGACTTGAGGTACATCTAGTGTATGTGGAAAAGAACCATTATTTGTTCGCGCCTTAGGAGGACTCGAGGTCTATTCGGTGGATGTGGCGAAGGACCGTTATCTATTCGGGCCTCATGAGGACTCAATGTCTCTCCGGTAGAGGAGGTAAAGAACCTTTTTTTATCTATGCCTCAAGAGGACTCAGGGTCCTTCTAGTGGAGGTTGCGAAGGACCTTTGTTCATTCAGACCTTTAGAGAACTTGAGGTCTGTCTGATGTAGTTGCAAATGGATCTTTGTCCATCTCGTCTTGAAAGTAGAAAGACACGAGGTTCATTCTCTCATGAAGTAAAGAAGGACTTCAGTCCATCCCGCCTTGTTAGTTGAAGAATATGAGGTTTGTTTGCTTTCTAGAGATCCGACTGTAGTAGAAGAAAAAATAGTTGTTTTTTTGCTGAATGGGAAGATAGGTGCTCAAAAACTTCTCCTTATGACTAATTTTTTGAAAGTAGTGAAAAGCAGAAGATAGTCAGGCGGATATTAGTCCTGCCCCTCCCCCCTGTTTCTAACTCAAGATCCACATAGATCTCGGTGGTTTAAATCTTGGCCATGGTTTGACTGTTATAAGTAGCAGAGTCGTGCTGCCTCCTAATCTCCTTGTACGATGCTTATCCCTCGAGAAATGACAAACTTCATGACCAGGCGCAAGATAGAGGGGATTACCTCGAAGAGTATCTAGAGTGGCTGCCCAAAGATCGCGTTGTATGTCGAGCTAAAATCAACTACCACGAACTAAACATCTCGGATGACCTGCCTTGGGAAATCCCCAAGGCTGACATGAAAAGTAGTTATCCCCTGCACTAGAACTGGGTGGTTTCCAAAATAGTACAGTGGTCTGGTTGCTAGCTCGAGGCTTTCCTAGGGGATCTTCATGTTGCGTAGTGTGGATGCAAACATGACGTCCATCAAACTTTCATCATCGATCAATATTCTTCCGACCCTAAAGCAAGGGTTGTCGATTCCCGCTCCGAAGACAAGGGGATTTTGGTGCGACATGTGCACTCACTTCATTTCCACGTCACCAAAGCTAATGATATCGTCCAATAGCGACCTCAAGACTTCTGGATCCCTTTACATCTAAGCGACAAAGACAGTGCGGGATACAAGGAAGGGCAATCTTATAATGGTTTCTACCTCCCCAACATTTGCTCCCCCCCCCCCCCCCGTGCATCCTGGCATGTCCGGGGTTGTTCGCATCCTGGCTAGTGCGACAAAGGAAAATTTGGTATCTGGTTCAGCAAGTATCTCCTCAGATGTCCCTAGCGAATGAGGCGTTATATCTTTTCTTTTAGTTGGGTACATTCCTCCATGTTGTGCTTGTTTCCGCGATGAAGCCCGCAGTACTGTGTCTAGTCTTCCCGGTTTGGATACAATGGCTTGGGCCCGTGGGGGATACCAGAGTCTTGAATGTCCATGAGAACCTGCATCCGAGTAATGTTTATTGGATTGAATTTCTAGTGCCAGCAAAAGCCTTGTTACTTGCGAGGGTTATTGTGACGGTCGTTGTTTCTATGTTGTTCTGGATTCGCGGGCTCCAACTCCCTCTTCTGCTTGGAGGTCCCTTCGAAATGCTAGCGACGGACCTCGATGGCCTCTTGTTTTGTGATCTACTCATCGACTGGGTGAACAAGACCTTCATAGCTCGGCACTGTTTCCCTTATTAGAGCGGAGTATAATCCACTCGGGCAGAGGCATCTGAGGAAGATGCTACGGAGGAGTTAAGGTTCGACTCTCGCATTTGTCGTGCCTCATAGGGTAAGCGGCGAAAGAACTCCTTGAGTGGTTCTCCCTTGTTTCGGCGAATGTCGGAGAGGTGAGAGGGGTCCCTGACGACCTAACAATTTGCTATGAACTGATTGACTATGATATGTGTGATCTCCTCGAAGTTGTTGATCTCCACCTCCCGTGGCGATTGAAACCATGTGTGTGCTTGCCCATTTAAAGTTGTGGGGAATACTTGACACGTCAGTTGATGTGCCTCGTTGAAGAGGTTCATAATCATCTTGAATTGATTGACGTGTTCGAGGGCATCCTCCATCCCATCGAAAACCTCAAAGTGGGGTAGCTTAAATCCATGAGGGACGGGGTGCAACCGAACCTGAGAAGCAAGCGGGGGCCCATAATGGAATGAATATCGTGTGTTCGTGGGGTGATGCCTATCCTAGGCGTACTCCTTCTCTATCATATCCCTTACTTCTCTGCAAATGAGCCTTCAGTCATCTTGTCTAGTGTTCACCTTCATCAGGTGAGGGTTTAGTTAAGCATTTTTAGCGGCTCTGGTCGCCCTGCAGCGTGCGTAGAGCTTACTTCATCGCAGATCTTGTTAATGGGGGCTCCTCAGAGTGAGCTGCATCTTGAGGCATGACGTGCTCCTGTGGGATTGTCGGTTGCATCCCATCTGCGGTAGCTGGGTTGGGATGATTGGAGACTCTCAAATACCACAGAAGTTGAGTACTTCTACCTAGTGTTCATCCATTAGTTGGGAGCACTGCTCAAGTGAGTTTGTAGGTTTGGCAACAGTGGCTCCTCCTAGCAGCAGTTCATTGCTTGCGGGCATGTTGGTGGGGACCAGGGTGGCGCGCTCCCCTGGAGCTGCCCTATTAGCAATGTGTGTACTGCTCCAGGCCATTACAGCTAGTTGGGTGTGCGTGTGCGTGGCAAGCGTAATTTCCAATGATTTATTGCAGAGTTGGGAGCACTAAACTCTGAGTCAAACTATTGTGGATCGCTCGGTTTTTCTTTGGTCCAGAGAATTGGACCGTCTTAGCTTTGAGTCAAACCGGGCACACAAAGTTAAAGGAAAACAAGCAATAATGACAGGAGGTTTTTTTAACGCAGAAAACCAGGAAAGAGTGAAAAACCATGCGGTCGGATCGGTGCCGGGCCAAAATCTACTATTTAGTTTTGTTTAAAAGTGTTTGGAGTTTCTCGAAGGGTGACAGACCACCTCTCAGTTACAATCTTTGAGTACAAAGAGAAAAGGAAAAAAACTAAGACCGCAGAGCTTCCTCGAGAGCGCTCTTTGGTGTCATCTCCTGGGCGCCAAAGCGTCCAAGTGAGTGTTGAATGTTGAGCGGACAAAAGAGGGAGCAGAGCGAATCCCAAGAGAAGGAACAATCTAAGTATCACATTCTCTCCGGAAAATCTCAGAGCTCTCTATAGTCTCTAAAGTTACTTCTCTTCAAATGAAGGTTTAAGGGTCTTTTATAGCTTTCTGAAAGGACGTGTTGGCAATTGCGCTCAACTGAAAATTATGTTGACGAATGACGTTCCTCCATTCTGGTAACAAAGATCACCATTTTTACGAAATGACGGACATGCCCTCCAGGAGGCCCAAGTAGGTTGCTCAGTGGCGCGCGCGTGCGCATGGTCTTATGCGCACACGCGTGGGGGGTGGCACACAGGCCGGATGTGCGCATGTGCTGCCCGGTCATGTGTGCATGCTGGCCGCACGTTGTTGGGTCTGCACGAGTCGAGCTGGCCGCATGCTTTGGGTCCGCACGAGTCGAGCGCGGGGCACTTGCACATTTTGTTTCGCTCCCCCCTTCAAGGTGCCTTCCGACCCTCCGAGCGGGCTCAGGTCATGCACGCGGCTTGCTCAATCGGGTTGTATTACTTAAGTGTTGGTTGAAGTTCTTTTGATTTGACTTAAAAATTTATAGGGGAAACCCATCAAAACTGATGGTAGGATGGTAAACCATTTATAAACTGATGGTAGGGCGGTGAAGCTTAATTATATTATTAAAAGCAATCATCTTGTAATTGTTATCTTTCAATATGATAAAGTCCCGGTACTCCTAATGAAAAAGGTTTTAAAAAAGAGAATTTAATACTATATATATTAACTTAGGCATTAAATCATCCACAGAAATTGTAATTATATTCAATTCATACAATCTTTTATCCATAGAAAGGTTAAATAAATTTGATTTAATGGACGGTCGCGCCTGCTGGCAGCCGTGCGCATGTGCTGGCCGATCACGTGCGTGGACTGTGCCACTGCGGGCATGCTGATCGCACATGCTTGGATCCGTGCACGCACTTGCGGACTTGGTTTTGCCCCCTCCCCCGGTCGGGCCTCACTCTGGTCCGACTGAAAATGACTGAAAAATCGTTGTTCCCATTATACCCTCCCGCCTCATCACCAAAAAGAAAATCCCGACTCGTCTTCTCCCGATCTGGACTGTACCTGGCGGTTTTCTCCTATTCCCCCGCAACACCGTCCTAGTTCCCCGATCTACTCTCTCCCGGCGGAAGGCTCACATCGCCACCACATCTCGTCGTCGTTGTTTCCTCACTACAACGTCGCCTGAAGCCACCATAGCCTCCCATCTTTCAGCCTCTTCGACGGAAATTTCCAGGAAAGCTCCGCCGGCCGCAGTTTTTTCTTCCAGAGCCCTCCTAGGGCTCCGGCGAACCCCTCTTGCTTCGTCTTCTGGTTGTTTCAGTGACACTCCGGCGGATTCAAAGGCCCCCTGCGTCTTCTTGTCGTGACAAAATTCAGCCGCCCGCATTAAAAATCACATCGGGGTATGTATTTATTCAATCAAAACTATTGCACAGGCTCTAATAATCGAAGAGGCTGAAACATTAACCAAAATCTGTGTATGTATTACGCCATGCACATCGGGGTATGTATTTCTCCAATCTGATTAATGTTTTCCGGTGATGGCTGATCACTCTGAGGAGACCAGCGAGATAGCTTCCTGTTTACAATTTCAGTGGGAGCTGAGTAAGAACAAGAAGAGAAAGATAAATGAAACAAGTGCGCGCTATTATATTATTCACGAAAAGTAAAATAAACAAAATGGCAAGTCTTTCCAAGTGAGAAACCATCATAATTACCAAACATCAAACCTTGTGTCGCAAAAAAAAAATTTATCTGTTAGTCATTAGGATTTAGGACCCATTTTTAGTTCATGTTCAACAAGACACTGTGTTCGCCTCCATACACATGGAACAAGGAGTGAGAGAGAAAGAGAAGTAGATGTAGGAGAGAAGAAGGGAAGCAGGTCAGAGGAGGAGGGGAGAGTGAGCTCACTTGATGTCAGAAGTTGATATCTGATGATTGCTTAGTGATGGTATTAGAAGTAATAGTATATTAAACAGCTTGCTAGTATATGTGGCTCCTCTTCCATAGCTTCCGGCTACAAGCCATCCGATGTGGTTCGTTTTAGGGCATGGTTGTGGTCATGAACGCGGTGGTTACGAACTGTCGTTCGTGCCGGTCATAACCATTGTCACGTCAAACACATATTTTATGACGGCGGAGTTTTTGTCCAAACTCACCAGAGCAAAAACGCCGTGCCAAACAAGCCCTTAGTCCTTTGCGGATTAGTTCCCTGTCTTGGTGTTCCCGATGATGTCATTCGGACATTACGCATATCAAAACTTGACGAGCACAATTACATGTAGTGATTCATGTTTGTTTAGCTCATCGCTGTTGGATGAGAGATGAAAAACTGTCTAATTGGGAAAAATAAGGCACTTGGCCAAAAATGGGAACAAGAAGATTAAACACATATTTTACTTGCTGATGGATGTTAAAGAGGATGGAAGATGGTGAATGGCATAATAAGACAGTTTATCAACACAACTCAATCACTATATAACTCACTATGAACCTTAGTTAATTCAAGCAATAGAAAGTATACCACATCCACATTAAAAAAATACTTAGAACAAAAATATAACTTCTAAAGACAGCGCCGGTTAACCAAGCCCAAAATATAACAGACTACTTTAAAGAGGATGGAAGATGCTGATGGATGTTTCCTCAAGCTTTGAAAACACCTCTCATTCTTAATTGTCACATAACTTCCAATTGCTTAATTGTCATCGTCGTGCTCTCAGCTTGCAGCTATGTGTGAGGAGGGATTCCAATCTCGGTTGCCTTGTTGGATGATTAATTCATAATAGGGATTTAATAATACTTCCTTACCATTAGGCCAAAAAATTTAGATAGTGCCTTGACAGTGGATCTAGAGGATCTTTGAGGATCCTGATATTTATTAGAAATTAGTTGCTCTCCTAGGTTATGGTTATGATGCAGCAACTTTTCCTCGTCTCTCCTTCTCTACTCCTTCCCTTCTTCAATGGCTGGCATGATGGACTCTATGCTTCAAATTTATGGTGGTTTTCCATATTTACTAACACTAAGAGCAAGAAATGTTCTATTATCTAAATTATATATTTTTAACGTGAATACTAAATTAAGGGCCTGTTTGGGAGGGCTTTCTAGCTCATTTTCATTTTCTAGAAAACGCCACCGCACATAATAAACCGTTTGGAATGTCTACCGGTGGGAAAAGCTACCACCAAAAACTCCTTTGTCTCCTCTATTTGAAAAGTCACTAGCCTCCTACTTTTCAACTTTTCGAAAACTAATTTTTCATCCCGATACACAGTTGATGCTATGAAAACATTTTACTCCTCTGGATCCAGTTCGACAATACTGCGAAAACACTAGTCTTTCTCTTAATGAAAATTTCGCTCGGGCGCGATTTTTTCGCACGGGTGATTTTTTCGCCCTAACGCGAATTTTTCGTCCGGACGCGAAATTTTTGGCCCGGGCGCGAAATTTTTTGTCCGTGCGCGAATTTTTCTCCCGGGCGCAAATTTTCTATCGGGGCGCGAATTTTTGGCCCGGTCACGAATTTTTCGCCCGGACGCGAATATTTCGCCCGAGGGCGAATTTTTCACCCGGGCGCGGAATTTTTCAGCCGGGCGCGAAATTTTTCGCCCGGGTGACATTCTTTCGCCCTTGCGCGAATTTTCCATCCGGCCGCAATTTTTTTTCACCCGGACGCGAATTTTTTTTCCCGGCACGAATTTTTTTCCCGGGCGCGAATATTTCGCCCGGGCGCGAATTTTTTGTCGGGGCGCGAATTTTTGGCCTGGTCGCTAATTTTTCGCTAGGACGCGAATATTTCATCCGGGCGCGAATTTTTCGCACGGGCGACATTCTTTCGCTCGAGCGCGAATTTTTCGCCCGAGCGACATTCTTTCGCCCGGGCGCGAATTTTTCGTCCGGGAGACATTCTTTTGCCCGGGCGCAAATTTTTCACCCGGCCGCAAAATTTTTCACCCGGGCGCGAATTTTTTCTCCCGGCGCGAATTTTTCGCCCGGGCGCGAATTTTTCGCTCAGGCGCTACTTTTTCGCCCGATTGTGCATTTTTCGCCCGGGAGCAGTTTTTTCCCCGGGGGCAGTTTTTTCGCCCGGGAGCGGTTTTTTTCCTCCGGACGCAGTTTTTTCGCTCGATCGCAGTTTTTTCGCCCGATGACAATTTTTTCACCCGTGCACGATGTTTTCGCCCGGGAGCGAAATTATCGCCCGGGCGCGAAATTTTTGCCCGGCGCGATTTTTTCGCCCGGACTCGATTTTTTCGACCGGGGCGATTTTTTCGCCCGGACTAGATTTTTTCGCCCGGGGCGATTTTTTCGCCCGGGGCGATTTTTTCGCCCGGGCGCGATTTTTTCGCCCGGGCGCTATTTTTTCGCCCGGGCGCGATTTTTTCGCCCGAACGCGGTTTTTTTTACCCGGTCGCGAATTTTTTTCTCCCGGGCGCGATTTTTTTTGATCGGGAGCTGTTTTTCGCCCGTGCACTATTTTTTTCGCCCGAGAGCGAATTTTTTGCCTCGACGTGATTTTTTGCCCGTTCGTGATTTTTTTGCCCGGTCGTGTATTTTTTTCGCTTGTAAGCTATTTTTTCCACTCGAATGCAATTTTTTCGCTTTCGAGCGGAAATATCGCGTCCGTGCGAAAAATTCTCGTCTGTGCAAAAAATTCGCGCCCGGGCGAAATTTTCCCGCCTTGTCGAAAAATTAGTGCCCGTCCGAAAAATTCGCGCCCGTCCAAAAAATTTGCCGTCATCCGAAAAATTCGGGCTCGTCCGGAAAATTCGCGCCCGTTCAAAAATTTCGCGTCCGTCCGAAAAATTGGCACACGTCCGAATAATTGGGGCCCGACCGAAAATATAGGTCTCGGCCGAAAAATTAGCGTCCAGGCGAAAATATCGCGCCCGGGCGAAAAATTCACGCCCGGGTGAGAAAAACCGCCACCCGGCGAAAAATTCACTCCCGGGCGAAAAAAATCTACCCCGGCGAAATAATTGCGCATTTTCCCTCTGACGCGCAATTTTAATAAAAAAAGTTACCGCAACGAAGATTTGTCAAACGGTTTATAAAGTGTTTCTCCTTTTTGAAAAGCTCTGCAAAAGAAGTTCACCCAAACAGTTTTCCTTTTCTAATAGACATTTTCCAAAAGCTCCTTTTTCTACCATTCTTTTGCCACCACTCTTTTTCCTTTCTGAAAAGCCTTCCCAAACAGACCCTAAAGTTGCATAATATTAGATTTAATTCTGAAATTATAGAACACATATTTCAGCTGTATTGATTTCATTGAAGTAGATTTTAAGGTTGTCTTTTAGTTTGATTCTGCGTTTATGTTGGAGCTGTGAAACTCACAAGCCTTGTTATTTCTTCATAATTGTTATCCCTTTATTTCATATTTTTTAGATTACTATCTCTTCATCAACACTTCAATTTATTATTAAGTAATTGTTACAATCATCTAGTTGAGAAAAATTATTATTAAGCATTTGGTGGGAAAAGTAACTTGTTGATAGGGATTTCTCCAACATATTTTTATATTTCATGTTGTGCAGCTTGCTTCAGGTATTATGATCCTTGAAGTCTTGAAAGGTCTGGAATTGCTATGATGGTGGCGAAGATAACTGCCGACGGATCGCCGAAGTACTCGCCGAAGTGCTCGCCGAAGTGCTCGCCGAAGTGCTCGCCGAAGTGCTCGCCGAAGTGTGGTTGCAGGGGAACTGGCCACCCTTGCTTTCTATATATTAACTGGATACAATTTCAAGCCGGAGGTAAACAATCCATACTTTGTGATTGATGATGACGACGAAGAAGAAGCAGCCGTTGAGGCTCTCAAGCTTAATGACGAATTTGAATTGTGATTGTAGAAAAAAACTGATGATAAGGAAATGTACTTCCTTGTTTGCACACAACTTTTCATCTTAGAAAGTTTCAGCTGGCCTTGTGTAGTTTTATTTGCTTTTTTTCTAATGTAATTTTGTTTCTACTCCATTATCTACTTCAACAGTATTACACATTTTAATATTGATCTTATGTTTGATATCTACTTCAAAAGTGTTGGCAGCATTGTATAAAAATGGTCTATTCTTCTTCTCCAAGTGATGTCATATGTTTTTTATTCCAAGATGTTGGAGTAGTTCTTGAATCCTTTTAAATGTGAGCAGAACCATAAGCTATTAGAAATTATGAGGAGGAAAAGCAGGGTTATCATTGTACAGCTCAAATAGTAAAGCTACTTGAGTATTTTACCTCTCCTTTACACTGTTCTACAGCTCTTTAATGTCTTTAAAGATTTTGTAATGTTCAGAAAATGTTATTCATTAATTATTGTTCTAATTTTTTTTACCAATGGATAGCTTACAAGAGTGTGGTTAGATGCTTTAGATTAGCTGTTTGTAATTTTAGGGCTTTTCGGGTGTTGTTTATGTGTATCAATTTTTTATTGTTTGTGATGGAAATTCTTATTTATATGATTATTATGATTATTAAGAATGCACATGAAACCATCTAAAGGGCAAATGCATAACCATTACACACAAAAAATGCTTACATTGACTTGAATCGTGTGTTTTTGAATAATGTGGTATTTATCTTTCATTTCAGACTCTTGCAGCTACTAGAATGTAGGCACTAATTGGCCCCATAGGGCAAACTTATTGGGGTGATTCTGCTGCAAACAACACTTGCTGCGTCACACACTACCAAAGCTCAACTAAAGGTTCCATTTCCATCTTCAGTTAATTAATTACATCATTTTTCTTAAGGATTTGTTCATTTTGATGGAATTGGGGATCTAAATTTAGAAGTGGAGATCTATTTTCATTGAAATTGGACCTTAATTTCCATTTTGAATCCCCAATTTTGTTCGACCAATCAGACGGTAAAATCTTGTCATTTACTGTTATCTAAGCCTTATTTGTTGGCATTTCGAAGGAAATAACGATCTTGGCTAGTCAATGTTTATAGTAATCTTATGGTAGGTTATTGAGTGCTTATTTTATAATTTGATGCTCAAGTAGGTAGATATAATTATAGTTTCCTTCTTATATAATGAATACTTCAAAGTTTACTAGTCTTAATCATTGATTGACTGAGGAGACGTTCTGCTATTGAACTATTGAAATTATCATTACTTTGATTACAACTGTAAACAATATTAGGATTTTTAAACAAGCTTCAAAAGCTACACTCACAAAGGTTTGTTTGGCTGCAAGTTCATAAATCAGAATTAAATGAAATTAGATAAGATTTTACTTTGTTAAATAATAATTAAGTTATTTTTTGTTTGACTTTAAAATTTTGATACGGGTGAAGTGATCACGTGAAGTTCTCTCAATTTTTTGGCATGATACTCATGATATTATAATAACTGAGATTTTGCTACTTTTTCAACTTATACAACTGTATTTCTACAATTCTTTTTTTATTACATTCATTGGATTACTACCTCTGGATTTTGCATTTGCTCTTCAATGTTTTAGGGTCTCAACTCTCTGCATGCTTCTTTTCATGGAGTTGGAGATTGCTCAGCTTACGCAAGAGCACGCTACCCTGAAGAAGGAACATGAGGAGGTAATAAATTTCCTCTAAATTTTTTGTCTTGGAGATAATGCCCCGCAAATGTCAACACCTCGCATAATGTCGTTGCCCTGCTGAATATCTTCTCCATATCGAATGCCCCCTCCCCGGCATGCGCAACCTCCATTGTTGCTGTGTTGATGGAATGTGCAAGAGAATTGTAAATCATTACAACCATAAAAACCATCATCAATGAGTTTGTTGTAATATATCATCGTAAGCACATACACAACTCATATGCATAAACACAATTCATATAAATGGTTCCATCACAACTACCTAGCTAACAACACATTTAAAATTTTGATTTCTCGTATCATTGGTTTTGTCTTGACCTCAATATGTTATGTTTTCATGCAGGCGATGCAATCTGGGAAGGGAGCAGTTGGAAGGCTCGCCGTACAATCACGGAGTAGATGTGTAGTTGTAACCCAAGAATATATTGCTATTCTTATTGTCTCTCTCAAACATTAAAAAAAATATCAACATAGCATTTTATTTTGTACTTTGGATCTATCTTTTTAAATTTAAAAATATTATTAAATTTTTTGTCATATTTAATTAGTGTTGTCACTTCTATTTGGGCCTGTATATATATATATATACCACTATAATAGAAGTATGAAATGGATGAATTTTAAATTCATTGGAGTGATTTTGGCCGTCTGATTTGAGATATCCTTAACCTATGACGGTTAAAATTATGATTTTACCCAACATAACCCATAAAATTAAATAATGATGAGTATTGGGTTAGCAGCCAGCCTGCTAAAATTCTCCTGACAAGCAGGCTAAGCCACGCCCCTCCCGTTTTGCATAGCCGATCCATCATTGTCAAATCAGCTCTTCATATTTACCCCACAAATCCTTTCAAAGTAAAAGAAATATCTTGCGAGCGCCGATGTGGGACTAAAAAATGTCGTGAACAGTTGGTGAACAATGAATTGCGGATTATATAAAAGCAAGTGGGGGCCAGCTCCCAAACTATTTAATAAAAGCCAGTTATTTTTTTTTTTTGAACAGTGACGTTTTTTATTTTTTTTTACAAAATATTTAATTGTTAATTTTTATCTTTTAAAAAATGTTTAATTTAAAAGTTTATTTTAAATTTATAAGGATTGTCGGGGCGGGCGGAGCCCGCCGGGAGACGGGGCCGAGTACTGTGGCGCATAGCCATCGGGCCGGAGGCCCGTGTCTGCCACTCGTATATATATATATATGCTTAATTTTTTCTTAAATTTTTTCTCTTTATGATTACCATTAATTTATTTAGTTGTTGCGAAAAGGCTTTGAAGTTGTGTGAAATGAGAGATATTTTGTTAAGCCACCAACTATACTTATCGCCAATTATAATTGTATGGTCAGGTTTATTGTTGTTGGGAACTTGGAATATAATTGTTGGAGCTTTAAATTTGTTCTCTTATTATAAGTCTTTTTTAAAAATAAAAAAAAATACATTTGCGGCATTTATAGGAAAAGATGTGATAAAAGCTTCTCTATTATTAAATTTAAAAAGAAGAATATTGAAGCATTTATAAAATCATCGTTTTTGATGAATACATAGCATGATGTTTTTGAAAAACACGATGGTAGCCTTTAAGAGCTATACCAACATTTTTAAAACAAGATGCCGCAACAAGCTATACCGACGCTAGCAACAACGACAATTTTACGAGGTTTTTTAATTAAACCGTCGTGGAATCAATATCGACGTTTTAAAAATGCCGTCAAAGGCTTTAAAAAACGTGGCGGCGGCGGGCCTCCGTTCCTTTTTTTTCTTCATTTCCCTCTTCTCTCTTTCGCCCCCCCTGCCTTCGGACCCTTCGAACGGACTCGGCTCGCTCTCACGCAGCTGACTTTGGTTGAAATTCTTCTGATTTAACACAAAAATTCTTTGGAAAATCCCATCAAAACTGATGGTAGGATGGTGAAACTTTGTTATAAACCTATGGTAGGACGGTGAAGCTTTGTTATAAACCTATGGTAGGACGGTGAAGCTTAATTATATTATTAAAACTAATCATCTTCAAATGGTTTCTTTCAATATGATAGAGTCTGTATTTAGGTAATCCTAATGAAAAAGGTTAAAAAAAAGATAATTTAATAATATTGTTGTGATCTGCGACAACGCTCCTGATAGATCAGACTAACTGTACCGTCTTAGCCTTCAGAGTGGTCGGATTCTTAAACAGCCGTAGAAATAGATTACAGACGAGACGAGTCTTTATGTAGAAAACCCTCTGAATAGGGTGAAAAATCACGGTCGGGGGCTGTACCGACAACAACTCCACTAGATCGGTCGAGATTACAAAGCTTCTCTTGCAGAATCGAGGGGGACAGGCCGCACCTCGTGACAACTTGAGGGGAGAGACAGATAGGGTGTTCGCCTTGCGGGAGAATGCTCGCGCACTTCTGGACAATCGGTGACGGACGGCTGAGCGGCACAACGAAAGTACTGCATTCGATGCACTTTGGATGTCGGTAGTTGCGGTCGAAGAGCGATCGTCTTCATACGGACACTGAATTGCGTGGAGGAGATTGCAAATGGTCTTCTACTTGGGGGTGATTTCATTGGACACATAGTTTGCCTTGACAGCGAGGACGATGACAATGGACCTGCGAAGGGGGAGAGAGAATGTTGGGAATATTTCCCTCAATGTTCCTTAGATTTTAAGAGCCATCACAATCAATAATAAGAGCATAATTGTATTTAATGTATGTTTAAGTTCATCATGTCCAGGATGTTCCTTGGAACATGTTTAGACAGGTTGTCTAAGTGATTGTGGCAGGTGGTCACAAGAAAGAAAGGTGGAGAGACACAAATTTGTCTAAGTCCACAGACGTCGAGTGAAGCCAGTTCACACAACGCCAGATGTCAAGATGTGTTGTGTAAAGCATGGGCAACCAAAGCCAGACTGCGTTGAAAGACATAAATTCGTTTAAGTCCACAGGCGTTGAGTGAAGGCAGTTCACTCAACGTCATATAACAAGAGGCATCGAGTATAGCTGAGTCTGTCAAAGATTCAGCATTGGCAAGGAAGAAAATCAACTAAGTCCAGAATCGTTAAGTGAGGACAACTCTCTAAACGCCTGACGAAAGAAGCGTCGAGTAAAGCTCAAGCATTCAAAGTAGTTAAAGATTCTATCAAGAATTCTGGCTAAGTCCAGAATTATTGAGTGAGGACAGCTCACTCAACGCCCAAAGAAGAAAGCGTCCACAGGACAGTATTCAGTCAAAGCTTAAGAAGAGATAGACAAAAAAATATGTCCAAGTCCAGATGCATTGAGTGAGGGCAGCTCACTCAACGCAAGCTCATTAAGAAGATTAGCTAAGTACAAAAGTATTGAGTGAAGCCAATTCACTCAATGCCTCATCAAAAAGACAGGAAAAGGAAGAAGCGTTGAGTGATGAAGGCTCACTCAGCGCATTCATAAAGAGAGACGCAGATATGTACTGAAGCGTTGAGTGAAGCCAGTTCACTCAACGCCTCAACGAGAAGGTAGAGGTTCAAAGAAACAGCTAAGTCAAGGGGCGTTGAGTGATGAAGGTTCACTCAACACACTCAACGCCTGGAAGTGCAAAAGTATTTGGCTAAGTCCAGATTCATTGAGTGAAGCAAGTTCACTCAACGCACTCAATGCCTGGAAGTACATGATAGTTGACGAAGGGTTTTTGCGCTGAGTGAAGGTCATTCACTCAACGCACTCAATGCCTTGGATGAACATGTGAAAATGGTTAAGTCCATTGATGCTGACGTCAGCATGAGTCAACAAAGTTTAAAATTGTTATGGGAAATCTACAGTACACGACAAATGTTGTTGGAAGCCTATTGTACTTCTTTCTCTATAAAATCTAGGTTGTAATCAACAACCACAACAGGGCCCACGGGTCAAATAGTCATTGGATGACGGAAGATAAAAGGGATAAGATTAGTGGAAGAAAAAATAATTTTTAGGGTTTAACATTTCGAAAAAGGCGGAACTTCTTCATCTTCTCTCTCGTCATTGTTGCAGAGCTTGAAGCTGAAGTTCAAACCCGCTAAACTAAAAGTTCACCCAGTTAGCTGTAGTTATCTTCACCTGCTACAGCAAGTTGAAAAGTGATTTCTGAGAAATAAGAAGAAGCAGAGCCTTCAAATTTCTGCAGTTAAGGTCAGCTGTTTGAAGCAGAGCCTTCAAATTTCTGCAGTTGAGGCGGCGGGGAAGGAGATCGGTGGCCAGGCTTGCTTTGCCCTAGGCGGCGACGAGGAGAAGGGGAGGCAAAGCCCGGGCCTATTCTGTTTTGCCGGCCATGGGATAGAGAGGGGCGGCGTCGGGCCTGCTCTTCTTAGGCGGAGATGGGAGAGAGGAAGGGGCAGCGTCGGCCCGCCTTGCTTAGGCGGCGGCGGGAGTGAGGAAGGGGAGGCGTCGGCCTCTCCTTGCTGCGGTGGCGGGTGAGAGAGAGGGGGCCGGGCTCGGCCTCTCCATGCTGCGGCGGCGGGTGAGAGAGAGGGGGTGAGATTGGGAGGAAGGGGGGTGGGGCTGCGACTGTTTTTTCCTGGCCCAGCCCTAGGTCGGGGGGGGGGGGGGAATTCTGCTCCCCTTTTTTTCTTTCCCCCTCTTTTTTATTCTTCTCCCCCTTTATTTCTCCTCCCCCTCTCATATATAATAAAATTCATACATATAAATATAATATATATATATATATATATTATAATTAATATATATATATTATAATTAATATATATATATATAATACCTATATATATAATAAATATATATTACAACATAAAATGTAAAGTCTCCACACGCATGCGCTAGCACCCGTACGTCTTCGAACGAGGCTGCACCAAAACGTCGCTCATAGCATGCGCTGAGCCCGCCATTTGGGGAGGATCCCACTCGGCCTGGTACGGGGTTGTACACAATCCCCGCTCTTTTCGAGGTTGGCACAAGCTCGGAAAGAAATGTCCAACCCCAAAGTATCCGGCGAGTGGGAGCCGACCCAAAGAAAAAATTTGAGAGAATCCGAAATTTGTATTTAGAACACTAATCTCTCCATGCCCCTTTTGATCTTTTTGAACCACTCGGTACCTGTAATGCTCCCAGCTATTCAATTTCCCTTATACTATTTCTTACAATTAGTATACAATTTCTCATGATATCGTGAAACAACAAAGCCATATATTTTGTATTCTCTTGTACACGCAGAGCTAATCCTTCCACCCCAGGTGTGCCTACAGCCCTGACAGCTAGTGAGAACCTGACAGCGAATCTACCCGGGGCCGAGCAGCACTCGGGGTCCCTTACCCTCCAGGCGAGCCTACGGAGCTGCCAGCTAGAAGGAGATAGACAGCGGGTCTACCCAGGGCCGAGCATCACTCGGGGTCCTGCAAAGTATCCAAACTCTTTCCAAATTTCAAACTATCTCCCTTACCCCACAGGTGTGCCTACAGCCCTGCCAGCTAGTGAGAGCCTGACAGCGAGTCTACCCAGGGCCAAGCAGCACTCGGGGTCCCTTACCCCCCAGGTGAGCCTACAGACCTGCCAGCTAGTAGGAGCCAGACAGCGGGTCTACCCGGGGCAGAGAATCACTCGGGGTCTTGCAAAGTATCTAAACTCTTTCCAAACTCCAAAATCTCTCCCTTACCCCCTAGGTGTGCCTACAACCTGCCAACTAGTGAGAGCCTGACTTACCCGGGGCGGAGCAGCAATCGGGGTCCCTTATCCCCTGTTGGGTACATTGGAAAATGTGTACCTGATTTGGACAAGCCAAACTTAGCTCAATGATATACATCAAGGTGTATTTGATGTTGTTTTAAGTTTATATGTGCAGGTTAAGAATGTTCTAAAATGCAAAGAAAATTTTCTAAGTCCATGTGTCGACACCTGAGGAAGCTGTGCCGACACTTCAGTAAGATTGTGTCGACACTTGGAAATGGCTGTGTCGACACTTCAGTGAGATTGTGTCGACACTGGAAGGCAGTGTCGACACACAGAAGCTTTGTCGACATCAACTGCGTCGACACCGGGAGGCAGTGTCGACACACAAAAATAGTCAGTCGACATCAACTGTGTCGACACCAGGAAGCTGTGTCGACACACAGAGGCAGAGTCGACAACAACTATGTCGACACCTGGAGGCAGTGTCGACACACGCTATGTTCTAAGTCTACACAAGTTGATTGCTGATGAATGGTGAAGTGTTTGTGTCGACACAAATAATCTGTGTCAACACATTCTCAAAAAGCAGTGTCAAGAAGCTGTGTCGACATCAAGGCAGCTATATCGACATCATTAAAGTCTGTGTCGACACTTAAGTCACTTGTGTCGACACATATTAACAGATGGTCTCGACACTTTATGACAGACAGACTCGACGCTTTACTGACAGAGACAAAGGCTCATGATCTGTTTGATGACTTGATAGCTGTGGGTTATAACAGGTTTACTGAAGCTGTCAGACTTGTTAGAAGTTAGTTATAAACCGGATTAGCCGGTTACCATGGATGAAGTCTATATAGATGGATTCAGAAGAAGGAAAAATAGTTAATTCAGGATTCATTATTGACACAAAAACACAACTTTTGTGAGAAAGATTTCTGATCAAAAAAGTGCAAGGCACAGAAGAAGATCTTCGTGAGAAGATTTAAGAAGACATTCTGAAGTGATCATCCACTCAGATTCAGTATAAGTTGAATTCAATCAAGAATTCAGAAGTATCTTCAAGAGATTTGGAAAGAGAGAGTTCCAGCTATTTGAAGTCAAGAAGGAGACAATCACTGGTCTCTCAAGAAGCAGATACTGAACTATTCTGTCAAGAAGATTCAGATCTATTTCTGGAATCTAAGGAGGAAGCTGCCAGTTAGTTATATTCAAAGGAAATCAACCCAACTAAGTTCAGATTCAAGAAGCTTTGAAGAAAGCTAAGATCAAGTTGATTTCAGCCATTAGCCTCTTCAAGAAGCTGATCAAGAAAGTTCTTATCCCTTCTCTCTCAACTGGGGTAAGTGATAATAAAATTCCTTATCAATCTCTGTAGGATCTATTCATAGATCTGAGTTGTAAGTCTGTTTTATAAAGGCTGAGTGTAGGAGATTTGTTCTCTGAGTGGTAGGGCTGTTTATGCCTGAGTTGTAGGAGAAGGTATTCTCTGAGTTGTAGGCCTTGTGGCAAGGCTGAGGTAGGGCTTGTTAGCCTGAGTTGTAGGAACCTTATAGGGTTCTGAGTTGTAGGAATCCTTCTTGATTCTGAGCTGTAGGATCTGATGATCTGAGTTAAAGGAAGAAGTTAGGCCGAATCTAGCACACTGCTAGATAGGTGAAGGGGGAAAGTGGATGTACCCAGACCTTGGGGAACCACTATAAATTCTGTGTGCAATCTGTGAATTGTATAGCTGTAGAATCTGTGATTGTGTGTGCTGAGTTTACTGCAGAATTTTTTGTTCTATATTACAGCATTGTAGTTATATTCTGCTTTAAGTTAAATAAGAATTAGAACCTATTCACCCCCCCCCCTCTAGGTGTTTAGGTAGTCTTGAAAGTAAAACTATCAAGTGGTATCAGAGGGAGGTTGCTCAAAGAAGGACTTAACAGTCTGAGTTAGATCCCTAAGGCAGAATCAAGAATCAAGAAAATGGGCTCTGGAGAGAATCACAAGGAACTAGGATCAATGAAATTACCCATCTGCAGGAAAGAGATTTTTGGAATTTGGAAAGAAAGGGCTAGATTGTTTATGGAGGCCTCTAACCCAAGGATATATATCACAGTAAAAGAAGGTCCATATATCCCAATGAATGTGTCTGCTCTAGATGAAAATCAGAGAACTCCCAAGGATTTTTTTGAAATGACTAAGGATGAGATTATACTGGCAACTATGGATAAAAGAGCACAGAATATCATAGTGAGTGCCATAGATGATTCTACTTTCCAAAATTTGATTCACTACAAAACCTCCAAGGAAATGTGGGATACTTTGATTGTCTACATGGAGGGTTCTGAAGAAGTTAGACAAGACAGAAAGTCTATGCTCAATCAAGAATATGAGAGTTTCAGACAAGGGAAGTCTGATAGCATATCTGAATGCTACAAGAAATTCTACAGGATAGTGAATGAACTAATGTCCTATGGAAGGGTCTTCAGTACATATGAGCTGAATGACAAATTCCTAAGATCCTTGACAAAGGATTAGGATACCAAGATTTGTGCCATTAGAGAAGTTGCCAAACTAGCAGACATTTCTCCTCCAACCTTATTTGGAAAGTTGCTATCATATGAAATACAACTAATGGCTAGGAAGGAGGAAGAAAGAAATACAAAAGAGAGCATAGAGAAAGGTATGTGGCCTTCAAGGTTGAAGCCACTCGAAAGAATAGAAGGATATCTCCATCACCTCCTAAGGAAGTTGCTGAAGTTATCTCAGAGAATTCAAACAATCAGAACTCAGATAGCAGTGATTCAGATGCAGATTTTGCTGCCTATACAAGGCAGTTTCAGAGGTTCTTGAAGAAGAAGCAGTGGAAGTCAAGGCCCTCCAAATCATAGCCAGTTGATGACTACTATCAAAAGAGAAAATCATCAAGAAAGGAAAAGAGTAGGTCTAAGCCCAGCAAAGCTACAACATCAAAAAATTGTTTGCTATTCTTGCAATAGGCATGGACATGTGGTGGCTGAGTGTCCAGAAAAGAGGAAGGAGTTAGCAGACAGAAAAAAGACTCAACAAAAGCGCAAGAAGGAGAAATCCTTTGTTGCTAAGAAGGAGAAGAGTCTTACAGATCAATCCTCCTCAGAGTCAAAATCTGAAGCTGAAGCATACATTGGACTGTATGCAGCTAGTGAAGAAGATGAGTTTATACAATTGCTGAACTCCATCTATGAACAAGAAGACCATCAGTGCATGGGACTGATGGCTGAATCAGAAGACAACAAGTGTCAGGATCAGCCCAGTCCTAGTAAGGTATAATGTTTGTCTAGTAATTCAGTTTGTAGTACTGGCACAGAGTCAGATACATCTGCATAAAGTGATGTGGATGGATCTGAATCTGAAGGAGATATTCATCAGTTGATAGATGAATATGGGGACTTATTGCAGGCTCTAAAGAAAAGCAAGAACCTGGCCAAAACTCAGGCTAAGGAAATTATAGATCTTAAGATGACTGCATCTGACTTAGAGAAAGAATTGGATCAGAAAATGAATGAGGTTGCCAAGCTGAAAACAATTACTGTTATTCAGATGGGTACAATCACATATAAAAATGATCTAATTAAAAGTCTAGAGGTCAGACTTCAAAAGGAGAAAGATTTGGTGGCTAGTTACTCCAAGCCAAAATCAGTGTTACCCTTAATAGATGAGTTTGTGGCTCAAAAGGGTAAGACAGGAATAGGCTTTAAAGGTAACACCAGGGCTTCCCATTTCAAGAGAAAAAGCAAAGCACCAGTCCAGCCAGTAAATTTTAAAGTACCTGTAATGTTTAGAAAGGTACAAGTGCCTTCTAACAAATATGATCTTGAAAATATTCATGGTCATAATAAGACTGATGTTCTGAATAACAAGGGTGTTAATGCCAATAAGTCAGCCTATGTTCATAAACCCCATGGTTATAAGAAACCAGTGGGTGTAGCTGCAACAGCACCAGCACAGAACAGAAATTCTTCTGTCAAAAGTGTATCTAGACCTAGATACAACAACTATGAATGCTGGTGTTGTGGCAAGACAGGTCATTATGCCATAGATTGCTGGCATAACACTACTGTCAGGAAGAACAACAGTCTACCTATTAGAAAAGCTGCGGGTAGATTTGTTAAGGATGAAGCTAACTTGAACCAAGTACCCAAGACTTACTTGGGTTCTAAGGGAAAGTAATTCTGTATTGCAGGGAATTCCAAGTTGTCATGCCCCTATATGGTACTTGGACAGTGGATGTTTCAGGCACATGACTGGAACAAAGGGGCTACTAAAGGAGTACTCACCAATCAAGGATGGGCCTAAAGTAATCTTTGGTGGATCTGAAAGAGGAATCATCAAAGGATTTGGTAACATTTCTTCAAACCAAATTACCATCACTCAAGTGGCTTATGTAAAAGGTTTGAAACACAACCTGATAAGCATAAGTCAGCTGAGTGATCTAGGATATGACATTTCATTTGTTAAGAATGGATGTCATATCAAAAGGTCAAGTGATCAAAAGATCATTTTGACAGGATATAGAAAGAGGAATGTGTACTGTCTCAATTTTGAGTATGAGAACAAAGGTTCTCCTATTTATCTTGTAGCTGATGAGAAAGCCTCTCATTGTGTCAAATGGCACAAGTGGGTGGCCCATCTTAACTACAAAATAATAGGCCAACTCTTTAGCAAAGAGTTAGTGAGGAATGGTCCTCAAGTTAAGTGTATAAAGGAAGGGATATGTTCAGCTTGTCAAAAGGGCAAGCAGACAAAATCCTCCTTTCATAGCCTTGAAAACAAGGATTCAGTGAGGTGTCTATACCTCTTACATATGGATCTTTTTGGTCCTATGCCAGTTCATAGTCTAGGTAGGAAGGTCTAAACATTTGTGGTTGTAGATGACTATTCTAGATATTCCTGGGTGTTCTTTCTGAGACAGAAATCTGAAACCCCAAGTGTTTTACATAGTTTTGTCAAACAAATTCAGAATGAACTGAATAGTACAGTGTTCAAAATAAGAAGTGACCATGGCACTGAATTTCAATCTGATAGTATGACAAGATTATGTGAAAAATTTGGGATTTTTCAAGAGTTCTCCTCACCTAGAACACCTCAGCAAAATGGTATTGCTGAAGGAAAGAATAGGACATTGATTGAAGCTGGTAGAACTCTATTGAGTGACACTTCTCTCCCAGAATACTTCTGGGCTGAGGCAGTTAGTACTGCATGTCATGTGATCAATAGGGCCTCTATTACCAAAAGCCACAAAAAGACACCCTATGAGATCATGAAAGGTAGAAAACCAAATTTATCCTATTTTATAATCTTTGGTTGCAAGTGTTATATCCTTAACAATGGCAAGTCTTATCTAACTAAGTTTTTTGCCAAATCCTAGGATGAGATATTTTTTGGGTATAACATCAATAATAAGGCTTATAGGGTCTACAACTTGATTACACAGGTTGTAGAAGAATCTGTACATGTTGTATTTGATGAAACTAGATTAATCAACAGTGAGTTGCCTTGTAGTTCATACAGTCCAACAGGTATAAGCAATAGAATGGACAAGCTTTCTATTGCAGAAGGCTCAACTGCAGATGAAGGATTGGAAAATGATGGCTACTATCCAGGGGGAGTACAAGACTCTCTAGAAGCTGATGACAACCAAGAGGTGCAGCATAATGATGAAACTGGAGGTGTTCAGCCAGAAGGAATTCTACCTCCAGCTATAAGACATCTAAAGGATCATCCAGCAAATCAGATAATTGGTGATCCAAGACATGGAGTGCAAACCAGAAGTAGAAATCTGAATACAGTCCTGCACTCAAGTTTTCTATCTCAACTGGAGCCAAAGAAATTTGAAGAAGCTATCCAAGACCAATACTGGATTAATGCTATGCAAGAGGAGCTTAATCAGTTTAGAAGATGCAAGGTCTGGGAGTTGGTTCCTAAACCAAAAGACCACAACATCATTGGTACAAAGTGGATTTTTAGGAACAAGTTGGATGAGAATGGAGTTATTGTGAAAAATAAAGCAAGATTGGTTGCAAAAGGATACAAGCAGGAAGAGGGAATAGACTTTGATCAAACATTTGCCCTAGAAGCAAGACTGGAAGCAATCAAAATGTTCCTTGCATATGCAGCATATCAAGGCTTCAAGGTATACCAAATGGATGTGAAATCAGAATTCCTGAATGGTGATCTAAAAGAAGAAGTCTATGTAGAGCAGCCATCAGGTTTTGTAGATTCTCTTAAACCTGGTTATGTCTATAGACTTAAGAAAGCATTGTATGGGTTAAAGCAAGCCCCAAGGGCTTGGTATGAAACCATGTCTACTTTCCTTATTGAGAACAAATTCTCAAGAGGTAAAATAGACAAAACTCTATTCCTAAGGGAATCCAAAGAGAAGATAATTTTAGTTCAGATCTATGTAGATGACATAATTTTTGGGTCTACAGAGAACAACCTTTGCAAGAAGTTTGCCAAACTTATGCAAGGGAAGTTTGAAATGAGCAGTATGGGGGAACTTAAGTTCTTCTTGGGACTCCAAGTAAGACAGACTGATGATGGCTTGTCCATATCCCAGTCCAAGTTCACCAAGGAGTTAATTAAGAAGTATGGTATGGAATCATCCTCCACCATGAGAACTCATATGGGAACAAGTATGACTATATACAAAGATGATGCAGGTAAACCTGTAGATGAGTCTTTGTATAGAGGAATAATTGGCTCTCTATTATATCTCACTACTAGTAGACCAGACATTATGTATGCAACATGTGTCTGTGCTAGGTACCAAGCATGCCCTAAAGAATCACATTATACTGTTGTCAAGAGGATTTTGAGATATCTAAAAGGTACACCTAATCTAGGTCTTTGGTACCATAAGAATGGAGATTTTCTACTAACAAGTTATTCAGATGCAGATTTTACAGGTTGTAGAGAAGATAGAAAAAGTACTATAGGTACATGTCAATTCTTTGGAGGAAGGTTGATATCCTGGAGCAGTAAGAAGCAGACTAGTGTGGCAATATCCACAGTTGAGTCTGAATATATGGCAGTAGGAAGTTGCTGTGCACAGCTATTGTGGATTCAACATCAGCTAAGGGACTATGGTATTTAAGTAAGTAGAACACCTTTATTGTGTGATTCTAAAAGTGCCATTTCCATTGCAAACAATCCTGTTTCACATAGTAGGACTAAGCATATAGAGATAAAATACCATTTTCTTAGAGAACATGTAGAAAAAGAAGACATCTCATTAGAATTTGTTAAAACTGTTTATCAAATTATAGATGTATTTACTAAGCCTCTGGATGAAACTAAATTCAATAGATTTAAAATTGAATTAGGAATGCTGACCATATGTTAGTTTACCAAAAATTGGCTAATTAAAATGGTGTTGACACACTCAGTATTAAAGTGTCAACACAAAAAAGTTATGTCGACAATTCAGGAAAATTGTGTCGACACAGAGTAAAAGTGTCGACACCTAAGGGACAAAGAGTTGACTCATCCAGAAATGTAGTATTGACACAACCAGAGTAATGGTGTCGACACTTACAGATTTTGTGTCGACACTTATAATAAGAGTCAACACAGAATTTCTGAAGAACAACTAAGTATCTCCAGTGTCTGCATATCATCAATTGATGTCGACACATAGTAGTCTGCGCCGTGGTCGAGACAATAGAAGTTTGTGTCAACACTTTTTGACAGTGTCGACATTTTTAGACAGTTTTTGCCCTCCTTTTGACCTTCTTTGATTAGAAGGGTATAAATAGGTCAAGAACTTATTCTGTCGACACGCTCACAAGGGTATCGAGATAAAAACCTTGTGTCGACAATCTCTCTTCTCTCCAACCAAGCCTTCTCTTCATTCCAATGGCGCCCAAGGTTGAAGACAAAATCAATGAAGGATATGAGTTAGTTAGACATGCATTCAACGATGCCGCAACGGAAATCAAACAGGTCATTTCGCTTCTTGCAGACAACGGAATAGAATATCTTGTCTCTGAACCTACAAAGATATGGAAGAAAGAAGTAGTCGAGTCCACTGCTGCATCAATGGACTCAACTGGATTGAAGATCAAATCCATTGTTCATGGAGAAAAGGTCAAGCTGTCTCAGAAAAGGTTGAGCAAGATTCTCCATCTTCCTAGAATACGTGATGAGGAAGAGGTCCCAGCCTCAAGGACCAGGGAGGCGCTTCAATGGTGTGGATTGGATCCAACCTTAAAGATAGGAGCTGCCATCAACATAAAAGGAAAGAATCATCAAGGAAAATTCCTGTCTGAAGTAGTAAGTAAAGTGATCTTATGTAAACCAGGTGGCCATGATAGGATATCAACCTATATGTTCAGCCTGATGACAAGAGTAATCTTTAAGATTCAAACTAATTAGTCTGCAGTACTGTTTGATAAGATTAAAGAAGGAATCAAGAAGCCAAATTTGGCTAGGATCATGAGTCTGTACCTGGCTGGAATAATTCCAGAGGTAATGCAACAGATTCCTGGATCAAAGATCAATCATATGAGGAGGATGGACATAAGGTTATTCTCAAGATGGGATAGAGTTCTTTCAAAGGACATAACTGAAGTGGAGGTAGTAGCAAAATCGCCAGCACATGACCTTTCTGAGCATGGTCATGAAGATGCTCAAGAACATGAAGAGAAAGTTAGAGAAAAAGTTCAGGATAAGACTGAGACTACCCAAGTCCAGGAAGAAACTATATCTGCACAGGTGCAGGGGGAGCCACACTCTGAACAAGTGCAAGAGGAAAAAAGAATCAATTTATCAGAGGACATTGTTCCTCAAACTGGTCTTGATAATTCTGAAGTTGTTGCTGCTGTTGAGAAAGTACTATCTCCTGCTCACACTCAACAAGAATTCACTCTTGAAGAGTTGTTTCCTGATCTTGAAGGAGCAGTAGATAAAATGGAGACCCTAAGATTTGATGGGGCCTAAGTAAGTGTTGAGGGGGAGCAGGTTGATATTGAGGAAGAGCAGAATGAAGCTGAGAAAGAAATTTCTTCCACTCCTCAAGAGAGGGTTAATATTGACAGTTCTTCAGAGTCTGAGCATGAAGAAGTCAGGGAGGCAAAGAAGAGAAAACTAATGGTCTTTAAGAGAAGAAGTCAAAGCTATAAGCAGGCTTTACAAGCTACTTCTTCCCAACCAGCTCCTGCAATTGATTACAACAAACTTTTGGTGGATTTACATGTCAAAATGGATGAGCAGAGATTGGCTCTTGAAAAGTATGTGGATGAAAGTCATAAAGCTCTTCAATTTGATCTGGCACAAGATATAAAATCTATCAGATTTGAAGTTAATCAGAATAAAAAAGAGATGACAGATTGCTTCCACAATGGGGGGCAATACTGTGGTATTTTTGGCTACTCAACAAGCAGATATTAAGAAGCAAGTTGATGAGATTGCTGTTAAACAAGGCTATGTCCTTGAAAATCAAATAAGAATGAATGACAATCTAACAGAATCTCATAATCTGATAGTCACTGAGTTTAAAAATACTATTATTACAATGACTGAGACAAGAAATAAGGAGAAAGAAGAATTTGATCAGAAGCTACAGGCTGCCCTAGATGCAGTTAAAAATGCCATTACTTCATATGAGAAGATAATTAGTGACAAGCTTCAAAAATTAAAGTCATTCTTTAAAGATGGAATCAACTATCTGGATGGACAAATCAAATTTCAGAAAGATGACTTGAGAGAGCATGTGGCTAGAGAAGTCATAAAGGGGGAGAGAGTGTTAGTCTATGCTGGCTCAGATCATGCCAAATGGGTAACCAATAGCATTAGAGCCACTCTTGGATATCCACCCTTGTGTGATGATGATAATATGACTGAATAAGGGGTGCAACCAATTCTACTTGAAGGTAATCAACCTAAGGTTGCCCAAGTTATTTACCCTCCTGCAAATCTTGAGATGATACATGAACAAGTTCAGTCAATGTACAACCCTCCATAACCAATTACAAATGTGATTATTGAAAAGGTTGATATGCCAGATACTGTTATCAAAGCTCAGCAAGATGCTCAGATATCAAAGAAGAGATTCAGAGAGCAAGCATAGCTAAAGCCAGACTTTGAGTAGTGGAGCCCCACTTCAAGGAATATCATTTTACTGCATGGAAGGCTGTAAAAGATCAAGTACATGAATGGGGAAAATGGTACAATGAGCAAGAATGACAAAAGTATGAGGCTAGGTAAGAAGCCATACTTCAACACAGGAGAAAGGCTAAGAGTGGGAAGCTACCTCCTGATGCTCAGGAGCCTAGCAAGTATTTCCCCAAGCCTTTTCATTATTTTGAAAGGCAAAGGATCAAGGCTGAAGCATAGAAAAAAGCTGATTTGGAAGGTAAGAAGCCCTTGGAAGATACAGAACCTCCTGTGCAGGCTCAGATTATATCTAGAAAAGGGATAGTCATCAAGGAGCCAGCCTAGCCTTAGTCTTAGCTTTACTAGTTTTTTTTGTTCAAGAACTATGTAATTGTTTGTTTGTTAAAGAAATCAATGTAAACAACTTGTAACAAGCATTTTTGAGTTAATATACAAAACATTGTTCTGTGATCATTTTCTTTTACATCTTTTATTCTGTGATGTAATTATGATATGCGTTTTGTTTATAAAGTACCCTGTAATGTAATGCTTATGTACATCATCATGTTTATTTTCTAAGTGGTGTATATCATTGGCTAAAGGGTTATGACTTCTCCAAATATGGGGAGATTGTTGGGTACATTGGAAAATGTGTGCCTGATTTGGACAAGCCAAACTTAGCTCAATGATATACATCAAGGTGTATTTGATGTTGTTTCAAGTTTATATGTGCAGGTTAAGAATGTGCTACAATGCAAAGAAAAATTTTCTAAGTCCATGTGTCGACACCTGAGGAAGCTGTATCGACACTTCAGTAAGATTGTGTCGAAACTTGGAAATGGATGTGTCGACACTTCTGTGAGATTGTGTCGACATTGGGAGGCAGTGTCGACACACAGAAGCTTTGTCGACATCAACTGTGTCGACACTGGGAGGCAGTGTCGACACACAGAAATAGTCAGTCGACATCAACTGTGTCGACACCGGGAAGCTGTGTCGACACACAGAGACAAAGTCGACAACAACTGTGTCGACACCTGGAGGCAGTGTCGACACACGCTATGTTCTGAGTCTACACAAGTTGATTGCTGATGAATGGTGAAGTGTTTGTGTCGACACAAATAATATGTGTCGACACATTCTCAAGAAGCAGTGTCAAAAAGCTGTGTCGACATCAAGGCAGCTATGTCGACACCACCAAAGTCTGTATTGACACTTAAGTCACTTGTGTCGACACATATTGACAGATGGTCTCGACACATATTGACAGATGGTCTCGACACTTTTTGACAGACAGACTCGACACTTTGTTGACAAAGACAAAGGCTCATGACCTGTTTGATGACTTGACAGCTGTGGGTTACAACAGGTTTACTGAAGCTGTCAGACTTGTCAGAAGTTAGTTATAAACCAGATCGGCCGGTAACCATGGATGAAGTATATATATAGATGGATTCAGAAGAAGGAAAATTAGTTAATTCAGGATTCATTATTGACATAAAAACAAAACTTTTGTGAGAAAGATTTCTTATCAAGAAAGTGCATGGCACAGAAGAAGATCTTCGTGAGAAGATCTAAGAAGACATTCTGAAGTGATCATCCACTCAGATTCAGTCTAAGTTGAATTCAATCAAGAATTTAGAAGTATCTTGTTGGTACCCTAGTTTGATTTGAGTTTAGTCTTGTCTTTGTTAGTCCCTTGACCCAAGAAATATCTATGGTCAATGGTTAGAAGTCTAGCTGTAGAGTCCTCACTTTTCCAGATTGAGAATTTGGTTAAGTAGTTTTTCCGTTCGACTATAGTCGAACGCCGCTCGACTATCGTCTATCGGCTGATCGACGATCGTCTATCAGTTGGTCGACGCTTTGTCTGCGTTGATAGTTCGACTATCTGTTGATAGGTCGACTATCTGTTTTGCGTTGATAGTTCGACTATCTGTTGATAGTTCGACTATCTGCTTGGCGTTGTAGTTCGACTATCTGTCCTGGTAGATCGACTATCTGATAGTTCGACTATCTGTTGATAGGTCGACTATCTGTTCCGCTTTGATAGTTCGACTATCTGTTGATAGATCGACTATCTATTTCGTCTTGATAGTTCGACTATCTGTTGATAGTTCGACTATCTGTTGTCTTTGATAGTTCGACTATCTGTCCTGATAGTTCGACTATCTGATAGTTCGACTATCTGCTGATAGATCGACTATCTGGTTTGGTTTGATAGTTCGACTATCTGTTGATAGTTCGACTATCTGTTTTCTGAGGTAGGTCGACTATCTGCTTGATAGGTCGACTATCTCTGTGCGCTTGATAGTTCGACTATCTGTCCAAGATAGATCGACTATATGATAGTTCGACTATCTGCTCTGATAGTTCGACTATCTGCCGGGGTAGTTCGACTATCTTCTTCGATAGGTCGACTATCTGGATCGTTCGACTATCTGCCCGATTGTTCGACGATCTCCGTGCGTCGTTCGACGATCTTCGAGGGTCGTTCGACGTTTTCTGTCTGCCTTTATATTTTGTATTTATTTATTATATTTAATTAATTAATACATTTTCTGGCACATTGTTTTAAGCTGTATGATAAAATTACCAGGCAATATTTGCTCCATCTCTTTTGCCTGAGTCAAATCTTTTTAAGATAAAGTTGTTTGTCTTATTAGCTGTCTTTATAAATTACTTTATCTGTTGTCAGCCCTTTATAGTCGTTAGACTGAAAAGTCTTCTTTTTGCTATAAAGAGATTATTTCTGATGTGACTTTATTTAGTCCTTCTGTTATTTGATTTGTGTCTGCAGCTTCTTAGAAAGAGGTTTACTCCTTTTATAGAATGTTTTGCTGCAGAGATGGTTTTGTCTTCTTGATATTTACAGCCCAAGTCTCAAGGCTCAGAAGAAGACAAATAATTCAAATGGAAGAGAGCCGTTGCTTGCTGATGTTATATAAAGGACCCTTTGAAGAAGGATTCAAGCTAGCTAATAGCTAACCAGTTGTTCATTCAAGCTTTCAAGCCTTCATCAAGAAAAAGCTTTCTGCTCTCAGCAATTTCCATCTAACTAAGAAGTGTTAAGATCTTCATCTCTTCTTCACCTGAGTTCTCCTGCTTTCCGGAAGTTCAAACTCAGAGTTCCTTTGAAGAAGAAGAAGAAGAAGATAGCTGCTTGAAGATCTTTGATTTTATTATTTACTTTCTTCCTGTAGCTTTTCCTTCAGAACTTTCTGAAGAGTTTTCTGCACTGAAGCAAGACTTCACCTGGACATCTTTGAGCCAGGGGGAGCCTTGATTCTTTAGAGCATTCTAGCTCAGTACAAGTTTTTGTGCTTCTCTAATCTTTGTAAAATAGAGAAGACATCTTAACTTTCTTCCCCCTCCTGTACAGGGTTATTACTCCCTTCAAAAGTATCCCTTGGTGGCAGGGCACCTGATCAAAAACCTGTGCTTGGTTTTTTAGACACCTGATCAAAAGTCTAAAGGGTTTCTGGATCTACCTGAAGCAGATCCTGTTGGTGGCAGGGCACCTGATCAAAAACCTGAGTGGATTCCTACCGTGTGGGTAGAAGAGTGGACGTACCCAAGTTGTTTGGGGAACCACTATAAATTTCCTTGTGTCGTCTGGATTCACTTATTTAATTCCTGCATTGTGCCTGTGATTAGATATAACTAGGATTGCTAGTTGCTGATTAGGTTTTCCAAGCTTAACTGTAATTACAGTTAGCTTGTGTTTGTACACATCACTTGTGTTAGGCTTTAAGGTTAAATCAATATCTATAATCTTTTCATTCTGCACTTCACTCCAAGGGAGTTGGGTAGACTATTAAGTTTTGTCTGTGCAAAATTTGATAACTCTATTCACCCCCCTCTAGAGTAGTATCTATCCCTTCACTTTCAATTGGTATCAGAGGGAGGTTGACTGACTGAATAGGCTAACACCTAAGTCACAAGATCCTGATAGATACCAAGAGCTTATAGATATTCACTATCATGGCCCAGTCTAAGGATTATTCTAGCACCAGACCTCCAGCATGCAACTTAGCTAAGTTTGGCATCTGGAAGGCAAGGATTAAACTATATATGAATTCCATTGATGAAAGTATTTTGCTTCTATTTTGTCAGGTCCCCCAAGAGCACCTGCTGCTGCTTCTGCCTCATCATCTGATATGAGTGCAGTGCCTCCTCCAGATTACAATGATGAATACAAGAAGGCCAAAATAGCAGATGACAAGGCAATAAACATACTGGCTCAGACAATGTCTGATGAGGTGTTCCAGAAGGTGGCTGACTGCTCCTCAGCAAAGGCCATGTGGGACACACTGAACCAGATTGTAGCTGGTTCAGCTGATGAAAGGAAGGACAGAAGGTCCAACCTGATCTCATAGTATGAGAACTTCAAGAAAACTGATGCTGAATCAGTTGAAGCTATGTACACCAGGCTCAGCTCAATCATCAATGAGCTGAGGACCCTGGACAAGGACATATCATTAACAGAGGTCAATGATAAGATTCTTATGTGCTTCCCTAGCACATGGGATCTAAGGATCTGGCCCATCAAGGAAGCCAGAAGTACCAATGAGATCTCAACTGAAGCTCTCCTCGGCAAGCTCAAGTCTTTTGAGCAAGTGCTGAAGACCAGAGAAGCAGAAGCTGAAGCCAAGACCCCCACTCCAACAAGAAAAGAGCAATCTCTAGCTCTTAAGGCTGCAGATGTTTCTGAAGGCAGCCAATCTAATGAGGAACTTATGTCATTGTTTGCCAAAAGGTTTCTCAAGATGGGAAGAAAGGAGTTCAGAAAGAAGTCTTCACGCTATGAAGACAACCCAAGGTATGATCGCTCTCCCGCTAAAGAAATTATTTGTTATGGTTGCAGGAAGCCTGGACATATCTTGCCAGAATGTCCAGAGGAGAAGAACAAAGAAAAGAGAAAAGAAAAAGAACAACACAGGAAGCACTCCAAGCCATCCTCCTACAAAAACAAGAAGAAGGAGAGAGGTTTCATTGCTGAAACCTGGAGTGATTCTGATGATGAATCCTCCTCATCAAGCTCCAGTGAAGATGAGGAAGAGAAGAAGGCAAAAGAAGTTTGCCTAATGGCAATAGATGCCTGCAGCAACCACTCTGCTGCAGAGAGTTCTGATTCTGATGAAGAGATGCCTACAGAAGATGAGGTACTTTCTTCTTATGATTTTACTTCAGAAGAATTTAAATTAGAATTTAAATCTTTATGTTTAGATCTAATTAGCTCTGAAAAGGAAATAAAAGAACTTAGAAATAGGTTAGCTGACTCAGAATCAATAGCCTCTGAAAATGTTAGGTTAAAGGAAGAACTCACTACTTGTAGTGAAGAAATTAAATTTCTTAAAATAGAGCTAGCTAAGTCTAAGAGATTAGAGGAATCACTTAATGGTAGAAGCCTTAAGTTGTTAGAAATTACCAGCATGACTAACACTAGGTCAGGTAATGATAAACTAGGCTTAGGAGCTTCTCCCAGTGAACCCCCAGTCCTTCTTAAAAATAATCTTTCAACTCCAGTGAACTTCATTTCAGCTAGTGGAAAGAAGAACACTGAGCAAGTAAATCTGGTTAATAAAACCTTAAATAAAGCTAAGAGAGAAAAGAGAAAGAAGTTCTTTAAAGAAATGCAAAGAGCGTCGAACGCCGCTCGACGATCGGAAGCTCCATGGTCGGACGAAGCTCGACGATCTGAGCGCCCATCGTCGAACGTCGATCGACGATTTCAACATGATTTTCAAAATCATAATCAATTCCATAGAAACCTAAATGAGAATAGAAACCCTAGGTTTGTTGACCCATCATCTGTATGGAGAATCCCACCTAGGAGATCTCACCCACTAGGTTATCACCCTCAGCCTGCATTCTCATATATTTCCAGTTTTTCTTTTGTGAAAAACAAGGGACCCAAGGTTACCTGGGTCCACACTGTCTAAATAATTGTCTTGCAGGTGAAGGCCTATCCAATCACTCAAAATAAGTGGTATTTGGATAGTGGATGCTCTAAGCATATGACAGGAAATAAAGATCTTCTGTCAAAGTTCAAAGCTAAGCTCGGCCCAAAGGTTATCTTTGGAGACTCCAGCTGTGGTCAGACAGAAGGCTATGGCAAGATCACAATTGGAGCAGTTACTTTCAAGAGAGTTGCTTATGTCAATGGACTGAAGCATAATCTGATTTCAGTCAGCCAGCTATGTGATGCTGGCTACCAGGTTTCATTTTCTAACTTCTCTTGCAATATTACTTTAAATAATAATGTTGTTTTAGTAGGTATTAGAATAGGTAATATCTATTTAGTAGATTTCAATTCATCTCATTCTGAAATTTGCCTGTTTAATGAAGTAACCCTTAATAATAATTCGTTGTGGCATAAAAGGCTTAGTCATGTAAACCTTAAAAATATATCTAGGTTATCTAAGCACAACCTTGTTAGAGGTTTACCTTCTTGCCCCTACAAGAAGGAGAGCCTATGCAAGGCTTGTCAGCTAGGCAAGCAAACCAAGAACTCTTTTAAATCTGTAAATAAGAGTGATTCTCCTAGAATCCTGTATCTATTACACTTGGACCTTTTTGGCCCAATAAATGTACAGAGTTTAGGAGGGAAGTATTACACATTAGTAATTGTAGATGACTTCTCTAGGTTCAGTTGGGTTTTCTTTTTGAGAACTAAGTCTGATAACTTCAAAGCCCTTACAGACTTTCTATTATGTGTGCAGACTGAGTACTCTACTCATGTGGCCTTGATCAGAAGTGATCATGGTACTGAGTTTGACTCTCTTCTCATGCAAGAATTCTATGAGAGAGAAGGTATCAAACATAGCTTCTCAGCTCCTAGAAATCCCCAACAAAATGGGGTAGTTGAAAGGAAGAATAGAACACTCATTGAAGCTGCTAGTACATTGTTGGCAGATGCTAACATGCCTCTATCCTATTGGGCAGAAGCTGTTAGTACAGCCAACTATGTCTTGAATAGAAGTTTGATACACAAACTTAAGTGTAAAACTCCTTATGAGTTGCTTAAAGGAAAGAAACCAAAAATTAATTACTTTAGAGTTTTTGGCTGTATTGTTTATATTCATAATAATAATAAAGAATATATTAGAAAATTTGAAGCAAAAGCTTCAATGGGAATCATGCTTGGATATTCCCAAGTAAGCAAAGCTTATAGGGTTTATAACAAATCTACCTGTAAAATTGAAGAATCTGTGCATGTGACTTTTGATGAGTCTCAGATGTTTTACAAGGAGAAAGAAAATTCTCCTTCCTCCAGTTCATTGCAGGTACCTGATGCTCCTCAAGAAATTCTCCAACTATCAACTCTTCAGATCACTGAATCAGACAGTGATGAAGACATTGCTGAAGCTGTTGAAGCTGTTGTTGTACCACCAATAGTAGATCAAATTCCTCCTGAGGAATTAATCCCAACTGTTGCTGAAGATCACATCCCACCTGCTGATATTGTCACACTTAGAGATCACCCCACATCTCAAGTGATTGGAGACATATCAGCTGGTGTGCAAACAAGACACCAATTAAGACAGGATGTGATGCATGCTTGTTTCCTCTCACAGGTTGAGCCCCTCACCTTTAAAGATGCAGAGCTAGATCCCCACTGGATCATTGCAATGCAAGAGGAGCTCAATCAGTTTGAGAGATGTAAAGTTTGGACTTTGGTTCCAAGACCTAAAGGCCAACTGATCATAGGCACCAAGTGGGTGTATAGAAACAAGCTGGATGCAAATGGAATTATAATAAGGAATAAAGCTAGGCTTGTAGCTCAGGGCTACAGACAGGAGAAAGGTATAGACTATGACCAAACCTTTGCTCCTATTGCAAGGCTAGAAGCAATAAGGATCTTCTTGGCCTATGCAGCCTACATGAAGTTTAAGGTGTTCCAAATGGATGTCAAAAGTGCATTCCTAAATGGTGAGCTTAAGGAAGAGGTGTTTGTTGAACAACCACCAGGGTTTGTTTCTTCAACTCAGCCCTCACATGTGTTTAAGTTACAGAAAGCTCTTTATGGACTAAAGCAAGCTCCTAGGGCCTGGTATGAGACCTTAGCTAGTTTCCTGTTAGAGCACAACTTTACTAGGGGAGTAGTTGATAGAACCCTTTTCGTCAAGCATCACAAGGACACAATCCTGTTAGTTCAGGTGTATGTAGATGATATTATTTTTGGCTCCACTGATCCCAAACTTTGCAAAAGGTTCTCTGACCTGATGCACTCTAAGTTTGAGATGAGTAGCATGGGTGTGCTGTCTTACTTTCTTGGTCTCTGTTAAAAGTAGCGAACAAATGACTAGAGCAGAGAACAAACGACTAGAAAATAAGCCGGAACTTTGAATAATTGAAATTTTATTATCCAAAAAGATATCATTTACAAAGGTATGGCCTCCCTTTTATAGAATGGAGGAGAGAGAGAAGAATACAAATTAACAATGTGGGACTAAAGCTATACAACAGATCTGGGCGGCTAGAATAAGAGACCGGAACAGGCCGCGCGGTTAGACAATGTTCTAACCGCTCGGCAATACCAGAACCAAGAGGGAGAGTTGCGGTAGGAGACCGCAAGACCGGCCGGTTTCCAAGCCGCCAGAGATAAGCCGTCAGACCGCCGGATACCATACGGCGACAGCCTGGAAATCAACCCGCCAACCTCAATCCGCCAGACCGCCCGGTCAACAACCCGCCAGGCTCAAACCGCCAGACCGCCCGGTCTCATACTTCGACACTCCCCCTCAAGCTGGAGCATAGATATCAATCATGCCCAGGTTGTCACAAATGTGGAAGAAGGAGGTAGAAACCGGCTTGGTGAAGATATCAGCCAACTCTTTGTCGGAGGTGACGAACGGAGTGCAAATCTGTTTCTTCAAGACCTCTTCTCGGATGAAATGGCAGTCGACCTCTATATGTTTCGTTCTCTCATGGAAGACCGGATTTTTGGATATGTATATAGCGGCTTTGTTGTCACAAAACATAGGCAGAGGATAGTTGTAGACCTCTCCTAGGTCAAGCATGAGAGCCCGCAACCATTTTAACTCACATGTGGTTGACGCCATACTCCGGTATTCGGCTTCTGCACTGGACCTTGAGACAACAGACTGCTTCTTGCTCTTCCAGCTCACAAGATTACCTCCAACAAATGTGCAGAAACCCGATGTAGATTTACGGTCACCTTTATCATCCGCATAGCTTGAGTCTGAGTAGGCTTCAATTCTCAGATGACCATGCTTCTGAAAGAGTAGCCCTTTCCCTGGTGCTGCTTTGACATACTCTAGTATCTTCAAGGCAGACTGAAGATGACATTCCCTGGGAGCTTGCATGAACTGACTGACCTTGCCTACAGCATAGGCAATGTCGGGTCTGGTAACCGTGAGATAAATGAGTTTGCCCACCAGACGTCTATACCTCGTGGCATCGGATATAAGCGGTGAGTCATCTGTCCATGTTTTGTCTTCTCTAGTGTCCATGGGATACCGGGCCGGTTTGGCCCCGGTCAATCCTGCCTCTTGTAGAAGATCAAGCGCATACTTCCGTTGGGAGAGAACCAACGAGTCGGGCTTCCGAGAGATTTCTATCCCCAAAAAATATTTCGGGGAGCCCATATCCTTCGTGACAAGGTGTTGACGTAGGTGTTTCTTTGTCAAGTCCACCCCAGCCTGGTCATCGCCGGTAAGAAGGATATCATCCACATACACCGCCAAAACCACAAGGCCTGATGCGGTTTTGCGAATAAACAATGAGTGATCGGCGGAACTTCTTGCAAAGCCAATTGCAGCCACAATGCCACTAAACTTGTCAAACCACGCCCGAGGGCTCTGCTTTAGGCCGTAGATGGCCTTCTTCAACTAGCATACTCGTGTCTCCCCCTGAGCAACATACCCTGGAGGTTGCTCCATATAGACGTCCTCCTGAAGATCCCCATACAGAAAAGCATTCTTGACGTCAAGTTGAGAAATTTCCCACTCCCTGTTGACGGCCACAGAAAGAAGAACCCGGATGGTGCTGAGGCGAGCAACCGGAGAGAAAGTGTCAAAATAGTCAACTCCATAAGTCTGAGTAAAGCCTTTGGCCACCAGGCGGGCCTTGTAACGATCCACAGTGCTGTCCGGGCGAAACTTCACAACGAACACCCAGCGGCAGCCAACCACATCAGTACCGATCGGTGGAGGAACAAGGTTCCATGTACCTCTTTCAGTAAGAGTGGCAATTTCCTCATCCATGGCAGATTTCCAATGAGGAATAACAAGAGCCTCCTGGTAAGTGCGGGGAGTGGTGGTAGCCAAGATGGCCAAAGCAAAGCACCTGCGAGAGGGAGTAAGCCGATCATAGGAAACAACAGCCGCAAGCGGGTGTTGGGTACACGCCCGCACCCCTTTGCGAAGGGCAATGGGACGATCCAGGTCGTCTTGTGCCTCAGGGACCGGAGCATCCGTGGCAGAGAAAGCTGGCCCGGGACTAGAGAGAGACGGCTGCGGAGACGAAGTAGGGGAGATAATAGGGAGAGGAGGAGACGGAGGAGGAAACGACATAGGAGGGGAGACGTCGACTTGTGTGGGAGGCTCACAGAGAGATGGTGGAGAGTCAGAGATAGCAGGAGGAGGTGAAGATGAGAAAGAAAAGTAGGAAGCATTTTCAAAGAAGGTGACGTCTGCGGAAACAAACTGTTTGCGCAGAACGGGATCAAAGCAACAGTAGCCTTTTTGAGTTGTCGAGTAACCCAAAAAGACACATTTGGTGGAGCGGGGGGAAAGCTTGTCGCGAGTAGCAGACGGAGCATGCACGAAGGCCGTACACCCAAAGATACGGAGAGGAAGAGGAAAGGGTTCCTTGGTTGGGTAGAGAATGGAGAAGGGAGTCTTGCCGTGAAGAACAGAAGAGGGAATGCGATTGATGAGATAGCAGGCAAGAAGAACAGCATAGCCCCAATAGGAGCGAGGCACCTGCATCTGTGTCATCAGAGTGCGAGCGATATCGAGGAGATGGCGATTTTTACGTTCCGCCACCCCATTTTGCTGGGAGGTGTAAACACAGCTGGTCTGATGAATAAGACCATGTTGCATACAAAAAGATGAGAACTCATGACTGAGATATTCTTTAGCATTATCAGAGCGTAATACTTTAATAGAAATAGCAAACTGAGTTTTAATCATATTATAAAAAGATTGCCATACAGATAAGAGTTCAGAGCGATCTTTTAATAGATACACCCAGGTACATCTGGAGAAATCATCAATAAAAGTTACAAAGTAAAAACTACCCCGACCAACGGTGGGAGTAGGAGCAGGACCCCAGATATCAGAATGAATGAGATCAAAAGGGCGGGAGGAACCACGGCCTTGCTTCTGCGGGAAGGAGGAGCGGTGATGCTTGCCAAGCTGACACGCATCGCAGTTGAGCGGAGGACTGGTTTGAGGTAAGTGGGGAAGAAGCTGATGCAGAATCCGAGGAGGAGGATGTCCAAGGCGAAGATGCCATTGAAGCAGATCAGTAGACGAGGAAGAGAAGGCGGACAGAGCGGAAACATTGTCGAGGAAGTAGAGGCCGCCGCTCTCAGTCCCAGTAGCAATCGTCCGTTGGGTTCTCGGGTCCTGAAAGCAACAAGAAGTAGGAGTAAATAATACAGAGCACTGAAGTTGCTTGCATAAAGTAGTAACGGAGAGTAAATTGCAAGGGAACTTCGGGACATAGAGGGTGTCCGCTAAGCGAAGCGAGGGAGTGACTTGAACCATGCCCGTTCCATGAACCGGGGAAGGCGAACCATCCGCAACGAGAACCGAGGGTAACCGAGCATGCGTCTCTAGGAGAGAGAAGCAGTGAGGGTTTCCGGTCATGTGATTTGTAGCACCAGAGTCAATGAGCCATTTACCTTGGGTAACGACGTGTGCACTACCTGAGGTGGTGGCCACAGAAGCAGACTGCCGAGAGGAGGCGGAGGTTGAGGAAGAAGTATCACCGGAGGGACGAAGATGAGGATGTTTCTGCCAGCAGCGGTCAACTGAGTGGCCGGTACGACCACAGTGAGAGCAGAGGAACCTTGACGGACCGCGCGTGCCAGATTGGCTGCGACCACTATTGCCACCCCGCTGGACTTGGTGAGCATAGGAGTCCGGTGGAGGAGGGGAGGACAATAGAGGACGTTGGAGCAGTGAAGTAACCGCGGCGATGCGAGCTGCGGTGGCATCCAAGGTGGGAGACTCGGCTTCGCCCAAGATCTGCTGGCGGATCATATCAAAAGACTCAGGAAGCCGGAGAAGATAACAAACAACCAGGAGTTCCTGGAAGTGTTTGTGCTGTTCGGCCAAGTCCGCGGAGAAGGGGCGATTCTGGAGGATTTCGGCTCCAAGAGCCTGAACTTGCTGATAAGCCGCAGCAGGAGACATGGAAGGGCGAGCGAAGAGATCCGCGTAGAGAGTATAAATGCGGGATGTCTGGGCCCCCTTTGAGTAGAGAGCAGCAAGGTGAAGCCACGCGGTCTTGACCGTCTCATCATGGCGTATGACAGGAAGACATTCATCGGAGAGGCTGTTAGCCAACCATGTGCGGACAAGCGCATCACTGGCATCCCAGTCATCAAATTCAGCAGAGTCTGAGGGAGGAGGGTCATCGGTGAGGTGATGACGTTTGCGCTGAGAGCGGAGAAGAAAAGTGAAGGAGACGCTCCAATCCGGATAGTTGGAGCCAACAAGTTTAGAAACCGTGCCAAGGTTGCCAGAGGGTGTAGGAAGCGGCGCCGGAGTGGCGATAGGAGTGGTGGTGGTGGAGGTCTCGGAAAGGGCCATAGGAGACAACTGCGAGAGGCCGCGCGGTCAGAATATAAGCCGCGCGGATAGAAAGAAGACGAGCTGCGGCGGTCACGATGTTCGACACCAGCGGCCAGAGAAGCCACGACCAAGCCGCAGGTTCAAGACGGGGAAGAGGTCGAACGGCTAGAAGATAGACCGCGCGAACGGAAAAGGCGAATAAAGAAGCAGGTCGCGACGAACAAGGAGACAGGTCGCTGCGACAGAAGGGCAGGAGAAGGAGGACGCGCGGACAGGGCGCAAACAGCGAGAACAGGTCGCGAGAAGAAGGGGCAAGCCGCGCGGACAGGGCGCACTGAATCAGGAGGAGAAGATCGATCCCTCTGATACCATGTTAAAAGTAGCGAACAAACGACTAGAGCAGAGAACAAACGACTAGAAAATAAGCCGGAACTTTGAATAATTGAAATTTTATTATCCAAAAAGATATCATTTACAAAGGTATGGCCTCCCTTTTATAGAATGGAGGAGAGAGAGAAGAATACAAATTAACAATGTGGGACTAAAGCTATACAACAGATCTGGGCGGCTAGAATAAGAGACCGGAACAGGCCGCGCGGTTAGACAATGTTCTAACCGCTCGGCAATACCAGAACCAAGAGGGAGAGTTGCGGTAGGAGACCGCAAGACCGGCCGGTTTCCAAGCCGCCAGAGATAAGCCGTCAGACCGCCGGATACCATACGGCGACAGCCTGGAAATCAACCCGCCAACCTCAATCCGCCAGACCGCCCGGTCAACAACCCGCCAGGCTCAAACCGCCAGACCGCCCGGTCTCATACTTCGACAGTCTCCAAGTTAAGCAAGATGCTGATGGTATCTTCATCTCCCAATCCAAATATGCCAAGGAATTGGTAAAGAAATTTGGGATGGCTGATGCTTCAGCAATGCCTACACCTATGGCTACTAATGTAGTTATTGATTCTGATGATCACGGCAAGCCAGTTGATCAAAAGAATTATAGGGCCATTGTTGGTTCCCTATTATATCTAACTGCAAGTAGGCCAGATATAATGTTTGCTACATGCCTTTGTGCTAGATTCCAGGTCAACCCCAAGGAATCTCATCTGATTCTTCTAAAGAGAATCCTGAGATACCTGAAGGGATGTCCAGATCTAGGACTTTGGTACCCAGCTGAGTCAGAATTTGAATTAATTGGATATTCTGATTCTGATTATGCTGGTTGCAGAGTTGACAGGAAGAGCACCTCAGGAACTTGCCAGTTCCTGGGAGAGAGATTGGTCTCTTGGTTCTGTAAGAAGCAGGCTTCTGTCTCAACTTCAACTGCAGAGGCTGAATATATAGCAGCTGCCAGTTGTTGTTCACAGATCCTGTGGATTCAAAACCAGCTTATGGATTATGGTTACTCACACAAGAACACCAAAATCATGTGTGATAGTACCAGTGCTATTTCAATTACACAAAATCCAGTGCACCACTCTAGAACGAAGCACATTGAGATTAGGCACCATTTCCTGAGAGATTGTGTGGAAAAGAACAAGATCTGTCTTGAGTTCATATCCACTGAGTTTCAGAGAGGTGATATATTCACCAAGCCTTTAGATGAACAGAAGCATCTGTTCTTTTTAGTTCAACTAGGCATGATTAATGGACGAGACTAAGTGTGACTATATCTGCCTTTGTTGAAACTTGTTTGAAGATAGTCGAACGACGTTCGAAGATAGTCGATCGGGTCAAGCCATCGTCGACCTATGGTTGATGAAAGTTTGTCTGATTGAAGATCGTCGACCGACGTTCGACCATCGTCGAACAGGTCGAGCTCATCGTCGATCTCTGGATAACGATAGCCTGTTGTTTGAGAAGCCAGAAATAGTCGAACGATTGTCCGACTACTTTGCTTCTGAGCCGATCGTCGAACGGCCGTTCGACTATCGGGTCAAGTATCTTTTTAATAGATCGACTATTCCCGGTCTAATATAAAGCCGATAGTCGACCTAGGTTAAAAGATCTTGTGTTTTATCGTCGACGGAGCGTGCCCTTTCGCATTTTGCTTTCCCGCTTGCGATTTCCGGGCATTTCGTCTTCTTCGTCCTCTCCTGCTTTCTCGAGCTTTCTCCAGCGAATCAATGGCGGTCTCTCCAGCAGTTCTAGCAGTCGTGAAGTTTGATGCTGGCTTTAGCGTGGATTTCGACGCGTTCAGTAGCTGCGATGCCGGAATCGTAGAAGTTCTTCAGCTATGCAGGGATCAAGGACTCGAGAAGTTAATGTCTGCAAGGATTAAGATAAACATCCCAGAGATCAAGGAATGGGCCTTCACGTTGTCCTCCTCTGAGGACTCGATGATCGGAACCATCGGCGGAGAAGAGGTAATCCTGACTCCGGCCATTTTGTCTGATGTTTTTGGATTAGTTAATGGTGAAGAGGATTATGAGCAAGATGCTCAGGAATTCGGAAGAATGTTAGTTGAGCTGGGACATGCTGAGGGCATTCCCACGAAGCTGCTCAAAGTAAATTTCCCCTTCAAGATCAAGTTTCTTGCTGAGCTGGTAGGAAAAGTGCTCCTGGGTAAGCACTCTGCTCACGACAATATCACTAGGCAACAATTCGCACTAATGTGTGCGATTGTTAATCGGAAAAGGATAGATTGGGCAGCAGTTGTGTTTGATTTAATCAGGAAAAAGACTGGTAAGAAGGAAGTCACCCTAGGAAGGGTCATTGGAATCTTCCTAAAGGAAAAATACCCCCAGCTGCTGAGTTCAACCGCAACAACAATCAATGCAAGCAAGAAGATGGATCCCAACCTATTCTCTAAATGGAAGAGAACTTTTGTGAAACCTGCTCCAGCGACATCTGAGGACACCAGGACTGTATCAGTCACTCCTCACCATGTTGAAGCTGGCTCAGCTCTTCCCTCCTCCTCTTCTGCTTTGCTGTCTGCCTCAGTTGAAGTACCATCAACTTCAGCTGAAGTACGACCTTCTTCCTCTTCTGCTCCAGAAACAACCACGGTTGTTCCTCTTTCCCCTCCAGCTTCTCCTCTTCCTGCACATCAGACTAAGATATCTGCTCCTAGCTTTGATTTGTTAGGATCTGAGAGAATTCCTACTCCTCCTTTGTCTCCCATTCATTCCCCAGTTAATTCTCCAATTAACTCTCCAGCTCCATCTCCTGCTCGATCCCCTGTCCACACCATTTCTCATCCCAGCACTGCTACCATATCTGCTGCAGCTCCATCCACTTCACATCCATCATCTCTTGAGATCTCTCCTGAGCTTATCTCCCGCATTGTGGAGCTGATTACCCCGTCAATCAAGACCATGATTGAAGAGGCAATCGCTCCCCTTGCAGCCTCCATTGATATCTTAACTGCCTCCATCAAATCCCTTTCAAAATCTGCTGAGCCATCTTCCTCAAGGGGCCTGGTTTCAGTCTCCACTGAAATCGGGTAGGGGGAGATGTTCCATGAAGATGCCTCAGATCATCCTGCCTCCCTTCCAGCTATAACAGATACAGTCATGACAGCCCTGGAAGAGTCTGCTCCAGCTGAGAAAGAAATAGTTCCAGTGTTATCTGATAAGGAAATAGCAGATGGAATCATGCTATCTGAGATTGCAGTAAAAGTCTGCCTAGAAGACCTCACCTCTCATGTGGTTGCTAGATTCCTAGAAGGAATTATAACTTCATATCTAGATGAATCATGGGAGATGGTCAAGTATGAAGGTAACTCATTCATCCATTTTGTTGATGAGTCAATTAATTTGTTAGTTTGTGAATTCCTGGAAGGAATGATTTCTGTTTATTTAGCAGATCTGTATTCATAATTCTACAGATGTTATTAGAGAAGTTTTATCTGCTCAGATAATAGAAATTGTCTCAGAGGCTGCCCCAAGTATTTCTGATATCCAAGTAGATCCTGAATTGGAATCTTTTTTAGATGATAAAGAAGATGAATCTGAGAATCAAGATGAAGCCAAAGATGACAATCCTGTTCTGAATGTGGAAGAAGTTCAAGCAAGAGCTGCCTGGGATTTAAGAGTACAATCTTTAAAAGAGAAAGAAAAAGATCTGCAAGTTGAAAAGTCAACCATCTGGGATGACTCACCAGGGTTGGACTTAGATTCCCTTCTGGCTCTGGATGCCATGGAAGAGGAAAGAGAGAAATCTGCTCTGAAGCTTAAAGAAAAGGCTGTTTCTGAAGCCTATGATCCGTATGAAAATCCTCCATCATCTCACTCTGATGATGAGGATGATTCTGATGTATCTGAAAAGTCAAAGAGAAAGAAAGCTGCTTCAAAGAAGAGAAAAGCTGCTCCTCCTCCTCCTCCCAGTAAAGATAATGATACTCCTTATTATATTCTGAAGGGCATTGACCCTAAGTCAAAGGAATTTCAGCACTGGATGTGGTTTTCAAAGAATCAGCAGAAAGAAAGGAAAAGAACTAAGAGGTATGATAGTCCTGTTTCAAGATGGACTCCCAGAGGTCCCCCTCCTCCACCTCCAGGTGCAGGAGCCTCTGGGAACCTATCAGCTAATCCTGCTGCCTCTTCTGGAAGATCTGCTTCTTTTCAGCCCCAGCCAAGAAAAAGTTATCAAAGCTCGCAAGGCAAATCGTTTTCTGGGTCTCAAAGACAAGTGAAGGAGGCTGTGGTTCAAAGACCAACCTTTTCCCCTCCTCCTTCTCCAAAGAAAAGAATTCCATCTCCAACACCAGTTCAGTCTGAGAAAATTATTTCAAAAGGTAAATAGTTTACTTTGTTTTAAAATTCTAGCAAGACCCTTTTGCTAAGTTTGTTTCCAATGTCTTATCTAGTTATTCAAGATAAAATAGCTGATGCTGCTCCTCCTGAGCCTGTTTATGAAAATCCTGAGCTTGATCCTAACTTTAGGATGGCTCGCTTTCAAGAACTAGTTGGAGCAGCTCAAATAAGAAAAGCTAGAGCAGAAGGAAAAGATACGACTGGTCTAACTACCATGTCTGCTTACAGAAAGAAAGAGTTTGAAAAGTTCCAGGTTAATCCTGAGATTTTTGATCCATCAAAATATATGGAAAAGCATCCTGAAGCAGTAGTCCCAAGAGCTGCAGAATTGAAGATCATTGGTGCGCAGGACCTGAAGCTGTCAAAGAAAGAATCTGATGATCCTCTTAGGAAAATCTCTTTTGTTTCTAGCTCTTCTGTATCTAAGCCTGACTCTGTTGATCCATAGTTTGATTAACTGCTGTGCTATATTTGTTTATCTGTTTGATAATCTGCTAGTTAATTGTTAACTATTTACTGTATTATTTTATTGCTCTTTAGCTAGCTTTATGTTTTAGATGTTGAGAGACTTAACTCAAATAGGGGGAGATTGTTGGTACCCTAGTTTGATTTGAGTTTAGTCTTGTCTTTGTTAGTCCCTTTACCCAAGAAATATCTATGGTCAATGGTTAGAAGTCTAGCTGTAGAGTCCTCACTTTTCCAGATTGAGAATTTGGTTAAGTAGTTTTTCCGTTCAACTATAGTCGAACGCCGCTCGACTATCGTCTATCGGCTGATCGACGATCGTCTATCAGTTGGTCGACGCTTTGTCTACGTTGATAGTTCGACTATCTGTTGATAGGTCGACTATCTGTTTTGCGTTGATAGTTCGACTATCTGTTGATAGTTCGACTATCTGCTTGGCGTTGTAGTTCGACTATCTGTCCTGGTAGATCGACTATCTGATAGTTCGACTATCTGTTGATAGGTCGACTATCTGTTCCGCTTTGATAGTTCGACTATCTGTTGATAGATCGACTATCTGTTTCATCTTGATAGTTCGACTATCTGTTGATAGTTCGACTATCTGTTGTCTTTGATAGTTCGACTATCTGTCCTGATAGTTCGACTATCTGATAGTTCGACTATCTGCTGATAGATCGACTATCTGGTTTGGTTTGATAGTTCGACTATCTGTTGATAGTTCGACTATCTGTTTTCTGAGGTAGGTCGACTATCTGCTTGGTAGGTCGACTATCTCTGTGCGCTTGATAGTTCGACTATCTGTCCAAGATAGATCGACTATCTGATAGTTCGACTATCTGCTCTGATAGTTCGACTATCTGCCGAGGTAGTTCGACTATCTTCTTCGATAGGTCGACTATCTGGATCGTTCGACTATCTGCCCGATAGTTCGACGATCTCCGTGCGTCGTTCGACGATCTTCGAGGGTCGTTCGACGTTTTCTGTCTGCCTTTATATTTTGTATTTATTTATTATATTTAATTAATTAATACATTTTCTGGCACATTGTTTTAAGTTGTATGATAAAATTACCAGGCAATATTTGCTCCATCTCTTTTGCCTGAGTCAAATCTTTTTAAGATAAAGTTGTTTGTCTTATTAGCTGTCTTTATAAATTACTTTATCTGTTGTCAGCCCTTTATAGCCGTTAGACTGAAAAGTCTTCTTTTTGCTATAAAGAGATTATTTCTGATGTGACTTTATTTAGTCCTTCTGTTATTTGATTTGTGCCTGCAGCTTCTTAGAAAGAGGTTTACTCCTTTTATAGAATGTTTTGCTGCAGAGATGGTTTTGTCTTCTTGATATTTACAGCCCAAGTCTCAAGGCTCAGAAGAAGACAAATAATTCAAATGGAAGAGAGCCGTTGCTTGCTGATGTTATATAAAGGACCCTTTGAAGAAGGATTCAAGCTAGCTAATAGCTAACCAGTTGTTCATTCAAGCTTTCAAGCCTTCATCAAGAAAAAGCTTTCTGCTCTCAGCAATTTCCATCTAACTGAGAAGTGTTAAGATCTTCATCTCTTCTTCACCTGAGTTCTCCTGCTTTCAGGAAGTTCAAACTCAGAGTTCCTTTGAAGAAGAAGAAGAAGAAGATAGCTGTTTGAAGATCTTTGATTTTATTATTTACTTTCTTCCTGTAGCTTTTCCTTCAGAACTTTCTGAAGAGTTTTCTGCACTGAAGCAAGACTTCACCTGGACATCTTTGAGCCAGGGGGAGCCTTGATTCTTTAGAGCATTCTAGCTCAGTGCAAGTTTTTGTGCTTCTCTAATCTTTGTAAAATAGAGAAGACATCTTAACTTTCTTCCCCCTCCTGTACAGGGTTATTACTCCCTTCAAAAGTATCCCTTGGTGGCAGGGCACCTGATCAAAAACCTGTGCTTGGTTTTTTAGACACCTGATCAAAAGTCTAAAGGGTTTCTGGATCTACCTGAAGCAGATCCTGTTGGTGGCAGGGCACCTGATCAAAAACCTGAGTGGATTCCTACCGTGTGGGTAGAAGAGTGGACGTACCCAAGTTGTTTGGGGAACCACTATAAATTTCCTTGTGTCGTCTGGATTCACTTGTTTAATTCCTGCATTGTGGCTGTGATTAGATATAACTAGGATTGCTAGTTGTTGATTAGGTTTTCCAAGCTTAACTGTAATTACAGTTAGCTTGTGTTTGTACACATCACTTGTGTTAGGCTTTAAGGTTAAATCAATATCTATAATCTTTTCATTCCGCACTTCACTCCAAGGGAGTTGGGTAGACTATTAAGTTTTGTCTGTGCAAAATTTGATAACTCTATTCACCCCCCCCTCTAGAGTAGTATCTATCCCTTCACTTTCATATCTTCAAGAGGTTTGGAAAGAGAGAGTTCTAGCTATTTGAAGTCAATAAGGAGACAATCACTGGTCTCTCAAGAAGCAGATACTGAACTATTCTGTCAAGAAGATTCAGATCTATTTCTGGAATCTAAGGAGGAAGCTGTCAGTCAGTTATATTCAAAGGAAATCAACCCAACTAAGTTCAGATTCAAGAAGTTTTGAAGAAATCTAAGATCATGTTGATTTCAGCCGTCAGCCTCTTCAAAAAGCTGATCAAGAAAGTTCTTATCCTTTTTCTCTCAACTGGGGTAAGAGATAATAAAATTCCTTATCAATCTCTGTAGGATCTATTCATAGATCTGAGTTGTAAGCCTGTTTTATAAAGGCTGAGTGTAGGAGATTTGTTCTCTGAGTGGTAGGGCTGTTTATGCCTGAGTTGTAGGAGAAGGTATTCTCTGAGTTGTAGGCCTTGTGGCAAGGATGAGGTAGGGCTTGTTAGCCTGAGTTGTAGGAACCTTATAGGGTTCTGAGTTGTAGAAATCCTTCTGGATTCTGAGCTGTAGGATCTGAGGATCTGAGTTAAAGGAAGAAGTTAGGCCGAATCTAGCACACTGCTAGATAGGTGAAGGGGGAAAGTGGATGTACCCAAACCTTGGGGAACCACTATAAATTCTGTGTGCAATCTATGAATTGTGTAGCTGTAGAATCTGTGATTGTGTGTGCTGAGTTTGCTGCAGAATTTTCTATTCTATATTACAGCATTGTAGTTATATTCTGCTTTAAGTTAAAACAAGAATTAGAACCTATTAACCCCCCTCTAGGTGTTTAGGTAGTCTTGAAAGTAAAACTATTACCCCCTAGGCGAGCCTACGGACCTGCCATCTAGTACGAGCCAAACAGCGGGTCTACCTAGGGACGAGCATCACTCGAGGTCCTGCAAAGTGTCCAAACTCTTTCTAAATTTCAAACTATCTCCCTTACCCCCCCCCCCCCCCCCGCCCCCCAGGTGTACCTACAGCCCTGCGAGCTAGTGAGAGCCTGACAACGAGTCTACCCGGGGCCGAGCAGTACTCAGGGTCCCTTACACCCCAGACGAGCCTACGGACCTGCCAGCTAGTAGGAGCCAGGCAGCGGGTCTACCCGAGGCTGAGCATCACTCAGGGTTCTGCAAAGTGTCAAAACTCTTCCAAATTTAAAACTATCTCCCTTACCCCCCAGGTGTGCCTACAGCCCTGCCAGCTAGTGAAAGCCTGACAGCGAGTCTACTTGGGGCCGAGAATCCCTCGGGGTCCCTTACCCCCCAGACGAGCCTACGGACCTGCCAGCTAGTAGGATCCAGATAGTGGGTCTACCCGGGGCCGAGCATCACTCGGGGTCCTGCAAAGTATCCAAACTACCTCCAACCACTGAGTGAGCCAACAGCCCTGCCAGCTAGGTGAGAGACTGACAGCAGGATCTACTTGGGGTCCAGGGCAGTCTCCCTCGAGTGACATCCAGCCCTGCCAGCTAGGTGAGAGCCTGACAACGGAATCTGCTCAGGGTCTGATAAACGAATACTTCGATCGGCCATATAGATTATGACGGGAGCATTGTCACTCCAAATTTCATAATATTGTCCAGGGTTATAACGATATCCACAGAGAATCGTCCGGGCTCCCGAGTGATACTTCTGGTTTAATAATCTAGGTGAAAGCCTGACGACGGGTGTTTAAAATCGTCCGAGCTCAGCTCTAGGGTCATAACGACGTCCATCGAGGATCCCAGCCCTTCCAGTTAGACGGAAGCCTGACAGTGGGAGCATCTCGAGACCTAACCCCAGAGCGAGAAGATTCTCCCTCTAATCTTCCCGGGTGCTAACAAAATCAAGAGCATTATATCACCATTGAAGCCTTAATATAAACTTAAAGTAGACTGCCTGAAAATCCTAAATTCAAGGATGGGACGAATCCAGGTTTGAGGACCTCACATACAAAGTATCAACGCATGACCCTGGTCGCCACTTGGTTCCCTTTCAATAGCCATGACATTCACAAGAGTTCTTCTGTGCTTGTCACTCTCCACGCTCACCGCACCATAATATTGAAACAAAAAATCGGTCTCTGTGGAGTTCGACCCTTGGGGAAGGGGTGACCGCGCACCTACTGCCCTCAAGCAAAAGATCTAGGAACAAGGCTAGGAACACAAGGGACAGACCCAAGGTCTCAGCGTGGAGGTCCTGCCGCATACCCAGAAGACTAGCAAACTCTTCCCCTCCCAAGCCAAAGGCTGAGCTAAGGCACCTTCGAAGGGCTCTCTTGGCCGACCAGAACCTCTAAGGAGAATCTCAAGGCCAACTCTATCCTGACTAGAGGTGCCTCCTCGGGTCTATATAAAATGTTCCTCATCCGCCCTACCTGTGGCGTAACCTCGCCGAACAGTTCTACTTTACACAGCCCTAATCGGGCCGCCAACAACGTAACTACATTGTTCTGAAAGGCCATTAACTGAACTTCAAGGGCCTCCCGGTAACCTTACCTCGGTGTCCCCACGGGGCGAGCGGTTCGCAAACATACCGCTCGCCTAAGATGAAAAGGATAAAACACATTCACAGGGCATCACAGATATTTAAAGTACAGGAATATAAATTCCATACTTCGGCACGCAGGACGGCAATATAAACAAATTAGGCCTTCTTGGTCTGGGACAAACTTGGGCTTACGCCCGCTATTCCCCGCTTGGTACTGCAGCACCTGTACGCCAACGTCTCGCCAAACGGTGGCAAAATAAATATCGGCTCCACCTCTTCTTCGGGGCGGTGATGCTTATCTCCTAAGAGCAAATAATAAACAACTTCCACGGAGTTTTCCCCGGGAACCCCAGAACATCACCAATCCAGCTTACACATCCGGATGGGCTTCACACAGCATGCCTAAATCCATACTCACGCTTCCGGATACTAAATGCAACTAGCTGCGGGGATGTATACATCGACCTATTGGAGAGACCGCTTCCCCCCCCCCCATTCGTTAGTGGAGAGGGGCTTCCATGCAAATATGAGAAATAAGGGCTTCACCTGCCCAAGAAGAATTTTCATTACCCTTGACACCTGTTTTGACAAAGCTGCAACCGCGCATATTGCCCGAGGCTCGACATCTCGTGCCCGTAGTGGTTGTCCATGCACGGATCCGACCTCTGCTGGAGAGTTAAAGGCTCCAAGTGATTTTTTCCTCCATGGTCGAGCCTCTCCATGGCCAATCGTGCTCCAAGTGGTGTCGGCAAAAGTTGTCCCTGCCTCCACAACTTCAAGCAGCAGCGGGAGAGAACCCCCCGACCTCACCTTGCTCTAGAGGCAGCGGGGAAGGAGACCGGTGGCCAGGCTTGCTTTGACCTAGGCGGCGGCGACGAGGAGAGGGGGAAGCAAGGCCCGGGCCTGTTCTGTTTTGCCGGCTATGGGAGAGAGAGGGGCGGTGTCGGGCCTGCTCTGCTTAGGCGGCGACGGGAGAGAGGAAGGGGCGGCGTCTGCCCGCCTTTCTTAGGCGACGGTGGGAGTGAGGAAGGGGCGGCGTCAGCCTCTCCTTGCTGCGGCGGCGGGTGAGAGAGAGGGGGTCGGGCTCGGCGTCTCCCTGCTTCGGCGGCGAGTGAGAGAGAGGGGGGTGAGATCGAGAGGAAGGGGGTGGGGCTGCGACTATTTTTTCCTGGCCTAGCCCTAGGTCGGGGGGGGGGCAGAAAAATCCTGCTCCCCTTTTTTTTTTCTTTCCCCCTCTTTTTTATTCTTCTCCCCCTTTATTTCTCCTCCCCCCTCTCATATATAACAAAATACATATATATATAATATATATTATAATAAATATATATATGATACCTATATATATAATAAATATATATTACAACATAAAATGTAAAATCTCATCACGCATGCGCGAGCACCCGCACGTCTTCGAACGAGGCAGCACCAAAATGCCGCTCATAGCATGCCCCGAGACCGCCACTTGGGGAGGATCCCACTCGGCCGGGTACGAGGTTATACACTACTGATTTTGTACTTGTCTTCGGTTGTGGTTGAGTGTTCCTGCGACCTCGTTTTCAACTTCCCATAGAATTTTTCACATAGTATCAGAGGGGTATTGAAGAGTAGAAGTTCACCAATCTTAGGTTGTTATACCTTCGTGAAGATCAAGTGTTTCAGTTGTTTGCAATGGAAGTTGGTTTTGCAAGAGAGATATGAATTAAACTCTTGACACAGACCAACTTCAAGCGATGAGGTTATGCATGGAGAGTTACCTTTTTTGCGAGGATCTCTGGGAAGTTGTCGGTGGTGACAACCGACAAGAAGTGGTTGCTTCCAGGGGAAATGCTGAAGTAGTGAAAGCAGGGAAGCGAACCGATGCAAAGGCTGTATTCGCTCTAAAGCGTGTGGTTTCACCGGAGCTATTTGAACATATCATCGAATGTCAATCAGCAGCTGAAGTCTGGATGGCCTTGGATGTCCTGCTGAACAAGAAGAACGTAGATCGGCTATAGTTCTTGAAAAATGAGTTGGCAAAGCCCACTCTAGGTGATCTGTCTATTTCTTCCTTCTTCTTGAAGATGAAGAACATATGCTCTAAGATTACTGCATTAGACCTGGAAGAGCCGATCTCAGGGTCGAAGCTGAAGAGGAACATCATATGCGGCTTGTGGAAACAGTATGTTGCCTTCGTGACGTCTATACAAGGCTGGGTCAATCAGCCATCACTTCTTGAGCTGGAGAATCTGTTAGCTTCACATGAAAGCTTGGCGAAGCAGATGGCAGGAGTCTTAATCTTAGGGGAAATGGTGAGGCTCTCTTCTCTAGCAAGAAGAAGAAGTGGGATAAGAAGAAGAAGTCACATGTTAGCGATGTTCCGTCTTCTTCATCACAGCGGGATAAGAGAAAGACTCCTAAGGTTGATGACGGGAAAAAGCGGGTCGGACCTCAGTGCTACAAATATAATTAGTTTGGTCACATCCGCAGGGATTGTAAGGTAAATCTTCAGTCGAGGCATGCTGCAGGGAAGGAGAAGGCTGAGTCTAAGACTAAGGAAGGAGGATGGGGGAGTACTTTCATGACGGGCACTTGTGCTCGGGCACTCTCCTCCATCAACTATTAGGAGGATTCGATGGTGGACTCTAGATGTGGTCATCACCTCACCAAGGACGAGTCCAAATTCTCCTCTCTACAAGATTACAAAAGTAATGATGTAATTATTACAATTTATGATACTGTACATGCGGTAGAGAAGGAGGGATCAGTTTCTTTAGGCATTGATCATGGGCCACTCACTTTGAAGAGTGTGTATCACGTGTCCGGGATGAAGAAAAATCTCTTCTCGATGACCAACGCGGTTGACGATGGGTATCACATTCTGTTCGGCCTGATATAAGTGAAGTTTCTTAGGAACGTGTCAGTTGTGAAAGCTGACATCACTCATATTGGTAGGAGGGTGAAGAACTTGTTTGTTTTGGCGACAAGTTCCTATTTTTACAATATGAGGCCTAATGATGGTCATGTCGGGATGGACAAGCTGAAGGCTATGGCGGTGAGAGGCCTGGTGTATGTCATGCCTAGTCTTTCATCCTATGATGATGGTCATGTTTTTGTGGGTTGTTTGTATGGAAAGGCACATTGCCTTCAATTTAACATATCATATACTAGGTGTACATCACTATTGGAATGCATCCACAGTGACCTAACGAGACCTACCGTCACTCTTAGTGTCAGCGGTAGCAGGTATATGCTTGTTCTTGTTGATGAATTTTCCAGGTATACTTGGGTATACTTCTTGAAAGAGAAGTCAGAGGCATTCAGGGTGTTCGTGAAAGTTAAGGAGCTTGTTGAAGGTCGACTCGGTCTGCGGATAAAGAAGTTGAGAACTGATAATGACGGAGAGTTCACTTCACATGAGTTCTCCAACTTCTATAGAAAGTTCGATATTCTCAGGGAGATTACTTATGCTCACACTCCACAACATAATGGAATTGCAGAATATAAGATCCGTCATCTGATGGAAACCTACAAGTGCTGGCTTCACGCCAAAAGCATTCTCAGGGCCTTCTGGGAAGAGGGAATGGCTTGTGCGGCATATGTCATCAACAGGATGCCCCTCAATCCGAACAACATGAGATCTCCTTATGAGTTGATGTTCAAACAGAAGCCCAGTGTCGAACATCTTTTTATGTTCAGTTCTACCTGCTATGTGCACATTCTAGATGCTCTTAGGAAAAAGCTAGATACAAAAGCAAAGAAGCTATTCTTTTTGGGTATTATGAGCGGAAGAAGGGATAGAAGTGCATGGATCCTGCAGTGAAAAAGTTTGTCGTCTCAAGAGATATTGTCTTCAACAAACTTATATCATACCAGGGTAGCTCATCTATGGAGATTGTTGGAACACCCTATTACTAATTTGGGTCAGGATCACTATGTCTATAGGATTGTTGCTTTGACCTTGTTGTATAGAGAAAAGGTCAACTAGTTAAGTCTAATGCTTAGGACTTAGGTTTGAAGCTTTCCCCAAGACCTCCTAGTTCAGATGAGAAGCCAAGAAGAAGAATTGAAGTTGTCATCGAGATCAAATCGACGAAGCGTCGAACTCAGTTCAACTATCTCCAAGTTCAGGCTGACAAAGCGTCGACCTCAGTTCGACGATCTCTGAGCTCAAGTAGACGAGGCATCGAACCTAGTTCGACAATCTCTGAGCTCAGATTGACGATTTCTTTCCAAGTAAAATTCCAATATCCCTGAGCTAAGTTCGACGATAGTTGAGCTCAGATCGACGATTTTATTTTGAGATCGACGATTTCTGGGATTTTGTCAGCTTATTAAGGATTTCAAATATCTTCAACTCAGAGCATTTATTGCAGAAGATTTCTAGCTATTATAATAAATCTGGAGCAAGTTTCAAGGAAACAAAGAAGGAATGTACTTAGATTATTTCCTCCAGAAACAGTTGATAATTAAGGAAATCATTTATGACTTTGCTAACGGCTATCAAGAAGATTGGACAACTAGATTTCATATATAGAGACAAAAAGAAAGATACATACACAGAGTACCATACAATAAAAAAATATACAAAAAGAAAAAGGAGATCAACAACACAAAAAACTTAACAAGTTTTCTTTCTGATTTGCTGCTGATCAAAAGTTTTCTCAAGTCTTCATCTTCCATTCTCCAGACAAAAAAAATCATTTCAGTTTTTGCTGAAATCATCTAGTGCTGGAGCAATCATTTCATTGAAGACCTATCACCCTTGCAAAGCTTCCAGTTCCTGAACTTCTACTACATCTCAGGGGGAGCTTTGACAACTTCTCATCCACTAGTGCTTCTCTCAGATCATTGACAGAGAAGACAACATCTACTTCTTTTTCCTTTCCTGTAAAAGGGTTTTTGAACTCCCTTCAAAAGTTCTGCTTTGGTGGCAAGACACCTGATCAAAAAATCTAGTTTGGTTTTTGAGCACCTGATCAAAAGCTCATTGGTTCCCAGGACACCTGATCAACTCATCCTGCAGTGGATTCCTACCAAGGGTGGTAGAAGAGTGGATGTACCCAGATTTTGGAGAACCACTATAGCTCCTTGTGTCTTCTGGATTGCTTGCCCTTTCTTGTGTTGTGTACTTTGAATTTATCCTTTTATAGTTGTTTTATTTCAGTTTCTGCTTAGCACTCTACACTTATTAAATCAAGTCTTCCACTGCTAGAATAATTTTTAAATTTAGCAAAATTATTTTAAATCACTCTATTCACCCCCCCCCCTCTAGAGTGAAGGATTGATCTTACCTTCACTTTCAATTGGTATCAAAGCGAGGTTGGTTGCTCAGCCAAATTGGTTGTTAATACAGACTAACATCTGAACCAAAAGATCTATCTTAAAGATCCATCCTTATAGAGGGTTATTTTTATTATATCTATTTTAGTTTAAATTCATGGCACAAAATAAGGATTATGCTAGCACCAGATCTCCAGCGTGCAATCTCTCCAAGTTTGTACTTTGGAAGGCAAGGATTAGATTGTACATGAATTCTATTGATGAAGATATATCTAATTCTGTTTTGACAGATTGCCCAAAGTCTCCTGCAAGCACAAGTACAAATGTTATTCCACCTCCTTCAGGAACAGATGCTGATATAAGAAATGGAAGGTTGCTGATGCCAAAGCTATGAACATCCTGGCACAGACAATGTCTGATGATATCTTTTAAAAGGTAGCTAAATGCAACTCAACTAAGGAAATTTGGGACAAACTATCTGAAATTGTATCAGGATCAGCTGATGAGAGAAAAGATAGGAGATCTCACCACATCACTCAGTATGAGAATTTCAAGAAAGCAGAAAGTGAATCAGTAGCTGACATGTACAACAGACTAAGCTTAATTTTCAGTGAACTCAAGACCTTGGACAAGGAGATCTCTCTCACAGAGATCAATGACAAAATTCTAATGTGCTTCCCCAGTACTTGGGATTCAAGAATCTTGCCAATCAAGGATGCCAGAAGTCTGAATGAGATTACCACAGAAGCTCTATTGGGCAAGCTCATATCTTATGAGCAGCTCATCAAAAATAGAGAAGAAGAACAAAAGACAATTTCTCCAGCAGTTAGGAAGGAGAAATCAATTGCTTTCAAAGACACAGAAGAACAGCCTGAAGACAAAATCACAGGCAATGAATAACTGATGAGTCTTCTAGCCAAAAGGTTTTACAAAATGGCTAGGAAGGATTTCAGAAAAAGGTCATCTAGAGGCCAAGAAAAGCCAAGGTATGATAAATCAAATAATAAAGAGATTATTTGTTATGGTTGCAAGAAACCAGGCCACATACTGCCTGATTGTCCAGAAAATCAAAACAAGGATAGGAAGGACAAGAGAGAAAAGAGAAAAGATAAAGACTCCAGAAGAAATCATCATGACAGATCCTCCTCCAGCAAGAACAAGCATACAAGGAAGGGATTTGTAGCTGAAACCTGGAGTGAAACTAAAGAAGAATCTGATGCAACATCAAGCTCAAGTGATGATGAAGATGATGCACAAGAAAAGGATTTTTGCATGATGGCAATCAATGCATCACAAAACAACACTGATTTAGAACATGCATCTAAATCAGAATCTGAATCAGAGCTGGAAGAAGACCAGGTAATTAGTTCTTTCGATTTTAATTCCGAGGACTTCAAGTCTGAATTTAAAGCACTGTGTTTAGATCTACTCATTTTTGAGAAAGAAATTATCTCTCTCAAAAATCAGTTATCTGAATACAGTACCTTGAGTTCAGATAACATCAAACTCTCAGATGAGTTAGAATGTTGCAGAGAACAGATAGGTTCACTGAAAAGTGAACTATCTGAGGCTAAGAAGTTTGAAGAAACCCTCAATGGGAGAAGTATCAAACTGATGGACATCATAAGCACAGTGAACTCAAGATTCAATAGTACACTAGGTTTGGGTGCTTCATTCAGCCAAGCTATTGTGTTAACAACTCCTATTAAATTTATTTCTGATAAAGGAAAAGGAGTTGTGGAGGTACCTATAAAAAATTCTGATCTACCCAAAAAGAACAAAGTTCAACAGAAATCGTCGAACAGAGCTCGACGATCTTCGAACAGAGCTCAGCGGTTTCATGCTGAATTGTCGAACTCAGGTCGACGATCTCTTATCTCTTAACACAGTCAAGATCGATCATTGAACGGAGCTCGACGATCTGACCCAAGATCATCGAACTCAGTTCCACGATCGTTGTACGGAGCTCAGAGATTTGACCAATTTTCAAAGGGTACATCAAAAGTTAATTTTAGATACCCTACATCTCAAGGGTTCAACCCTTATACTGAATGGATAATTCCTCCTAGGAGATATCATCCTGAAGGGTATAAGAGTCAACCAGAGATGTCTTTCATTTCTGATTTTAATGGTTATCAAGCTAGACCCAAGGTAAACTAGGTCAAAAATAAATGAACTGTTATTTGTGTAGGTGAATACCTATCCAACCATGGATCAGCATTGGTATCTGGATAGTGAGTGCTCCAAGCACATGACTCGAAGCAAGGATAACCTAATATCCTTCAAGTCTAAACATGGACCCAAAGTCATGTTTGGAGATTCAAACTTTGGACAGACCAAAGGATATGGTGCAGTCAAAATAGGATCAGTCACATTCAAAAAGGTGGCATATATGGAAGGACTGAAGCACATTCTTATCAGTATCAGTCAGCTATGTGATGAAGACTACCAGGTCACATTCAACAAGTCTTCATGCATCATCAAATTAGAAGACAACAAAACTGTGTTGACAGGTAACAGAAGAGTTAACATCTATCTAGTAGATTTTCATTCAATCAAGGTAGATATCTGTTTATTTAACTCTCTTAGCAAACCTAATGAATTATAACATAAGAGACTAGGGCATATCAACCTTAGAACCATTGCTAGGCTATCCAAGGACAATCTTGTTAGAGGACTACCTTCTGGCCCCTACAAGAAGGAAGGACTTTGCAGGTCTTGTCAGTTCAGCAAGCAAACTAAAAATAGTTTTAAGTCAGTTAATAAAAGTGATTCACCTAGGATTTTGTATTTATTACATATGGATCTATTTGGACCCATTTCTGTACAAAGCATAGGAGGGAAATCTTACACTTTAGTAGTTGTAGATGACTTTTCTAGATTCACATGGGTGTTCTTTCTGAGGAAAAAGTCTGATAACTTCAAGTATTTGACAGAGTTTCTCAAATGTATACAGATTGAGTTCAATACTCATATAGCCCTGATCAGAAGTGATCATGGGACAGAGTTTGATTCTCTTCTTATGCAAGAGTTCTATCAGAGGGAAGGGATCATGCACACTTTCTCAGCTCCTGGAACTCCTCAAAAGAATGGGGTAGCTGAAAGGAAGAATAGAACCCTTATTGAATCTGCCACAATATTATTGACAGATACTCATCTTCCTCTATCCTTTTGGGCAGAAGCTGTGAACACTTCAAACTATGTTTTGAATAGGAGTTTGATACATATGCTAAAGGGTAAGACTCCCTATGAATTACTCAAAGGGAAGAAACCTAAAGTTGATTATCTTAGGATTTTTGGTTGTATTTGCTACATTCATAACAACAATAAAAAATAGTTAGCAAAATTTGAAGTCAAAGTTGATGAAGGAGTGTTTCTGGGATACTCCATGATCAGTAAGGCCTATAGGGTTTTTAATAAATCATCTCATAAAGTTGAAGAGACTGTCCATGTTTCTTTTGATGAAACTAACATGTCTTATAAGGAGAAGAGCACTTCTACCATAGACCCTTTGCATGTACATTCTATATCAGAAAATTTGGACAGGCTACATATCATTGAACAAGATCCATCACCTTCATCCATTCAACAAGAAGCTGAAAGTAGTGAAAATGAAGATGACAATCAGATCTAAGCAAGCCATGGTGATAATCTGAATGAAGAGCCAGTTGTTGTTCCACAAGAGGAAATAACAATACAGGTTGGTGAACAATCAACACCCATTGTTGATTTAGTAACATAAAGAGATCATCCAATCTCCCAAGTGATTGGAGACATCTCAGCTGGTGTGCAAATAAGAAACCAATTCAATCAAAAATCTGATGCACACTTGCTTCCTTTCTCAAATTGAACCTCAATCCATACAAGATGCAGAACAAGATCCAAACTAGATCATTGCAATGCAAGAGAAATTAAATCAATTTGAAAGAAACAAAGTTTTGGATCTAGTACCAAAGCCAAAGAATCATCCCATTATTGGAACAAAATGGGTATTCAGAAATAAGTTAGATGTCATAGTAAGAAACAAAGCAAGGCTAGTTGCTCAAGGTTACTCTCAAGAAGAAGGCATGGACTATGACCAAACCTTTGCACCAGTTGCAAGGTTGGAGGCCATAAGAATCTTCCTGGCATATGCAGCTCACAAGAAGTTCAAAGTTTATCAAATGGATATCAAAAGTGCATTCCTCAATGGTGACATCAAGGAAGAGGTTTATGTAAAATAACCCCTAGGTTTTATCTCTCTAACTCACCCTGATTTTGTTTATAAATTGCATAAAGCATTATATGGTCTCAAACAAGCTCCAAGAGTATGGTATGAGACTCTAGCTTGCTTTCTCTTGAAAAATGATTTTAAAAGGGGTAGAGTAGACAAAACTCTTTTTATTAGAACCCATAAGTCCAATATCCTACTAGTACAAATTTATGTAGATGATATTATTTTTGGTTCTACTGATTCAAATCTGTGCAAAAGGTTCTCCAACCTAATGCATTCCAAATTTGAAATGAGTAGCATGGGTGAGCTATCCTTCTTTCTAGGATTGCAAGTCAAACAATATACTGATGGCATATTTATTTCTCAAACCAAGTATGCAAAGGAATTGGTTAACAAATCTGGTATGTCTGAAGCATCTCCTATGAAAACACTTATGCCTAGTAATGCTGTATTAGATGCTGATGAACATGGGAAACCAGTTGATCAGACAACATATAGAGCAATGATTGGCTCCTTATTGTATCTTACAACTAGTAGACCTGATATAATGTTCGCTACATATATATGTGCTAGATTCCAAGTTAGCCCTAGAGAGTCACACCTCACATTAGTTAAAAGGATTCTTAGGTATGTGAAAAGATATCCAAATCTAGGTCTTTGGTATCCAGCTGATTCAGGATTTGATTTAATTGGATTTTCTGATGCTGATTATGCTGGATGTAGAGTAGACAGGAAAAGCACCAGTGGAACTTGTCAGTTTCTTGGTGACAGACTTGTCTCCTGGTTTTGCAAGAAATAAACATCTATGTCCACTTCAACTGTTGGGGCTGAATATATGGCAGCAGGTAGTTGTTGCTCACAGATATTGTGGATTCAAAATCAGCTCCTAGACTATAACTACAACTTAGAGAAGTCCAAAATATTTTGTGATAACACTAGTGCTATCTCAATAGCTCAAAATCCAGTCCTCCATAGTAGGACAAAACACATAGAGATTAGGCATCATTTCTTAAGAGATAATGTAGAGAAGAATAAAATTGAATTGGAATATATTCCAACTGATTTACAAAGGGGAGATATTTTCACCAAACCCTTGGATGAAAAGAAACACACCTTCTTCCTTAATCAGTTAGGAATGTTAGATGGAGGAAGTCTTAATTAAGTTCCAAGATCTTAAAACCTAAAAAGAAACAAAGACTAGGCTAAAAATTTGAATTTCCTAGTGTCTATAGGTTTTCTCTGTCTCTGAACTGCGCTCGACGATTTTCCTTAAGATCGTCGAACAGAGCTCGTCGTTTCCAGATAGTATTCTACTATCTTTTGCTTTCCGTCGAACGGAGATCGACGATGTTAGGAATTGTCGAACGGAGCTCGACGTTTTCCAGATAGTACTGGAATATCCTTTTCGGTCAGCGATCTCGATTATTGTCGAACGAAGGTTGACGATATTAAATATCGTCGAACGAAGATCGACGATGCTGAGACCTTTCAGTTTCCCCTAGAGCCATAGATCGTCGAACTGAGTTCAACGATCTCTCCTTTTCTGCGTCGAACCCTAATATAAAATCATTTTTTTGGTGTCGTTCTCCTTTGTGCTTTCATACTTTCTGCAAGAACTTTCCTTCCCTCCAAACTCCTCTACACTTGATCGTGTTTGTTTTTGCAGGAAACATGTCGGTTTCAATCGCCGTTTTAGCAGCAATGAAATTCGATACTTGTTTTGACATTGACATGGATTCGTTTGAAGGAACTGATAAAATGTTCAAGGATATTCTGGAACTATTAAAGGAGCAACAACTTGTGAACATCATGACAACCAAAATCAAATTAGCAGCAGATGAAATTAAAGAGTGGGTCTATACTGCCCATAATTTGGATCAACACACAGTCACTGGAACCATCTCAGGAACTCAGGTATCCCTAACCCGGCCATTCTTAAAGAAATTTTTAGGTTAAGTACCGGACATGATAGCATAGACCTATCAGGGGTAGAATTTAATGAGATGTTAGATAGAATGGGTCACACTTCTGAAAACCCTAATAAGTTATTGAAGAAAAATTTGTGTATGGAGTATAGATTTTTAACAGACATTGTAGGCAAAGTAATTTTGGCCAAACATTCAGCTCATGACACAATATCAAGACTTCAGTTCTGTTTAATGGCTGCCATAGTAGATAAGAAGCACTTGGATTGGGGAGCCATCTTCTTTGATTTGATCAAGAATAAAATCAATAAGAACTTTGTAAATTTTGGAAGAATTCCGGGCCTATTCCTGTAAAATAGGTGCCCTCAGCTGTTAGTGTCAAATGGGATGCACATCAATGCTTCAAAGAGGCTCTCTTCAGCTCTTTTTGGCAAGTGGGAAAGACATTGTCAAACCCAACAGGTCTCCTGCAGCAAAAACATCTTCAGGCACAAGGACTGACTCAGTCACTCCTCCTCAGACCACTGCCCTAGCAGAAGTGTTAGCATCCACCTCAACATCCTATCCTCCTTCTTCACATCCAGTTACACCATCTATATCCTCTCCTCCCTCTCCATCTCAAATAGCTTCTTCACCTTCTCCAGCCACCCATCAAGAAGCATTCCATCCACTACATTACTTTTCATCCATTGACTTATATTCCTTCATGGATGATTCCCCTTCTTCACCTTAAGACATCCCATCCACCTCATCATCATTTCAACAAATCCTTCATGACATCATCTCTCAACCATCCTTTTCCCCTACCATCTTCTCATTCCTACCAACAGTCACCATCCCAGCTCCATCTATTTCATCCATCCCCATCTCTCAGCCATCCATATCACTTCACCCAGCATTCATTCCATCCATCTCTGCAGCACACCCCTCTACCTCTACTCAAGTTAACCTTGAGCAAGTAGATCTTCTTCCTATGGCAGATAGACTGTATGAGTTGTTGTCCCCCAAGCTAACACTCTTACTGGATTCAGCATTGGCTCCCTTAGTCAAGAATCTGACTGATTTATCTATTAGACTATCTTCCTCCTTCTCCTTTCAGGCTACCCCTTCTTCTGGGGGCCTAGATTCAGTTATCACTGAAGCTAGGCAGGGGGAGATGCCTTATGAAGAAGTGCTGCCTTTAGAGAATTTTGCTTCAGTAATGCAGATTTCGGAGAGTTCAGGTTCAGAACAAGTTGCAGTTCCAGCTTCAGCTCCAGCTCTAACCATCAGTCCTACAATAGATTTATATTCATTATTATCATTGTTTGATTCTGTTTACAGCAGCTATCTTCCAGCACCTCTTCTTGCTGAAGATTTAACCAGGACCATTGTTCCCCTCTCATGCTGTGATCCAAACCTAATAGATATGTATATAAATTATGTTCAATCTGTGGAGAGTGATTCTGTGGTTCTTGAGTCTGCTGCTGCTGCTGATGCTGATTCTTCAGAGGCTGTTGAAGAGCTAGTTTGTTCAGTTACTGAGGCTACTGCTTCAGTTGGTGTTCCTGTTATTATTGCTGTTTCAAGTGCTGATGTTGTCATTTCTTCTACTGCTCCTCCTGCTTCTACTCCTGTTTCCACCACCAAAGCAGCTTATAAGGAAATAGATGCTTTGTATAATGAGCATCAGAGTTCTGATGAGGATGATGAATTCAGGACTGACTCAGATGATTCCTCTGCAACTATTGCAAAGAAGAGGAAAGCCAGAAGCAAGGCTATGAAAAGGGTTCAATTGACCAAAGCTATAACTGATCTTGACATACCATATTACATTCTGCACAATTGTCCTATTACTGAGCATTGGATGCAATATTCTAAGAACTAGTTGAAAGCAATGAAGAAGAGAAGAAAGTATGACAAAGGAACTTCTTACCTCAATCCTCCTCCTCCTCCTCTTTCTCCAAGCACTGGATCTGGTGGAGACTAAGCTCCTCAAGCTTCCAACATTTCTCAACCCCAGCAAACCTATCAAGGAAGATCTCAATCCAGAGGTTATCAGCAAAGAGGAAATCAGCCTAAAGGAAGACAGTATAGAGGAAATCAAACAGACTATCAAGTTTATTCAAGAGGACAACCCAGACAGCAAACTTATCAAAGGAAAGGACAAGGCCCAATTGACTCAACTACTGGTCTCTTTCCTTTCAATCTCAAAGAAAGTTTTCACTCAAAAGCTCCTCCTACTGACACCATAAATAGGTATGAGCCACCAGTACCTTGTGAAGATCTAGAGAACAATCCAGTTTCCTGGACAGCCAGACTTAAAGAAATGGCTGCTCTAGATCAAATTAATAAAGCAAGAGAGAAGGGCCAAGACACTTCCAATATATATAAGACACTTCCAATATATATACTCTATCATAACAAAGAAGACATGAATTTGAAAGATACATCACCAAGAGATTCTTCAATACTGAGGAGTACATGAAGCTTCATCCTGAAGCTGTAGTTCCTAGAAGCAAAAGCCAAAGGACTCTTGGTGCTGCTGATTACTTCAGATCAAAGAAAGACTCAGAAAATCCAAATAGAGAAATCATCTTCGAGAAAAGAACTGATGACAAGCATTAATTTGGTTATAAGCTGAAAACTATATTATATCTCTGCTGAACTAATTTTGTGCTGTGATATAATCATATCTGTGGTTCTGCAATGTTGTTTCTATATTTCTGTTGTTATTGTTTTTTATTTTCTATGACTCATGTAAATAGTAATCCTAACCCAAATAGGGGGAGATTTTTGGAACACCCTATTACTAATTTGGGTCAGAATCACTATGTCTATAGGATTGTTTCTTTAACCTTGTTGTATAGAGAAAAGGTCATCTAGTGAGGTCTAAGGCTTAGGACTTAGGTTTGAAGCTTTCCCCAAGACCTCCTAGTTCAGATAAGAAGCCAAGAAGAAGAATTGAAGTTGTCATCGAGCTCAGATCGACGAAGCGTCGAACTCAGTTCGACTATCTCCAAGTTCAGGCTGACAACGCATCGACCTCAGTTCAACGATCTATGAGCTCAAGTCGATGAGGCGTCGAACCCAGTTCGACGATCTCTGAGCACAGATCAACGATTTCTGTCCAAGTCAAATTCCAATATCCCTGAGCTCAGTTCAACGATAGTTAAGCTCAGATCGAAGATTTTATTTTGAGATCGACGATTTCTGGGATTTTGTCAGCTTATTAAGGATTTCAAATATCTTCAACTCAGAGCATTTATTGTAGAAGATTTCTAGCCATTATAATAAATCTAGAGCAAGTTTCAAGTAAACAAAAAAGAAATGTACTTAGATTATTTCCTCCAGAGACAGTTGACAATTAAGGAAATCATTTATGAATTTTCTAATGGCTATCAAGAAGATTGGACAACTGGATTTCTTATAGCGAGACAAAAAGAAAGATATATACACAGAGCACCATACAATAAAAAAAATATACAAAAAGAAAAGGAGATCAACAACACAGAAAACTTAACTAGTTTTCTTTCTGATTTGCTGCTGATCAAAAGTTTTCTCAAGTCTTCATCTTCCATTCTCCAGACAAAAAAAATCATTTAAGTTTTTTCTGAAATCATCTAGTGCTAGAGCAATCATTTCATTGAAGACCTATCACCCTTGCAAAGCTTTCAGTTCCTGAACTTCTGCTACATCTCAGGGGGAGTTTTGACAACTTCTCATTTACTAATGCTTCTCTCAGATCATTGACAGAGAAGACAACATCTACTTCTTTTTTCCTTTCCTGTAAAAGGGTTTTTGAACTCCCTTCAAAAGTTCTGCTTTGGTGGCAAGACACCTGATCAAAAAATATAGTTTGGTTTTTGAGCACCTGATCAAAAGCTCATTGGTGCCCAGGAAACCTGATTAACTCATCCTGTAGTGGATTCCTACCAAGGGTTGTAGAAGAGTGGATGTACCCAGGTTTTGGGGAACCACTATAGCTCCTTGTGTCTTCTAGATTGCTTGCTCTTTCTTGTGCTGTGTGCTGTGAATTTATCCTTTTGTAGTTGTTTTATTTTAGTTTCTGCTTAGCACTCTACACTTATTAAATCAAGTCTTCCACTGCTAGAATAATTTTTAAATTTAGAAAATTATTTTAAATCACTCTATTCACCCCCCCTCTAGAGTGAAGGATTGATCTTACCCTCACTTTCAGAGATACAACAGAGCAGGTCAGACGGGGCCAAGGAGAAGCTGGTAGAGATATTCTGATGGAGTTGCTTGTATCATTAGGTGCTCTGGTGACGTCTAGCTTTGGGGCAGAGGCTTCTAGATCTTTAAGCAGGGAGAGCGATGCTCCTGGTGTGCACGAAATTAGAGCTAGTATAGAAGAAGCAGCAGGAGTGGTGGATCAGGGTCAAGCCCTGCGGAGGTCCAAGAGGACAATTGTTCTACCAGCTCGGTATAAGGACGGGAACATGGTGAGTTTCGTCTCATGTTACTTTGCAGCTCCTTTGGATGAATGAGAACCTTCTTGCATTGAGAATGCCACTGGAGTCAAGGATTGGGGGATGCCATGAATGAGAAGATGGCCTCCCTCAGGAAGAATGAGACTTGGGATCTTTTGCCCAAAGTCGAAGGTATCACTCATGTGACATGCAAGTGGGTTTATAAGCTGAAGAAGAAGGCTGACAGAAGCATTGAATGGTGCAAGGCTCACCTTATAGCACAGTGGTTCTCACAACAGTACAGGGAGGATTACGAGGAGAGGTTTAGCCCAGTGGCCAAGATGACTACAGTTCGGGTGGTGATTGCCTTGGCGGCTTGCCAAGGGTAGAATATTTGGCAACTTTACATGAAAAATTATTTCCTTTATGACGAGATTGACAAGGACATCTTCATGGTGCAAGCACTGGGTTATGTATTTGAAGAGCTTTCTGGGCACGTCTGCAAGTTGAAGAAGGCCCTCTATGGTCTGAAGCAGGCGCCTCGGGCGTGGTATGGGCAGATCAAATAATATCTCCAGTTTTGCGATTACTTTGCTTCATACTCAGATTCTAGTCTATTCGTTAAGAAACAGGGGGAGATTCAGGTACTTGCTCTGTTGTAAGTTGACGATATGATCATCACGGGGAACTCTGAGAAGGAAATAGCTAGGCTCAGGTCTGAGCTCGCTATTCGGTTCGAGATAAAGGATCTGGGTGAGCTCCAGCATTTCCATGGGCTCGAGGTGGAGAGACAGAAAAACGGCGTGCTCGTTTACTAGAAGGGCTATGTATCATCAAGCAATTCAGCATGTAGGAAGGGAAGAGCAACACTACTCCTCTGGAGGTCAGGTTGAAACTTTGACGGATGAGGAAAGGGTTCTTACAGACCCTTTGGTGTTCTGGGCTCTCGTGAGGAGTCTCACATATGTGACTACTACTAGGCCGGATAGTGCTTATGCGGTGGGCTGGGTTAGTCGGAGTATGGCAGAGCCACAAAAATCTCATTTGGTTGCGGCTAAAAGAATTCTGAAGTATGTCAAGTCTACCTCAGAGATGGGTCTCTTTTATAAGAGGGATACGAACTTCAGTCTGCATGACTATATGGACGCTGATTATGGACAGGATACAGATGATCGGAAGTTGACGTTTGGTTATGTTTTCTTCACGGGATTGGCGGCTATTTCTTGGTGTAGTAAGAAGTAGGATTCAGTGTCCATCTCCACTGTAGAAGCTGAATACAAGGCTTTGGCCTTGGCATCTCAGGAATCCATCTGGCTTAGGAGGTTAGTGAATATCATCCATGAGGAGGTACGAAGTCCTACTCTGTTTCGCGGTGACAATGAGAGTGCTCTCAAACTGGTCAATAATCTAGTTTGTCATGCGCGGACAAAGCACATCGAGATCGAACATCACTTTATTTGGGAGAAGGTGTTGGATGGTATCTGATGGTTGACCATGTACGGAGCGAGGACAATATCATAGACATCTTCACGAAGCCACTATCGAAGGGACCGCTTATTCGGTTGTGAGGATTGTTGGGGCTGGTTTCCACCTCCTACTTCAAGGGGAAGTGTTTAAATTGTTGAAGTGGGAGTGAAAGTGGAGCTGGGCGGTTAGACTGCTCTAACAGCACAGATCGCAGAGTTTGTCGTGGTCTGCCAGACAACATTGACGGTTAGCCTTGGGAGGGTTGTCGGTAGTTCTGGAGATCTTGGTCAGCAAGCATCCTTGGTATACCTGGGGGATAGGGTTGTCTAACCGCCGTTGTGACAGACTCTTCTGAAGCTTACTAGTATTCGTCTTGGTTCTGTTTTTGCGGTCTGGATGTTAGATCGTGGAGGTCAGCATAGGTGCACGGACTGCTTTACCTGGAGGTCACGCGGTCTTATGGAGCAGTTCGAAAGGTGGTGGAATGGTGTTGTTCAGTGGGCACTCTTGGTATTAGGTGGCGCAGTTTCTTGGAGACCGCGGAGCTTGTTGTGGACTTGTTCTATGTGACTAAGTCCAAGTTATTGCCTAGCTTGCCGAGTTTGTCTATTCAAGGGCTGCTTCTGGTATTCGCCAAGTTCGACAGATTGACTGGGGACAGATTTTTTTCTAGTCACGGGTTGCGGTTTGCGCAGACTAAAAGCAGTGTCTGCAGGGTTGTTTGGTCGAGTAGCGGTGTTCGACAATCCGCCTATGTTATGTTCTCCATCAGTATGGTTTGATGTTAGGCATGGCGGACTGGTCGTTCTATCCTGCCTTTGTGATAGTTGTTACCTTGGCGGACTGGTGATGGTATTCGCACAGTGTGAATACGTGGTGTTAGCCGACAGGTCTGAGGAGCGGTTATCCTATCTCTATGGGTGATGACGGCACTCCTCCTCACAACTATAAATAGGGGTCCTCGACTCGTCGTAAGTAGCAGTGAATAGTAAAAGCTTGCATATGCCTTGTTTTGCGGTTACGGTTTTCTAACCGCTGCGACTAAGAAATTTGAATTTGTGCATGCTGTGCAGCTAACATCGGGCGGCTAGGAAACTAGTGGAAGCTTGGTGTGGAACAATTTGCGGATAACAGTAGGTTATGGTCTCTACGACTTGATCTATTCCTCTGAGTTGCGGATAAGCAGAGCAATTCTCCTAGTCTATCATCAGGTTTTGTTCGTGCTCTTTCAGCATTTCAATAACAGCAGTTCGCATGGTTAGCCGCAGATAGGTGGCTTCGGTGGTCTTCGCGGGCACAGCTTGTGGTTAGATGACTTGTGCGATTACAACTTGCAATCCGCATGGTTTACATCTTGTGGCAGATTTCTGTTCCCTCGGTTGCATTGTAATCATGTCATGTAATGTATACCTCGCTCTGTAAAAGAAGTTAATTTCAATTGGAAACATTTGTGCTGTTGTTGCTACTAATTTTTTACTTATCTTCGGTTGTGGTTAGATGACGTCAACATGACTCAGCACAGGTGAACGGACTGCTTTACCTGGAGGTTAGCACAGTGCTACCGAAGAGAAATATGGCTAAGTCCAGTAGCATTGAGTGAAGGGAGTTCGCTCAACAATTACGTAGGAGGATATCTGCCCAAGTACAGAAGCATTTAGTGGAGAAAGATCACTCAACGCTTCATTTATCAGTCAGCAAAATTCAAATGCATCGAGTGAAGAAGCTTCACTCAATGCCTTCAGCTAATAATTTTTGCCAAGTAAAAATGCATTGAGTGATGAAGGCTCACTCAACGCCTCATCAGTTAGACTGCAAAAGTCAAATGCATTGAGTGTTGAAGATTTACTCAATGCCTCAAGATGTAGAATTTTCTGCTAAGTATTCCTGCATTGAGTGACATGGCCTCACTCAACACCTATGCAGATTTTCTGGAAATTGTCAAGTCCACAAGCACTGAGTCATGCTGACTTCTTCAATAATTCAATTATTGCGGGAATAGCGTGCTAGATGACAAAAGGCTTCGTATGCCTTTTGTACAGTAGTAAATGCAAAAGATATGTTACAGTTACCAATTCCGGCTGGTCCATACTGCACATAGAGCTGTTGGACGGCGAGTAATAAAAGGACTTTTTCGTGAAATCAAAAAAATCTTTTGTTCATCTTCTTACTCTCAATCAAGTTGAAGATTTTCGGGAACTCATTCTTACAGCAAGTCTGTGAACAACAGAAAGAGGTGGGTTATTTGAAGAAATAATTTTGTCTTCAACAGTAAGATTGGAAAACTCATTTTTTGAGTAAGAAGAAGAGGTAGAGCATACTCAAGTTATTGTTCATCTTCAATACCTCTGCACTCAACACTTCCACATTAAAGACTTGAAGAAGAAGTGCTCTGCAATTATCTTCTCAGCACAAGCAGAAACATTTTTAAGATCCACTTTCTTGGTGTTGTGAAGAAGTTAGGGCTAAGTCTACTCGGTCCAGAAAGAAGGCTTAGAGTACACTTTCTTTAGAGTCAATCATCAACAACAATGTACTTTTTCTATAGGATCTGTATTGATCTGAGTTATAAGCTTAACATATGAAGGCTGAGTAGTAGGATTCTGTTTAGAATCTGATGTAGGGCATGTGTGCCTGAGGTAGGATCTTGGTCAAAATCTGAGGTAGGACACTTAGTTTCTCTAAGTGTAGGGCTAAACTCCTAGCCAGAGCTATAGGACTTTTTGTTAAGCCTGAGGTAGGTGATCTGGTGGGTCACTGAGTGGTAGGAGTAAAGTTTACTCTGAGTGTGTAGGGTCATGGCCTGAGGTAGGGCTTGGAGAAAGTCTGAGAGATCCTGAGGGATCTGAGTTGTAATCTCTTTGAGCCGAGTTTGGAGAAGATTGCCTAATCTAACACACTATTACAAAGGTGGTGGATGTACTCATACCTTGGGGAACCATTATAAACATTGGTGTGCTAATCTTTATTCTTCAAAACTAACACAATAAACTAACTCTCAACACACCAAATCAAAAATTAGTCATAAAGACTTGAAAACCTATTCACGCCCCCCCCCCCCCCCTCTAGGTGTACAACTACTCTTGAAACAAAGACTTTCACTTTCTATCAAATGTAGTTGGTGGGGTCGAGAATGTTGGGTTCTCTAAATCCGATGCCTACAACTTTGTGCAGTGGGAAAGAAAGGCACTAATAGAAAGCGATGACTCCCTTTGTGGGCTGAAGATATTACAGGAGAAACAATTAGAGGAGAGTATGTTCCCATATGATGTTCGAACCGATGAATTAAACAGGTTGACAAGTTTCTTTTGGATGGATGAGCATAACAAAATAGACTATGACTGCTATGGTGATGTGATTATTTTTGACACGACATACAGATTGAATAAGTATAATTTGACTTGTGTGTCATTTATTGCGGTCAACAATCATTGGCAGATCATATTTGTTGGCGCGGCGCTTTCATTGTTGAGGAAATGATTGATTCATTTATTTGGGTATTCGAAACTTTTTTAAATTTGTCGGTGGCAAGAAACCAATAACTATATTCATGAATCAAGATCAGGGCATGGTCGTTGCTATTAAAAGAGTATTTACAGGAACTCGACACCGCTTATGCTAATTGCATATCTCAAAGAAATCCCCCTCAAAGGTCCCATGTTTTAATAGTGACAAAAGTATACGAGGACTTTTTTATCCATGCATAAGTGTGATACTGAGTTTGAGTTTGATAGATACTGAAACAAGATGATTACTAGAGGAAGGTTGCAAGAGAACAAATGGCTTAGATATTTACATCAAGCTAGACGAAAATGGTCTAGATGTGTTGGATCTTGACATATTATCAACACAACAGCATGAATCCGGCAACAATGGATTGCGTGGCTGTTCAAAGGGAACTAGTACACTGGTTGAATGTTTCATAGGGTTTGAGAAATTGGTGGGGTCTCGGCGGAGAGCGGAGCATGACGAAGATTTTAGATGCAAGCAAGGGATTCTAATCTTAAAGATTAAAATGTGTTTGCTCCTTCGACATGTGTCCAAGTTTTACACCTGCTGATTATTTACTATTTTTGAAAAAGTTTTTATGGAGGGAGCCATCGGTGTTTGCATAGTAGATGAGACTAGATATGATGAAAGTCATTTTTTAATATGTTACAAAGCAGTGTAATGGCTCTGAAGATGATAAACGGTGGTTTGTTAACTATAATTTCAATACCAATGATTCAGAGTGCTCATGTAGAGGTTTTAAGACTCGAGGCAACTATGAAACATATACTCAGGATATATAATATGAAAAATGTTGAACAGATTCCGAACAAATATTTGATTAAACGATTTTGTAAAAACCCTAAGAAGGGTATTTACTTACCAAACACTTCATGTATGGTAGATTGTGATTCCAATTTAATATTTAGAAACCACTTGATGCATTTTTCGTATGACCTTGCTCACCGAATTGAGAACTGTCAAGCTGAGAAGGCACATGTTTTGACGGTGTTGAATGATCTAGCTAAAAAACTGATGAGATGATAGAGGCAGATGAAAGGAAGAAGAAAGGGTATAGTGTTGCCAAGGATAGATATAATCCAACGGTTAGGGATCCAATATCAAAGATTCCGAAAGGAATTTCAAATACACGTTTAAAGGGACATTGGTAGTCAGGGAATAAAAACCAAGTATTGTTTTCGACCTTCTACCAATTATCATTTCACTATTTTTAGTCAATTAAATGTTAATTTTAGTCCAACTTGTAGGGAAGAAAGCTAAGGTTAAGCCAAAAACCTTTGTTGTAGAAGAAATTTTTGGAGAAGTGCATGAGATTAATTTTCTCGATCTTTCAACAAAAGACCAACAACCGATCAAATCTGCTGCTCCAACTGATTTGAACAAAGACAGTTATTTTGATTTGCCATTTGATTCTCTGACATTCCTGATGTGTTCAAACCGTAGCCAATTGAATTGTGAAATAAAATGAATTTTGTCCATGCAGGTTTTGATGTGTTAAAATCATAACTAACTTTATGATGATCTAAGTTTGAATTCTAGGATAGATTATTTTCAATTGAATGGTGAAATGAAATGTATTTTGTCTATACAGGTTTTGTATGCCAACAATGAATCTCTGTAATTACTTTTATGAACGGGATTATCTGGATCATATTTTTTATGAAAGCCGATGTTATAGACTCAACTTTTCTTTTCTTTTTTAGCGGGCATTTTCACCAATTATCATTACAGAATTGTTATCATCCTCTATTAACCTGACATATAACAAGTTAGGCAGCAAATGCATCAGCTTGTACCAAAATATTTTCAATATATAAATAACAATTTTAGAGCTCCCCTATTTCAATATATAAGCAGCAAATGCATCAGCTTGCATTAGCTCGAGATCACTACGAAGGACACCATCGAGGTCGTCGCCGTCACAGGCCTTCACCATTTGGAGCTCCCCTGTTTCTCTATGGGTGGCATTTCAGGACCCCAAACCATAAAGTTGGCAGGCAAGTTGGGCGGCAGTCGCATTGTCATCATGGTGGACAGCGGGGCAAGCCATAATTTTCTCTCCTCCCACCTGGCCCAGCAGCTCAGCCTTCTGATGGAGCCCTATCCGGACTTCACTATTAGTTTGGGCGATGGTCTCCGCTGCTCAATCCAGTGTCGTTGTCCGACCATCTCGCTTTCAGTGAGCCCTTGCTCAGTGATGATTGACTTCTACGTCTTCGGCCTTAGCGGGATCGATGTCATCCTAGGAGTTGCTTGGCTCTGCACGCTAGGAAACGTGCATGTCAACTGGGGGACTATGACGATGTGGTTCCTCTAGTATGGTCGGGAGTGCTGCTTTGTGGGGGATTCTACTCTGCTTTGCTCCCTCGTCTCCATTCGCCAAATTCAGAGGATCTTGGACGTCGACTTTTTGGCATGGCTCTGGTCCATTTTGGGCGCCGCACCGCCGGGCCCATCACCACCTCCGGTCCTTCAAGCCCTCCTCTTCGAGTTCGCCGACCTCTTTACTACTCCATCCGAGTTGTTGCCAGCCCAGCCGCACAATCATGCCATTCCTCTTCAGCCCGACGTGTCGGCAGTCTCGATCTGACCGTACCACTATGGGCACGTACAAAAGGTTGAGATCGAGAGGCTTGTACGCAACATGCTGATGGGGGGCCTTATCCACCCCAGTACGAGCCCCTTCTCCAACCCGGTCTTCTTGGTCAGGAAGAAGGATGGCAGCTGACGATTCTGCATGGATTATCAGGAGCTCAACAAAGCCATCGTCCCAGACAAGTACACGGTCCCATTGATTTAGGAGCTTTTGGATGAACTTCACGACGCGATCGTTTTCACCAAGCTGGACCTCCATATCGGCTACCACTAGATTCACATTTTTTCAGCCGACGTCGTCAAGACGTTCTTCCAGACCCATGACGGACACTACAAGTTCCTGGTTATGTCATTCGGCCTGACCAACGCGGCAGTCACCTTTCACGCCACGATGAACGACATTTTTCACCTGGTAATTCATCAACATGCACTTGTTTTTTTGATGACATTTTTGTCTGCAGTTCTTCTTGGCAGGAGCACCTCCAGCACATCTGCCAGATGTTGTCCACTCTATGATATCATCACCTTAAGATCCACCCAACAAAGTATTCCTTTAAAGTTCCGGAGGTGTGCTACTTGGGACACACCATCTCTACTGTGCGGGTCGTGATGGGCAACAACAAGATCAAGGCTATCACAACCCGCATTTTCTTATCATAAAATATAATATCAGAGTAAGAGAAAACACGAGCCGTGATGCCACGCTGTACAGGGGATAACTACAGACGCTCAGGAAAGAACCTATTCTTATCACTATTATGAAATTCTCAAGTTTATAGTGAAGAAAACATATTTTTTAGTTAAGTTTGACGGTCGTATCCTCGACTCAGTGGATCAACTAGTCCACAAATAAAAATATAAACATACGTTGCGGAAAATACTTTACTCCATTCAATTATTACCCTACATGAGCAGAAACATCCAAAAGTACAACTCATGATATGCATACCCCTAAATTTAATATAAGTAGGAAAAGAGCTTTTACGTTCGTTAAAATATAATGATATTTGATTTAAAAGATGTCATGAGTATGAGATTAATATATTTATACTTTTTATAACTTGAAAATAACTACATGCAGTCCTAACATAAAACCTTCACAGAGAGCAAGTGAGACCAACAAAACATCTAAAAAGTGATTTAGCAGCTAGCAAGTAATTTAACATTCTACAAATCTCAGGTGAGCGTCAACAACCTGAAACGAACCCACCAAAAGGCATGTATGTCTGAACTAAAAACAAACAACAAATCTACCCTCACAGCGGTGAGGAAAAGACAACTGCAACAGCTGCAGGACACCAACAAATACCAACCCTAGTCGCTCGATCGACTACTGCTCTGATATAGAGGCTTTCGAAAGAAAAGAATACCTCAACAAGAATATATAAGTGACAGTCAAAGATAATTAGCAGCAATAATCAAAAGATACAACAGGGGTACTAACACAAATATAAGAAAAATGTCCAAATACAGCGAATAATTCATAACAGAATAAGTAAGAAAGAGTTCTAAAAGGTACGAGCATGAGAAATTGCACCAAGTGCGAAATGAAGTCATGCTTCGACAAGATCTGTAAGTGTAAGCATAATAACATATGTTTATATAATAAGAAGGAAGAGACTAAACACCTCCAAACATGTGAATCATTAACACTTGGCAAAAACAGTACTGAGTCGGTGGAACATTGTCCAACACAAATCATCAGACCAACATCTCAAAAAGGCACCGGGGTGGTGGCCATATTGTCAAACACAACGAAACAGTCCAAACATCTCAAAGAGGTACTGTGGTGGTGGCCACAATGTCCAACACAACCAAACAGTCCATAAGAAAACGAATACCCACCAAGTGTAATGATTCATGAACCGGCATCAAGTTGGTGGTCCTTTATCCACTACAACCTAGCCACAACCAAACATCCAGAACACCAATAAACCTGAGCCTATCATCAACATCCCTCAACAGCAAGGAGGAAAGAAAATCCGAAAAAAACTCATTTAAGTCTATACTCGACGAATTAACCTCATTCGGCGAGAAAATCCTAAGTTCAATCCCATTCGTCGAGTTTACCCAACGAATTGGCACAATAATCTTCTAAGTCCACAAGGAATTTGCGGATAATACTCAATGAATCTCCTTTACCTCAAGGCGAAACTCGATGAAAAAGACTTCACTTAATGTCAGGGCTTAACTCAATGAATTTCACTTCACTCGACGCCTAGCTGAGTGCACTCAATGCACTCGACGCCATAGACAACTTCACTCAGCACTCGACGCCAAGACAGCTATACTCAAATTACTCGATGATAAAACATTACACTAAATGCACTCGATGCCAAAGTCATAAATTGACGAAAAAGACTTAGCTTCTCATAAATACTCGACGCACTCGACGCCAAAGGCTAAACACTCGATGCTCTCGACGCCAAAGGCTAAACACTTGACGCTCTCGGCGCCAAAAGCTAAACACTCGACGCTCTCGACGCCAAAGGCTGAACACTTGACGAATTTAACTTAACCCATAGATATTAGACGAAAAGGATTTAACCTCTCAGGAATATTCGACAAATTCTACCCAGACTCAGTAAATTGAGATTTTAAACGAAAAGGCTTACCTAATACCAATATTCGACGAATTCTCACAGGTTGACTTACACATATATGACGACATTAACACAGTCGATCTCCTTTACTACCCGTCGGACTTCGACCTAGCGGAACCCTACACTACTCCCATCTTCTGAGGGAAAATCAAGAGGAAGGAAAAGAAATACAATAAGAGACTTAGCAAGGGGAAAGAATAACCACTTGCCTCAATTCTTCCAAAAAAAGTCCGGCCTCACGAGCGCCCCGCTCCAAGGATCGGCCGTAAGAACTCCTAGGCAATGATTCCTAAAACTTTTGGGACAAACGAGAGTCAAGATCAAAAACCCTATCGCCAAAAATCCATAAAACGGGGAAAACTTACCTCACACGCATAGATCTCAGTGAGAGCTTTTTGAATCTACCCTCAGACGACAATTCTGAGCACCGGAACTCCTATAGGCGGTGGCTGAATACCTCGCGATGTCCATCGCCTACTTTCTCCCACAAATCAGCCCGACGGCTTTGGAGAGACGATGAATATGCTTTCGTCTAAAATGTACAAACTTATATATATATCTAATATTATAATATTATTAATAACATTAACTTAAACGTCCAAACGACAAGAAAACCCAAATCACCTTTGATTTCCACGAAATTCACACCAAGGCTAAATACTCATGCCACAAAACCAACGGCGAAGTCGAAATTAAAATTTGACAAACCAAACTCGGATTAAAATTCCCTGAAGTCACCACCAACATCAACCTACTAAAACCCACCGAGTCAAAACCTTGGATTGCGATGAGCATAAATCACGCTCTAACAACGACGCCCGTTAACTACGTGTCAACGTAACACACTAACATCATTATAAAATTAAAATAAACATCGAAAAATCAGGGGCGTTAGAACCACTCCCCCTAAATGAAAGTTTCGTCCCAAAACTTGATACAAAACCAAATCCTTCACAGAAAGAAAATAACCAAGGGTTATCGAATAGAAACACTTTCCAAAGAAACTAGGAGAATATATGTGGATGAGCCTCCATCATAGCTGACTCCAACTCCCAAGTTATGCTCTCAACGTCTTGGTTTTGCCAAAGAACCTTGACCATGGGTATTGTCTTCTTTCGCAACACCCGATCCTAAGTATCTAGAATACGAACAAGCACCTCAACAAAAGAAAGATTAGGCTGCAACTGGGGCGCCGAGTCAAGGACATGCCAGTCACTGAGCACAGACTTCCGCAACTGGCTCACACGAAACATATTGTGCACACTAGGAAAATTAGCGGGAAAACCCATCATATACACTAACACTCCGACACGTTCAACAACCTAGAAAGGTACCACATACTTGGGATCAAATTTATGATTCCTTCCAAACCTCTTAATGCCTTCCATCAGAGAAACCTTGAGAAAAACCATGTCCCCAACTGTGAACTCCAGATCAACCCTTCGTCGATTAGCGTTCTTCTCATAATGCTCCTGAGCTATACGAAGCTTCTCTTGAATATGCATCACAGAAGTATTCATTTCTTCCAAAGCTTCTAGACCCAACAATGGTCTTTCGCCAACCTCAATCCAAAACAAGGGGGTTCGACAATGCCTCCCATATAAAGCCTCAAAAGGGGTCATCTGCAAACTCTCCTGATAACTATTATTATTAGCAAATTCCATCAATTTAAACCGCTCGTCCCACGCTCCTCCGTGGTCCAAGATGTAATATCTAACCATATCTTCCAAAATTTGATTAACTCTCTCTGTCTGATCATTGGTCTGAGGATGATAAGTGGTTGAATATCTGAGGTCGATACCCAACCCTTCCTGTAAACTTTTCCAAAAATAGGACGTAAACCTGGAATCTCGATCTAACATGATACTTACAGATATTCCATGCAATATAATAACCTCTTCCAAATACAACTCTGCTATCTTTTTCATGGAGTAATCAATCTTAAACGGCATGAAGTGAGCACACTTTATCAATCTATCAACTATGACCCACACAGAATCATGTCCTTGGGGAGATCTCGGCAAGCCAGTAATAAAGTCCATAGAAATACTCTCCCACTTCCAACTTGGAATATCCAAAGACGTCAGCTTGCCACCAGGCCTTCTATGATCTGCTTTAACACGCTTGCAAGTAAAAAATTCCGACACTAACTTAGCTATATTGTTCTTCATTCCATACCACCAAACGATCTGTTTCAAATCTTTATACATTTTTGTAGAACCAGGGTTGTAGGCAATATTAGAACCATGAGCCTCACTACACAACTTTGCTTGAATATCCTCAACAGCGGGAATACAATACCTACCGCGGTACTTCAAAGTACTTGCATCATCAATTGAAAAGTTCAGTAATTCCCCTTTTTCAGTTTTACTACAAATATACTGTAAATCAGGGTCATCATTCTGATGTAGCCTTGTAAGCATAATCCAAGAAGGCTCTGCCACTTCCAGGCTACTTTGTGAATCACTACTTCCGACAGAGATGCCAATTAATAAAAATTCTTCCACTAAAGATTCTGCGGAAAGGTTAAAGATCTGCGCGGTCTACCTACTCAAGGCATCGACCACCACATTAGCCTTGCATTGATGATATAGGATATCAACATCATAATCCGCGACATACTCCAACCATCTACGTTGGCGCAAATTCAACTCCTTTTGAGTGAATACATACTTCAAGCTTTTATGGTTCGTATAAATCTTGCACAACGTGCCATACAATAAATGTCTCCACTACTTCATGACATATATTACTGCAACAAACTCCAAATCGTGCGTCGGGTAATTCTTTTCGTGAACCTTCAATTGCCTTGACCTATACGGAACCACTTTTCCCTCTTGCATCAAGACACATCCAAGACCGATGTGTGATGCATCCACATAAACTGCATGCTCCACTCCCTCGGTAGGCAAGGTCAAAACTGGAGCAGTGCTCAATTTCTTCTTCAATTCATGAAAGGCTCCTTCACACTCATCGTTCCACACAAACACAGCATTCTTCTGCGTAAGCTTATTCAAAGGCATAGACAATAAGGAAAATCCTTCCATAAAACTTCTGTAATAACCTGCCAACCCTAGAAAACTCCTTATCTCTTTAGGAGTGGTAGGTCTTTTCCAATCCATAACAACGGCTATCTTCTCTAGGTCAACAGAAATTCCATCTTTATTCACAACATGACCCAAAAAGGACACTTGAGGTAGCCAAAACTTGCACTTGCTCAACTTTGCAAACCACTTATATTCTCTTAAAGCAGACAGAACTAAATGCAAGTGCTGGGCATGCTCCTCAGCACTCCGGGAATAGACTAGAACATCAACAATAAAAACAACCACAAATTTGTCTAGGAAATCTTTGAACACTCTATTCATCATGTATATGAAGGCAGAGGGTGCATTTATCAACCAAAATAAATCACCAAGAACTCAAAATGCCATGCCGAGAACGAAAAGCAGTCCGCCGAACATCCGACTCACGGATTATCAACTGATGGTAGCCTGAATGAAGTTCAATCTTTGAAAACATCGTACTACCACGCAATTGATCAAACAAATCATCTATCTACGGCAAGGGATACCTGTTCTTGATAGTTACCTTATTCAATTCCCTATAATCAATGCATAGCCTCATAGATCCATCCTTCTTCTTAACAAACAACATAGGAGCACCCCAAGGTGAAGTACTTGGCCTAATGAATCCACACTACAATAACTCATCTAGCTAGGTACGCAACTCATCCAGCTCGCGTAGGTCCATACAGTATGGTGCCTTAGCAATAGGGTGAGTACCCGGCTCCAAATTTATGATAAACTCCACATCTCTCTCAGGCGGAAGACCAGGAAGAAAATCTGGGAAAATATCAGGAAACTCTCGCACCACAGGAACATCCTCGACATGCGGTAAACTACCAACGGTTCCCAAAACAGAAACCAAATAAGCACAACAACTGTAATCTAAAAACTTCCGAGCACATACCGCAGAAATATTCGTGGAATCCTGATGCGGAAACCTATACACACTTTTGGGGTGGTCGTTGTCCATCTTGAAATCCAAATGCTTAACCTAGTATTGGATAACCGCATCATATCTGGACAACCAATTGTAACATCCCATTTCCTACTAGACCCCTAAACTTAGATTAGGGTAGGACATGTAGTGGGTGAATGGGTTTAGGCTAGGTTTGACTCAAAGAGTTAGGGTGGGTTCACATAGGGCCCATTATAGGGTTCAAGTGAACTTAGGTCAAACTAGCCAAAATTGGAATCATAAGTGCACATTGACCCCACCACTATATCTCTAACCCTAAAAGCAATCTAAGTGAACCAAAAGCCACATCATTGGATCAACCATTGACCCAAGTTGACCCAAGTCAACCCTAACTCAAAAATTGGTCAAACCCACACCTATAGGCCCAATTAGCTCAAGTGGGGCACCACCATGGCCCAACCCATGTTGGGTGGTACCATAGGATCCATGACCATCAAGTGGGGCTAGCCCACTCATCAAGTTGATCAAGTCAACTCAAAAAGTCAACAAAGTCAACATGAAGCCTAAAGGAGAAAGAAAAAGGAAGGCCAAGCCCATTTCCAATGGGCAAAGCCCATGAGCCAAGGCCCATGACCAGCCTAAATGGTCAATGATAGCCCTACCCCCCCTAAAATTGGAGAGAGATTGCATACAAGGGGTTAGTTTTGGAAATTTGGGGAAAAAGAGGAGCGAGAAGAGAGGGAAAGAGGGGATGGAGGCCACTTGGCCCTCCTTCCCTATGCCCAAGCCTTTGGCAGAGTTCCCAGGCATCATTTCAGCAAGATTTAGGGGCTGGTGGCCACATGGCAGTAGGGGTGAAGCATCCAAAGAAATGGTCAGCCACCTCCTTAAACAAAACCACTCAACCAGCCCACCCCACCTCCATTCCACCCAACCATCAGCTTCAGAAGGTTGAGAGGAATGGAGAATGACTGCTGGAGCAAGCTTTTTGCTGAAGAATATAGGAAAAGAGCAAACTCGTCGGAGAGATTGTCGTCCATGGAGAACCACCACCGTACACGCCGCCAAGCTCACATCCAGGTCCATTTCTCCTCCCTTCCCTCTGTGCTAGAATTCTAGTTCGATTAGGAGAGATATTAGGCTCAATTGAGCCTGATACCATGTGAGCAGTGGGTTGTTTTTCTAAGCATTTCTTATTGCTCGGGTTCGCCAGAGGAGCCTCCTCCAGTGGCCTCATTATCGGGAAACACGAGCCACCACCTCAACGGAGGTGGTGGAGATATTAGCCGGCGATGATGGTGGCTTAGTTGGTCGTAATAAGCGGACAAGTCAGCCAAGGAAGAATGAATTCTTACCGTCGGCTATCGGGAAAGATGAACAGATCCCGTTCATTTAAAACATATTAAAATTATATTATTAATTTCATAAAATGTGTATTTTCTGTCACACTATTTAAGTCCACTTGTGTTAAATAGTTAGGCCTCTTAGAGACATTTACAGAACTAGTGTCCAACATAAAAAAGGTATATCTAAGTCCTACCTTCATTTTTACACTTTAAAGTTGTGATTTGGAGCACTACGGCTCCCTGTAGGGCCATTCTAATAAGACAGGTCCTACTATAGGGAAAAATTTTAAATGAGTGCCCAATCCAAACCCTAAGTCCACATGCAGTGAAATTTTGGGCATGCATGTGGTTGAACTAAACCTTAGTCCTGTCCAAAAATCAGAATTTTTGGGGAATCATTTTTTTAAGTGTTTATAGATAATTCATTTATTAAATAAAAATGAAAATAGGGAGATTCCCTTATCCAAATGCCTCCAAATTTTGGTGGCATGGTCTTAGGGTCACTATAAGTCCATGGTAGAATTTTTAGATCAGTTGGTCCTTTGAATGTTGGGGAAAACCAACACGCATGCTGAGGGTAGATTTGTAAATAATTGTGCCAAATTCAAAAATGGGGAATTAGTCCACTTGGCTCAATGCATGTCCATGAAACTCTGGACAGATGCTTATAGGGATGAAATACACCTCCCATAGGAAGGATGAGATTTTTGGGAACAAAAATCCCATTATTTGGAATTATTGGAAATTATGCTTATTTAGAAATAAATTTTGAAAATAGGGCTAATGATTTTATTAAATTCAAAAACCTTATTAAAAGCCCTAGTAGGATATTATACACCTCTTGAAAAAATTTATAAGCTTGTTTGGAAACTTTAGCTTGGGTTTTAAGTAGAATTACCATATTGTCCTTTTTGGAAATTAATTAAAAGTACAGGAAATTATTGTTGAAAAATTATGGGAAAATTAATAGCACATCTTATTCTATGATTAAAACCCTGTATAATTATTTGAGAATTTATGGGTTATTATATATGCTAAAAATTCAAGAAGTGGCATTTTGGTTATAACATTTTTATGGAATTTTGTTAGGTCAAATCACTGGCTAGGATCATGAAATTCTGTATTTTGTATTATTATATCAATATTGATCTCAAGTAATTTTCTAAGAATTTTTGGTTGTATAGTTGAAGTACTTCATTTGGGAAATGGATTAATTATGGTTTTAATCATAAATAGAGAATAAATAGAAATTCAAATGGGAAAAGTCTAATCCTTGGCAGACAGTCATATTAAACCTAGAAGATCTCTAGGTAGTTTACTTAGATATATGGGATCATTGGATATAGTAGTTCATGTACAAAGTGACCTAGGTCACTTAATTAAATGATTTAATTTAGGGACTTAAATACTTAGAAAAACAATGAAATTCTAAATGGTCAATATCATACACCTTTCAAACCCATGATAAATAATTAGGGGCATCTGGCCCAAGAAATTGGAAGTCATATCATACGGGTTAGAATTAGGTCGTGGGTTGCGTTTAGCAAAAGTAGCATATAATACTAGGACCCATAGGGGATACGATAGACGGTTGGATTGATAAAAATATTAGGAAGTTAAACCCTGGGTTGTGTCTAGTAGGTCACTTCTTAGTAACGTGTGATAGAGTGCAAAAACCTAAGGATAGTAGCTAAAATTGAGTCCGGCGGAAGACTGCCGCTTTCCCAATAATATCTTAAGTTATTAGGTTCACCCCTAGAGTAACACCGAGAGTTGGGTATGGATAATGGGTAGACATTAATAAAATTAAGTATCCTTAAGAATGAGAGCTTTGGGCTTCAGTCCATCGCAGTTCCTAGTTCCCCCGAGAGCCCTTCACCGGGTATGCCCTGGGCATTCCTTGGATTAACCCTAAATTGCTAAGTGTAATAAACATTAGACAAGTGTAGTCTAATAGGCTAAGAGAACATTCTAACAATCTCACCCGTGAAGGGTTGGATGGATTCAGGATTAAGAGAATAATGCGACCATCTCACCCGTGAAGGGTTGGAGGGATTCAGAACTAAGAGAATGATGTGACAATCTCACCCGTGAAGGGTTGGAGGGATTCAGGACGGGTCGGTCCTACGAGCTAAAGGATTGAGTTCTTTATTTCAGGATGGGTTAGTCCTGCGAGCTGGAGGCATGGGTTGAGATACCTTGCATGTGCATAGAAATAAAACTAGTGGCGGTCCATGCGGTACTTGGCCAATCATCACACCGATGGCAGTACGGTGACTCTGGTGAGGTGTGAGGGTTTGAGGGGAGTACGAAGGGTCTGTGCCTGGTGGTGTGTATACCCGCCTAGGAAACGGAAGCATCCATTCCGCTGTTGTTATAGCCACAATGGTGGTACCAGAGAGTGATGATAGCTCCAAAAAGCGGGAAAAAAAAGTCTGTGATCACAGAGTCACGTGCGTGAGTTGCACTTGTATGAATCATAACCGGATGCATAATATACATACATATTTAGGTCATACGCACCATAGATCCTTATCATATAAATTAGTATGAGCTCTTTTATATGATAAGTTACATTTGTGAAATCTTAACCTATATGTTTGTATGGGAATTCATATAAGTTAAGGTACTCCTGTGATGATAGCTTAGTAGTAGTTAGTTTACTTTCTGCTCCGTTCTTTACTTTGTTACAACACTCCTTTCTGTACAGTTCTTTCTTAATTTACTTGTACTATATAGAACTGCTAGAGTAGAGATATACTTGTTACCACATAATCTTGATAGATTAGATCCACTGTCATCTGCTTTCCTTTTTATACCCCTTGTTGTCCTCTACTTCGTCCTCCAGCTCGGTACCTAGAAGTCATAGGGGTAAGGCGAGGACAATAAGGGCTTAGTCTTTATGACTAACGGTCGGCTGTGACCATATCATTTTAGGCGCTTGAGGAGATGGAGCACCAGGACGACCAACAGGACGAGGTGGCAGGACTTGAGGAGCTGATATCACCTACTACTACTATTCTAGCTCGGCGTCAGGTGATGATGCGTGTACCGATGATAGTTAGCTTCCGCTTAGTTTGATTTTGAGAGAGAGAGAGAATTGATATTCATGTACAAGGCATAAGCCCTTTTATCTTTCTATTGTACTCATTGTGGACTATGTCATTTTATTATATATATGAGATGTACTGTGACTTGTGGACTATCTTGTTAGTTATTACTACTTATTTTACTTATTTTCTTTATTGGCCGAAATAGGTTGAATGATCGTATTAATCGGCAGGATCGGTGTCGACTAATACGTGAGTTAGTGTCACCGTAAGGCGGCAGTTCTGGGCATAAGATACAGGTAAACTCCTTGGTAAGGGAGGGGTCTTACAAACTGGTATCACTTGAACAAACGATCATATGAGAAAGAAGTCCACAACACTGGGTCACCCCGCTCAAGCAATAATTTGCGGACAAACTATATAGCGGAAGCAATGGTGTGATCATGTGTAAAAAGTCACAGAAAATAGTCCATTTAAACAATGAGTTAGGCCAATCTAATTAGGATACTACCTTAGTTTAACTTGCCAAGAAGATTTTATAGTGTATCCGAGTCTAAAATCGACCTCGGAGATAGATTGGTTAAGGTACGAGGATACCCAAATTTAATAAGGGAAGAATTTGAGGCAAGAGTCACTACTTAAGGCTTAAATTCTGATGTCCCTACTCCACCTATCAAGTGATATTATCACTTCTTACCCAAGCTGATAGGACCGCCTTAAGAAGAATTGGTGCATATAATTTATTAGTGGAATGGTAGGGTACTCATATACCTATGCCTTATACCGATGACTTAATTACTCAGAGACAACCATCGTGAAAAATACCAAAGGTCGAATAAGAATTCAAGTCTCAGAAGAGACCAATTTTTTGGTTGGGTCACATGTTGACCTTGAGAAGATTGTCATAAATAGTAACCTTAAGGGATTAAGGTATATAGCATATCAATTAGTCTCAAGGTGGAACTCTAGGTCTAAGATTGTTAGATCTAAGGATTGAGTGCTCATATAAGAGAAAAGCATTATAAATATTAAGGGAATTTAGCCCAAAAGGTACGGTGGCTTATCCTTTTGTTTTTTGGGCTAAATTGATAACGACTTGATTTCTCTAGACCCTTTTTATAAAACATTGTAACGCAAACATAGTGAGCTTGAAGAATTAGTATTTGAACATTACCTGGATGACAATCGAGACTCGTGTACGGAAAATTGGTAAGATGATCAACCCTCCCTAGAGGTTTGGGATATACGTAGAAAGTTGCTCGCTTGGATATATATATTACAATCATAGAACAAGGAAAGCTGTCATGATACGTTAGAAATTTTCTCGGACTTGGGAATTAGAGTACTACTTGACACGACTTAAAGAGAGATTGTAATTTAATCAATGCATAATGACATACTATATGTTGGGTACATTGAAAATTTTGTACCAGATTTGGAGAAGCCTCACATAACTCAATGATATATGTTAGTTTGTATTTGATGGCATTTTAGGTTTACTTGTACAGGCTAATGATTGCAAAAATTATTCTAAGTACAAAAGTATCGACACACTTATTTAGTGTCGACACCTTTGAAGAAGCTGTGTCGAGAAAAGAAGCAAGCCTGTGTCGACACATAGGACTTGTATCGACACCCAGAGTTTAAGTTGACATCAACTGTGTCGACACTCATAACTTGTGTCGACACACTTAGACCTTGTTATACTGTCAGTTGTAAGGAAGCAACTATGTTGACATCCAGGACATGGGTCGACATATGGAGAAGCTGTGACGACACATAGGACTTGTGTCGACACATTCTAAAAATAGCTGTGTCGAGAACTTGATGAAGAGTTGTGTCGATTATTTTCTGACGATGTAGACAACATCAAAGAAGCTGTGTCGACACAAATAAATTGTGTCGGCACACATTACATTTGTGTCAACATATTCTATATTTGTGTCTCGACATATTCAGCTGAGTTAAATAATTCTAAGTACCAGATCTCAAGACTGAAGACTTGATGTCTGTCAGAATCATCAAGGCTGTCAGATATGTCAGAACTGTCAGATGATGGTTAACTACTGGATCAGTCGGTTGCCTCTAACGAGATCTATAAATAGAGTTGATCTACCACAAAATGATTATGAAAAAAATAAGAAGTAGGAGAAATCACTCCAAGAAGAATTAACAAAATTCTATACAATAAGAAGATTCTGATTTAAGATCAGAGAAGTTGACAGCATCTCATCAGATCTGTCAGTGTTTGCAGATTTAATTCTGCAAGGAGGAAGAAGCTGGATCTACACCAACTTCTCAAGAAGATTCAACCTAGGTTCTCTCTTTCAAGAAGCTTTGAATAAGCTAAGTCAGGTTGAATCAGATTCATTACAACAAAGGTCAGAAGAAAGAAGATCCATCAAGATCTGATCAAGATTCCCTCACCTCTCTCTCTCTATATATGGATGAAGGAAGAAACATACTCTTTAATCAATTTTCTATAAGATCTATTTTTAGATCTGAGTGTAAGAGATTTCAATCTCTAAGTGTAAGCCTGTAATTATAAAGGCTGAGGTATGGCTGTTTACCTGAGGTAGAAGATTAAGTTCTCTGAGTTGTAAGCTTGATGATAAGGGATGGGGTAGGGCTTGATTGCCTGAGTGATAGAAGTGTGGATTCACTCTGAGGTAGGGTTCTTGGGAAGAGCCTGAGTTGTAGGACTTGTTGAAGTCTGAGCTGTAGGAACTAATTTGGGTTCTGAGTTGTAAGATCTGAGGATCTCAGAAGGTGGAAGGAAGTTTGGCTGAATCTAGTGTACTGCTAGATAGGTGCATGGGGAAAGTGGATGTACCCATCATCTGGGGAACCACTATAAATCTGTGTGTATGCTGTGATTGGATTATTGTGTGTTGTGGTAGCTGTAGAATTTATAACTATGCTGTAATTAATTTATCAACTGCCTAAGTGAATAAGAATTGAACCTATTCACCCTCCCCCCTTTAAGTGTTTAGACATTCTTGAAACTAATTCTTTCAAGTGATATCAGAGGGAGGTTACTCAAAATTAGACTTAACAATCTAAGTATATCTCCAAGGCAATAATAAGATAGCCAAGATGGGTTCAGGTGAAAATCACAAAGAACTTTGATCCATGAAGCTTCCTATATATATAAAGGAAACCTTTGGCATATAAAAAGAGAGGGTCAGATTATTCATGGAGGCATCTGATCTAAGAATTTACATCACAGTTCAAGAAGGGCCTTTTATCCTTATGAAGACATCTGTTCTAGATGCAAATCTGAAAAATCCAAAAAGTTATTCTGAGATGACCAAAGATGAGATCATCTTAACCACTATGGACAAGAGGGCACAGAAAATAATTTTTAGTGTCATAGACGTTTCTACAATTCAGAATTTAGTCCATTGCAAAACATTAAAGGAAATATGGGACACCTTGATTGTCTACATGGAGGGGACAAAAGAAGTAAGAGAGGATTTATGCTCAATCAAGAATATGAGAGTTTTAGACAAGCCAAGACAGATAATATAGCTATATGCTATGAAAAGTTCTTCAGAATTGTCAATAAGCTGATGACCTATGGAAGAGTCTTCAACACTTATGAACTGAATGACAAGTTTCTCAGATCATTAACCAATGACTTGGATACCAAGGTCTGTGCCATCAGAGAAGTGACCAGACTTGCAGATACTCCTCCACCAACCTTGTTTGAAAAATTACTGTCTTATAAAATGCAGCTAACTGCCAGAAAGGAAGAGGAGAAGAGCAGCAGGTCTTTGCCAAAGATAAGTCTGTGGCTTTCAAAGTTGAAGCTACAAGGAAGGGCATGAGAAAGACTCTTTCTCCTCCCAGAAAAGTTGCTGATACTAATTCAAAAAGTTCAGACACAAGCACATCAGATTGCCATAACTCTGATGAGGATTTTGTTGCCTTTTCTAGGCAATTCCAGAGGTTCCTGAAGAAAAAGAACTGGAGGAGAAGGTCATCCTCTTCTTCTTACTTCAAGGATGATTGCTACAAGGGAAAGAAGAAAACCTCTAAAGAGGAAAGGTATGGTTCTAAACCTGGTAAACAAACTTCTACTAAAATTATTTGTTATTATTACAGCAAGCCAGGACATGTTATAGCAGACTGCCCTGTCAAAAGAAAAGAGTCTGGTGAGAAAAAGAAACACCAGCATAAAAGGAAAGAAGGAGAATTCTTTTATGGCCAAGAAGTAGAAAAGTTGGACTGACTCTTCTTCATCAGAGTCAGAAAATAAAGAGGATGTTGAGGCCTATATTGGGCTGTTCTCAACTGAGGAAGATTCTATAGAATTAGAATTATTGCAGATGCTAGATGATATCAATAAAGCAGAAGACAACCAATGCATAGGGCTGATGGACATAGCTGAGGATGGACTCAGCCAGGAGCAGGCTGGTCCTAGTAAGGTACAATCTTCACTTTCAGTGTCAAATTATATTACTAGACTAGAGTCAGAAGAATCTTCATCAAGAGGTGAAGGTGGCTCTGAATCTGAAGGAGACATCAATCAACTGATTGATGACTATGGAGAGCTCATGCAAGCCTTTAAGGAAAGCAGGCTCCTAGCCAAATAGCTGGAAAAGGAGAATGCCACTCTGATGTTGGCTGCTTCAGACTCAGCAAAAGTGTTGGATCTTAAGTTAAAAGGGATTAGTAAATTGAAGAACATAACTTTTATTCAGATAGATACAATTACTTTCAAGAATAACCACATTAGTAATCTTGAAAGTAGACTCCAAAAGGAGAGGGAGCTAGTGGCCAAGTTCTCAAAACCTAGTTCTGTGTTACCTTTGATAGATTCCTTCTTTTCCCAAAAGGGTAAGAAGGGATTAGGTTTTAAAGGAAGAACAAGAGCTGTCAATTCTAACAGGAATGGCAAAGCTCCAGTTCAGCCACTTGCTTCCAAGCCTCCAATTTCTTTTTAAAAAGTGGTTTAACCTTCTAATAGGTATGATCATGATAGTATTTATGATCACTGTGAGCAAGGAAGGAGAAATGGCAAGGGTGCTAGTTCTTATTGGGCAGTCTATAAGAAAACCCAAATGGCCCATAGTGGACCATTTGTGTTTGGTATACCAGCCCCAACACTCAAGAACAAGGTAGCAGCTGACTCACAAAGTCTGCTAGCCCATTATCAAGCTAAGGGAAAGTCTGTTAGCAAAACAGACTTAGGAATATATAAAGCTATCAGGAGTATGCATTCTAAAAAGAAGGCAGCTGCAGATAGGGTTCAAGATATCCCAAGTACTTCTGCTGCCAGACAAGTCCCTAACCAAGCCTTGGCTGAAAGACTTAAGAAAAGAGTTGATGTACTAGCTGGTTTAAGGGTTACAAATAACATTGTTGTTAAGCAAGTTCTTAAAAGAAGGTACAATGTGCATGGGTGTTGGTGATGTGGCAAAGTGGGCCACTATGCCATTGATTCCTGGCACAATGAGATTGTCTAGAAAAGCAATGGTGTCTTACTTGTCAGAAGAACTGCAGGTAGGCATATTCAGTTTTAGACTAACTTGCACCTAGGACCCAATAAAATTTGGGGTCCTAAGGTTAGATAATATATTTGTTGCAGGTAAGTCCAAGTGACCATACCCCTACATGGTACTTGGACAGTGGATGTTCCAGGCATATGACTGGAATAAGGAGCATGCTAAAGGAATACACTCCTATTGAGAATGGTCCCAAAGTTATCTTTGGGAGCTCAGAAAAAGGGGTAACTAAAGGTTTGGGTAAAATAACTAATGGTATAGTAACTATCACACAAGTAGCTTATGTAAAAGGTTTGAAACATAACCTTATAAGCATAAGTCAACTATGTGATCTTGGCTATGATATTTCTTTTCTCAAGGATGAGTGTTAAATTAGAAGGTCAAGTGACCAAGGGGTTATCTTGACAGGCACTAGGAGAGGAAATATTTATTGTCTAGACTTTGAGTGTGAGAGTAAGAACTCTTCTATTTGCCTAGTTGCAGATGAGAAAGTTTCTCATTGTGTTCAATGGCACAAGAGGATAGCTCACCTGAACTACAAGACCATAGGCAGACTCTTTAGTGAAGAGTTGGTGAGGAATGGTACTGAGGTTAAGTGCATTAAGGAGGGAATTTGCTCAGCTTGTCAAAAGGGTAAGCAGACCAGGTCTTCCTTCCAAAGTCTTGATACCAAAGAACTAGTGAGGTGTTTATATCTCCTGCATATGGATCTATTTGGTTCTATGCCAGTTCATAGTCTAGGTAGGAAAGTCTATACCCCTGTGGTTGTTGATGACTTTTCTAGGTTTTCTTGGGTATTTTTCCTAAGGAGAAAATCTTAAACCCCAGATATCTTCCAGACTTTTGTCAAGCAAATTCAGAATGAACTTAATAGTTCTGTGGTCAAGATTAGAAGTGACCATGGGACTGAGTTTCAGTCTAAATGCATGACAAAGTTCTGTGAAGGGCTTGAGATTCTTCAGGAATTCTAATCACCTAGAACTCCCCAGCAAAATGGAATTGCTAAAAAGAAGAACGGAACTCTAATTGAGGCAGGTAGAACCTTGTTAAATTACACTTTTCTCCCAGAATATTTTTGGGCAGAGGCAACAAATACTGCTTATCATGTTCTCAATAGATCTTCCATCACCAAGAGCCACAAAAAGACTCCCTATGAGATTCTTAAAGGAAGAAAACCTAATTTATCCTATTTCAGGATTTTTGGTAGCAAGTGTTATGTACTTAACAATGGTAAGTTTCATTTGACTAAGTTTGCTGCCAAGTCCCAAGAAGGGATATTTGTTGGGTACAGCTATAATAGTAGAGCATATAGGATCTATACATAAGTTGTAGAAGAATCTGTCCATGTTGTCTTTGATGAGTCTAAGTTAATTAACTGTGAGCTGCCAAACACTTCTTCTAGTCTTGCTGGTTTAAAAGATAAGATGGACAATCTGACCATCAGGGAAGATAAACCAGTAGGCCAAGAGATTGAAGTTGATGGATGCTGTCTAGGGGGAGCTTAAGACTTACAAGCTGAGAATGAAGAACAACCAGCTAAAGACATTGAGGATCAGCAAGCTAAAGAAAGATTGTCTCTAGCTATGAGACATTTAAGAGACCATCCTGCTCACCAAATCATTGGTGATGCAAGTCATGGTGTAATGACCAGAAGCAAGAGCTTGAACTCAGCACTATGTTCAAGTTTTCTATCTCAAATGGAACCAAAGAAGTTTGAAGAGGCTATCCAAGAATCATACTGGATTGGTGTTATAGAGGAAGAGCTGAACCAATTCAAGAGATGCAAAGTCTGGAAACTGGTTCCTAGACCTAAGGGACATAATTTCATAGGGACTAAGTGGATCTACAGGAATAAGCTAGATGAAAATGGAATTATTATCAAGAATAGGGTCAGATTGGTGGCAAAAGGCTATAGGCAGGAAGAAGGAATAGACTTTGACTAGACCTTTACCCTAGCATCAAGGCTGGAAGCAATAAGACTATTCCTTGCCTATGTAGCCTATAAAGAATTAAAGTTCTTCCAGATGGATATCAAGTCAGCATTCCTGAATGGAGATCTAAAAGAGAAAGTATATGTGGATCAGCCATCAGGTTTTGTAGATCCTCACTTTCCTGATCATGTTTATAGTCTTAAGAAAGCTCTATATGGGTTGAAACAAGCCCCTAGAGCATGGTATGAGACATTGTCTACTTTCGTCATTGAGAACAAATTCTCAAGGGAGAAACTAGACAAGACCCTATTCCTGAGGGAATCAAAGGGCAAGATCATCCTAGTCCAGATATATGTTAATGACATAATCTTTGGATCTACTGAGAATAACTTTTGTAGAAAGTTTGCCAAACTTATGCAAGGTAAGTTTTAGATGAGCAGCATGGTGAGCTAAAGTTCTTCTTGGGACTCCAAGTAAGACAGACTGATGATGGCCTGCCCATATCCCATTCTAAGTTCACCAGGGAATTGATTAAAAAATATGGCATGGAGACTACCTCCACCATGAAAACTCCAATGGGGTCAAGTTTGCCTATAGGCAAAGATGAGGTAGGGAAACCTATTGATGAGTCTTTATGTAGAGGGATAATTGGCTCCTTACTATACTTGACTTCAAGCAGGCCAAACATCATGTATGTTACATGTGTCTGTGCTAGATACCAGGCATGCCCTAAAGAGTCTCATTATTCTACTGCAAAGAGAATTTTAAGATATCTTAAGGGCACACCAGATCTTGGTCTATGGTACCCTAGGAATAGAGATTTTCTGCTAACAGGTTTTTCAGATACAGACTTTGCAGGCTGCAAGGAGGACAGGAAAAGTACCATAAGCACATACCAATTCCTAAGTGAAATATTGGTGTCATGGAGCAGCAAAAAGAAGACAAGTGTTGTTATATCCACAGCAGAGTCAAAATATATTGTAGCTGGGAATTATTGTGCTCAGTTGGTGTGGATACAATATCAACTTGAAGATTATGACATCAAGATAAGTAGAACTCCATTATATTGTTATTTTTCTAGTGCTATATCAATTGCTAGAAACCATGTTTTACATAGCAGAACAAAGCATATTGAAATTAAGTACCATTTTATTAGAGAACATGCTGAGAAAGAGGACATAAGTCTAGAGTTTGTTTCTACTGATAAACAAGTAGCTGACATATTCACTAAACCTTTAGATGAAAATAAATTCAATTATTTTAAAATTGAATTAGGCTTGTTGAACCTGGAATAAAATGATTGGTTAAGAAAAAATTCTACTCAACATATGACTAAGTCAAATATGTGTCAAGACCTTAGTGGTCTGTGTTGACATACAGAAGTTGGTGTCGACACATAGAGTTGTCGAAATTCTAAACTTTGTCAAGACCTTAGTATTCTGTGTCGACACACAAAAGTTGGTGTCGATATATAGAGTTGTTGAGACTCTAAACTCTCTGTCGAGACGTTAGTAGTTAGTGTCGACACAAACAAACTTGTGTCGACATACAAAACTCTAATTTCAGCGCGCCTTTTGACCTACCCTATTTAGAAAATTATAAATACGAGGAAACGAGACCTTGTCGACTACGCTCTCAGAAATTTTGAGACTAAACCCTCAATGTCGACAAGAAATTCTTCTTCTCTCTCTTCAACTTCCACTTCTTCTCTCTCCAATGGCGCCCAAGATGGACAACAATATTAACGAAGGTTATGAGCTTGTCCGAGACGTGTTCAATAATGCTGAACAGGAAATCAAGGCAGTTGTGGACCTAATCCAAGCCGCTGGACTGGATTATCTAGCTTCTGAACCAACAAGGATTTGGAAGAAGGAAGTTCTTGCATTCTATTCCAAAGCTTCATTGAATTCTAAGGGAAACAAGATCAAGTCTATTGTGCATGGAGAAAAGGTGAAGATAACCCTCAAAAGTCTGAGTAAATCCCTTCAACTTCCAAGGATTAGAGAAGAGACTGAGGTTGATTGTAATTTAACTGTTGAAGCCCTTAAATGGTGTGGGCTATTCTCAACCACCAATATTGGATCATCCATGACTAGGAAAGGGATGAACTCCAAAGGAAAGTTTCTATCTGAAATTATTGGAAAAGTAATTCTCTGCAAAACTACTTGTTTTGATAAGATAACGTCTTGCGTTTAGAATATAATGATTAAGTTTACTATGGTTAGGTATGATTTAGTACTACCTTGTTTGATCCTAAAAGGGGCTGGGATTTGGAGAATTAAACATAATAATGAAATATCATTACTATCTATGCTTACATGATATAACCAAGTCACTTGATCATAATGGTGAACTATAACCTTGAATGAATCAATTAAGCAAAAGTCATTATATTGAAACTTAAGAATTAAAATAAGGTAACATTATGACAAATAAGATTAATTTCCTATGGCATGACATTAGAAATGTAACGACTCAGCAAATTGAAAAGGGGTGGATGATGAGTTAAAGTTGTACACATATATATGACCCCTTGATTATGATAGCGTCAAGAACCAGGATATATACGTTGATAATATTATAATCACCGTTAGGAGGATTCATGACAATGAGATATAGATCTTGAATATCAAAGGCGTATATGGTGAAATCACACGAGAAGTAATTAGTGCTTAATAAGATTCTCTTTATGTTGAAATCGATTTGTGTCAGACCTCACAATTTTTGAAAAGATATGCTTATAAATTTATGAATTAGACTATATGTGAAAAGCCATTGGGAGTCATCTGTATCAACATCAATATCAATAATGATCGTTTGATGTATGCTTGAAAGGTGAACACTCTATAATTAATGTATTATTGTTTATGTAGAGATGTGATAATCTTGAATTTGGGAGAAACAAAATGATGATCTTTTTATCACATCATAATCTTGGAAGTTGGTTAATTACAATACATAATAGTGATGGTCTCATGAATATGATAATTTAAGTGATTATAAATTCATGTTGGGTGGTAGGTAATAATCTATAAGTATATGGTGATCATTGGTCGTAAGGGACTCCAAATCCAATCTGTGATTAAAATTATTATAAATGTAATATGTCAGAAGACATGGAAATATGTCCACATAACTTTGATGGTGAGTATCCCGAAGTATGATGAAAATACATTTGGAAGGAGAATATTACCTCTGATAGAGATTTCTTATAGCAACAACCGTGAGTCCTATATGGGAGAAAGTGTCGGACACCACTATCTTGGGTTCAGGATGAGGATCCTAGGGCACTTGGATCGGAATATATATAGGATACGGATGCTCAGATATGACTGATTAGGGATCAGATGCCGAAGGCATAAAGTAGGCAGGCCAAGTACTACGATGCGAGGCATCGGAAGGTGGAGTTCTAGGTGGGGACAAAGTGTTCTTGAAGATACGTCTGGTGCATGGTGTCTCGCGGGTACAGAGACACAAGAAGCTCAGCCCTCGATTTTTTGGACCATACTTGATCCTTGAGCGGAACGTTCCTTTGACTTACATGTTGGAGCTGCACCCAGAGTTAGGGACTTTGCACGACGTCTTCCACGTCTCATCTCCTCGGAGATCTCTCCTTCGACCAGAGTTTCATATTACCACTACAACATGCCTGATAGCACCTGATAGATCAGTCCATTTGGAGCCGATCCGGATCGATGATACAGCGATTCGAGTGCTGCGGAAGAAGAAGGTTCCCTTAGTAAAGGTGTTGTGGTCCAACTACAGGCAGGAGAAGCACACCTAGTACCCGATGGATCTGATGCATGAATGGTACCCTAAGCTTCTCACCTCAGGTACATTTAAATTATGTTTAAAAGTTCTTAAAATTCGTGTGCATAGAAACCATGTAGACCCGAACTTAAATTTCGGGGACGAAATTATTATTTTTTATTTATTGGGATTTGTAACATCTCATTTTCTACTAGACCCCTAAACTTAGATTAAGGTAGGACATGTGGTGGGTGAATGGGGTCAGGCTAGGTTTGATCCAAAGAGTTAGGGTGGGTTCACATAGGGCCCACTATAGGGTTCAAGTGAATTTAGGTCAAACTAGCCCAAATTAGAATAATATGTGCCCATTGACCCCACCACTATGTCCCTAACCCTAAAAGCAATCTAAGTGAACCAAAAGCCACATCATTTGGTCACCCATTGACCCAAGTCAATCCTAACCTTAAAATTTGTCAAACTCACACCTATAGGCCCAATTAACTCAAGTGGGGCACCACCATGGCCCAACCCATATTGGGTGTTGCCATAGGGTCAATGACCATCAAGTGGGGTTAGCCCACTCATAAAGTTGACCAAGTTAACTCAAAAAGTCAACAAAGTCAACATGAAGCCTAAAGGAGAAAGAAAAAGGAAGGCCAAGCCCATGAGCCAAGGTGCATGACCAGCCTAAATGGTCAATGACAGCCCCTACCCCCTTAAATTGGAGAGAGATTGCATGCAAGGGGGTAGTTTTGGAAATTTTGCGAAAAAGAGGAGAGAGAAGAGAGGGAAAGAGGGGATGGAGGCCACTTGGCCCTCCTTCCCTCTGCCCAAGCCTTTGACTGAGTTCCCAGACATCATTTCAGCAAGATTTAGGGGTCGGTGGCTACTTGGCAGCATGGGTGAAGCATCCAAAGAAGAGGTCTGCCACCTCCTTAAGCAAAACCACTCAACCAGCCCACCACACCTCCATTCCACCCCACCATCAGCTTCAGAAGGTTGAGAGGAGTGGAGATCGACTGCTGGAGAAAGCTTTTTGCTGAAGAATCCAAGAAATGAGCAAACTCGCCGGAGAGATCGTCAGCCATGGCACACCACCACTGCACACGCCGCCAAGCTTGCATCTAGGTCCGTTTCTCCTCCCCTCCCTCTGTGCTAGAATTCTAGTTCGATTAGGAGAGATATCGGGTTCAATTGAGCAAGGTACTATGTGAGCAGTGGGCTGTTTTTCTGAGCATTTCTTCTTGCTCGGGTTCGCCGGAGGAGCCACCTCCGATGGACTAATCGCCGGGAACCGTGATCCACCACCTCAACGGAGGTGCTAGAGATATTAACCTGCGATAGTGGTGGCTTAGTTTGCCGGAATAAGCGGATCAAGTCAGCCCAGGAGAATGAATTTTGGCCGCCGACTATCGGGAACGATGAACATGTCCCGTTCATTTAAACATATTAAAATTATATTATTAATGTCATAAAATGTGTATTTTCTGCCACACTATTTCAGTCCACTTGTGTTAAATATTTAAGCCTCTTAGAGACATTTACAGAACTAGTGTCCAACATGAAAAAGGTAGATCTAAGGATCTATTTGTTTGAGCATTTTGCTGCTCCGTTTTGAGCAATTGCCGTCGAAAGGAGGGTAAACAAATGAACCTATGGCGGCGTTTGCTCCGTTTCCACCTGCCCGCCTTGAGAAACACCTCAAAAAGCTCTGTTTGGAGTAGTCACCTCCCCCCTCTGGTTCGAACACTCCGTTTCCACCAGCTTGATCGACTCGCCACCGCCGAACCAAATGGAGCCTAAGTCTTACCTTCATTTGAAACCTTAAAGTTGTGATTTGGAGCAATACAGCTCCCTGTAGGGGCATTCTACTAAGACTGGTCCTAGGCTAGGGCAGATTTTTAAATGAGTGCCCAAGACAAACCCTAAGTCCACATGCAGTGAAATTTTTGGCATATGGGCTAAACCTAAGTCTGTCCAAAAATCAGAATTTTTGGGGAATCTTCTTTTAAAGTTTTTATAGATAATTCATTTATTAAATAAAAATGTAAATAGGGAGATTCCCTTATCCAAATGCCCCCAAATTTGGGTGGCATGTCCTTAGGGTCACTATAGGACCATGGTAGAAATTTCAGATCAGTTGGACCTTTGCATGTTATGGAAAACCAACATGCATGTTGAGGGTAGATTTATAAATAATTATGCCAAATGCAAAAATGGGGAATTAGCCCACTTGGCCCAATGCATGTCCATGAAACTATGGACTGAGGTTTATAGGGATGAAATACACCTCTCATAGAAACGATGGGATTTTTGGGATCACAAATCCCATTATTTAGAATTATTGGAAATTATTCCTATTTAGAAATAAAATTTGAAAATAGGACTAATGATTTTATTAAATTCTGAAACCTTGTTACAAGCCCTAGTATGGCATTATACACCTCTGGAAAAAATTTATATGCTTGTTTGGAAACTTTAGCTTGGGTTTTAAGTAGAATTACCATATTGCCCTTTTTGGAAATTAATTAAAAGTAAAGGAATTATTGCTGAAAAATTATGGGAAAATGTATAGCATCTTAATTCTATGATTAAAACTCTGTATAATTATTTGAGAATTAATGGGTGATTATATATGCTAAAAATTTAAGTAGTGGCATTTTGGTAATAATATTCTTATTGAATTTTGTTAGGTCAAATCACTACTTAGGATCATGAAATTCTGTATTTTGTATTATTATATCAATATTGATCTCCAGTAATTTTCTAAGAATTTTTGGTTGTATAGTTAAATTACTTTATTTGGAAAATGGATTAATTAAGGTTTTAATCATAAATAGAGAATAAATAGAAATTCAAGTGGGAAAAATCAAATCCTTGGCAGACAGTCATATTAAACCTAGAAGATCTCCATGTAGTTTACTTAGACGTACATATGTGATCATTGGATATAGTAGTTCATGTACAAAGTGACTAGGTCACTTAATTAAATGATTTAATTTAGGGACTTAAATACTTAGAAAAATAATGAAATTCTAAATGGTCAATATCATACACCTTTCAAACCCATGATAAATAATTAGGGGCATCTAGCCCAAGGAATTGGAAGTCATATCATATGGGTTAGAATTAGGTCGTGGGTTGTGTTTAGCAAAAGTAACATATAATACTAGGACCCATAGGGGATATGATAGAAGGTTGGATTGATAACAATATTGGGAAGTTAAACCCATGGTTGGTGTCTAGTAGGTCACTTCTTAGTAACAAGTGATAGAGTGCAAAACCCCAAGGATAGTAGCTTGAACTGAGACCGGCGGAAGACCGCCGCTTTCCCAATAATATCTTAAGTTATTAGGTTCACCCCAGAGTAACATCGAGAGTTGGGTATGGATAATGGGTAGACATTAATAAAAGTAAGTATCCTTGAGAAAGGGAGCTTTGGGCTTCAGCCCATCGTAGTTCCTAGTGCCCCTGAGAGCCCTTCACCAGACATGCCCTGGGCAGTCCTAGGATTAACCCTAAATTGCTAAGTGTAATAAACATTAGACAAGTGTAGTCTAATAGGCTAAGAGAATATTATAACAATCTCACCCATGAAGGGTTGGATGGATTCAGGATTAAGAAAATGATGCGACCATCTCACCCGTGAAGGGTTGGAGGGATTCAAAACTAAGAGAATGATGTGACAATCTCACCCATGAAGTGTTGGAGGGATTTAGGACGGGTCGGTCATACGAGCTTAAGTCTCGAGAGATTCATTTTGGGACGGGTTGGTCCTGCGAGCTGGAGGCATGGGTTGAGATACCTTGCATGTGCATAGAAATAAAACTAGTGGCAGTTCATGTGGTACTGGGCCAATCATCACACCGATGGTAGTACAGTGACTCTGGTGATTTGTGAGGGTTTGAGGGGGCCAATAGGTTGTTTATACTGCGGTCTGGAGGACAATCCCAAAAAACGCACACCTGACCATGAAAGTCTGGCAGGTAGCCAGCATTAGTACGCAGAGACTCTAGAGTGCACCAAGGACGTGTACAGAGGCGTACGAAGGGTCTTGGCCTGTTAGTGTGTATTCTTTCCTAGGAAGCGGAAGCGCCTGCTCCGCTGCTATTGTTGCCACAACGGTGGTACCAGAGAGTGATGCTAGCTCCAAAAATCGGGAACTAAAGGTCTGTGATCGTAGAGTTGCGTGTGTGAGTTGCACTTGTATGAATCATAACCGCATGCATAACATACATACATATCTAGGTCATACACACCATATATCCTTATCATATAAATTAGTATGGGCTCTTTTATATGATAAGTTACATTTGTGAAACCTTAAATTCTAAGTTTTTATGGGCATTCATATAAGTTAAGGTACTCATGTGATGATAGCTTAGCAGTAGTTAGTTTACTTTCTGCTCCGTTCTTTACTTTATTACAACACTTCCTTTCTGTACAGTTCTTTCTTACTTTACTTGTACTATATAGAACTGCTAGAGTAGAGATATACTTGTTACTATATAATCTTGATAGATTAGATCCACTGTCATTTGCTTTCCTTTTTGTACTCCTTGTTGTACTCCGCTTTGTCCTCCCGCTCAGTACCTAGAAGTCGCGGGGGTGAGGCGGGGACGATAATTGCTTAGTCTTTATGACTATCGGTCGGTTGTGACTGTATCATTTTAGGAGTTCGAGGAGATGGAGAACCAGGACGACCAGCAGGACGAGGTGGCAGGACTTGAAGAGTTGATACCACCTACTACTACTATTACAGCTTGGCGTCAGGTGATGATGTGTGTACTGATGATAGTTAGCTTCCACTTAGTTTGATTTTGAGATAGAGAGATTTGATATTCATGTACAGGTCATAAGCCATTTTTTCTTTCTGCTGCACTCATTGTGGACTATGTCATTTTATTATATATATGAGATGTACTGTAACTTGAGGACTAGCTTGTTAGTTATTACTACTTGTTTTACTTCTTTTCTCTATTGGCCGAAACAGGTTGCGTGATCGTACTAGCCGGAAGGATCGGTGTCTTGCGGTGTTGACTTACCCGTGAGTTAGTGTCACCGTAAGGCGGCGGTTCTGGGCATAAGACCCAGGTAAACTCCTTGGTAAGGGAGGGGTCTTACACCAGTCCATGCCCATAATCACATCAAAGTCTTCCTAGTCTAACACCTTCAGATCAGCAATGGCTGGAAAATCGCCTAAAAGAATAGGATAACTCTGGATACCCTGATCCGACACCACCGAGTAACCAGAGGGAAACTTAACGCGAAACAGATCACCTACTTGATCAAGAGTCAGACGATGTCATTCTATGAAAGTCCTAGCCACGAATGAGTGGGTAGAACCAAAATCAAACAAAAACACACGTCCAACGATTCTTTACCTTAAACTTGCCTATAAAATTGCATACGTGACTAATTGAGCATCATCAAAACTAAAGTTACAAGCTAAGAAATAGATTAGAATTTAACTTTAGAAAACTTGGGTGGAATTCTGCGCTTCTTCCAAAGTCACCACATTCAGTTTGCCCTTCCCTTTATCTAAAAGCTGAGGAGGCGGCAGGCTTGAAGTGGAACTGGCTGCAGCGGGGGTTGAGACCGCAGGCACGTCAACTTAAAAATGCCCTTTCTGTCCGCACTAGAAATAGACCTTATCTTTACTCCAATAGTGGGCAACATCATGCCCCTTTTTCTTACACAAAGCACAAACCAAATCTCTTTTGGGCACACTCTGAATTGCAAGCACTTGTTGCTTCTTTTGAGCTCTGAATCTCTTGAAACACTTCAGATGTAGAAAATTGTTCATCAAACTGTCTTGCTCGACCGATGACAGAAATCTCCTCAGCAACAACTCCTTGAAAGAGTTCCACGAACATCCACATGTAAGGTTATCTTTTTCCCTTAACCACCAACTCTTTGCAAGACCCTTCAGCTGGTACGCAGCGACCATCACTCTTTGGTCAGCAGAAATCCCTGAGTACGAGAACATTTCCTCGATCGCAATAATCCAATCATCCAAAGCCATAAAGTCGGCTCTACCGTCATAGGTAGGAGATCCTAATCGCTGAAAAATGTGAAATGAAAATCATCTTTGGCGGAAGCAATACAGGAGGCACCAACAGAGTAGGAGGAATAGGAATGGCTTGACCCACAGTAGGGTCCTGCACTCTAGGTTGCTGTCCCGAAACGACAGTCAACAACGACTGAATTTGTGATTGCATCTCCACCATCTGCCTAAACAGAGCCTCATTGCTCTGTCGTAGCCATTCAATCACAGCATCACTCTGCGCACCTGACGAATCGCCCTCCGACTGGGGAGTCGATCTCGTCGCAACATGCTTAGGCGGCATCCTAATAATACAACGAACGACTAATCAAAACCTAGCTTAATGCTAGAACTACGAATTAGTTCAAACCATACATGCATGGATACTTGCTCTTGCTGCTAACTTGCTCTGTGATTATCATAATGATGTTATGCTTAAACTTAGGATGATATACCGTCATCCTATTGACTCCTGTGCATAAACTATGAATGCATGAATTCTTGTTCTTTTTTGTTTAAATTCATGTGTGTACATATATCATCATGTAAATCTTGGCTTGGCACGTGTACTAATGCTATGTTATGTCATGCATATTATGTTATGCAGTCTAATAAAGGCCTTAATGCATGTTATGAGTGGCGTACACATGAAATATTATGCATTCCATACTACATAATATCGCATGTAACAAAAAAGCAAAATCTAATGGACATTCATGTGATGATTGTACTGCATCTCATACTACATAAAAGTCACATGTTGCTTCCTATGAGGATCCATATATAAACACATATTATGCATCCCATACTACATGATAAGTTCATTATTTATAGTACTTTTTATATAGTTTTTATTTAATAAATAGTTATGTTTCTATTTAGTTTTTATTAATATTTATATTAATTCTTTTGTTTTCTTATTTCAGGCTAATCTGGGCTACTAATAATAAAGTGGAGCTTGTAGAACTGATCAGGAGATGAAACGGAGAAAAGCTGGAAAAATCTCAAGAACACGCCCCGGACACGGGCGTGACCCTTAGGTCATGGGCGTGATAGGTGGTCGTGACTCATAAAGGAAGCTCCAGAGTACATTTCACGTCGGATTAAAGTTACATGCCCTGGTTACGGGCGTGACCCTTGGGTCACAGGCGTGATAGTCAGGCGTGACATCCAGGCGTGTCGCACTTAATGCTGCAGTTTCAGTTCCAGTAAGTTTGGGCTTACACGCCCTAGGTCACGCACGTGACCGAGGGCGTGACCTCTTCAGCAATGCCAGAATTACTACCCATCATTTCCAGTTCCCACCGTTTCCTGTAATAGACTAGACACGCCCTAGGTCACGGACCTAGGACGTGACCCACAAAATGACGACTTTTGGCGGTTTTTCTCCAACGTTTTCGGGGTTTTAAGACGACGGTTCCGATCTTAACACGCCTTAGGTCACGGGCGTGACCAAGGGCTTGACTCCCAAGCAGAAAAATCTATAAATTCCAGATTAGTTCAGAAGCACAGGAGGAAGATTAGGAGCTTGTTTTAGGCCTATGTTGTAGCTTAGTTTACCCTTTTCATGCATTTCTTTCTTGTACTTTTCATTTATAACTTAGTTTTGTTTTCAAGCAATTTACTTTTATCAATCATGTTTTCTTGTTTATCTACCTCCTTTTTCATGTCATGTTGCTAATTTTCTTAGTGCTTGATCAAGATAATCTTTGAATAAAGCAAACTTTATTTATTTTCTCAAAAACGTGTCAAGCTCTCTATTTTTGCTCGCTATTGATTTATCTTTGATTTATTTTGTATCGAATTCATATTTCGCGGATTTCTTTTTCGATTCTAGATCTGTATCTTAAATGAGCGAGAGGTTGCGGATACGAGTAGATCGCTCAAGGATAAAAGGAGTTGAATGCACTCCTCGAGAGAGGACGATATAAATCTGCCGGATTGGAGTCAAATCCAATAGAGGGGTTCACCACCTAAAGCAATCTTAGGGGTTTTGACTGGCCGAGAGGTCTTAATAGATTAACCTAAGTTTAGTCAGAAGTATGAGCTCGAGAGAGACGCTTTTGTACTTTAGGAACCTCCACGGTCGAAGTAAGTAGTTAGGAGCTTGCACTTTTACTATTTTATAAAGGTTTATTTTAGTTCAAAGTGAGTCTAGATCAAGTGCTACGATTTATTTTATTTTCTTCATTTAGTTAAAATAATCTCTTTTTATATTTATATAAAATAATATTAATTTACGTGAGTAGAAGTACTCAACAGGTCCCGAGTCTGATACGACATTTCTTATACTATATTTCGATAGGTACACTTACTTATTTGAGATTTTAGTTTGGATAATATTTTAAAACTATAGAAAATCCTCATCACTACATAATATGCCTCGTATACTTCTTGTCATTCTTATGAGTGTAGTGTTCATACTTTGGCCAAGACATATTGATGACACATCGGTGTGTGTATGAAATGGAACAGACCACTAAACTAACACCTCTAATATCACTGTCACAACCCGCATTTTCTCATCATAAAATATTATATCAGAGTAAGAGAAAACACGTGTCGTGATGCCACACCGTATAGGGGACAACTACAGACGCTCAGGCAAGAACCTATTCCTATTACTATTATGAAATTCTCAAGTTTATATTGAAAAAAACATATTTTTAGTTAAGTTTGACGGTCATATACCTCGGCTCAATGGATCAACTAGTCCACAGATAAAAATATAAACAAACGCTGCGGAAAATACTTTACTCAATTCAATTATTACCCTACATTTCCAGAAACATCCTAAAGAACAACTCATGATATGCATACCCCTAGATTTAATATAAGTAAGAAAAGAGCTTTTACGTTCGTTAAAATATAAAGACATTTGATTTAAAAGATGCCATGAGTATGAGATTAATATATTTATACTTTTTATAACTTGAAAATAACTACATTCAGTCCTAACATAAAACCTTCACAGAGAGCAAGTGAGACAAACAAAACATCTAAAAAGTGATTTAGCAGCTAGCAAATAATTTATCATTCTACAAATCTCTGGTGGGCGTCAACAACCTAACACAAACCCACCAAAAGGCATGTATGTCCGAACTAAAAACAAACAACAAATATACCTCACAGCGGTGTGGAAAAGACAACTACAATAGATGCAGGAAACTAGCAACTACCAACCCTAGCCACTCGATCGGCTACTGCTTCGAGCCTAATGCATTCAAAAGAAAAGAATACCTTGACAAGAATATACAAGTGGCGATCAAAGATTATTAGCAACAATAATCAAAAGAGACAACAGGGGTACCAACCCAAATATAAGAAAAATTTTCCAAATACAACGAATAAGTCATAACAGAATAAGTAAGAAAGAGTTCTCAAGGGTATGGGTATTAGAAATTGCATCAAGTGAGAAATGAATCCATGCTTCGAAAAGATCTGCAAGTGTAAACATAATAACATATGTTTATATAATAAGAAGGAAGAGACTAAATAGCTCTAAACATATGAATCATTAACACTTGGCAAAAATGGTACTGAGTTTGTGGCACATTGTCCAATACGAACCATCAGACCAAACATCTCAAAAAGACACTGGGTGGTGGTCACATTGTCCAACACAACCCAACAGTACAAACACTCCAAGAGGAACTGTGGTGGTAGCCACATTGTCCAACACAACCCAACAGTCCATAAGAAAATAAACAACCCATCAAGTGTAATGATTCACGAACCAGCATCAAGTTGGCGGTCCTTTATCCACTGCCAACCTAGCCACAACCAAACATCCAAAACAATAATAAATTAGAGCTTATCATCAACATCCCTCAACAGACAGGAGGAAAGAAAATCCCAAAAAAAAACTCATCTAGGTTTATACTCGACGAATTAACCTCATTCGGCGAGAAAATCCTAAGTCCAATCCCATTCGTCGAGTTAAACTGACGAATCGGCTTTCCCTTTCCTCGATACTCGATGAATTGGCACAATAATCTTCCAAGTCTATAAGGAATTTGTCGATAATACTCGACGAATCTCCTTCACGTTAAGGCGAAACTCGACGAAAAAGACTTCACTCAACGCCGGGGCTTAACTCAACGAATTTCACTTCACTCAATGCCTTGCTGAGTACACTCAATGCACTCGATGCCAGAGACAACTTCACTCAGCACTCGACGCCAAGACAGCTATACTCAAAGCACTCGACGCCAAAATAGTTACACTCAACGTACTTGACGCCAAAATCATTACTCGATGAAAAAGACTTAGATTATCTTAAATACTCGACGAACTCGATGCTAAAGGATAAACACTCTACGCTTTAGACACCAAAGGCTAAACACTCGACGCCAAAGGCTAAACACTCAACACTCTCGACGCCAAAGGCTGAATACTCAATGAATTTAACTTAACCCATAGATATTCGACAAAAAGGACTTAACCTCTCAGGAATATTCGACGAATTCTAGCCAGACTCAGTAAATTGAGATTTTAGACGGAAAGGTTGACCTAATACAAACATTTCATGAATTCTCACTGGTTGACTTACCCATATTCGACGACATTCACACAGTCAATCTCCTTCACTACTCGGCAGATTTTGACCTAGTCGAACCCTACACTACTCCTATCTTCTAAGGAGGGAAAATCAAGAGGAAGGAAAAGAAATACAACAAGAGACTTAGCAAGGGGAAAAATCCCCACTTGCCTCAATTCTTCAAAAAAAATTCTGCCTCACGAACGCCCCGCTCCAAGGATCGGCCACAAGAACTCTTAGGCAACGATTCCTGAAACTTTCGGGACAAACGAGTGTCAAGGTCAAAAACCCCAACGCCAAAAATCCACAAAACGGGGAAAACTTACCGCACACACATAGATCTCTGCGAGAGCTTTTCGAATGTACCCTCAGACGACGATTCCAAGCACCGAAACTCCTACAGGCAGTGGTCGAAGACCTCGCGATGTCCATCGCCTACTTTCTCCCGCAAATCGGCCCGACAACTTGGGAGAGACGATAAATAGGGTTTTGTCTAAAACGTACGAATTATATATATAATATTATTAATAACATTAACTTATATATGTATAATATTATAAATAACTTATATAATATTATTAATAACAATAACCTAAATGTCCAAATGACAAGAAAACCCAAATTACATTGGATTTCCACGAAATTCGCACCAAGGCTAAATACTCATGCCACAAAACCAACGGCGAAGTCGAAATTAAATTCCACAAACCAAACTCGGGTTAAAATTCCCCGAAGTCACCACCAATATCAACATACTAAAATCCACCGAGTCAAAACCTCAGATTTCGATGAGCATAAATCACGCTCCAACAATGACGCCCATTAACTACGCATCAACGTAACACCCTAATGTCATTATAGAAATTAAAATAAACATCGAAAAATCAGGGTCGTTATAGAGGTGGTCCTCCAGTGGCCAACACCATCATCTCTTCGTGATGTCCATGAGTTCTTGGGGCTGACAGGTTACTATCGTCAATTCATTTGGGGGTACAGCATGTTGGCATGACCCCACACCTAGCTCTTGAAGAAATCTATCGAGGGTTCCTTTGAGTGGTCGGCGGCGGCCTCCGTCTCTTTTGTTGCACTTCAGCAGACCTTGGTTCGTGCCCCAATGTAATGCCCCAAATTTCTTGAGGCGTGAGATAATTCTCTAAGGGTTACCACCTGACGGTAGATAGTTATCGTGCGGCAGTAGATCCAGGGTTGGCGTCGAGAGCGTCGAACTCTCGAGAAAACGTCGAGCTATCGAAAAAGACATTACCGCGCGGCAGAAAGCTGTTACCGTGTGGCGGTAGCAAGGGATTTAAGCTAGAAGACCTCTCGGGAAGCTATCACCCGGCGATAAAGTTACCGCTGGTGATAGCTGGGTAAATTTATTTGCTATGGTTCTCGGGATCATACTGCGCGGCGGAAGAAGTTGGTGCACGACGGTAGCGCCTGGTGTAATGTCATAACCGATGCCTCTATCGCGCGGCATTAGCGTCCTATCACGCAGTGGTAGTGAAACCGAAACAATGTTGGCCACATGTCAGCCTATGATTGGAGGGTTTGGGCTGTTGCGCTCGAAGCGAGGCATTGAATTAAGGCACCGTGCGGCGGTAGCGTGTTACTGCGCGGCGGTAGCTTTATTTATATGCCTGATTTTGGCCGTTTTCACTTCATTTATTTTTGAGTGAGGAGTTGGCATGGTTTTCCTGGAGGAGGAGCAGCGGCGTCGGAGGGTAAATCTCGTTGCCGTTGAAGTTTTTGAGTTCCAATTCGTAAGCCGAGTCCGTATTTGTGGATGCAAGATCATTGCGGTCGCATTCATCCGTCTAGATCTTTGGCATGGCACCAAAGAGAGCGCAATGGGTAACGATTCTCAACTTGGACAAGTAAAGTCCTCTTCCTTTTGCATAAGAAACCCTCTCCCGCAAGTGTGCGGTGAGTGTGAGGTTTTTCCTTTGGGTAGATACGGTATATTCCCGTAGTTTTGCATATAGAGTTCAGAAGCAAAGTACGAACATTGACATGGTGTGTGAAGCCCATATAGACAGGTTGGTCTGGATTGGTGATGTTTTTTATGCTTATATTGGCCAGAGAAGACTCCGTGATGTTTGTTTTTCGGGTTTCTACATGGTAGATTGCAGCAGGGAACCTTGGGGACTAACTCCAAGCAACACCCGGAAAACTGGGTAGAATTGCATTTCTGCCAGATACCGCGCTGCGGTAGTGCTACCGCAGGCAGTAGCTCCTTAAGAGCTTTGTTTGTGGCCTGTGTTGTGGAGACCTGGGGCTTGAGATGTGGGGCTGAGAGCTCTAGGAGTCTAGCCAGGTGGCCTGTGAGCCACCCTTGTAGCGTAACGAGGTTATGTTTTGATTGGAGAGTGGGAATGGGGAGTGTTGGAACACCCTATTACTGATTTGGGCTAGGATTACTATTCTATGTTTAGGATTTTTATTTTGACCCAACATGTATAGACTAGGGTCATAGGTTATTTCCAGGGTTGTTACTTCAGAAGGAATTCTAGAGAAGCTTAGTTCGACGAAAGCTAAGCTTAGTTCGACGAACTTTGATCTCAACTCTAAGTTTAGTTCGACAAACGCAGGGCTCAGTTCGACGAACGCAGATCTCAACTCAAAGCTTAGTTCGACGAAAGCCAGCTCAGTTCGATGAAATGTTTGCTGAGTTTGACGATCAGATAGTTCTATATACAGAAGGCAGAATGATTTTAAAAGCTTGGTAACAGTCAGTTACAACTCTGATATTTAATGCTAAATATTCTAAACGAATATAACCGTTTATGACAACATTAAATATGGATTTATCACAGAGTTTTAATTTTAATTAATTCCAAGGCAGTTACATTCTCAAGGGATTCTTCAGGCATTTCAAAATTATTTAATTCAAATATTTGAATTCTTCTTAGACATTCTATATATATTCAAAAGATTGTTGCTTCAAGGGATACACACATGTATAGATCTACACATATACAGATACAGATAGATATATTGGGATATACATACTTGCTGCTTCAGACTCTTCTAGTGAAAAATCTTCAATCAGTCAGATACAAGAAGACCTACACCCTAAAGAAAAGTTACCTCTCCTGATCACAATCTCTATTCAAATCAGGGGGAGCTTTTTGCAATATCATTCACTAAGTCTTTTCAGAGATTCTTGATAGAGAAGACAACATCTAACTCAGTTAGTTTATTCTTTAATCTATGTACAGGGTTCTAACTCCCTTCTAAAGTTAAACACTTGGTTCATAAGTCACCTAATCAAAATATTTACGTTTGGTTTTTGGGTACCTGATCAAAATCTCAAAGGATTGTTAGATCTCCCTTAGAAAATAGATCTTCTAATAACAGGGCACCTGAGCAAAAACTTATAGTGGATTCCTACCAGGGTGGTAGAAGAGTAGATGTACCCAGATTTATTGGGGAACTACTATAAAATCCTTATGTCGTCTATAATTGATACTTTCTTTTTGTGTGCTCTGAATTTTATTTATCTATATATATATATATATATATATATATATATCACTTATTCTTAAAACTGCTGTAAAATTAGAGTTTTTAATATACTCCATTACCCCCCCCCCCCTCTAGAGTAAAGTTAGATCTATCCCTTCCACTTTTAGAGAGGCCGACCCGCGTCGCGGTAGTTTTTGCCCGGCGATGTGAGCAATGGGAAAGGGCTGAACCTACCTAGTTTCTATGTGGTGCGTCCGTGGGTAGTGATGCCCGTCGCAGACATAATTACGGGTCTTAGTCCTTGCGTGGGCTGTAAAGACTACCAAATGCTCATGTTGATTTCGTCTTATGAATGGTGGTAGGCCCCTGCTTTTATCCAGACACCGAGAATGTGCCCTGAGTGCACAGGGTGTGTGGTCGTTCGTGCTTACGCCTGTGGTGAAGTGTGCTTAAATTTCACTTTCATTACTATGTTTGATTTTGCTTATAATTTGTATGGAAGGAGATCCGTCGCCCCGAGTAAAGGACGGGGTCGTTATAATTTGGTCAGCTTTAGCTGATCGTTGCCTTATTTTGCCACCGTTCAGTGGATTGTTCTTATGCAGGAACAGGTGAGCCAAGTGGCAAGTAGCGGGCTAAAGCCCTTGATGCTGTGCTGTCCCTTGAAGGCCAAAGTGAAGTGTTTACTTTTACTGTTTTCATGTATGGACGATCTGCGTGTCTAAGTATGTAAAACACTGTAATTCAAGTTGAATGTTGTAAGGTCTTAAGGCCAAGACTCTTTGTGTATTTGTTTATTTATTCCTACTTTGGGTTATAGTGTACATTCATGTGCTGCGATGGGTTCTTCTAACTTGATTAAAAGCTTCCTCTAGAATGCTCTGTGTTAGGTTTCAAAATCATCTCATAATATTTTGGTATTAATATGTAACTCCACTGACTGTCCGTGGAATATGGTGTGGGGCCCCAGCCGGACCTTCTATTATATCCCATGTGACGGATGGGGGTGTTACAATTTGGTATCAGACTAAAGTGTCGGTCTTACATAGGGGAATTCGTGGACAAATTGTTTTTAAGGGGTGGTGAGCACAGCCATGTGCGTCATCGTTATAACATGAAAAGAACTCATGAATGTCAACTTAGGAATGAAAATACACATGTTTGAGGAACCTGCGTGTTCCTATGATTACTTTTTGAAATTTCGTTTGGTCACTTGTTAGTGTGTCCTGCAATAATAGGTGACTAGGATTGGTGCGGGATAGTCGGAACATCCGCAGTCGGCGGAAAGCAGTGCACCTAATGATGCGCCTGCAACCGGCAGAGACAATAAGACTTGTAGCTAAGGAGGTGTTTGCGATGACAAATGCCCAGCCAGGAAGGCAAGCACAATCTCCTGCCTCCGTTATGGAGCAAGTTTCGCTTCGTGCGGCAAAGCCTGAAGTGGTAGAAAGAGTGGCTGTAGAACCTTTGGCGCCAAGGAGAGCGACAAAAAAACAGCTTAAACATGTGATGAGCTTCAATCCTCCAGTATTTTTGGGAACTAGAACCCCAACCCAGGCCAAGGATTGGCTCTCATGTTAAGAGAGTCATGACAGCGACTGAAACGGAAGAATGACAGAAGTCAACAATAGCCGCTTTCCTATTGGATGGAGAGGCACGATTGTGGTGGGAAGAGCTGGAGCTCCACCTCTTGGTTGGAAGACAACTCACCGATGTTTCGATGGACGAGTTCTCGAGATTTTTTCCTGGCTAGATACCTCCCCTCGGCGCGGAGAATCGACATGGAGAATCAGTTCCATAGAATGAGGCAGGGAAATAGTTGTGTGGATGAGTATCTCCATTAGTTCACGAGGTTGGGACGTTATGCTGGAGTTACTTTCGCTTACAAGGAGCGTAAGACCAACCGGTTCTATGAGGGTCTTCGTGATGACATAAGACTACTGCTCTCTAGGCCTATGATGCAGGGTTTCCTAACTCTGGTCAATACCGCCCAATCTCTGGAGAAAGATATGAAGAGAGTTCAGTAGAAGGACTCAAGTTCGAAGAAGTCAGAAGTCAAGGTACCGAGTTCGTCAAAGTGTGGGTTTCATAAGTGGAACAAGAAGGCTCGGACTTCGGGTCCATCCACACCTTCGGGTACGTCTGGAGTTACTATAGTGCGAGGCCCGATTACTTGCTATAATTGTGGCAAGCAGGGACATTATGCCCGAGACTGTTGGAGTGGGCTCCCGAAGTCAGAGAAGAATCCTGGAGAATCTTATGCGGCGAAGGGAAAGACAGTGGAGTCAATCACATCCCACTATGCTCCAGCCCAGCCTAGAGTTTACAACCTTGGCCAGTAGGAGGCCATAAAGCAGGATGATGTGGTGACAGGTATGATTTATGGTAGCACGTTTAGCTTTGCATACTTGTTGCCTTTTGCGTGTTAGCTTATGACTTGTTGTGCTAGGCTTTTTTTATCGTTTATTATCCGGCGAGAGCACTGTTCGATACGGGAGCTTCGCACTCCTTTTTTTCCAAGAAATTTGTAATGCGCATCAGAGCACCGTCTTTGATGGCAAGGTATAAATTTGACGTATTGCTGCATAACGGGTGTTCTATGTGCGCAGATAGAGTTTGCTGCGTGATGGTACGGATTGGGATTCAAGAGTTTGACTTGCAAGCGTCGCTACTACTGATAGTGGAGCTTGATGTGAACTTTGACATGGACTAGCTCTTGGAGCAGCGTGCGTACATTGATTGCAATCGCAAGGTGGTCAGACTGGGGGTGGTTACAGAGCGTGAGACTTCATTCTCTGGCATGAGGGGATCGAGCAAGACGTTGATTTCTACTATCCAGGTTGTTAAGGAAGTTCGTAGTGGTGCAGAGCTATTTTCACCTTAGTGGAGACTTCGAAGCCCAAGCTAGGTCTAGATACTATCCTGGTTGTATCAGAGTTTCCTGAAGTTTTTCCTGAAAATATCCCCGGAGCCCCACCTCAATGCAAGATCGACTTCACCATAGAGCTAGTGCAAGGTGTCAAGCCTGTGTCACGCTCCCCGTACCGCTTAGTGCCTAAGGAGATGGCGGAATTGAAGGTACAGCTACAAGAGCTGTTAGATCAAGGGTATGTGCGTCCAAGTTCGTCGTCTTGGAGCACGTCAGTCCTTTTTATTAAAAAGAAGGACGGAAGCTTACGATTGTGTTTTGATTACCGAGAGTTCAATAAGCTGACAGAGAAGAATAAATATCCGATCCTGAAGATTTTTGATATATTCAATCAGCTGGTCAGGTCAACTGTGTACTCAAAGCTAGATTTGAAATCCGGGTACTATCAGCTGAGAATTACGGAAGGTGACATTCCCAAGATGGCTTTCAACACACATTATGTGCATTATGAATTCACTGTCATACCGTTTGGGCTGACGAATGCGTCATCCGTGTTTTTGGATTTTACGAACAGGACGTTCAGAGAATACTTGGACCAGTTCGTGATAGTCTTCATCGATGATATACTGGTGTACTCATAGTGCGAGGAGGATCATTTTAAACATCTTCATATTGTTTTGGAGACCCTGAAGAGGAACTAACTGTATGCCAAATTTTCCAAATGTGAATTTTGGCTATCCTCAGTAGCGTTCCTTGGTAATGTGGTTAGTGGCGAGGGAATTGCAGTAGATCCGGTGAAGGTAGCTGCGATACGGGAATGACCTGTGATGTCTTCTGTGTCGGAAGTCCGGAGTTTTCTGGGGCTTGCCGACTATTACAAGTGCTTCATGGAAAACTTCTCGCGGATAGCACTGCCCCTCATTACTTTGACAAGAAAGGATCAGAAGTTTGTTTGGTCGCCGGAGTGCGCACAAGCTTTCGAAGAACTAAAGTGTCGTGTGATCACGACGCCTGTTTTATGTTCTCCTTATAGTTCAGAGGGCTTTGAGATTAACAGCGATGCCTCTGGGAGTGGGTTAGGCTATGTTCTGCTTCAGTACATGAAGGTTATAGCCTATGGATCGCGTCAGATGAAGGTGTATGAGAGGAATTACCCAGTCCATGATTTGGAGATGGCGGCTGTGGTCTTTGCTCTTAAGCTTTGGAGGCATTATTTGTATGGGGTTAAGGTCGATATCTATTCATATCACAAGATCCTGAAATATTTGATGAATCAGAAGGATCTGAACATGCGACAGCATAGGTGGATGGAGTTCCATGGGAATTACACCTACAAGATTCATTATATTCCTGGGAAATGGAACGTTATGGCGGATGCTTTGAGCCGTAGGACCCCTGCTTGATCCAATTGGTTACAGATGCATGACGAGCGGCTTATTCGGGATTTGGAGGCCTTGGAAATCTCTTGTGTTGACAAGGGAGATAGTGCAAACGAATGTTTGGGTTGGATGGAGGTTCAATACGACCTCGCAGACAGGATTCGGCGTGCCTTGGAGTTGGACGTGAGCTTGAAACATCACTGGGCGGATGTCGTTGATGGGTCTAACAACCAGTTCTCTATTGATAATGGCCTCTTATAAAGGCAGCTGATTGTGTGTCCCCAACGTGGGGAAGTTGCGAGAAGAATTGATGTATGAGGCGCACTTTACGAAGTACTCGATTCACCCCGGGAGCACCAAGATGTTCAAGGACATGGAGAAATTGTTTTGGTGGATGGGTCTGAAGAAAGACATAGCATTGTATGTGGAGAAATATCAAACATGTGCCTTGGTGAAGGCTGAATGCCAGAAGCCAGGCGGATTCCTGAAGTCCTTGCATATACCAAAGTGGAAATTTTATGACATCTCCATAAATATCGTGCACGGTTTGCCGAGATCGCACAAGGGGAACGATGTCATTTGGGTGATCGTTGATCGTTTAACGAAGGTGTCACAATTCATACCCAATAGGAAGGATGATTCAGTTGAGAAACTAACGAAGCTTTATGTGGACAGCATAGTCCGTTTGCACGGCGTACCCCAGAGCATCGTTAGTGATCGAGATGATCATTTCACATCTAACGATTGGAGGCTCATTCATCAGTTGTTGGGTACCAAGTTGAACTTCAGCACATCCTTTCACCCACAGACAGAAGGTCAGACTGAAAGGGTGAACAGGATGATGGAAGATATGCTTCGTATGTTTGCTTTCGATTTTGGGAAAAGGTGGGAGGACCATCTTTTTATGATTGAGTTCGCGAAATAACAGCTACCAAGACATCATTTAGATGGCGCCTTTTGAGGCTCTGTACGGAAGGAGGTGTCGTACGCCATTGTCTTGGGAAGAAACGGAAGAATCGAAGTTATACAAGCGAAGGGACGTTGAAGATGCTACTTCAATGATACGGTTGATTCGAGAATGACTACTGATTGCTCAAGATAGGCAGTTCAAGTACTACAATGCTAAGCATCAGAACGTGGAGTTTACGGTGGGCGATTGGTTATAACTCAAGATAAAACCATTTAAGGGTGTATCAAGAATTCGACGCTTAAAGAAGCTTAGTCCGAGGTATGTTGGGCCTTTTGAGATCTTGGAGCGGATTAGTGAAATCGCCTATAGTTTAGCTCTTTCGGTGGAGTTGATCGGTTTGCACGATGTATTTCACATCTCAGTGCCGAGGAAGGCCATTCAAGAGCCTACTCAGGTGATTGTTGCGAATCAAGTGTTGGTCGATAGTGGGTTGACGACGAAGGTCAATCCCATTCGGATCGAGGACGTAGACTTCAAGCAGCTGCGGAACAAGTCCATTAGAATGGTCAAGGTCCTTTGGGACAACTGTGGAAGAGAGGAGTTGTCTTAGGAGCGCGAGCAAACTATGAGGGAGGAGTTCCCTGAGTTATTTCTCAAAGGTAAATGGATGCATTATTTACTTTTTGTACTTTTCCTGTACGTCAAATTTCGGGACAAAATTTCTTTAAGTGGAGGAGATTTGTAACGCCCCAAATTTCTTGAGGCGTGAGATGCTTCTCTGAGGGTTACCGCCCGACAGTAGCTAGTTACCGCGCTGCGGTAGATCCAGGGTTGGCGTCGAGAGCGTCGAACTCTCGAGAAAACGTCGAGCTCTCGAGAAAGACGTTACCGTGCGACAAAAAGATGTTATCGTGTGGCGGTAGCAGGAGATTTAAGCTGGAAGACCTCTTGGGAAGCTATCGCCCTTCGATAAAGTTACCGATGGCGATAGCTGGGTCAATTTATTTGCTATGGTTCTCGGGATCATACCGCATGGTGGTAGAAGTTAGCACGTGGCGGTAGTGCCCGGTGTCATATCGTAACCGACACCTCTATCGCGTGGCATTAGAGTCCTATCGCGAGGCGGTAGTGAAACCGAAACGATGTTGTCCACGTGTCAGCCTATGATTGGAGGGTTTGGGTGGTTGCGCTCGAAACGAGGCGTTGAATTAAGGTACCGCGCGGCGGTAGCTAGTTACCGCACGACGGTAGCTTTATTTACATGCCTACTTTGGCCATTTTTACTTCATTTCTTTTGGAGTGAGGAGTTGGCCTGGTTTTCCTGGAGGAGGAGCAGCGGCGCCGGAGGGTAAATCTTGTCGCCGTTGAAGTTCTGGAGTTCTGATTCGTAAGCCGAGTCCGGATCTGTGGAGGCAAGATCGTTGTGGTCGCGTTCATCCGTCTAGATCTTTTGCATGGCACCAAAGAGAGTGCAAAGGGTAAAGATTATCAACTTGGACATGTGAAGTCCTCTTCCTTTTGCATAGGAAATCCTCTCCTGCGAGTGTACGGTGAGCGTGAGGTTTTTCCTTCTAGTAGATATGGTGTATTCCTGTAGTTTTGCATATAGAGTTCGAAATCGAAGTACGAACATAGGCATGGTGTGTGAATCCCATCTGGATAGGTTGGTCTAGATTGGTGATGTTTTTATTATGCTTGTATTGGCCGGAGAAGACTCTGTGATGTTTGTTTTTCGGGTTTCTACACGGTAAATTTCAGCAGGGAACCTTGGGGACTAACTCCAAGGAGCACCCGGAAAACTGGGTAGAATCGCATTTCTGCCAGATATCGCGCGGCGGGAGTGCTACCGCAGGCGATAGCTCCTTAAGAGCTTTGTTTGTGGACTGTGTCGTGGAGACCTGGGGCTTGAGATGAGGGGCTGAGAGCTCTAGGAGCCCAAACAGGTGGCCTGCGAGCCACCCTTATAGCATAATGAGGTTATGTTTTGATTAGAGAGTGGGAATGGGGAGGCCGACCCATGTCGCGGTAGTTTTTGCCCGGCGATGTGAGCACCGGGAAAGGGCTGAACCTACCCAATAGCTATGTGGTGCATTCCTGGGTAGTGATTCCTAACGCAGACATAGTTACGGGTCTTAGGCCTTGCGCGGGCTGTAAAGACTACCAAATGCTCATGTTGATGTCGTCTTATGAACGGTGGTGGACCTTGGCTTTTATCCAGACATCGAGAATGTGCCCTGAGTGTACGGGGTGTGTAGTCATTCGTGCCTACGCCTGTGGTGAAGTGTGCTTAAATTGCACTTTCATTACTATGTTTGGTTTTGCTAATAATTTATAGGGAAGGATCCCCGCCGCCCCGAGTAAGGGGCGAGGTCGTTATAATTTGGTCAACTTTAGCTGACTGTTGCCTTGTTTTGTCACCGTTCGGTGGATTGTTCTTATACAGGAATAGGTAAGCGAAGTGGCAAGTAGCGGGCTAAAGCCCTTGATGTTGTGCTGGCCCTTGAAGGCCAAAGCAAAGTGTTTACTTTTACTGTTTTCATGTATGGCCGACCTGTGTGCCAAAGTATGTAAAACACTTTAATTCAAGTTGAATGTTGTAAGGTCTTAAGGACAAAACTCTTTGTGTATTTGTTCTTTCATCCCTGCTTTGGGTTATAGTGGACATTCATGTGCTTTGGGTTATAGTGGACATTCAACTTGCTTAAAAGCTTCCGCTAGAATGCTCTGTGTTAAGTTACGAAATCATCTCATAGTATTTTGGTATTAATATGTAACTACACTGACTGTCCGTGGAATATGGTGTGGGGCCCCGGCCGGACCTTCTCTTATATCCCATGTGACGGATGGGGGTATTACACCCAATGTTAGCCATGCCGGATTTCTCACAGCCCTTCTATTTGGAGAGCGATGTGTCGGTCGTCGGCGTAGGAGCAGTACTGATGCAGGCCAGCCGACCTGTGACCTATTTCAATCGCGCATTCTAAGATACCATGTGCAGTCGTTCTGCATACGAGAACAAGGTCATGGGCGTTATCCTCACAGTGCAGCACTAACGACCCTACCTCTTGGGACGACGATTAATGGTATGCATCGACCATCATAACCTCCGCTACATCCTACAGTAGAAGATTGTTATTCCCGCCCAACAGGTGTTGGTGGCCAAGCTACTGGGCTACGACTTCAGCAGCGAGTTCTGGCCAGGGAAGGCGATCTGTGCGGCTGACGCTCTCCCACAACCCCATACTTATAGCCATCTCCCGTCTGGTCTGGGAGGATGTGAATGCCCTTCAAAGGGAAGTGGAAGCAGACCCAACGCTTAGCGAGATTCGAACAGCACTCCTCGCGGATGCTACAACCCGCTCACCTTACTCCTTAGTTGACAACCACCTACTCTACAAGGGTCGCCTCGTACTCGCCACCCGAGCATCCCTCTGTTACTGGCCAAGGATCATGCTTCCCCATCTGGGGGACACGCCGACGCTTACCGGACATACTACGGCTCGCAGCCTCACTATATTGGCCTCATGTTCCGACAGGACAAAGCCTTCGTGGTCGTCTTCCTCATCTTACAGAAGGCCAAGTACAAAGCCATTTTTCTTTTTGGTCGACTTCATCCCCTTCTGATTCTTGACCGCATTTAGGACAACGTCTCCAGGGACTTTATCACACGACTCCCCCGATATTGTGGATTTGGTTGCATCCTTGTCGTGGTGGACCATCTCTCGAAGTATGCTTATTTCTCCCCCCCCCCCCCCCCGCCTCCATCCATACACTACATCCACAGTCGCCGGCAGCTTCATCCAGGGGTTTGTGCGCCTCCACGGGTTTTCCCGATCGATCGTCAGTGATCGAGACACGCTCTTCTTAAGTACCTTTTGGACTACTTTGTTCCGCCTGCAAGGAACTCGCCTTCGCATGAGTACGACGTACCATCCTCAGACAGACGGCCAGTCAGAGGTCCTCAACCGGCGCTTAGAGACGTACTTCTGTTGTTTCGTGGGAGAGCAGCAGCGTAGTTGGGCTAAGTGACTCGGGTGGGCCGAGTATTCGTACAACACCGCCCACCAGCAGGTGGCCGGCACCACCCCATTTGAGGTTGTCTACGGCAGGTCTCCTCCGTCCATCGTCCGCCACCTCCCAGGGGAATGCCAGGTGGAGAGCCTGGCCACAGCTCTTCGCAATGGGGACATCATTTTGGATCACCTAAAGCACCACCTTTAACGGGCCCAGCAGAAGATGGTTTCCTTCGCCAACCAGAAACGTTGGGACCTCTACTTTGAAATAGGAAAGAAGGTCTTCGTCAAACTCCACCCCCGCCGTTAGCTTTTGGTAGCCCGACGGTCGTGCCCGAAATTAGCCTCCTGATTCTTCGGGCCGTTCGAGGTACTTGCACACATCGGGGTACTCGCATATCGACTTCGCCACCTAAACGGAAGCCGCATCCACCTGGTATTCCATGTCTCGTAGCTACAGCGCGCAGTAGGAGAGCACGCCACCACAGATCAGCTCTCGGCCGATCTCGACCATTTCAGAGAGGTTCCCTACTACCCCGCCTCGATCCTCGATCGCCGATGCCGCATTCCAGGGGACCATACATCAGTGGAAATTCTTGTGGCTTGGACCGGTCGTCCCGACTCGGACGCAACGTGGCTTCCCCGGGATGACTTCCGTCGCCGGTTTCCCGACTACTTCCTTGAGGACAACGCACATTTTCCAGATTGCGGCATTGTAACGGAACAACACGACGACGAGCCACCATGGCAAGTTTACACGTCGGGAGCGTATTTCGCAGGGGCTCACCGAGGCTGCGGAGGATATTTAATACTAAATATGTTGCTTTGTTTGTTTGACGCACTTTTAGTGTAATATTTACTTTTTTCAGTATTTTCTTTTTGTATTCGCTTCTCTCCACTATAAGAGGGCATGCAGGCCTTGTATTTTTTTATCTCGGATGAAAGTGTATTTTTTCTCCTCTCCTGTCTAACCCTAACTCTCCCCCTCTTCTTCTTTCTCTCTCTATTTCCCTCCCTCTCTCCCGTTCTCCTTCCTAATAGCTGACCAAACACCCCGCCCCTCCCTGGGTTCGTACCAGAGTGAGAATTACATATCATCAATATATCATGACATATGTCTCATAAAATAAAACATTTCATACCATATAATAAGCTAGGAAACATGCTTAATCGAGAGTATAAAATAAATATACCTCGGGGAAATCTCCAAGAAGAAATAAGAAAAATGGCCTGATTAGATGAATTATGACCCATGTTGTTTTGTATGAGAAGGGTGAAAACGGCGGGATCAGAGTGAGGAGGCAAACCCATGACTAACGCTGCTTGTGGGGGTGGAGGATAAATATTTCCGTTAAGTATTTGTTTGCCCGAGGCAAGATCTAGAAACTCCTCTATAAAACTTTCTTCTAGTTCCAGGCTTTCTGATATTGCTCTTAGAAGTTCATTAATAATCTCTTTTGTCTGTCGAGCATAGGCTCTGTTTGGGACAACTTATGATGATGAATAAGCTGCTAATTGAAAATAAATATGGTGCCACGAAATTGCTCTTGAAAATGATCATCATAAGTTGTCCCAAACAGAGCCTTAATCTTCAGATACCCTTCTGCATATATGAAAAACAATAAATTTATGTGAGATGGATAATAAATAAATAAACAATTAAGATGTTTGTTAGGATTAGAATTTATAAAAAATTTGCAATAAAGTGTAATGAAAACCTTAAATATGGTGCCACGAAATACATCATATGATTTTTTTTTTTAATATAATATATTGCAGCCTCTCCCTGTGTGACGTCGCTACATGTTCAAAGTCTGGCACAAAGTCAGTCACGATTGCAATTAAAAAATTAGGACTTGTCTCTTTGCAATTTACAATCCGCAAAAATTAAGGGGCACCTGATGGGGTTCAGTTGCAAAAAAATCTTATTTCAATTAGGACAAATACAATGGCTATATATAGCCTGCAACACTCCTAACTTAATTAATATTACAACACTCATCCTCAAGATTGGCGAAATATATTCACTAAGTTCATTTTATAACAACTCCGAATCATATCTTCTGAATTGAGTCCCTTGGTCAAATAATCTGCTACCTGCCCCTTGGTTGAGACGTGACTCAACTACAGTAGTCAACTATCAAGCTTTTTTTTTATGAAAAACCTATCAATCTCTATATGTTTGGTCCAATCATGTTGGACTGGAATATTTGCAATACTGATGGCTGACTAACTGTCATGCCACAACTTCATTTTATCTCCCCGTTCAAACATTAACTCCACAAGCATCCCTTTCAGCGACAGAAGCTCTGCAACCCTTAATGTCATGACTCTATACATTGCATATGCTATCAATCTAGTCACTACTGATTGTTTCTTGCTCCTTCAGAAGCATAGCTTTCCTCCCACAAATATGCAATAGTTTGAAGTGGATCTCCTGTCATCCGCACAGGTTGTCCAATCAGAGTTGCAATAGTTCTCAATCTTCATGTTCTCGTTCCTTCTAAACGTCAGCCCCTTTCCATGAGCATTCTTCAAGTACTGCAAAATCTAGTACACAACATTCATATGGTCCTTCCTTGGGTCATGCATGTAGCGGCTCACCATACTCACAACAAAGGAGATGTATGAGTGAGTGTGGCTCAAGTAAATCAATCTCTCAACTAGCCTTTGGTACATCTCACAATCCACAAGTCCCCCAACCTCATCACCCAATTTGCACTTTTGATCGATTGGTGTCACAGCAGGTTTGTACCCCAACATCCTCGTTTCTGAGAGAAGATCTAAAGCATATTTTCTTTGGTAAAGGATTATACCATATGCCTCATAAGCGATCAAAATCTCAAAGAAATACCTAAGATGACCTAAATCCACACCAAACTCCTTGCTTAGAGCCCCCTTAAGGCAACCAATTTCCTGCTCAACATCCCCTGTGATGATCATGTCATCCACGTACATCGCAAGCATGGTGATGTGACCTTCATTCTGCTTGAAAAACATTGTGTGATCAACATTGATCTGCTAATATCTCATCTCAAATATGGCCTTCCTGAATCTGTCAAACCACGCTCGAGGAGGATACTTCGGCCTATACATGGACTTCTTTAACCAACAAGACCTGCCTTCTATCTTGTATGTTCAGAACCCTAGTGGTATCTCTATGTACACCTCCTCAGCTAGTTCTCCATGAAGAAATGCATTCTTCACATCTATTTGATGCAACTTCCATCCATCATTCGTCGTCAAGATGATAAAAGTACTAACAGTACTTATCTTTTCCACGGGTGCAAATGTCCATCATAATCAATGTCATAAGTCTGGATGTACCCCATGGAAACAACTCGAGCCTTACAACGCTCAACCTGTTCATCTGGGTTCTATTTCACGGTGAAAACTCATTTACACCCAACAACCTTCTTATCTTTTGGCAGATATGCCAGCTCCCAAGGCGTGTTCTTCTCAAGGGCTCTCATCTCCTCTTTCGTTGCTGCTTTCTACTTTGGAACATCTTTGGCAACCTGTCAATTGTTAGATATAATAATACTATTCTGCGATGCAATGAATGCTCCATGAGAAGAAAAGATATGATCATAAGAGACAAAAGAAGCAAGGTCCCAACCGTATCTATCAGGAGGATTTCAAACATTGATGTGAGTAGTCTTCCATAATGTCACGATTGAAGAAGGAGAAGTAGGGGAAAGGATATCATATGAGGGTGGTGGTGATGTAAGTGCTCCAGGAGTAGGGACCGATATAGCAAGGGACTAGGAGCTAGACTGGGCACTGGTACTGCAGTCAACTTCCCCCGAGTCCTTCTAAGGCGCGAACGAACAAAGATACTTCGTCAACTCCACTGGAACGGACCTCGAGTACTTCTGAGGTGCAAATGAACATAGGTTCTTCACCTTCAGCGGAATGGAACACGAGTCCTTCCGCGTCACGAACGAATAAAGGTTCTTTGCCACCTCCAATGGAACGAACCCTCAGTACTTTTGAGTCGCGAACGAGCAAAGGTTCTTTGAGACCTCCAACAGAGCGAACCTCGAGTCATCCCAAGGCATGAACGAGCAAAATTTCTTCGCCACCTCCACGGGAACAGACCACTAATCTTTCCAATGTACTTCATTACCTATGCAACCTGCTCAAACTCTGATGCTCGGGTAAAATGCAAAATCGCGACCACTAAAGCTAATGTTAAACGTTACGTGTTTAAACAAAAGGAATCTGACAAGTAAAAGGATGACGGCAAATGAGTCACCCCTTGATATAAACATCAGGATCGTCATCTGGAGTGTCCTCCACACCAAGATCAGAGCGCTGCAGCATCCTCCATACTAGCCAAAATCCCTTGTCGAATCCCAGGCTGAATGCGGTATCACGCTCATCCACCAAGAGTGGATCAATCTAGAATGTCATCATCTTAGAACGAGCCTCCTACGCAATTTGAGCCCACTCCACCCTGAAGTCGTAAGACTCCTTGTACTTGGCTACAGCGGAAGCTCGTGCGGCCTTGATGTCCTTCTACGTCGCGGGCAGTTGAGCTCTCTCCTCCTTTAACTGCTTCATTTCCACCTCCATCATGGACATCTCCGCCCCGAATATCTCCGTACAATGGAGCAACTCTACAAGGCTCGCCTCAGCCACATCAAGCTTCCCACAGAGCTCCACAATGTCGGCCCTAGAAGCAACCAATTCAGACTCTGATTTATCCAATCGGAAGAGAGCCTTCTTCCTCCTCTTCCTAGCTGCAGCCAAGGACTCCTCCAATGCAGCCAGTTTTGTCCAGAGAGAGAAGAACTCGTCCTTCATGGACACATAGTTGTCCCGTGTAAGAATTACCTCACGTAATTCATCTAGCTAAAAAGTAAAGGCTAGATCAGGACAATGACAAGGTACATAACCAGAGAACAAGCAAGCAGAGCAATTAACATATCTTTAGTATAGAGGCATGGAGAGAAGAGGACTCCTGCCTCTTACCTTTCGCAGCAGCTGGCGACAGCGCTGGTTCTTCCCCCAAGGTCGGCCCCTTTATGGGCGACTCTGGAGGCTACCCGGCCTTAGGAGCGGCAGGAGGGGGACCATCACCAAGCTCGTCTAGACAATCATCAACAACCTATATGACAGTCATCAGGGTAGCTGAGAACATGCCTACCTTCACTTGCTTCAGCGAGAAAATTAATTTTCTCTTTCTTCCCCCGCTCCAATGGAATGACACAGCTCCGCTCCGCGTTAGTAGAGAGATACGCCAGGATTAGCCACTTCTCGCTAACAAACACGCTGATCCGCAGGAGCATGCCAGCTAACTCGCACAGATCCTCAAAACCCAGTACAGAGGTAAAGTCGTACTCCTATCCCACAAAATGGCAGCAGCACCTCGGAAGCTCCGGCCAAATCTCAGACAACCTCCAAGTATTCCTCACGAATCCAAAGAGCGTCCCACTGTGATGGCAAGCGCGTGTTGCACGCCCAAGGGTTGCAAGCCCAAGGGTTGCACGCGCGAGCCCCAGCAGCGCGCACTGTGTCTACCTTGGCATGGCATGCTTGTGCCCGGGACGGAGGTGCTTGTGTGTGCTTTTCCTTACGCGGTCGCTCGGACCCCTTGTCTTGACTTGAAATTTTTTAAGGAGAACCCATCAGTACTCAAAGTTTGTAACTGAGATGTGGTCTCTCACCCTTCGAGGAACACAATTACTTATAAACTCAAGGAAAAGTAGTGGATTGTTGCCCAACACAGATCCGCCCGCATGATTTTCTCCCTTTCCAGATTTTCCACGTTAAAAAAACATCTTGTCAAAGCTGTTTGGTTTTCATTTAACTGTTTGCGTTCCCGATCTAACTCGGAGCTAAGACCGTCTTAATCCCCTGACCGGAGGAAAACCGGGAAACCGCAACAAATGTCATTAAAATTTGTAGTATTTAACCACCATAAAATTGACTTCTAATCTCCTCCCTAATTATCCATTTGAAACAAATTCATCAACAAATTAAACACCCAAAATATACCTACTCGATGAATTAGGAAGAAGAAAAAGAAGAACCTGAAATGGATGGGTTTTGTTGGGTAGTGGAGCACTGGGTAGACAGTAACCCTGAGAAAATCCCTCCAGAAACGCACATGATCCCCCATCAAATTATTGCTGGTGCCATGGTATATTGGGTCAAAAATATTTTGCATTTTATACACGTCCTTCTCTTCCTCAGTTAGGTTGAAGAATCCGCCAAATGCCTCCACCATCTCCCTCTGCAAGTTCTCACTTATGCCATGATTCACAACCTGAAGCAATTGTCAGCAGTTCTTTTTATAAATTCATTCAATAACATTCTTACTTCATCGATGGGATTAATTTATTTATTTAAGCTTTTCAACGACGTAGAATGAAGCAGCCCCACTCTCTGCAGGCTCGCCCGATATCGGAGATGATACTTGACCGTTGATGAAGATCCCCGTTTCTTAGAAGGGAAATTAATATCGACGGTTGGGATTTCTTCCTTGACGACGGACTCGGATTCGACGGCGGCCGGGCTGTGTGTGATATAGCTGGTGGGAAAAGTGGTGGCGCCGTGAGTTTTTTGGTGGTGGAGTTCAGAAGAGAGGAGGGCTAAAAATTTTTAGGCACGGGTCTCGTTCCCAAATGTAGGAACGGATTTAAAATACAGTTCTACTTCAATATTAAAATACAGTTATACTTTAAAAAATATAGTTGAAGTTCAATATTAAAGTACGACTGTATTTTAATATTGAACTTACAACTGTATTTTTAGGGCACAACTTTATTTTAATATTGAATTTCAACTGTATTTTAATATTAAAGTACGACTGTATTTTAATATTGAAATTCAACTGTATTTTTTAAAATATAACTGTATTAAAATATTGAAGTACAACTGTATTTTAAACACGTTTTTATGTTTGGGAACGAGATCCGACCCTAAAAATTTTCCGGTGAGAAGAGGACATGATTGCGGCAGACAAGGAAAAGGAAAGGCAGGAATTAATTTAAATAAAGATGAGGAGGAGCATAAAAAAAAATGTGAAGCACGTGTGCTTTGTTTTTTTTTGACAAATTATTCATATCACTCCCTTAATTTAGATATAATTTTAAATTGGTCATTTAAATTTGATTTGATTCCAATCAGTCCTGTTACTTTCAACTATTTCTCAAATGAATCCGGTTACTCATTTAAATTATTAACAGTGGTTTTTATTTCACCGTTAATGTTAAATGTCAGGATCAACTTTGTTGTAGGTCGTCCATTTTTTCTCTCGTATGGAAAAATCGGATCGTCTTAACTCGGAATCGGATCGGGCGTGTAAACAGTCAAAGTAACTGCAACAAATGACAAGAGACGTTTTTGACAAGAAAAATCCGAAAATGGTGAAAAATCACATGGCTGGAACTGTGCCGAGCCAAAATCCACTAGTTTCTCCGAGTTTACAAAGATTGATTTATTCTTGGAGGGAGACAGACCGCTACTCCGTTACAGGTTCAAAGTACAGAAAATGAGGAAAACGGCTAAGTCCATAGAGCCTCGGTGGAAGAGCTCCAGCTTTGGAATGTTGATGAGCTCTTGGAACTTTGGTGGGACCGTTCTGGCAGAAAAATTCTTTAAGTGCATGGAGCTTCTAGAGGGAGCGGTCTTTCAAATGAAGGCATGAACGTCTATTTATACTTTCTGTAGGGTCATAGTGGTAATTACGCATAAGAGTGATTTGTGCCGACGAATGTCGTCGCTCTGTTAATTTTTATCACTTGAATCACCAATTTTGAAGAAATGACTAGAGTGCCCTCCGGGCAGTTCGAGCGGCTCGGGTAAGGTGTCCGGAGGCGCTGGCGGCTGAAGGTGGCCAGCGGCGGTGGAGGTGGCCGGAGACAGCGAGGGTCACCAGCAATGGCGGCAACATCCTTCGGCACGCGCGCTGGGCACGACCGCCCAGCTTTGTGGGGCGCGGCCGCGCGGTGCGCGGCCTTGCTGATGGCGCTGTCATCCCCCGGCTTGTTGATTTGGAGCGTCATCCTCTGGACGATGATGGTGACCCGGTACATGTCATAGATCCGCGTCATGTTGCTGCAGAAGATCCCCTTCCGGATGACTATGGTGACCCGGTTGATGTTGGTGCCGGCTCACACTTGATGTTCCCTCGCCGCCTTGAGATGATGGTTTACTTGTTGGTGTCGTTGCTCGTCGCCATATGGAGCTTGAAGATCTTTATGACCGTGCCGCAAGTCAGAATGTTGAAACTTTGTCGCGACATCCACCGCCATCGCCGCGTCATTTTAAAGGTTGAACTTTGCCGCGACATCCACCGCCATCGCCGCGTCATGACATCCATCTCCATCGCCGCGTTATTTTAATGTTGGAACTTTGTCGCGACATCCACCGCCATCGCCGCGTCATTTTAAATATTATTTCAGATTTTAATTATGTTTTTATTTGGCAATGTTTATGTCATGTTGTGTTTTTTTATTAATGAGTGTTGTTTTTATTTAGTTATTATGGGCTGCTAATAGCCAAACTAATGATGTAGCCTATATATAGGCAAGTTGTTTTCATGATGGATTAGAGAATGAAAAATTGAAAACCAAAATTCAAATTTTGAATTTCCCCCTCCTCTCTCTTCCCCTCTTGGAAAATTCATTTCCTCCTCCTCCTCTCCTCTCCTCCTCTCCAAAATTTCGGCCTCTCCCCTTTCCTTCCCTCCTCCCCCATCTTCTAATCCAAGAGAAGAATCGCCCCAAGCTTGTGGTGAATCTTGTGAAACTTCAACGACGTCGGAAGGCAACGAAGAACTTGGAGTTTCCCTCTAACCGGCACGCTTTCAGTGGATCCGGAACGGAGCGATCCAAAGAGAGTTAAATCGGAATCATCCATTCTGGTTGGGTAACGAACGTCTCCACTCTTGTGTGTTTCTCTCTTAGATCTTTTCTTTGGGTATTTAGCATTTCGTGTGATTTGTGGTTGGTAGAATTTTCGTGGATAATATCTATTAAATTATTGTTATTGTTATTTGATTCCCATTTGAATTCGTGAGGCGTGGCGGCCCTCATTTTATTTCGTTGGGAGAGAACCACCCGTTATCCGAATCATTTTTTTCGGTGGTGTCTCTTTTGGTACAACGTACGCTCGATCGAACCGTGTGAGTTCATTTCGCTTGAGAGGATCTTGGCCTATAGCCTTAATATTATCTTAAGGGGCCTAACGATCCCCCCCGAATCCTATTAAATTAATTGTTGCAACTTGCGTAGTGGTTGTGTTTATTCTTCGTGTGAGCGTAATAGTAATTATAATTAAACGAGCGTGTGAATCCCTTAGCCGTTACGGTGTCGAAACCCGTGGCCTACATCAATTTGGTATCAGAGGGAGGTTGTTGTTGATTTCCTAATCGGCACCATCCTTCTATTTTTAGGTAGGCTAAAGAAAATATAAATTTCAAATTTCAAAATTTCAAATTTCAAATTTCAAAATTTAAAATTCAAATTTCGAATTTCGAATTTCAAATTTCAAATTTCAAAATTCAAAATTCAAATTTCAAATTTCAAAATTTCAAATTTCAAAATTTAAAATTCAAAAATCGAATTTCAAATTTCAAATTTCAATTTTCAAATTTCAAATTTCAAATTTAAAAAATTTCAAATTTCGAAATTTCAAATTTCAAATTTCAAATTTCAAATTTCAAATTTCAAATTTCAAATTTCAAATTTCAAGATTTCAAATTTCAAATTTCAAATTTCAAAATTTAAAATTTCAAAATTCAAAATTTCAAATTCTAAATTTCAAATTTTTCTCAAAATCTAAAAAAATAAAATTCTGGAAATTCTCTATCTTATTTTTAATAAGAAATCCAAAAAAAATTATTTTTCAGTAAGTCATTATTTTTATTAAGTTCTTTTAAAATTTAATAGTTGGTCTGCCAATAGCGGCCTATATTTTTATTTTTTTCAGCAAAATTCAAAAATAAAAAAATTTATTAATAATCTCCATATTTTTGCCAGCAAGACTATCAAAAAATATATATATAGTATTTTGAAATATTAGCGGGAACAAATCGATTTTTGAAAATTAAATAGAACCAGACTATTTTTCTTTGTATTTGTGCACTTAATCCGAGTAGTCTATCCCAATTTTCCCGCTGAAAATTAAAACAAAAAAATGGTGTACGATGTTCACGTTTCCCGAATGAAATCTTCAGGTTCCGTCATGAAAGTTAGAAAGCCAGTCCATTGCCCGGTAGTGGAAGAGATTAAGGGGTTGATTGGCCAAGTAAAGGCTAATCAAGTTGTTCCGCGCACCTCTAGGCGTGTTAGGATTCCTGCTCCGACATATGATGGGCTAGGTGGACCGCGAGTGTTTCTATGTTGGGTGAACGACATGGAGCATTATTTTGAGCAATATCGTATTGTGGATCCCCACAGGATTCCCGTTGCGAGACTGCAATTATTTGGTCGAGCCCAAACTTTCTGGCTCAATGAGGAAAGACGTTTAGGAATGCCCTCCGTCGACCCACGTATAGGTTGGCAGATTATGAAGAATTTATTAACGGATGAGTATTATCCTCCATACTGCCGCTCTCCGTCGTCTGATTATTTGAGTGAGTCGCCGCCTAAGATTTTGCCTACATCGAACCAGCATGTTCCCTCGTACTCCCGTATGAGGACGTCTCATGATTTTAGTTCTCCCCGCCTGGGCACTAGACCCTTTCCTGTTTACGAGAGTGTTCCTATCAGCGTGATTGAATCTGAGCTTGCGATTACGAGTACGCCCGTCACTGAGGACGATGCTGTTAATGTTGACAACATGAGTGACGATGAGGAGATTGGTTACCCGAGTGACATGGATGAGGATTTCTCATTTGAGGAACCCTCTCCACTCCCTTTCGATGACATTTTGGAGCCATCCCCTTTGACTGTTGTGGAGCCTTTTGATGATCTTAAGTCGATTGATATTCTAGCTGAGTCAGAAGAGTTACAGTCTGCTGAGAGCTTACTCAGTCGTGATTCATTTGACGATCTGTTAGGACATGAGCTTGCTATTTCTAGTCCGAGACGTATCGAAGTGCCCGTTTCTGAGATTTTCACTGTAACTGATGTCAGGACTAATATGTTGGAAGATTGTTCTAGTAAAGGAGTTAAACTTTTGGAATATGATAATGAAGTGGAACCGGATGAGCATCCCCTAATGCTAACTCCTTTACCTAAACTTGAATGTGATTTTAACTCTCTACCGTTTGTAACGCCTGATCTCATTGTAGTGTTGCCGATCTATGATCCGATCACTGAATCTGAAATACATGAATTACCACAGGATTTAGAAGACATGTCGGATGATTTTTCCGTAAGAGCGAATCCACTGTTTGAATTTTCTTACGACTTTATTGGGTTGCGACCGGATGATCTTTATTGGAAGTCAAATCCGTGTTTTGAGGTTTCGAATTGGAATACTAGTGGTACCTTGGCGATGGTGCCGTATGACGTGATGTCCCCTCGACAAACTTATTTGCCAAGCCCGATCGCACACATTTATCCCCCGCCTTTTGATGACCTGTGCACGCACACGCTAGTGAACGTAGTTACGAATGTTAAGTTATGTTGCCCGCACGTCATGTCAAATCCGGGAGCGCCCCGTTCTATATATAGTGATGAGTGCTTTCTGTTAGCTTTTATTCATGACGTTTTAAAATTTAAATTTAAGTTTAAATCTAAAACTACGACGTTGTATGGCGTTGATTTCGCCACTGCTTTTATAGCACTCGTGCCACCTGACTTGGTCCCGTTACTGCCCACTGTTAAGGCAAGTCACGTTGCACATGGGTTCTCCCCACACAGTTCTAAGATTGTTAGTTGGAATCGGAGCGTATCCTACTGTTATATAAGTGATTTGGTTTTGGTTTGTCTCGTCCCTGGACGGATGCCTCCGGGCATCTCAGAAATATTTATGAACCGGCCAGTCCATTATTTGCGAATCTTATGGAAATTTAGTAGCATGACATTTCTTGTAGAATTTTCCATTGATTGGGGCATCGCTCCTATTTTCTACTTTTCATACTTTACGCGTCATGCTTCTATGCCCCTTGAAAAGTCTATCTCTCCGTTTACATATTCCACTATGCTTTCTATTGGGTTGGGTGGTGATAGTTTGTTTGGATCGTTCTCTTCTCCGGTCTCCATCGGAGGTATGTTGATTGATGTTGTGGAAATTCCTTGTTCTTATTTGACTAATGCGTCTTTGAGGTCCCCCCAAGACCACTTTTTGCCTTGCAGGTTCATCTTCCTCGACGATCATACACAGTACTACTCATCAGTGATGAGTATTTTTGAGAGCGGGAGGATTGATGGCGCCGTCATCCCCCGACTTGTTGATTTGGAGCGTCATCCTCTGGACGATGATGGTGACCCGGTACATGTCATAGATCCGCGTCATGTTGCTGCAGAAGATCCCCTTCCGGATGACTATGGTGACCCGGTTGATGTTGGTGCCGGCTCACACTTGATGTTCCCTCGCCGCCTTGAGATGATGGTTTACTTGTTGGTGTCGTTGCTCGTCGCCATATGGAGCTTGAAGATCTTTATGACCGTGCCGCAAGTCAGAATGTTGAAACTTTGTCGCGACATCCACCGCCATCGCCGCGTCATTTTAAAGGTTGAACTTTGCCGTGACATCCACCGCCATCGCCGCGTCATGACATCCACCTCCATCGCCGCGTCATTTTAATGTTGGAACTTTGCCGCGACATCCACCGCCATCGCCGCGTCATTTTAAATATTATTTCAGATTTTAATTATGTTTTTATTTGGCAATGTTTATGCCATGTTGTGTTTTTTTATTAATGAGTGTTGTTTTTATTTAGTTATTATGGGCTGCTAATAGCCAAACTAATGATGTAGCCTATATATAGGCAAGTTGTTTTCATGATGGATTAGAGAATGAAAAATTGAAAACCAAAATTCAAATTTTGAATTTCCCCCTCCTCTCTCTTCCCCTCTTGGAAAATTCATTTCCTCCTCCTCCTCTCCTCTCCTCCTCTCCAAAATTTCGGCCTCCCCCCTTTCCTTCCCTCCTCCCCCATCTTCTAATCCAAGAGAAGAATCGCCCCAAGCTTGTGGTGAATCTTGTGAAACTTCAACGACGTCGGAAGGCAACGAAGAACTTGGAGTTTCCCTCCAACCGGCACGCTTTCGGTGGATCCGGAACGGAGCGATCCAAAGAGAGTTAAATCGGAATCATCCATTCCGGTTGGGTAACGAACGTCTCCACTCTTGTGTGTTTCTCTCTTAGATCTTTTCTTTGGGCATTTAGCATTTCGTGTGATTTGTGGTTGGTAGAATTTTCGTGGATAATATCTATTAAATTATTGTTATTGTTATTTGATTCCCATTTAAATTCGTGAGGCGTGGCGGCCCTCATTTTATTTCGTTGGGAGAGAACCACCCGTTATCCGAATCATTTTTTTCGGTGGTGTCTCTTTTGGTACAACGTACGCTCGATCGAACCGTGTGGGTTCATTTCGCTTGAGAGGATCTTGGCCTATAGCCTTGATATTATCTTAAGGGGCCTAGCGAACTCCCCCGAATCCTATTAAATTAATTGTTGCAACTTGCGTAGTGGTTGTGTTTATTCTTCGTGTGAGCGTAATAGTAATTATAATTAAGCGAGCGTGTGAATCCCTTAGCCGTTACGGTGTCGAAACCCGTGGCCTACATCACTTGCACTGTGTGGTCGTGCGGTGAGCGGCCTTGCGCGACCATGCGTGCACAAGCCGCACAGGAGCAGGCTGCGCAGGGCACTTCTCCCCGCGCGCTATCCCGGTGCTATGAAGGGGGTGCGTACGGTTTTGTCACCCTCTCGGGTGTTTTTGGGCCTTTTGGGTGAGCCCGGCTTTTTGCGCGCGGCTCGTCTGGACGGATTTGCTTGCTCCCGTGCCTATGTCCGAAAACCTTTCCGGTTCGAGTTTGAAAATTCAGGGGGAATCCCATCAAACTTCTTCCTGTTGCATGAATGTCGGGATTAAAAAAGCGTTAAAAAATACTTACTTCATTTGCAGAGGACAAAAAAGGCGTTAATAATTGCAGGATTGGAGGTCTTTCACAAAAGCGCCTCCAAGGTGAAAAAAGGCAGCAGTGGTTGGTTCAACGTCAATGTCTTGAAGAAAACAAACGGCGAAGATCTTGTGGTGTCATGCTCGTTAGCAGGCAGGAGCAGTTGGGCTGCCACCTTCACGGTGATGGACTTCTTTCAATATGCTTGAATGCTTTCACGACAAATGAAGAAATCCCATTTTGTTGTTGTAGCTTGTAATTGCGATGTGAGAGAAGCCGGCAACAGAGAACGAAGAAGAGATAAGAAATTTTGGATAGAGAAGGCAAAGGCAGTACGGATCGGGAAGAGGCTGAGCCTCCATTGTTGCTCAGGAAGTAGTTGAACCCGTCATTATTGTCCGAGAAGAAGCTTAGCCCAAAACACAGAAGGAAGAAGCTCGGGAGGGGAAATAATGTAGGGAAACGATCCCCTTCGTGCAAACTTGGATCCAAGCAAAAAAAAACAAAATAAAGAACAAAGCACACAATAATTTACGTGTAAACCCCCTCACAGCAATAAGGGGAAAATCACGGGGCAGGGCAAACAAACAATCCACTATAATAATAACGGATTACAAAAACACTAGGTTTGCCCAACCTAGTTCCCTCTCCGGATTCACAAACGAATCCCCATTCAAAACCAAAGCAATCCTTCTGAAACCGAGGAAGAACAACCCTCAACACGTTGAGGTAAAAACAACCTCTCTCCAACAAAGGAACTCCTTTGATTGAGCCACTATCTCCACACGAAGACAATCCCGAGAAAATCCTCTCCTAGCACCACCACCGGCGCCAAAACCCAATCAAGAACGGGACCAAGACAGTGAAGGACCCGTCCGACGAAACCGCAGCAATCCCTCGTTGCAAACGGCAAACGCTTCCTCTGCACGCCTCCGACGAAACCGTCGTACCGTCTCTCACTTCTATTGCTGCTCTGTAAGAAGAAGTAATCGACCGTAAGAGATCGGGATTAACCCTAACTTCACGGCAAGAGCCAGAAATAAGTCCACCCGAACCGCCAAAGGGCCGCCGAACCCAGTTCACGGAACCAAGGAGGAGAAAACGGGAGGAATCGGCGAGAGTAGGTGGCAAAATCCGGCGGAACAGCGAAATCCGGCGAATCGGTGAAATCCCGATATCCGCCGAATTTACAGTTCATGAACAGTAAATTCGGCGAGTATCAGATTCAATACACGCCGAAAATACTGTTCATGACAGATTTTTCTCCTTTCCTTCTTCGCAAGCCTCCAGTCTTCAATTTAGGGGCTGGACCCCAACAGACTCCCCCTCTAGACCCTGAAGAGAAGTCCCACCTCCTGAAACCTTCAAGAAGAAACCATGCCGACCAGGCGTCGTAATAACTCGTACTTCTCCCTTGGCACGACCTTCGTCATCATGTCCGAAGGATTTTCATCTGTGTGGACCTTTTCCACCTTCAGTAGCTTCTCCTCGACAGCATCTTGTATCCAATGATACCTGACATCAATGTGTTTCGTCTTAGAGTGGTAGACGGGGTTCTTGGCCAGAAAGATAGCACTCTGACTATCACTGAACATAGTGAACACGTCTTGTTGGATTCCAAGTTCGAGCATAAACTTCTTCATCCACATGACTTCTTTGGAATCTTCCGTCAGAGCTATATATTCTGCCTCAGTTGTCGACAGTCCCACTCACTTTTGTAACCGCGACTGCCACGATACAACACCCCTGCAAAATTAACAGCATACCCTGAAGTGGATCTTCCGGAATCAACGTCTCCAGACATATCAGAATCAGGGTACCCAACCAGTTTAGGTGATTCACCACCAAACTGCATGTAACATCCCATTTCCGGCTAGACCCCTAGGAGTCGGTTAGTTGTGACAAAACCCTAGGAAGCCCAAAATTTGAAATAAAGCGATCAATATTTTCGGGTCACGGGTTGGTCACGCCCGTGACCGACCCGTCACGCCTGTGACTTGGGCGTGACTACTTCGACGATCATCGATCTCCACGAGACGATCGTCGAACGTGCTGTCTGGGCATGTCACGCCCGTGACCAAGGTGTCACGCCCGTGACTATGGGCGTGACCCCATCGACGATCGTCGATCGCCGTGAGACGATCGTCGACCTTGCGGCCCGGGCATGTCACGCCCGTGACATGAGTGTCACGCCCGTGACCTAGGGCGTGACCAGCCTTCGACGATCGTCGATCTCAAATCGACGATCGTCGACCTCGAAATTTGCCGTTCGGGCATGTCACGCCCGTGACCTAGAGGTCACGCCCGTGACCTAGGGCGTGACCAGCCTTCGACGATCGTCGATCTCAATTCGACGATCGTCGACCCCAAAATCTGCCGTTCGGGCCTGTCACGCCCGTGACCCAAGGTGTCACGCCCGTGACCATCCATCGACGATCGTTGATCTCAGTTCGACGATCGTCGAACCCAGAATTGGCTATTCGGGCCTGTCACGCCCGTGACCTATGTGTCACGCCCGTGACATTGGCCGAAACGACGGTTCAGGCCCGAAATTATTCTAACACGCGTGGTAATAAATGCTGGTGTGGGAAGTTACACCAGGAGTAATTTCAGGCCGTTTTCCTTCTGTAATTATATAATAAATGAGGAAGATATGGTCCAATAGGAAGCCGCCAGCTGGACACACCTGTTCAGTTTCCACCGTTTCTTATCCCTTCACTGTAACCGAAACGTTAAGGGGAGAACCTTCATGGCCATAAAGGCTTTACCCATTCACCTTCCCACTTTCTGACTTATAAAAGCCCACCTGGAACCAGAGGAGAAGGTTACATGCTCAAGCAAACGGGTCAGACCTTTGTTCTTGCTGTAGGAGAAGTTCAGCAACGCCATCACCGCGGCATGGCACCCCGTCGTTCTTCTCGCCTTCAAACCGCGAACAAGGTCCTCCTCTGCTCCTTCTCTTTCATGGGTAGATTTTAGGATTCTTAGAAAGGAGGTTCGCGCTCAACGGAGCCGGACCCGTCTCTCGTTTTCATGAGAAAACCATGTAAAAGGTATTTTTGAGTTCGCCGGAAACCGCCACCTCCGGCGGCCAAACCACCGCCGACCGATAGCCGTCGCCTCAACGGAGGTGGTGGTGGTGGTGGCTGGCCAGGGAAGTGACCGAACGGCCGGCGACGGATCACGAAATGCTTACAGGAAAAATGGTTTTCTGTCTGTTTTCGGGTTCATGAAGAAGATGAACAGTAGAATTAATATTATAATACATAGATTATTATATATTACATAATGGAAAAATGGATTATTTGAATATATTTTGAGGCTGCAAAACGAGGCACTTAGAGGCCGAATTAGGAAAAATGACCAGTCACAAAAGTTGTAGCCCTCTGGGTCTACTTTAATTTAAAATTGATTTTATTCAATTTGGGTGAGTGGTTTGACCACAACACTCATTTTGGTGGGATCAAGACCTAGGCTAGCCAGAAATTGAAATGGTTGCCCACGGTTCATAACATGTCCAAATGACTTGAAATTTGGGCTGGAGGTCTATAATATATATATCGAGAGGCTGTCCAAAAATGGGAATTTTTGGAGATATTTTGCCTAAAGTTTTTGTTTTAATTTAATAAACTTAGAGGAATTTATTTAGATGGTCAAATGACCTCCAAACCCTCCCAAATTTTGGTGAGTGGTCCCTGGCTATAAAACCTAGGTCTGTGTAAAATTCCAATTGATTTGGAGGAGTTTGGGTGAGAAATCTTCTACCCTTAACTAGGCGTTAGTGAGACACCTTTTAATAAAAAGTGCACTGAGAATTTGGAAAGGTCAAATCGCTTCAACAGAGGCTGATTTTCTGATCTCTGACTTAGAATGGTGTTATAACCTGCGTGGAGAAAAATGGAGTGGTTTAGGGTTGGTTTACCCTAGGATCCAAACTCAAATCTTAAATGAAGGGTTTTGAGGTTTGTGAAGGACATAGGAGCAAAAGCTCTTGTATGCCCTTGAAATTTGGAGGAGAGTGACATGATATGCTGAAAACCCTCTGGTTGAAATAGTGAAGGAATTGGAGGTAATTGGGTACCTCGGAAGTTGAGAGTTTGAATTAGGATAGAAATATAATTTAGTTATTTTAAGCACTAAATCTAATCCAAAAATTATGAAACTCGGGAGGAGGGGGTTTTAGGATGTTTTAGACTTATGGTAATTTTCCTGGAATTTTATGATTAATAAATATCATACTTCATGTGTTAAAGGATTATTAGCCCGATTTGTTGTTTCAAATATTTGGAGGTTTTAAATTAATTATAATCAGTTAAAATTCTGGATTTAGATCTTGACCAGTAGAGCATTGATTCCTGGATTTTTATAGAATTTTTATGTTGAGTAAATCTAGTACTTTATTCACAGATGATAGAAAGGGCTTTTATGTTTAAAAATTAATTATGGATAAAATACTTGCTGGAAAATTGTGAAACTTGGCCAGTGCTAATTTTAGGACTTTATCTGCATGACATAAATTATTTATAATTTTTGGAAGAATATTTTCTGTACTTGATTCATAAACAACAGAAGTTAGAGATTATTTCTAAAATAGTTTTCATGCCCTTCTAATGATAGAAAAATTATGATACTTAGGATTTAACCTATTGAGACAACCTAGTATTTATCATAAATTTGCTGGACATCTTGCATGAGAACTTAGGGTAGTTCATGTTCAAACCGGTAGTCCTTGGGATTTTCGAGGAATTTAATTAAATGCCAAATAAATTAGGAAAATTTCCATTTTCTGGACTTAGGTCATTTATATCATGGTAAGTCTCCAGTAAATAATTTAGGACATTTGGATAAGTAATGGATCATTGCATAATCGGTTCGACATGTAGCCTAGGTCGGTCTACATATAGCAATTTGTGAAGTGCAATAGGACATGATCTGAGGAAGGCACTGGAGCTAATCATAATGTCTAGGTGGGCAATGGTGGAGGAAATCACTATAGGAAGATATAAAGAATGGCGAGAAGTGGTGATAGCTAGAGTTAAGAGGTGCTCGGGTTGGGCGAAAGATCGCTTTTCCCGAAGAGAGGAAGGTTAAAAATTACCCTAGGATAGTCTATTGTAATATGAGAAGGGAATCGGGCTAAGGGAAATAAACCAATAATATTAAGTGCCTTGCGAAAGGGAACTTCGGGCCGTAATGCCGTCGTCTTGGTTCCTAGTGCCCCTTGAGAGCCCTTCACGGGGTATACCGGGGGCAGTCCTGGGCTAACGTAAACTGTAATAACAAATCGACAAGAGTAACTAGGTAACTAGGGCTGCACTTTTCACAAACACTGTTAGCACAGGAAGATTGATGAGAGCTTCGGCTCGGTTGGTTAAGAGACGGACGGGATGGTCCGGGGAGCTTCGGCTCGGTCGGTTTGGAGACGGACGGGATGGTCCGGGGAGCTTCGGCTCGGTTGTTTTGGAGACGGACGTTTTGGTCCGGGGAGCTTCGGCTCGGTTTTTGTGTGTTTGCGATTAAACTTGCATGTGCATAAGATAGGAAAAGTTAAGGTGGTGGGTTTTACGATATCGGGGAGTTCGATTGCACCGACACCGATATCGTTGACTCGGCGAGGTGGTTAGCACTTCGCCAACAGAAGTCCGGTGCACCAGCCGGCAAGAGTACGCAGGCGTCCGCTTAGTGCACCAAGCGTTGAGGCGTACGATAGGTCAGACCAGTGGTGCTTTTACTGGTTTTGAGGTGGGCGAGGCCCAACCCACCGCTTCCGTCTGCCACTACGGAGGTATCCTGGGAGGTAACGGCTCCGAAAGGGGGAACTAAAGGTCTGTGTGCACAGAGTCGGGTGTGTGAGTTGCACTTGCATGTTTCATCATACCCACTAGCATGTCATAGCATAATCGATTCATTTAACCCTGACACCTAAAGTATAAGTGGTATGGGACGCTTATACATTAGGACCTGCAAAACGACTCCTTGGTCTATAAGCTTGTGTGGGCAAGTTTATAAATCAAAGGTTAATTTCAATATATAACAACCATTGCTGTTTGATAACCGACACCCCAACGTATAAGTGGTATGGGACACTCTATACGATGGGAGCCTTGCAAAAGATCCCTTTTGCTTATGTGTTCTCGCATAAGTGAAGGTTTAAATTCATATATTTGCTTTTCTTATTGCTAGACCTATTATAACAATCATATTAACTGCTCACCGAATACATCTTGCTAGATTAAGTCCATAGTCACCTGTTTCTTGATTTATCTCTACCATCATGTCCTTCCCTTTCTTCCTCCCCGCTCGGTACCTAGGAGCCATGGGGGAAGGGGTAGGGGATGATAGGGCTTAGTCTTTATGACTAACGGTTTTCGAACCGCATCATTTAGGGGATCGTGGAGCCCAGCATGGAGGAGCATCCCCAGAGATCGGTGCGCCTAGAGATGGGGCAGTCTAGCTCCGGAGTTCACACAGCCGGGACCGTGAGTCTCGACCTTGAGTAGTTTCTGTTTTCGCTTCCGCATGAGAGACTTGTAGTGAGGACATATTGTACCGGGCATAAGCCCGTATTTATAGTACTCTGATGATTTCTGTGGACACTCCCTTCGTGGAGATTTTATCTTATTTACATGTGATGTATTATTGTGGACTGCATTGTTCTTACTTCAATAATTATGCTACTTTTCTGTGATCGAATTGGCCGGCAGAATCGGCGCCTTGTGGTGATGACCCTTCAGGACGTGAAGGAGTCACCGCAAAGCGGCGGTTCTGGGCCTAAGACCCCGGTGGTTGAAAAAAAAAATGGGGTCTTACAAGTGGTATCAGAGGAAACATCGATCAGACGGAAGTAGCAGTCCACAAACCCTAGGTCACCCCCCGCTCGAGTTTAGTTTGGGGACAAACTAAGCAGCGGAAGCAGTGGTGTGCCCATATGGGGATCACATATAAATTGTCCACCTTTATGTAATATTTGAACGTTTTCTCAGCGTGTGTTTTTGTTACGCAGCCTCCAGCACGGACTACGCCACAAGGTGGAGTTCAACAGGCTCAGGATGTTGCACCACCCCCACCGGCCCCCACTCCTTTCCTTCAGTCAGACATGGGACAGACCCTGATTGCCATTCTGAAGGCCTTCAGGGCCCAGCAGGTTCCGGCCCCGCAGCCAAATCCGGGGGCCAACTGGCTAAGCATCTTCCGAGGACTGGCTCCCCCGTCCTATTTGGGGACAGAGTCGGCTGTTCGGACGGAAGAGTGGCTAGATATCATGTACGAGATGCTGACCGGGATTCGGTGTCCATGGGAGGAGAGGGTGGCTCTGGTTGTCTCCTGCCTGGAGTCCCATGCAAAGAGGTGGTGGAAGACGCTGTTGGACACGACATTTGCTGATAGGGAGGTTACAGAGGTTACTTGGGAGGCGTTCAGGGCCGCACTGCTGGAGCATTTCGTTCCGCAGTCGGCTAGGGATGATTTGGAGGAGCGGTTCTTACAGCTGAAGCAGGGTACCCGGACCGTGGTGGAGTACCATCGAGAGTTTGACCATCTGGCTCGATACGCAGATTCCTACCAGCTGGACGAGGCAGGGTATATCAGGAGGTTCTATAAGGGCCTGCGGGAGGACTTGAGGGAGGCTCTGTTGTTTGTATCTGACAGGTCCATCTCCCAGATCTTGGAGATGACCAAAAGGATTGAGGCTGACTGACACACCACCCGGGGCCGGAAGCGGCCAGCAGAGGATCAGGGACGGAGAGGTAGGAATGACCAGCGGCGGGGTGCTGTACCAGAGGGGAGGAGGACAGAGGACCAGCCTCGTCAGGACGTGAGGCAGGAGCCGAGGGAACAGGTGGTATTAGCCCCTCCCCCTCTTCGGATGCAGGAGATGCCGAGACCCGGGGGAATGGCGTATCCCCCACCAGAGTGTTTTCTTTGTCATCAGATTGGGCACATTCGGAGGAACTGCCCCATGAGAGGGGCACCACCTCCAGCACATCAGGGCGGCCCACCAGCTCAGCATTACGGAGGCCGAGGACACGGCCGTGGTCGTGGATACCAGTGGGGAGATCGTAGACAGGAAAGAGAGCAGGTATATGCTTTGGACCTTGCGCAACCTCGAAATCCGGAGCAGGTCATAGCAGGTACGCAGCTATGCTTCTTTATTTTCATAGAATTTCCCTTTTAGTTGTTAAAACTCAGAACCGCACTAGATAGGTTAACAAGGAAAGAAAATTCTTTATAGAACCCTAAGATGTTTAATCACCCCAGGTATAGTCTTCATCAGCGGCAAGCCGGCCCGCACGCTGTTCGATACTGGAGCTACTCACTCCTTTGTGTCGGAGACGTTCGTAGAAGGACTGGAGGGTGTGGAGCGGTTCACAGGCTCGAGGATGAGGGTGCGACTACCAGATGGATCTGAGCTCCTTACCACGGATCACTGCAATATGGAGGCAGAAATTGGTGGAAAAGCGTTCGAGGCTCCAGCGACGATTTTGAAGCTGACGTACTACGACCTGATCCTGGGCATGGTATGGCTGCACTGGAACTATGCCCAGATTGACTGCCAGGCAAAGAGGATCACCGTGAGACACAGGGACTCTTTCATTACCATCAAAGGTATAAGACCTGTCTCTCGTATACTCTTATCTTCGGTACAGGCCATTAAGGCCCATCTGCAGGGAGAGGAGGTCTATCAGATTCTATTTGAGATGGCGGAGGTTAAGGAGTCGGTGACAGACATCCCGGTGGTGCGAGATTTCGCTGACATCTTTCCGGAGAAACTGCCAGGACTACCTCCACACCGAGAGCAGGATTTTCAGATACAGCTTGTGCCGGGAGCCAAGCCGGCGTCTAGGGCCCCTTATCGGATGGCCCCAAAGGAGTTGGCAGAGTTTCGGACTCAGTTGCAGGAATTAGTTGAGGCAGGTTTTGTTAGACCGAGTTCCTTGCCATGGGGAGCACCGGTCCTATTTGTGAAGAAGAAGGATGGGACACTCCGCCTGTGCATCGATTATCGAGCACTAAACAGGCTGACCGTCCGGAATACCTATCCGCTCCCACGGATAGACGAATTATTCGACCAGCTGGAGGGGGCCCATTATTTCTCGAAGCTGGACTTGAGATCAGGATACTACCAGCTGCGGATCCAGGAGGAGGATATCCCGAAGACGGCCTTTAGTAGCAGATATGGCCTGTATGAGTTCACCGTGATGCCCTTTGGGCTCACGAATGCTCCGTCGGCGTTCATGAGTCTCATGAACCGGGTTTTCGAGGCCTACTTGGATGTGTTCGTCATAGTATTCATAGACGACATCCTGATCTACTCTAGGACGGAGGAGGAGCACACTCGGCATCTGGCACTGACCTTGGAGAGGTTGCGGGAGCATCGCCTTTATGCAAAATTCAGCAAGTGTCAGTTCTGGTTGAAGGAGGTGGCCTTCCTAGGCCACATCATCAGCAGAGCCGGGTTAGCAGTAGATCCAGCAAAGATTCGGGCAGTTCGCGATTGGCCGCAGCTGAGGACAGCTACCGATGTACGCAGTTTCTTGGGACTTGCCGGTTACTACCGGAAGTTCGTGGAGGGGTTCTCTCGGATTGCCCTCCCCCTCACATCTTTGACAAAGAAGGAGGCACCTTTTGTTTGGACCCCGCAGTGCCAGACGGCTTTCCAGGAGCTGAAGGACCGACTCATCTCGGCCCCTATTCTGGCCCTTCCATCCGGAAAGGAAGGATTCCAGGTGTATACCGACGCATCATACCAAGGGATGGGAGCGGTGCTGATGCAGAACGGACATGTCATAGCATATGCCTCCCGCCAGCTGAAGACCCGTGAGAGGAACTACCCGGTGCACGACCTCGAGATGGGAGCGGTCGTTTTTGCTCTGAAGGTCTGGCGCCATTATCTTTATGGAGTCCACTGCGATATCTTCTCCGATCACAAGAACCTGAAATACGTGGACACGCAGAAGGAGCTGAATATCAGGCAGAGGCGTTGGGTGGAGTTCTTAGCAGATTATCAGTATGAGATGCACTATCATCCAGGGAAGGCAAACGTGGTGGCCGACGCGTTGAGCCGGAGAGCTGCCACTTCCGAAGCTGGGCCCCAGGTTATGTCTATGGAGCTAGTCTGGTCATTCAGAGATATGCAGATATCCCTAGTGTCCGAGGATGACCTAGTTCTGTATAAGGAGTATCTGGCATCGATGGTGGCCATAGACGATATTCGGGATCGCATTCGGGACGGACAGAGGACAGATGCGTGGGCGGAGCTGATGTTCCGAGCTTTGGAGGAAGGTTCGACAGGAGATTATTCCCTGAGAGATGGTTTGCTCCACTTCAGAGGCAGAGTATATATACCCGCAGAAGGCCAGATCCGAGAGGATATTATGATGGAGGCACATTGCAGCCGGTACTCGGTGTACCCGGGGATCACCAAGATGACCGCTGATTTGAAGAGGACGATGTTTTGGTCGGGCATGAAGAAGGACATTACGTACTTCGTGACCCATTGCGAGGCGTGTCAGTTGGTGAAGGCGGAGTGCAGGAACCCCGCAGGACTGTTGCAGCCACTCCCGGTGCCGGAGTGGAAGTTTGACGATATAGCGATGGATTTTATACATGGTCTTCCCCGGTCTCGGACAAGGAACGACTCGATTTGGGTGATTGTCGATCGGTTGATGAAGGTGGCCCGCTTTGTACCGATCAGGAAGGATGACTCAGTGGGAGTGCTGGTACGGAAGTTTGTGGAGCAGTATGTCCGATATCATGGCGTACCTCGGACGATAGTGTCGGACCGCGATGGACGGTTTACATCCAGGGAGTGGCGGTCAGTGCAAGCATACCTGGGCACCTGTTTGACTTTTAGCACGACCTTCCACCCTCAGACGGACGGGCAGACAGAGCGCACCAACAGGACGTTGGAGGATCTACTACGACTATGTATACTGGACCGAGGGGAGCCGTGGGAGAAGATGTTACCGTTGGTCGAGTTCTCCTACAATAATAACTACCAGTCCAGCATCAGGATGGCGCCTTATGAAGCCTTGTATGGACGAAAATGTAGGACCCCGCTTTCTTGGGTTCAGGACGAGGATCCGAAGCTGTTGGGATCGGATTTTGTTGAAGACACCGAGGCTCAGGTGAGACTGATCAGAGATAGGATGTTGGAGGCGCAGAGCAGACAAGCTAAATACTATGACGCCCGGCATCGTCAGGTGGAGTTTCAGGTAGGGGATCGAGTGTTCTTGAAGATCCGGCCCAAGCACGGAGTCTCACGGGTGCGCGGTCGGAGGAAGAAACTCAGCCCTAGGTATATGGGCCCTTACCGGATCCTGGAGCGGATCGGACACCTAGCCTACAGGCTAGAGTTGCCACCAGAGCTGGCAGCTCTACACGACGTCTTCCACATCTCTTCGCTGAGAAGGGCTCTACTACGCCCGGAGCAGCGGATTTTGACCACTGAAGGGCCGGTAGCTTCAGACCGATCTGTTCACTTGGAGCCGGTTCGGATCGACGACAAAGGAGTGCGGATCTTGCGCCGCAAGAAGATCCCCTTAGTCAAGGTTCTGTGGAGAAACCACGGTCAGGAGGAGCACACCTGGGAACCGCAAGATCTGATGAGGCAAAGATACCCGGAGTTGTTCAGTCAGGTACATCTCACCACCTCTCGGTATACTATAGACTGCCTTCTTGTTTTGGAATGTTAAGACTAGATAAGGAAAATCCAGGACCTAGGCATGCACACTTAATCAGAAAGGTAGGGGCTAATCTTTTGATTATTGGGGAGATTGTCTTCGTTATCAAACGAACAGTCGCCTGAACCCAATAGAAAGATCGTATGGGATGTTACAAGTTTAATTTATTCCGATAGAAATCCCCGTAGGCTCAACCTCAATTTCGGGGACGAAATTTTTGTTTTGTTTATTGGGATTTGTAACATCCCATTTCCGGCTAGACCCCTAGGAGTCGGTTAGTTGTGACAAAACCCTAGGAAGCCCAAAATTTGAAATAAAGCGATCAATATTTTCGGGTCACGGGTTGGTCACGCCCGTGACCGACCCGTCACGCCCGTGACTTGGGCGTGACTACTTCGACGATCGTCGATCTCCACGAGACGATCGTCGAACGTGCTGTCTGGGCATGTCACGCCCGTGACCAAGGTGTCACGCCCGTGACTATGGGCGTGACCCCATCGACGATCGTCGATCGCCGTGAGACGATCGTCGACCTTACGGCCCGGGCATGTCACGCCCGTGACCTAGGGCGTGACCAGCCTTCGACGATCGTCGATCTCAAATCGACGATCGTCGACCTCGAAATTTGCCATTCGGGCATGTCACGCCCATGACCTAGAGGTCACGCCCGTGACCTAGGGCGTGACCAGCCTTCGACGATCGTCAATCTCAATTCGACGATCGTCGACCCCAAAATCTGCCGTTCGGGCCTGTCACGCCCGTGACCCAAGGTGTCACGCCCGTGACCATCCATCAACGATCGTCGATCTCAGTTCGACGATCGTCGAACCCAGAATTGGCTATTCGGGCCTGTCACGCCCGTGACCTATGTGTCACACCCGTGACATTGGCCGAAACGACGGTTCAGGCCCGAAATTATTCTAACACGCGTGGTAATAAATGCTGGTGTGGGAAGTTACACCAGGAGTAATTTCAGGCCGTTTTCCTTCTGTAATTATATAATAAATGAGGAAGATATGGTCCAATAGGAAGCCGCCAGCTGGACACACCTGTTCAGTTTCCACCGTTTCTTATCCCTTCACTGTAACCGAAACGTTAAGGGGAGAACCTTCATGGCCATAAAGGCTTTACCCATTCACCTTCCCACTTTCTGACTTATAAAAGCCCACCTGAAACCAGAGGAGAAGGTTACACGCTCAATCAAACGGGTCAGACCTTTGTTCTTGCTGTAGGAGAAGTTCAGCAACGCCATCACCGCGCCATGGCACCCTGTCGTTCTTCTCGCATTCAAACCGCGAACAAGGTCCTCCTCTGCTCCTTCTCTTTCATGGGTAGATCTTAGGATTCTTAGAAAGGAGGTTCGCGCTCAACGGAGCCGGACCCGTCTCTCGTTTTCATGAGAAAACCATGTAAAAGGTATTTTTGAGTTCGCCGGAAACCGCCACCTCCGGCGGCCAAACCACCGCCGACCGATAGCCGTCGCCTCAACGGAGGTGGTGGTGGTGGTGGCTGGCCAGGGAAGTGACCGAACGGCCGGCGACGGATCACGGAATGCTTACAGGAAAAATGGTTTTCTGTCTGTTTTCGGGTTCATGAAGAAGATGAACAGTAGAATTAATATTATAATACATAGATTATTATATATTACATAATGGAAAAATGGATTATTTGAATATATTTTGAGGCTGCAAAACGAGGCACTTAGAGGGCGAATTAGGAAAAATGACCAGTCACAAAAGTTGTAGCCCTCTGGGTCTACTTTAATTTAAAATTGATTTTATTCAATTTGGGTGAGTGGTTTGACCACAACACTCATTTTGGTGGGATCAAGACCTAGGCTAGCCAGAAATTGAAATGGTTGCCCACGGTTCATAACATGTCCAAATGACTTAAAATTTGGGCTGGAGGTCTATAATATGTATATCGAGAGGCTGTCCAAAAATGGGAATTTTTGGAGATACTTTGCCTAAAATTTTTGTTTTAATTTAATAAACTTAGAGGAATTTATTTAGATGGTCAAATGACCTCCAAACCCTCCCAAATTTTGGTGAGTGGTCCCTGGCTATAAAACCTAGGTCTGTGTAAAATTCCAATTGATTTGGAGGAGTTTTGGGTGAGAAATCTTCTACCCTTAACTAGGCGTTAGTGAGACACCTTTTAATAAAAAGTGCACTGAGAATTTGGAAAGGTCAAATCGCCTCAACAGAGGCTGATTTTCTGATCTCTGACTTAGAATGATGTTATAACCTGCGTGGAGAAAAATGGAGTGGTTTAGGGTTGGTTTACCCTAGGATCCAAACTCAAATCTTAAATGAAGGGTTTTGAGGTTTGTGAAGGACATAGGAGCAAAAGCTCTTGTATGCCCTTGAAATTTGGAGGAGAGTGGCATGATATGCTGAAAACCCTCTGGTTGAAATAGTGAAGGAATTGGAGGTAATTGGGTACCTCGGAAGTTGAGAGTTTGAATTAGGATAGAAATGTAATTTAGTTATTTTAAGCACTAAATCTAATCCAAAAATTATGAAACTCGGGAGGAGGGGGTTTTAGGATGTTTTAGACTTATGGTAATTTTCCTGGAATTTTATGATTAATAAATATCATACTTCATGTGTTAAAGGATTATTAGCTCGATTTGTTGTTTCAAATATTTGGAGATTTTAAATTAATTATAATCAGTTAAAATTCTGGATTTAGATCTTGACCAGTAGAACATTGATCCCTGGATTTTTATAGAATTTTTATGTTGAGTAAATCTAGTACTTTATTCACAGATGATAGAAAGGGCTTTTATGTTTAAAAATTAATTATGGATAAAATACTTGCTGGAAAATTGTGAAACTTGGCCAGTGCTAATTTTAGGCCTTTATCTGCATGACATAAATTATTTATAATTTTTGAAAGAATATTTTCTGTACTTGATTCATAAACAACGGAAGTTAGAGATTATTTCTAAAATAGTTTTCATGCCCTTCTAATGATAGAAAAATTATGATACTTAGGATTTAACCTATTGAGACAACCTAGTATTTATCATAAATTTTCTGGACATCTTGCATGAGAACTTAGGGTAGTTCATGTTCAAACCGGTAGTCCTTGGGATTTTCGAGGAATTTAATTAAATGCCAAATAAATTAGGAAAATTTCCATTTTCTGTACTTAGGTCATTTATATCATGGTAAGTCTCCAGTAAATAATTTAGAGCATTTGGATTAGTAATGGATCATTGCATAATCGGTTCGACATGTAGCCTAGGTCGGTCTGCATATAACAATTTGTGAAATGCAATAGGACATGATCTGAGGAAGGCACTGGAGCTAATCATAATGTCTGGGTGGGCAATGGTGGAGGAAATCACTATAGGAAGATATAAAGAATGGCGAGAAGTGGTGATAGCTAGAGTTAAGAGGTGCTCGGGTTGGGCGAAAGATCGCTTTTCCCGAAGAGAGGAAGGTTAAAAATTACCCTAGGATAGTCTATTGTAATATGAGAAGGGAATCGGGCTAAGGGAAATAAACCAATAATATTAAGTGTCTTGCGAAAGGGAACTTCGGGCCGTAATGCCGCCGTCTTGGTTCCTAGTGCCCCTTGAGAGCCCTTCACGGGGTATACCGGGGGCAGTCCTGGGCTAACGTAAACTGTAATAACAAATCGACAAGAGTAACTAGGTAACTAGGGCTGCACTTTTCACAAACACTGTTGGCACAGGAAGATTGATGAGAGCTTCGGCTCGGTTGGTTAAGAGACGGACGGGATGGTCCGGGGAGCTTCGGCTCGGTCGGTTTGGAGACGGACGAGAAGGTCCGGGGAGCTTCGACTCGGTTGTTTTGGAGACAGACGTTTTGGTCCGGGGAGCTTCGGCTCGGTTTTTGTGTGTTTGCGATTAAACTTGCATGTGCATAAGATAGGAAAAGTTAAGGTGATGGGTTTTACGATATCGGGGAGTTCGATTGCACCGACACCGATATCGTTGACTCGGCGAGGTGGTTAGCACTTCGCCAACAGAAGTCCGGTGCGCCAGCCGGCAAGAGTACGCAGGCATCCGCTTAGTGCACCAAGCGTTGAGGCATACGATAGGTCAGACCAGTGGTGCTTTTACTGGTTTTGAGGTGGGCGAGGCCCAACCCACCGCTTCCGTCTACCACTACGGAGGTATCCTGGGAGGTAACGGCTCCGAAAGGGGGAACTAAAGGTCTGTGTGCACAGAGTCGGGTGTGTGAGTTGCACTTGCATGTTTCATCATACCCACTAGCATGTCATAGGATAATCGATTCATTTAACCCTGACACCTAAAGTATAAGTGGTATGAGACGCTTATACATTAGGACCTGCAAAACGACCCCTTGGTCTATAAGCTTGTGTGGGCAAGTTTATAAATCAAAGGTTAATTTCAATATATAACAACCATTGCTGTTTGATAACCGACACCCCAACGTATAAGTGGTATGGGACACTCTATACGATGGGAGCCTTGCCAAAGATCCCTTTTGCTTATGTGTTCTCGCATAAGTGAAGGTTTAAATTCATATATTTGCTTTTCTTATTGCTAGACCTATTATAACAATCATATTAACTGCTCACCGAATACATCTTGCTAGATTAAGTCCATAGTCACCTGTTTCTTGATTTATCTCTACCATCATGTCCTTCCCTTTCTTCCTCCCCACTCGGTACCTAGGAGCCATGGGGGAAGGGGTAGGGGATGATAGGGCTTAGTCTTTATGACTAACGGTTTTCGAACCGCATCATTTAGGGGATCGTGGAGCCCAGCATGGAGGAGCAGCCCCAGAGATCGGTGCGCCTAGAGATGGGGCAGTCTAGCTCCGGAGTTCACACAGCCGGGACCGTGAGTCTCGACCTTGAGTAGTTTCTGTTTTCACTTCCGCATGAGAGACTTGTAGTGAGGACATATTGTACCGGGCATAAGCCCGTATTTATAGTACTCTGATGATTTCTGTGGACACTCCCTTCGTGGAGATTTTATCTTATTTACATGTGATGTATTATTGTGGACTGCATTGTTCTTACTTCAATAATTATGCTACTTTTATGTGATCGAATTGGCCGGCAGAATCGGCGCCTTGTGGTGATGACCCTTCAGGACGTGAAGGAGTCACCGCAAAGCGGCGGTTCTGGGCCTAAGACCCCGGTGGTTGAAAAAAAAAGGGGTCTTACACTGCAGACACAAATCTGTAGTATGTAAGACCCCATTTTTTTCTTTTAAACCACTGGGGTCTTATGCAAGGCCTATTGTATAAAGAGTCTCATACCAATTTATACAATAGGTGTCAAGGGTTATATGAAATGACTATGTTATATCATGCAGGTATGTTATATTGAGAACATGCAAGTGCAACTCACACACCCGACTATATGCACACAGACCTTTAGTTCCCCCTTTCTGGAGCCTACCCTCCCAAGATACCTCCGTAATGGAAAACGAAAGCGGTAGGTTGGGCCTCGCTCACCTCTAAACTGGTATCAACACTACCAATCAGACCTAACGTACTCCTCAACACTGGTGCACTAAGCGGAGCTCCTACGTACTCTTGTCGGTTGGCACACCGGACTTCTTTTGGCTAAGTGTTATACCACACCTGCCGAATCAATGTATTTGTGTTGGTGCGACGACTCTCCAATACCGAAGACCCACTACTTTATATATTATGCACATGCAACCTTAATATACTTTCCTACCGAGCCAAAGCTCCTCAGACTATCCTGTCTGTTACAAATATCTACCGAGCCGTAAGCTCGCCGGGCAAACCTGTCCATCACCAAAACCACCGAGCCTACCGCTCGTGAGACCCAACCTAACTCCCATAACACCGGGGAGTGTGAGTGTAAGTGTAATCCTAGTTATACTAGTTACTCTTAAACATTAATTATTCTTACGGTTTAGGTTAGCCCAGGACTGCCCAAGTTTTTCCCGGTGAAGGGCTCTCACAGGGCACTAGGAAGTATGATGGTAGTTGAAGCACATCGTTTCCTTTCGGAAGACACTTACTATTATTGGTTATTACCCAATTCTCGATTCCTTTTAATATTATACTAGATCTAACCCTAGTATATTTTGACTCTCTGTCTCTTCACAGGAAAGACGATCTTTCGTCGATCTCGAGCACCTCTTAACACTAGTCAACCCAGCACTCTCCTCATCATGACTCCTAATGAAGCTCTCTTTTTCACCTTGCCAAACCAGTAAACTATTAACACCATCTCCCTTTGTCCATTACACAAGTTATCACAATTTCCGAAGTTTTACTAAATGCAGACCAACCTAAGCTAGATGATGTACATGACAGGAGGTACTTCAAATTTTCATCCAAAGACCCTAAGATAACTATTGTGGTTCTATCATAACACATTTAGCCTAAGTCCAGAAACTTTTAATTTTTCTAATTCATTTGGCATTTATTAAATTTTTTCCAAAAGCTAGGCCATGGGTAATTTTGTACAAGTAGTATTAGATTTACTTAAATTATGTCCACCAAAAACTTATGAACACTATATGATAGCAAAATATCTGTGAATAAAAAATTTCACAGATTTTTATAAATATAATAACCTCTAAATAATTAGTTCAAGGTAATTCAAATAATTAGAGTTAATGAAGGGAGTACCATAAATCATAGTCCAAAAATTATATAAAACATACCAGAGCCGTATAATGATCATAAAAAACTACTGACTAAGTTTCATGTTATTCCAAGGTTAGTGAGCCATGTATAAAAATACTTCAAATAATTCCATTAAAGTGCACTTTGTGAAGAAACATTCTTATAAACTCATCCAAATGACATGTGATAATTTTCTAGACTTCATTATGCCCTACAAAGTTCTCTGGCCAAGTAACATAATTTTCCAGCAAGATATAATATTTATTATCTATTTATTAAAGTATGGTGCACTAGTTCACTTAACATATGAAGTACTAAGAGGAAATGCCCAAATGATCCAAATAATTTACTAGTGCCTCTAAATGATATGTAATTAACCTTGCCAGAGTTTCATATCATTCTAAGTTAATCGAACCATGGTTACTTCAAAATCATCAAAAAGGGCAAGGTGGAGATTATACCTACAAGTATGAGCTATTGTTTTCTAAACATCCTATAATAAATTTCAGGGGTCAATAACACTATAAAATTACTCCTACCAAAATATCATGAAAATCCAAGATCATATGACCCTTCAACATTTTCATAAAAGGTATAGGCCCAAACTATCCCTAATTGGTTTAAGTTGTGTGCCTAAGTTTAAATGTCACCAAACTCCTTCCTAGGGCATTTCACCACCCTAAAATCACATGGAATAAATACAAAGTCCATACAAGGACATACCACCCCATGTCCTTCACAAACCCCCAATGTTCAACCTTAGGGTTTGAACTAGGGTTCTAGGGCAAATCCACCCTAAACCACCCCAAACTCCATGTGAGGGTGTTTAATGTCATAACAAATCAGTGGCCTAAGTTTCAACCTCTGTTGAGGTGATTTGGTCACTCAACACAACAAGAGACAATTTAACCTAATTAATCATTTTTGGGCCTTGGCTAGGGTTTACCAAATTCCATACCAATTCAACTCCAAATTGAATGAAATTTTATACAGAGGCCTATATTGACCCAAAGAACCACTCACCAAAATTTGGGAGGGTTTGGAGGTCATTAGACCCTTTAAATAATTCATACAAGGATTGTTAAATTTCTACAAAATCTTTAGGACAATGTTTCCAAAAATTCCCATTTTTGGATATGTTTTAGGTATAGGTAAGAGTGACCCCCCACCCAAATTTCAAGTCACACTACAACATTTTTGATCTTTAGCAACATTTGAAAAATGTTGTCTAAGACCACAAAGTGTTGCCAAAACATTAAAAACTGTTGTCATAGGGGTGTATGCTTATACCCGTGTTACCAAAGACCTAAGGCAACAATTTTCACATTTTTAGGATACATTACTTGAAACTGTTGCCCATATCCCTAGTGAAGGCAACAGTTTTTAGATGGTCCTATTGCAATATTTTCAAAATCTTTAGAGTTATATTCAATAAATGTTGCCAAAACTATTTAATTAATAAAAAAAATATAAATTTTAAAAAACATGAAAATAAATTGAAACTTCAAAAACCAACTGGTTATATCATGAGACTTTTTTTATATCGCATAAATATATAACAATTTAACAAAACAAATATTTTCATTTAAAATATTATTGTTGCATATGCTTTATCATTAAATTAACAACTCATCATTTAACATCAAAATTTACCAAAATACATCAAGATAATTAAATATTACAGAACACAAAAACAAAATTATCTAAATCAGCTTAAACATCAAATGATCTTCATGGTATTGGGTCATCATATTGCAACTCCTTATTTTTCTTCCCAACATCAAGAACTTTTTGCACAAATAAAATAATATATATAAATATAATGACATCAAGATCAATATATAATTAAAAAGTTGTGGACATATAAAAGTATTTTAATATATTGTATGAAAATCTATAACATTATACCTCTCTATAGTTTGGAACGTGTGTTGATGTAAAAGAAATTCAATGAACTGCACGTGCTCTTCGCTGATATGTTGAAAAGAAAACCATTAGTATAAAAAATTGCAAGTTAATTTAAGTGTCTGAAAAATGATAGTGGTATGCACATTTATCTTATTTTGAATTTTTTGTAGATGTGTAGTGGAAAAAATGCAGCAGTGGTTGGTTCGTGTGGTTTCAGATGGTGGTATGCACTGATTTCTAGCTAAGTTCGTGCGGTTTCAGAGGGTCTCTAAGGTGAAAAAATGCAGCAGTGGTTGGTTCAACGTCAATGTCTTGAAGGAAACGAACAATAAAGATCTTGTGGCGTCATGCTCGTCAACAGGCAGGAGCAGTTGGGCTGCCACCTTCACGACGATGGACTTCTTTCAATATGCCTGGATGCTTTCAAGGCAAATGAAGTAAATCCCATTTTGTCATTGTAGCTTGTAAATGCGATGTGAGAGAAGCCGAAGACAGAGAACAAAGAAGAGAGAAGAAATTTAGGATAGATAAGGCGAGGACAGTATGGGCCGGGAAGAGGCTGAGTCTCCATTGTTGTTCGGGAAGTAGTTGAACCCGTCATTATTGTCCGGGAAGAAGCTGAGCCCGAATCACAGAAGGAAGAAGCTCGGGAGGGGAAATAATGTAGGGAAACGATCCCCTTCGTGCAAACCTGGATCCAAGACAAAAAAACAAAACAAAGAACAAAGCGCACAATAATTTATGTGTAAACCCCCTCACAGCAATAGGGGAAAAATCACGGGGCAGGGCACACAAACAATCCACTATAATAATAACGGATTACAAAAACACTAGGTTTGCCCAACCTAGTTCCCTATCCAGATTCACAAACAAATCCCCACTTAAACCAAAGCGATCCTTCTGAAACCGAGGAAGAACAAACCTCAACACGTTGGGGTAAAAACAACCTCTCTCCAACAAAGGAACTCCTTCGATTAAGCCACGATCTCCACACGAAGACAAGCCAGAGAAAATCCTCTCCTAGCACCACCACCGGCGCCAAAACCCAATCAAGAACGGGACCAAGACAGTGAAGGACCCCTCCGATGAAACCACCATAATCCCTCGTTGCAGACGTCATATGCTTCCTTTGCTGCCGTCACACGCCCCCGATGAAACCGTCGTACCGTCTCTCACTTCTGTTGCTGCTCCGTAAGAAGAAGTAATCAGCCGTAAGAGATCGGGATTAACCCTAACTCCACGATAAGAGCCATAAATAAGTCCAACCGAACCGCCAAAGGGCCGCCGTACCCAGTTCACGGAACCAAGGAGGAGAAAACGGGCGAAATCGGCGAGAGTAGGTTGCAAAATCCGGTGGAACAACAAAATCCGGCGAATCGGTGAAATCCCGATGCCCGCCAAATTTACAGTTCATGAACAGTAAATTCAGTGAGTATCAGATTCAATACACGCTGAAAATACTATTCATGACAGATTTTTCTCCTTTCCTTCTTCGCAAGCCTCAAGTCTTCAGTTTAGGGGCTTGACCCCAACAGACTCCCCGTCCAGACCCTTACGAGAAGTCCCACCTCCTGAAACCTTCAAGAAGAAACCATGCCGACCAGGCGTCAACACAACTCGTGCTTCTCCCTTGGCACGACCTTCGTCATCATGTCCGAAGGATTTTTATCTTTGTGGACCTTTTCCACCTTCAGTAGCTTCTCCTCAACAACATCTTGTATCCAATAATACATGTCATCAATGTGCTTCATCTTAGAGTGATAGACGGTGTTCTTGGCCAGAAAGATAGCACTCTAACTATCACTGAACACAGTGAACACGTCTTGCTGGATTCAAAGTTAGAGCATGAACTTCTTCATCCATAGGACTTCTTTGGAAGCTTCCATCAGAGCTATATATTTTGCCTTAGTCGTCGACAGTGCCACACACTTTTGTAACTGCGACAGCCACGACACTGCACCCCCTGCAAAATTAATAACATACCCCAAAGTGGATCTTTTGGAATCAACGTCTCCAGACATATCAGAATTAGAGTACCCAACTAGTTCAGGTGATTCACCACCAAACTACAGACACAAATCTGTAGTATGTAAGACCCCTTTTTTTCTTTTAAACCATCGGGGTCTTATGCAAGGTTTATTGTATAAAGAGTCTCATACCAATTTATATAATAGGTGTCAAGGATTATATTAAATGACTATGCTATGTCATACAGGTATGCTATGATGAGAACATGTAAGTGCAACTCACACACCCGACTATATGCACACAGACCTTTAGTTCCCACTTTCTAGAGCCTAACCTCCCAGGATACCTCCGTTGTGGCAAACGGAAGCGGTGGGTTGGGCCTCGCCCACCTATAAACCGGTATCAGTACTACCAGTCAGACCTATCGTATGCCTCAATGTTGGTGCACGAAGCGGAGCTCCTGCGTACTCTTGTCATTTGGCATACCAGACTTTATTTGGCTAAGTGTTATACCACACCTGCCGAGTCAATGTATTGGTGTCGGTGCGACGACTCTCAGATACCGAAGACCCACGACCTTATATATTATGCACATGCAACCTTAGTATACTTTCCTACCGAGCCAAAGCTCCCCGGACTATACCATTTGTTACAAATATCTACCGAGCCATTGGCTCGTCGGGCTAACCTGCCCATCACCAAAACCACCGAGCCTACCGCTCGTGAGACCCAACCTAACTCCCGTAACACCGGAGAGTGTGAGTGTAAGTGTAATCCTAGTTATACTAGTTACTCTTAAATATTGATTATTCTTACAGTTTAGGTTATCCCAGGACTGCCCAAGTTATTCCCGGTGAAGGGCTCTCATAGGGCACTAGAAACTATGATGGTAGCTGAAGCTCATTGTTCCCTTTCACAAGGCACTTACTATTATTGATTATTACCCAATTCTCGATCCCTTTTAATATTATACTGGATCTAACCCTAGTACATTTTGACTCTCTCTCTCCACACGAAAGACAATCTTTCGTCGATCACGAGCACCTCTTAACACTAGTCAACCCAACACTCTCCTCATCATGACTCCTAATGAAGATCTCTTTTTCACCTTACCAAACCAGTAAACTATTAACACCATCTCCCTATGTCCATTACATAGATTATCACAATTTCTGCAATTTTACTAAATGCAGACCAACCTAAGCTAGATGATGTATATGACAGGAGGTACTCCAAATTTTCATTCAAAGGCCCTAAGATAATTTTTGGGGGTCTATCATAACACATTTAGCCTAAATCCAGGAACTTGTAATTTTCCTAATTAATTTGGCATATATTAAATTTTTTCCAAAAGCTAGGTCATGGGTAATTTTGTACATGTAGTACTAGATTTACTTAAATTATGGCCACCCAAAAATTATGAACACTATATGATAGAAAAATATCAGTGAATACCGAATTTCATAGATTTTTATAAATGTAATAACCTGTAAATAATTAGTTCAAGGTAATTAGAATAATTAAAGGTAATGAAGGGAGTATCATAAATCATAATCCAAAAATTATATAAAACATACCCGAGCTGTATAAAGATCATAAAATGCTACTGACTAAGTTTCATGATATTCCAAGGTCAGTGAGCCATGTATAAAAATACTTCAAATAATTCCATTAAAGTGCACTTTGTGAAAAAACATTCTTATAAACTAATCCAAATGATATGCGATAATTTTCTAGACTTCGTTATGTCCTACAAAGTTCTCTGGCCAAGTAACGCAATTTTCCAGCAAGATATAATATTTATTATCAATTTATCAAAGTATGGTGCACTAGTTCACTTAACACATGAAGTACTAAGAGGAAATACTCAAATGATCCAAATAATTAACTAATGCCTCTAAATGATATGGAATTAACCTTGCTAGTGTTTCATATCATTCTAAGTTAATCTAACCATGGTTACTTCAAAATCATCAAAAAGGGCAAGGTGGAGATTATACCTACAAGTATGAGCTATTGTTTTCTAAACATCCTATAATAAATTTCAGGGGTCAATAACACTATAAAATTACTCCTACCAAAATATCATGAAAATCCAAGATCATATGACCCTTCAACATTTTCATAAAAGGTATAGGCCCAAACTATCCCTAATTGGTTTAAGTTGTGTGCCTAAGTTTAAATATCACCAAACTCCTTCTTAAGGCAGTTTACCACCCTAAGATCACATGGACTAAATACCAAGTCCATACAAGGACATATCACCTCATGTCCTTCACAAACCCCCAATGTTCAACCTTAGGGTTTAAACTAGGGTTCTAAGGCTGATTCACCCTAAACCACCCCAAACTCCATGTGAGGGTGTTTAATGTCATAACAAATCATTGGCCCAAGTTTCAACCTCTGTTGAGGTAGGGACAATTTAACCTAATTAACCCTTTTGGGCCTAGGCTAAGGTTTACCAAATTCCATAACAATTCATCTCCAAATGGAATGAAATTTTATACAGAGCCCTATATTGACCCAAAGAACAACTCAACAAAATTTGGGAGGGTTTGAAGGTCATTAGATCCTTTAAATAATTCATACAAAGATTATTAAATTTCTACAAAATCTTTACGAAAATGTTTTCCAAAAATTCTGATTTTTGGATATGTTTTAGGTATAGGTAAGAGTGACCCCCATCCCAAATTTCAAGTCATCATTTGGATGGCTGGATTGATAAGGGTACTCAAAACAATCTCTGATCAAGCCTAGGTATAGACCTCACCAAAATGAGTGTTGTGGTCTGACCTGAACTCCAAATTGGTTCAAACGAATTTTAGAATAAAGTAGACTCTTAGGGATACAACTTTCATATAGACAACTTTTACTTTAGTGGACCCTAAGAATTTTTAATAATTAATTCAAAACAGCCCAATAAATGTGATAGAAAATGAAATAAATTGAATTACTATATATTCATGTGCACGAATCTTAAAGCACGATCGTGTGGCCCTGACATTGTCTTCTTCCTCCAGCCAAAGGCCATGATTGACTAAACCTGGAGCTTATTTCAAGTCCATTTGCCGGCCACCCAGCCACCTCCCTGGCCGGCCACCACCGCCAGCACCTTCGTTGAGGTGGGGGCTATCGCCGGGCGGCGGCACGGCCGCCGGAGGGGCGGTTTCCGGCAAACCCGTAAGGCATAAAAAGCCATTAAAATCCAGAATTTCTCACACCTGATCGGGCTCAATTGAGCTCGATTTCTCTCCTAAAGGATCCAAGATTTTTTCCCACGAAAAGAGGAGTAGAGGAGGACCTGATTTGCGGCCTGAAGACGTGCGATTTGCCTCCTCGCTATTTCCGGCGACCAAACTTTGGCTCCTCTGTAGCCTCTACACCAACCTCAACAGAAATGAAAAGGAATCGGTGGAAACGATTGCCCTTGCCCTGGTGAAGGTCCTTAAAGAGGGAATTTGGGAGAGGAGGCTTGTAACTCCCAAATGTCATTAAACTCCATTAATGGCCCTTAACTCTACCCCTTCAGTTTCAACCAAATTAAGGGACTGAACCAAATTAAATGTCGGCCACCTCCAGAAACTCCTCCTCTCCCTCAGAGGAATAAGAGTCCCATAAAAGTGGGAGCTATGGAGCCTCCATGGCCTTAATTGCGTTTAATCTCAGACTTTTCTCTCTCCTTCAAATCACAAATTCTAGAAGCTCAGTCTGACGAATTTTGTTCTATTCGTCAAACTCTGCTCGACAAATCTGCTTTATTCGTCGATCTCCGTTCGACGAATATACCCCGTTCGATGAAGGCTGATCCTTGTTCAGCAACTTGCTCTATTCGTCGAACTCCGTTCGACAAACTCTGAACCCGGTTCAGCACTTACTCTGTTCGTTGAGCTCCGTTCGACGAACGCTGAACCTAGTTTAGCAATCTGCTCTGTTCGTCGAACTCCATTCGACGAACTTTTAACCCAGTTAAACACTTACTTTGTTCGTCGAGCTCCGTTCGACGAATGCTGAACCTAGTTTAGCAACCTGCTCTGTTCGTCGAAGTCCATTTGACAAACTCTGAACCCAGTTCAGCACTTACTCCGTTCGTCGAGCTCCGTTTGACGAACGCTGAACCTAGTTTAGCAACCTGCTCTGTTCGTCGAACTCCGTTCGACGAACTCTGAACCCAGTTCAGCACTTACTCCGTTCGACGAAAATTTTCTGAGCTTGACAAATTCCTCCGTTCGACGAATTCTACCGGTTCTATAATTTCTAAATATTTGGTAATTGAGACTTACTATTTGTAGCCAAAGGTGTTTCACACCCTAATTCCCATGTTTCCCCCAAACCCTTTAGTGCTTCTAAGGATTTTGTCATGACCCAGTCATGACAAAACCATCCTAGGGGTCTAGAATTCTGAGGGATGTTACAATCCCAATACATAAAAATAAAAATTTCGTCCTTGAAATTTAGGTTAGGCCTACAGGGTTTCAACTATGAGAAGTAAAATGTAACATCCCGAGAGATTAAAGGGAGTACATGACGTGAAAAGTTCTGGGTACCTTAGCTGTATCAAGTCATGTGGCTCCCACGTGTGCTCTTATCCATTATTCCTCCACAAGACCTTGACCAGCGGAACCTTCTTGCATTGCAAGACCCGCATCCCAGTATCGTCTATCCGGATCGGCTCCAGGTGAACTGATCGATCAGAAGCTATAGGCCCATCTGTAGTCGTAATCTGCTTCTCCGGCTGAAGTAGAGCTCTCATGAGGGAGGAGACGTGGAAAAAATTGTGCAAACCATCTAGCTCAGGTTGCTGCTCCAGTCTATATGCCAAGGGACCGATCCATTCCAAGATACTGTAAGGCCCCATGTATCTCAGACTGAGCTTCTTCCGACCATGCACCCGCGAGACTCTATACATCGGTCATATCTTCAGAAATACCCGGTCTATTACCTAAAACTCCACTTGATGATGCTGAGCATCGTAATACTTTTCTTGTCTGCTCTGAGGCTCCAACATACTGTCTCGAATCAACCGCACCTGAGCATCCATATCCTTGACGAAATCCGATCCAAGTGCCTTCGGATCCTCATCCTAGATCCAAGACAAAGGAGTCCTACATCTCCGCCCGTATAAAGCCTCATAAGGGGCCATGTCGATGTTGGACTGGTGTCTGTTGTTGTACGAGAATTCGATCAACGGTAGGTACCTATCCCATGGCTCTCTGCGGTCCAGTATGCAAAGATACAATAAATCCTCAAGTGTCTGATTGGTGCACTCTGTCTGCCCATCCGTCTGAGGGTGGAACGCGGTACTAAATGTCAACCGGGTCCCCAAATAAGCATGGACCGACCTCCATTACTTAGACGTAAATCGTCCATCATGATCGGACACTATCGTTTTCGACACTCCATGGTATCAGACGAACTGCTCCACAAACCTCCACACCAAGTCACCCACCGAAGCGTCCTTCCTGATCGGTAAAAATCTGGCCACCTTCATCAATCGATCGACGATCACCCATATCGAGTCATTCCCCGCATGCGACTGAGAAAGACCATGCATGAAATCCATGATGATATCGTCGAACTTCCACTCCGACACCGGAAGTGGCTGCAATAATCCGGTCAGACTATTACACTCTGCCTTCACAAACTGACAAGCCTCACAATTGGTCATGAAGTAGGTGATATCCCTCTTCATACTCGGCCAGTACATCATCCTCTTTAGGTCAACCATCCTCTTGGTGATGCTCGGGTGGACCGAGTACCTGCTGTAGTAAGACTTGGTCATAATGTCCTCCTGAATCCTTCCCCCAACTGGTATGTACACCTGTCTTCTAAATCACAACAACCCATCCCTCGCAGTATACTCCCCGACCGTGCCTGCCTCTAAGGTCTTGAATACAAGCTCTAGCTTGTCATCCCTCCTCTTCTCAGCTCTGATGCGATCTCAAATATCGTCGGTAGTGCTCATCGTGGCCAGATACTCCTCATATAGCTCTTAGTCGTCCGAGGACACCAAAGTAATCTGCATATCCTCCATCATCTGTATCATCTCCATAGATATCTATTGGGTCCATTGTTCCTAATATCCCTGATTTGTGAGAATTCAAACTGGTCAGTGACACACACATCAACTGTATTTGATGTGCATTTGAGGTTTTCAGTGCAGGTTTTCCATATCACATTGATTGGACATGTGGACACAATGAGTGGTTGCTGGATATAGCAAAAATCGACTAAGTCCACCAGCGTTGAGTGGGGCAAGCTCACTCAACACCAGAGGTATTAATTCTATTTTGCTTTGTAGAAATTTGCCTAAGTCCACAGGAGTTGAGTGAGGACAGATCACTCAACGCCATATAATATATAACGTTGAGTCTATCTTAGCCTAACTAGCAAATAGCCAAAAATTTAGCTAAGTACAAAAGCGTTGAGTGTAGTCTACTCACTCAACGCCATATAACATATAGTGTTGAGTTTGTCTTAGCCTAACTGGAAGATAACCAAAAATATGACTAAGTCCAGAGGCATTGACTGTAGTCTACTCACTCAACGCCATACAACAAAAAGGTTGTGAGTCAGGCTGAGTCAGTCTGAGCCTAGAGAAATTGGATGAAAATGTGGCTAAGTCCACAGGTGTTGAGTGTGGTCTACTCACTCAACGCCATACAGCTTTAGCGTTAAGTGTTGATGTGCTATTCAACTCCACAAAAAAGTTGGGCAAAATTTTCACTAAGTCCACAGGCTTTGAGTGTAGCTTACTTACTCAACGCCAGATAACAGAAAAATTCTGTTAAGTAGTTTGGCGTTGAGTGAAGCTTACTCTCTCAGTGCCAAGACGCAGAAATATTTGTTAAGGCAAATAGCATTGAGTGAGGCAAGCTCACTCAACGCTCTCAATGCTCTCAATGCCTTGAAGCAGAAATTTGGCTAAGTCCAAAAGCGTGGATTGCTTGACTTTCGTCGAGCTCAGCTTCGTCAAACTGAGCCCAACATTCGTCGAACTGAGGCAAATTACTCAGTTTAGCCTGAAGTTCGTCGAACTTAGTTCAGCCTTTCGTCGAACTAAGTCCACAGTTCGTCGAACTGAACTTATACTTTTGTCAAGCTGAGCTCGAAGTTTGTCGAACGGAGCTCAGCTTTCGTCGATCTCAATAATTAGAATTTTGTCTAAGTGTTCTGGCATTGAGTGATACCTACTCACTCAACGCCTTTGGTTCTGATGATTGAATTTTGTCTAAGTCCAGAGATGCTGAGTCATGTTGACGTCAGCAAAGTCAAATAGTCAACCAAAATTCAAATGGTGAGGAATTGCTGCCAGAGACGTTTGCGGTCAACTGTCATCATCCTCTGCACTTCCAAGGAATATTTCCAACATAACGTGTCGGGGCCCACACACAACAAGGAGCCATTGAATCAAGATTAAATGGAAAGCATACGCTGAATGGATTAATCTCATCCATCAATCTTGGTGGTGGGACCCACTGCTCAATTGGTCTTTAGAGTATAAAAAGAAGCAAATCGGCTAGAGCAATCAATAATCGCTTCTTTGTCTAGGTTTTCTGAAAACGAAAAAGGGCGACCGAACTTCATCTTCTTCCTCACCATTTTCATTGAGCCTAAAGAAGTGGTTTTGCACAGAGAACCTTGCTGGGAAGGAGAAAGCTGAAGCAATTACCATTTGCTACAGCAAGATCAGAATCCATTCTGATGTAGAAGATCTACAAGTTCTGTAGAGAAAAATAAAGCTGGTTGAAGAAAGAATCTACTGCCTACTTCATTGTCTTCAACATCAATTGGTTGGACTGATATTGCTAAGTCCAGGAAGAAGAAGACACAGAGTTCTTGATCTTGTGTCTAATCATACAACCTTTCTTATTCTTTTGTTTAGATTCTTTGTGAGTCTGGAGTTGTAAGCCTATATTATAAAGGCTAAGGTTTTTGTGACATGTGTTTGGCTTAGTGCCATGTGAAAGGTCTTTATGACCTGTGGATTGGCTTAGTGCCTAAGTGTTAGGTCCGTGTGACCTATGTGGTCTTGCAGGATCTGTGCTGTAAGCTATTAAGTAGCTGAGTTCTGGAGGGAGAGCCGAATCTAACACACTATTAGATAAGCGCATAGGGATAATGGATGTACCCAAGATTGGGGAACCACTATAAAATTGATGTATCGTCTGTGAATGTTCTTGAAAGCTGATAACTAACCTAATCACATGCATAGAAATCTGATAACAAATTAGAAAAGTTAAAATAAAGACAAAAACCTACTCACCCCCTAGGTGTTTCGCTAACCTTGAAAACAAGACTTTCAACATCAACTAGGGATCTATTCCTGAAGTGGTAGTCCTCCGGCTCAGTGCGTCTGCCACCAAATTCGCCTTCCCTGGGTGATAGTGTATCATGTACTCATAATCAGATAGAAACTCCACCCATCTTCTCTGGCGGATGTTCAACTCCTTCTGCGTATCGATATATTTCAGATTCTTGTGATCCGAAAAAAATTCGCAGTGCACCCCATAAAGGTAATGCCACCAAATCTTTAGAGCGAACACCACTGCTCCCATCTCCAAGTCATGCACAGGGTAGTTCTGCTCGTGCTTCTTCAGCTGGTGGGAGGCGTATGCTATCACATGTCCATATTGCATCAGTACAACACCCATCCCCTAAAATGACGCATCAGTGTACACTTGGAAGACCTCCTTCCCAGACGGGAGAGCGAGGATAGGGGCCGATGTAAGCCGACCCTTCAACTCCTGGAAGGCCGCCTCATACTGCGGCGTCCAAATGAATAGAGTGTCCTTCGTCAAAGAAGTGAGTGGAAGGGCTATCCTCGAGAATCCCTGCACAAACTTTCGGTAATACCCGGCCAATCCCAAAAAACTTCGGACATCCGTGACCGTCTTTAACTGAGGCCAGTCTCGCACTGCCAGAATCTTCGCAGGATCCACCGCCAATCCTGCTCCACCTATAATGTGTCCTAAAAAGGCTACCTCTGTCAGCCAAAACTAGCATTTGTTGAACTTGGCATACAACTGATGCTCCCTGAGCTTCTCAAGAGTCAAGGCCAGATGTTGTGCATGCTCTTCCTTCGTCCTCAAATAAATAAGGATGTCATCTATGAATACAATGACAAACCTGTCGAGGTACGGCTCGAACACCCGGTTCATCAAGCTCATGAAGGCCGATGGCGCATTCATGAGCCCAAAGGGCATCACGATAAAATTATACAAGCCATATCTGCTGCTAAACACCGTCTTCGGGATATCTTCTTCCTGAATCCGTAACTGATAGTATCCCGACCTCAGATCCGACTTTGAGAACTAATGTGCTCCCTTTAGCTGATCAAATAACTCCTCGATCCTTGGCAGTTGATATGTGTTCCGGACTGTCAACCAGATTAGTGCACGATAGTCGATGTAGAACCTGAGGGTCCCATCCTTCTTTTTCACAAATAAGACCGTAGCTCCACAAGGCGAGGAACTTGGCCTAACGAATCCATCCTTTATCAGCTCCTTCAGCTGACTCCTGAACTCCACCAGCTCCTTTGGAGCCATCCGATAGGGAGCCCTAGACACCGGCTTAGCTCCGGGCACCAACTGAATCTGGAAATCCTTCTCTCAATGCGGCGGCAATCCTGGTAGCTTCTCTGGGAACACATCCGCAAAGTCCCGCACCACCGATATATCGGCAACCACCGTCTTAACCTCGACCATCTCAAAGAACACCTGATAGACCTCATCTCCCTACATGTGGGCCTTGACGGCCTGAGTAAAAGATAACATCCTACGTGAGACGGGAGTAATACCTTCGAAGGTCGCAAAGGTGCCGTCATAACTCAGTATAACCTTCTTTGTCGGGCAATCTATCTGGTCATGGTTCCAAGTAAGCCATTTTATGCCCAAAACTAGGTCGAAGTCTGGCATCCTTAAGACTATAGCAGGGGCCTCGAGTGTCAGACCATCAATAGTCACCCTTAGGAGGCACTTAGCAGTAGCTAAGACCTCCATACCTTTAGGGAGACGCACCCTCCTAGCGACTCCCGAATAATGTCTGACTCCCTCCAGTCCCTTTACAAACTCCTCGGAGACGAAATTGTGTGATACCCCCGTATCCACCAAGGTGTGGGCAGGTTTGCCGCACACCATAACTATTCCTATTTATTTAAGTATAGTTAGGTAACTGGGCCTATTGTTTTCTTTCCTAGTATGCTACTGTTTGTTTGCTGTTTCAAAGGTTCCAAAAGTAAATACAACATCAAAATTACTAGCACACCTGCAATCACCCTGCTCAGGTCCCGAGGTGGAGCCAAGTCCAGAGCATACACCTGCTCCCTCTCTTGCCTTCGATCTCCACCCTGGAAACTACGTCCTCTTCCAAGGCCTCGGCCTGCAAACTGCTGAGCAGGCGGGGCAGCCTGTGGTGTCGGTAGAGGTGCCCCTCTCATTGGGTAGTTTCTTCGAATGTGCCCTACCTGATGACAGTTGTAGCACTCGGGCAGGGGAAGTGCCACACCCCCGGGTTTGGTTGCGGAGCCGAAGTCTGCTGGGCCCTGAAGGCATCTAGAATGGCCGTCAAAGTTTGCCCCATCTCCAATTGTAGAAATGGAGTGGGAGCCAGGGGAGGTGGTGCAACATTCGGAGTTTGCTGAGCTCCGCCCTATGGTGTAGGATGTGTCGGGGGCTGCATAACAAAGGCTAATTGTATGAAATTTGACCTGAACTAGTTAAAAGTGGACAATAACATGTAATCACCCATATGGGCATACCACAGCTTCCGCTACTTAGTTTGTACCCAAACTAAACTCGAGCGGGGGTGACCCAGGGTTAGTGGACTTCTATTCTTCCAATCGAGGTTTTCCTCTGATACCAGTTTGTAAGACCTTATTTTTTTTTAAACCACCGGGGTCTTATGCAAGGCCTATTGTATGAAGAGTCTTATACCAATTTATATAATAGGTGTCAAGGGTCATATGAAATGACTATGTTATGTCATGCAAGTATGCTATGATAATAACTTGCAAGTGTAATTCACACACCCGACTCTATGCACACAGACCTTTAGTTCCCCCTTTTTGGAGCCTAACCTCCCAGGATACCTCCGTAGTGGAAAATGGAAGCAGTGGGTTGGGCCTCACCCACCACTAAACTGGTATCAGCACTACCAGTCAGACCTATCGTATGCCTCAACGCTGGTGCACTAAGCGGAGCTCCTGCGTACTCTTGCTGGTTGGCATACCGGACTTCATTTGGCTAAGTGCTATACCACACCTGCCGAGTCAACGTATTGGTGTCGGTGTGACGATTCTCCAATACCGAAGACCCACCACCTTATATCTTATGCACATGCAACCTTAATATACTTTCCTACCGAGCCAAAGCTCCCCGGACTATCCCGCCCGTCACAAATATATACCGAGCCATCAGCTCGCCGAACTAACCTGCCCATCACCAAAACCACCGAGCCTACCACTCGTGAGACCCAACCTAACTCCCATAACACCGGAGAGTGTGAGTGTAAGTGTAATCCTAGTTATACTAGTTACTCTTAAATATTTATTATTCTTACGGTTTAGGTTAGCCCAGGACTGCCCAAGGTATTCCCAGTGAAGAGCTCTCAAAGGGCACTAGGAACTATGATGGTAGCTGAAGCCCATCATTCCCTTTCGCAAGGCTCTTATTATTATTGGTTATTACCCAATTCCCGACCCCTTTTAATATTATACTGGATTTAACCCTAGTGTATTTTGACTCTCTCTCTCTCCACAGGAAAGACGATCTTTCGTCGATCCTGAGCACCTCTTAACACTAGTCCACCCAGCACTCTCCTCATCATGACTTCTAATGAAGCTCTCTTTTTCACCTTACAAAACCAGTAAACTATTAACACCATCTCCCTATGTCCATTACACAGGTTATCACAATTTTCGCAGTTTTACTAAATACAGACTAACCTAAGCTAGATGATGTACATGACAGGAGGTACTCCAAATTTTCATCCAAAGGCCCTAAGATAATTATTGGAGGTCTATCATAATACATTTAGCCTGAATCCAGAAACTTGTAATTTTCCTAAAAAAATTGGCATATATTAAATTTTTTCCAAAAGCTAGGCCATGGGTAATGTTGTACATGTAGTACTAGATTTACTTAAATTATAGCCACCCAAAAATTATGAACACTATATGATAGAAAAATATTAGTGAATACCAAATTTCACAGATTTTTATAAGTGTAATAACCTCTAAATAATTAGTTCAAGGTAATTCAAATAATAAGAGTTAATGAAGGGAGTACCATAACTCATAGTCCAAAAATTATATAAAAATTAACACAGCCTTATAATGATCATAAAACACTACTTACTAAGTTTCATGCAATTCCAAGATCAGTGAGCCATGTATAAAAATACTTCTAATAATTTCATTAAAGTGCACTTTGTGAAGAAACCTTCTTATAAACTCATCCAAATGATATGTGATAATTTTCTAGACTTCATTATGCCCTACAAAATTCTCTGGCAAAGTAACACAATTTTCCAGCAAGATATAATATTTATTATCTATTTATCAAAGTATGGTGCACTAGTTCACTTAACACATGAAGTACTAAGAGGAAATGCCCAAATGATCCAAATAATTTACTAGTGCCTCTAAATGATATGTAATTAACCTTGCCAGAGTTTCATATCATTCTAAGTTAATCGAACCATGGTTACTTCAAAATCATCAAAAAGGGCAAGGTGGAGATTATACCTACAAGTATGAGCTATTGTTTTCTAAACATCCTATAATAAATTTCAGAGGTCAATAACACTATAAAATTACTCCTACCAAAATCTCATGAAAATCCAAGATCATATAACCCTTCAACATTTTCATAAAAGGTATATGCCCAAATAATCATTAATTGGTTCAAGTTGTGTGCCTAAGTTTAAATGTCACCAAACTCCTTCCTAAGGCATTTCACCACCCTAAAATCACATGGAATAAATACAAAGTCCATACAAGGACATACCACCCAATGTCCTTCACAAACCACCAATGTTCAACCTTAGGGTTTGAACTAGGGTTCTTAGGCAAATCCACCCTAAACCACCCCAAACTCCATGTGAGAGTGTTTAATGTCATAACAAATTAGTGACCTAAGTTTCAACCTCTGTTGAGGTGATTTGCTCACTCAACACCACAAGAGACAATTTAACCTAATAAACCCTTTTTGGGCCTAGGCTAAGGTTTACCAAATTCCATACCAATTCATCTCCAAATGGAATGAAATTTTATAGAGAGTCCTATATTGACCCAAAGAACCACTCATCAAAATTTGGGAGGGTTTGGAGGTCATTAGACCCTTTAAAAAATTCATACAAGGATAATTAAATTTCTACAAAATCTTTACGAAAATGTTTTTCAAAAATTCCCATTTTTGGATATGTTTTAGGTATAGGTAAGAGTGACCCCCAGCCAAAATTTCAAGTCATCATTTGGATGGATGGATTGATGGGGGTACTCAAAACAATCTCTGATCAAGCCTAGGTATAGACCTCACCAAAATGAGTGTTGTGGTCTGACCTGAACTCCAAATTGGTTCAAACCAATTTTAGAATAAAGTAGACTCTTAGGGATACAACTTTCATGTAGACCACTTTTACTTTAGTGGACCCTAAGTATTTGTAATAATTAATTCAAAACAGCCCAATAACTGTGACAGAAAATGTAATAAATTGAATTACTATATATTCATTTACACGAATCTTAAAGCACGATCGTGTGGCCTTGACATTGTCTTCTTCCTCCAGCCAAAGGCCATGATTGACCGAACTTGGAGATTATTCCAAGTCCATTTACCGGCCACCCAGACACCTCCCTAGCCGGCCACCACCGCCAGCACCTTCGTTGAGGTGGGGGCTATCGTCGGGCGGCGGCACAGCCGTCGGAGGGGCGGTTTCCGGCAAACCCGTAAGGCATAAAAAGCCATGAAAATCCAGAATTTCTCTCACCTGATCGGGCTCAATTGAGCCCGATTTCTCTCCTAAAGGATCCAAGATTTTATCCCACAAAAAGAGGAGTAGAGGAGGACCTGATTTGCGGCCTAAAAACGTGCGTTTTTCCTCCTCGCTATTTCTGGCGACCAAACTTTGGCTCCTCTGCAGCCTCTACACCAACCTCAACAGAAATGAAAAGGAATCGGGAGAAACATTTGCCCTTACCCTTGTGAAGGTCCTTAAAGAGGGAATTTGGGAGAGGAGGCTTGTAACTCCCAAATGTCATTAAACTTTATTAATGGTCATTAACTCCACCCCTTCGGTTTCAACCAAATTAAGGGGAAAACCAAATTAATGGTCGGCCACCTCCAGAAACTCCTCCTCTCCCTAAGAGGAATAAGAGCCCCATAAAAGTGGGAGTTATGGAGCCTCCATGGCCATGTTGGCCATTAATCTAAGACTTTTCTCTCTCCTCTAAATCACAAATTCCAGAAGCTTAGTATGACGAATTTTGTTCTATTCGTCGAACTCCGCTCGACAAATCTGCTCTATTCGTAGATCTCTATTTGACGAATATGCCTCGTTTGACGAAGGCTGATCCTTGTTCAATGACTTGCCCTGTTCGTCGAACTTCGTTCGACAAACTCTGAACCTGGTTCAGCACTTACTCCGTTCGTAGAGCTTCGTTCGATGAACGTTGAACCTAGTTTAGCAACCTGCTCTGTTCGTCAAACTCTGTTCGACAAACTCATAACCCAGTTCAGCACTTACTTCGTTCGTCGAGCTCCGTTTGACGAACGCTGAACCTAGTTTAGCAGCCTTCTCTGCTCGTCGAACTCCGTTCAACGAACTATGATCCCAGTTCAGCACTTACTCCATTCGTCGAGCTCCGTTCGACGAACGCTGAACCTAGTTTAGCAACTTGCTCTGTTTGTCGAACTCCATTCGACGAACTCTGAACCCATTTCAGCACTTACTCCTGTTGAAACAAAGAATTCATCTTTGTGGAGTTCACCTTGGGTAAGGGGTGATCGCGCACCTACTTCTCTCTTGCTAGCAAAATGACAAGATAAAAGAACATGGAACAAACCCAAGTGCTCGACGTGGAGGACCCACTACACACCCGGAAGATCTCTGAGTGCTTCCCCTCCTTAGCCAAATACCGGGCTAAGCTATCTCAGAAAGCGCTAGAAGGCTGGGATACAAGTGAGCATTCCTTCTGAGGTACTCCTTGGGTCATATTTATAGATTTCTGAAAACGGCCTGCAAATAGCCAACCTCTGTTGTTCTGAACAGCTATGTACAACCCAACTAAGTATGCCAACAGCATAACTCCGCTGTTCTAACTGGATATGGGTAGGCCAGTGGGGGAAAAATGGTAAAAACACCTCACAGGTCATTGGGCGAGTATCCCTCAACAACCCCTGCTCGGCAAGGGCGACGTGTGCTAGATAAAGCTGGCACTCGCCGCATATCTTCGACCTTGGGTGAGTACGGGCCCGGCCTACGCTGCTCGCAAGCCGCGGGTTTGTTGAAATGTCCAAACTCGGCAAGCAGCCCAGAGCTCGACGAACAGCCCAGAGCTCGACGAAAGGCCCAAAGCTCGACGAACAGCCCAGAGCTCGACAAAAGGCCCAAAGCTCGACGAACAGCCCAGAGCTCGACAAAAGGACCAGAGCTCGACGAACAGCCCAGAGCTCGACGAAAGGCCCAGAGCTCGACGAACAGCCTAGAGCTCGATGAACAGGGCTTGGCGAGTACAAGATCGTCTCCGAAAAGTATCTCACCCCGCCTGTGCGAGCTGGAGACTGCCGAGCTCTCCCTCCTAACGAGCTCACCCAGGGACTCAGACTGCCCGATTTGGCTAGTTTGGCTCCTGCTGACCCCCTCGCCAGATACGGGGTTGTATAACTCTGTTGGACGAATATTTGCTGAGCTCTACGAATTCCTCCGTTCGATGAATTCTATCGGTTCTATGATTTCTAAATATTTGGTAATTGAGACTTCCTATTTGCATCCCAAGGTGTTTCACACCCTAATTCCCATGTTTCCCCCAAACCCTTTAGTGCTTCCTAGGGTTTTGTCATGACTCAGTCATGAAAAAACCATCCTAGGGGTCTATAAGTCTGAGGGATGTTACATAGTACCTCTGAGATATCGAAGAATCCACTTTACAGCATCCCAATACACCCTCCCTAGGTTTGCCAAATATCTGCTCACCAACCCTACTACATGAGCTATGTCTGGCCTCGTACAGACCATAACGTACATCAAACTTCCTACTGCAGAAGCATAGGGTACCTGGCTCATCTCCTCAGACTCCTTCTCAGATGAAGGGCACTGACTGCTAGATAACTTGAAATGTCTACCTAATGGAGTGATAACAACCTTTGCCTTCTCCATCATGAAACTCTTCAGCACTTTTGCAACATACTCAGCCTGAGACAGCCACAACAGACCTACACTCCTATCTCTAGTAATCTTCATACCCAGGATCTTCTTTGCCGGTCCAAGGTCCTTCATTTCAATGGACCTACTGAGCTCCATCTTCAGTTCTACAATACTGGCCTTGTCATCCCCGACAATCATCATGTCATCGACATAGAGTAGCAGTATAGTGAAGGAGTCAAACTTCTTATACCACTGTCTGGTTGCCTGTTTCAACCCATAAAGACTCTTCTTGAGTCGGCACACCAAATTCTCCTTACCCTTGACTTCGAACCCTTCCGGTTGTTCTATGTACAGCTCCTCCTCCAAATTACCGTATAGGAAGGCCGTTTTCACGTCCATCTACTCAACTTCCAGATTCATAGAGGCAGCCAAACCTAGAACCAGGCGGATAGAAGACATCTTCACCACAGATGAGAATATCTCATCAAAGTCCACGCCTTGTTTCTGACTGAAGCCCTTGGCCACCAACAACGTCTTATATTTGGGCCGGGAAAGATTTTCATCTGTCTTCAACTTGAAGACCCATTTGTTCATCAATGCTCTTTTCCCCTTAGGAAGCCGAACCAAGTCATAGGTCCCGTTCATCTGGAGAGAAGTCAACTCCTCCTCCATAGCTTCAGCCCACTACTCTTTATCATCAGCCTTTTGAGCCTCCACCAGAGACTCAGGCTCTCCACCATCAGACAATAGAATATAATCCTGTGGTGGATATCTAGTGCTAGATCTCCACAGTCTTTCAGATCTCCTGAGGGGCACCTCCACCATAGGTGGAATATCACGGGCAAAGCTCCCCCTTCATCCAGTATCTCTTCCTACTCTAGCATCTGAACTGTTTCTTCTACAATAAGCTCACCAGTAGCACCATCAGCACCATTAGCACCAAGATCTTCATCAGGAACTTCCACAATAAGTGGACTCTGCGACTTCTCAGTCTCCTACTCACTAGCTGTTGGAACCCAAGTTTGGATTTGGGCTAGGTTCACTATTAGGTTTGTTGACCCAACATGTATAGCCTAGGGTCATTTGTTAGTTATAGGGTTAAGGTTAGTCACATTAGGTTAGATTATTGAAACCTGCCATTAGAAGACTTCAGAGACTCAAGACGTTAGAGACAAGACAGTTTAAAGATTGCAGAAAAAGTGGCTCGACGATAGCTGAACTTAGCTCGACGATTGTCGATCTAAGATCGACGAACTCAGAGTTCCTTCTCTGAGTTGAGCTCGATGAAAGTCTAGCTGAGATCGACGATCTCTGATCTCACATCAGAACTTCAACTCGACGAAGGACTATCTCAGCTCGACGAACTTTGAGCTCAGTTTGGCAAGTACTTTTTCAGCTCGACGTTCTCGGAGCTCAGCTCGACGAAAGAGAATTCTCAGCTCGAGGATCTTGTAGCTCAGCTCGTCGAAAAATTTGTTGAGTTCGACTAATTTCTTCAAGGTTCGGTTCGACTAATTCTTTGATGATTTCAGTTCGACTAAGGCAGATGAATTTCAAATTATATTATAATATGTATGTAATGCTCTGATAATTAATGCATAATATTCTTATGAATATAGCTGTTCCATGACAGCATTAATTATGGTCTTCACAGAGTTATTACATGGCTTATTTTATTGAGATAGTTGGGGAAACTCATTAAAGAAAAATTCTAGTCATTGAACTCCAAGAATTTCTACAGTCAATTAAGGAAAGGAATTCAAAATTCAAAGGCTGAAATCTGTAAGGAATATATAAGGATTATCTTTTCAGGATAACAGAAAGTTAGTTAGCTGTGACAAAAAGAATAATTCACAGAAAACTAAAAGAAGAATAGATCTCATACAACTCAAGTTCTTCATCAGTTTTTGCTTTAGGGCTTTCAAGAGACAATCCATCAACATCTGTCTAAAAGCTTCATGAAGATCAACAAGCAATATGAAGGCCTACACCCTGAGCAAAGCTTTGACAACAACAGTAATTCACTAGTCTTCTCAGAACATTGAGAAAGAGAAGACAATATCAAATTCTTTTTACCTTACTGTAAAAGGGTTTTTAACTCCCTTCAAAAGTTATCCCTTTGGTTGTTAAGTCTCTTGATCAAAAGACTTAGTTTGGTTTTTAAGCACCTGGTTAAAAGCTCAAAGGGTTGTTAGATCTTCCTTGAAAATAGATCTTGTGGTGAAAGGGCACCTGAGCAAAAATCTATGGTGGTAGGGCACCTGATCAAAAACCTGTAGTGGATTCCTACCAGGGTGGTAGAAGAGTGGATGTACCCAAGTTTTAGAGGAACCACTATAAAATCTTTGTGTTGTCTAGTTTCTCTATTTGTTATTTTCTATGATGTGATGTTCTGTGTTTTACTTCTGCCTATTTACATATAGATATCACTTATTTTAATCCGCTATAAAAATTAATCAAAAGATTTTTTAATACTCTATTCACCCCCCCCCCCATCTAGATTAAGTGTGATCTATCCCTTCACTTTCAATTGGTATCAGAGGGTATGGTTATTTGGTTTCACGGGCTAACACCTAAACCAAAAAATCTTTGATAGATCCCATTTACTTTAGTATCTTTTTATATCATGGCACAAAATAAGGAGTACTCAAGCACCAGACCTCTAGTGTGTAATCTTAACAAGTTTGCACTTTGGAAGGCAAGGATTAGGCTTTTTATATGAATTCAATTGATGAAGACATTTACAATTCTATTTTGGCAAGTCCCCCTACACCAACTACAACTACATCAGATACAACTGTAGTTCCACCACCTGAATGGACTGATGCTAAGAAGAAATCTAAGGTTGTTGATGTCAAGGCCATGAACATTCTAGCTCAAACTATGTCTGATGACATATTCCAGAAAGTGGCTGAATTCATATCAGCAAAAGCCATTTGGGATTCTCTTAACCAAATGGTAGCAGGATCTGCTGATGAAAGGAAAGATAGGAGATCTCTTCTCATTCCATAATATGAGAATTTCAAGAAGGAAGAGTCAGAGTAAGTTGCAGATATGTACAACAGACTCAGCTTGATTATCAATGAGCTGAATAACTTGGACCAGAACATCTCATTAACAGAAATTAATGATAAGATTCTTATGTGCTTCCCCAGCACATGTGATTCTAGGATCTGGCCAATCAAAGAGGCCAGAAGCCTAAATGAGATTTCTACTGGGTCATTATTAGGCAAGCTCAAGTCTTATGAGCAGCTTATCAAAACCAGGGAAGCAGCTGAACAAAAGAATTCTATCTCAGGAAGGAAGGATCAAAGTATTGCCTTCAAGGCATTTGAGGAATCAGAAGCACTACCTGCCAATGAAGATCTATTAAGTCTCTTGGCTAAGAGATTCTACAAGATGGCTAGGAAGGACTTCAGAAGAAAGTCTTCCAGAAATGAAGATAAACCCAGGTATGACAAGGCTCATACTAAGGAAATTATTTGCTATAGATGCAGGAAGCCAGGACATATTCTCCCAGAATGTCCATAGGCTCAAAAGAAGGACAAGAGAAAAGAGAAAGAGTCTAAGAAGCACTCCAGCAAGCCCTCCTCCAACAAATACAAGAAGAAGAAGGAGAAGGGATTGTGGCTGAGATTTGGAGTGACTCAGAAGAAGAAACTTCATCCAGTTCTAGTGAGGATGAAGAAGAGGCAAAAGCTAGAAAGATCTGCTTGATGACAATAGATGCATCATGCAGCCACTCAAAAGCTAAAGAATTAGTAGCAGAATCTGAATCAAAAGAGGACCAGATAGTAACTTCTTTTGATTTCACTTCTGATCAATTTAAAACTGAATTCAAACTCCTATGCAATGATTTAATTAAATGTAGGAAGGAAATCAAACTTCTCAGAGAAAAACAACTTGAATATGACAATCTTTTTTCTGAAAACATCAAACTAAAAGATGAATTATACTTAGCTTCTAAACAAATTATTTCCTTAAAAACAAAATTAAATGAGGCTAAAGAATTTGAAGAATCCCTTAATGAGAGAAGCATAAAATTGATGAATATCACAAGCACAGTAAATGCAAGGCTTAATGGCAAACTGGGCTTAGGAGCTTCATCAAGTCAGCCTCCTCTTCTTAAGAAAAACATTCTTTCTACCCCTGTTAAATTCATATCTGAAAATGGCAAAGAAAAAATAGAAGATAACAACCAAAAATTGAAGTGTTTCAAAAACCTAAACAAAAAAAAAAGAAAAAGAAAATTTTTAATAAAAACAATGTTCAACATTTTTCGTCTAACCAAGATTGACGAAATGTATATGGTTCGTCGAACTAAGATCGACGAACTATGAACGCAGAATTTTTATATAATTATTCTTCTAACTGCGATCGACAAAATCAATATAGTTCGTCGAACCGCAATCGACGGAATTGGGGCGCAGAAAATGAATATTCTCATTCTCTGAGTGGAGTTCGACGAACTCATCCCTATTCGTCGAACTCAGATCGACGAACTTACTGCAGTTCGTCGAACCCAAAAAATTATAACAGAAACCTAAATTCTTTTAGAAATTTTAATCAACCAAGATCTTTTATTAATCCCTTTACCCAATGGATAATTCCATCTTGAATATTTCACCCCTTAGGATATAAAGACCAACCAGAATTCTCTTTCATTTCCAGTTATAAATTTGAGAAGAATTAAGGACTCAAGGTTACCTGGGTCAAGAACACCTAATCTATTTTCATGCAGGTGATGGACTGTCCTACCACATAGCAACAGCGGTACTTGGATAGTGGGCGTTCAAAGCATATGACAGGCAACAAGTGAAATCTAACAGATTATAAGTCAAAGCTTGGACCAAAGGTGATCTTTGGAGACTCCAACTGTAGCCAAACAAAAGGATATGGGAATGTCAAAGTTGGAGCTGTCACCTTCAGGAAGGTAGTATACAACCCCATATTCGCTGAGTGGGACCCAGAGACACCAAAGGCCAGGTTTGGGTTAGCTTTGGGCTAGCCTCAGGTGAAGAGAAACTGCTCTCGCCCAATCAGGGTTTAGCTCGATTTCATCGATCTCAGGTCTCGTCGAGCTGGGCTCGACGTTTGTAGGGCAGGTTAAGAATAAGAGAGCTCTTGCATAGGGGGAGGCGAGATCATTCGCTCTCAGGTAAGCAGTTCGTCGAACAGATCTCGTCGCCTGCCAAGACAGGACGAGCTTTGGCCGAGACATACTCCTGCCCAAGGGTGGGCAAGAAGGATCGCGCCTCGCAAGGGCGGGAGTAGGCACAGTCTATAGCATTCTTAAATATCCTTTAAGCTCCCGCCTGGTGAGGGCGGGAGAGTTCTCAGCAGGGCATAAGCACGAGAGCCTTCAGTTCTCAGCAGGAAGGCTCCCGTTGGGTGGGGCCCAGGGTGAAATTACCTGGATGCCCACAGGTAAAATTACCCTCAGACCCCCAGGGTCTGCATTTAGCTCTTCAAGACAGTGGAGTTTGGTTGTTGGCAGACCATACAGGGGTAATTTAGTAATTTCAGGTCAGCAAATGCTATAAATAGACCCACAGGGGCTCTTGAGGAAGCAAGCTTTCATATTTTATTAAGATCTTCTAGTGACAACCCGGCTTTTGCTAGGAAGCTGGACAGGTTGGCGGAGGATGACGTGAAGGAGCTGGGAGCAGGAAGGAAGAGGGAGCAGAGGGAAGAGAGAAGGAGAGAGGAGCCACTAGAGCAGGGGCAACATCAAGATGGGGGGCCCGAGAGCCAAACAACCGGTTGGGTTGGAGGCCCCAAGAGGGTCGCCCCGAGGAACAGGGCGGAGGCTTCCAAGGAAGGGACAACTTTCGAGAGCTAAGGAGGTTTGATCAGCCGACGTGGAGGCAGGGACAAAGGGGTCACTTCCCGCCGTAGTAAGAAGCGATGGAGGTTTGCCGAGGTAGAGGAGGAAGGAGAGGAGTTCGGGGAGGAGCATGAAGAAGAGGAGGTGGAGAAGGAAGAGGGGGCAGGGTGGCGTTGCCTTTCTGTGACTTCCATCAGAAGGAGGGTCACGCAACGGCCACCTTCCTAGAGTTCTTAGAGATGAGAGAGGCCAAGGAGCTGGGGAGGCAGGATCCACCGGTAAGGATCGTGGAGGTTCAACAAGGAGAAGGGGAGGACATGTGTGAGGACCGGGCGAACGTAGGAACCCGGGGAGGGATCAGGGTGATCCTTGGCGGAGTCGGGATTGAGGCAACCTTTAAGGGGAGCCTTCAGACTGTTGAAGTTGGTGATCGGGCGGTCTGGCGGTCTGTCTTGGAAGTTTGGAGACCGCGCGGTCTGGCGGTTTCCCTTCAGCGGTTTGGTTGCTGTGCTGTTGCTATGCGGTTGCCGAGCGGTCAGGCGGTCTCCCTGGCGGTCTCTCTCTCTCTGGTAGTAGCCGTGCGGTTAGCCCTTCTGTCTAACCGCGCAGCTTGTGCGGTTTGTTCTGTATAGTCCGCTTAGTCCTGTATTTTTTAGTCCCACGTCTCTTATTTGTATTCTCTCATCTCTCCTCCATTCTATATAAGGGAGGGCATACCTTTGTAATAGATACCTTTTTCTGATAATAAAATTTCAGTTATTCCATTTCCGGCTTGTTTTAATTCGCTTCTCACATGGTATTAGAGGAATCGATCCTTTCCTCCTGATTCTGTGCGCCCTCTCTGTTCTTGCGACTTGCTTCTCCGGCTTGCGCCCTGTCCGCGCGGTCTCCTTCTTTCCTTGTCGTTGCCCTCTGTGTGCGCGACCTGTTGCCTTGTTCGCTGCAATCTGTCGCCTTGTTCATCGCGACCTATCGCCGCGTGCCTTGCCTTCTCTTGTGCTTCTATTCGAGCGGCCTGTCTTCTTGCCGCTCGACTTCTTCCCCTCTGCTTGATACTGCGGCTTGGTCGTGGTCTTTCTGGCCGCTGGTGTTTGACATCCTGACCGCTGCAGTTTTTCTTCTGCCTATCCGCGCGGCTTGTTTCCTAACCACGCGACTTCCTGTTGTTTGCTCTTATGGCTCTTCCTGATGCTTCCACTACCACCACTCCTACCGCCACCCCTGTTGCCCATCCGGCTCCGCCTCTACCTCATACTTCTTCCGGGAACCTTGGCACCGTTTCCAAGCTTGTCGGCTCCAACTACCTGGATTGGAGCGTCTCTTTCACTTTTCTCCTTCGCTCGCAACGCAAACGTCATCATCTCGTTGATGACCCCCTCCTACCACTTCACCTCTCTTTGATGACTGGGATGCGAGTGACGTGCTTGTGCGTACTTAGCTCGCTAACAGTCTATCTGATGAGTGCCTTCCCGTCATCCGTCATGATGAGACGGTGAAGGCCGCTTGGCTTTATCTTGCTGCTCTATACTCCAAAGGGGCTCAGACGTCCCGCATCTATACGTTGTATGCGGACCTCTTTGCCTGGCCTACCTTGTCTCCTGCTGCTGCCTACCAACAAGTTCAAGCTCTTGGGGCTGAGATTCTTCAGAATCGCCCCTTTTCTGCGGATCTGGCTCAACAACACAAGAACTTCCAGGAGCTTCTGGTTGTGTGTTATCTGCTACGTCTTCCTGACACTTATGACATGATCCGCCAACAAACTCTTGGTGAGGCGGAATCTCCTACTCTAGATGCCACTGCTGCTCGCATCGCCGCTGTCACCTCTCTCTTTCAACGCCCGCTTCTGCCCGCTCCTTCTCCACCGGATAACTATGCTCATCAAACTCAGCGGAGTGGCTCTGGTAGCCGCAGTCATCAGTCTGGCGAACGTCCTTCTGCCCGCTACCTCTGCTCTCACTGCGGGCGCACCAGACATACTTCTGACCGCTGCAGGATGAAGCATCCCCATCTTCGCCCCTCGGGTGACTCTTCCGCCTCCTCTTCCAAGCCGTCTGCTTCCGTGGTCACATCATCAGGTAGTGCCCATGTGGTCACTCAAGGTAAATGGCTTATCGACTTCGGAGCAACTAATCATATGACGGACAATCCTCAATGCTTCTCTCTCCTCGAACAGCATGATCGGTTGCCCCCGATCCTCATTGCAGACGGTTCTCCCTCCCCGGTTCATGGGTCGGGAGTAGTTCATGTTACTCCGTCCCTTCGGCTAGAGGACACTCTCTATGTGCCCAAGTTTCCGTGCAATCTATTGTTGGTTACTTCTTTGTGCAAGCATCTTCAATGTTCTGTAACGTTTACTCCATCTTCTTGTTCTTTTCAGGATCCGAGCTCCCAGCGGACGATTGCTACTGGGACTGAGAGCGGCGGCCTCTACTTCCTCGACAACATTTTTGCTTTTTCCGCCTTCTCCTCTTCTTCTACGGATCTTCTCCAGTGGCATCTCCGTCTCGGTCATCCTCCTCCGCGACTTCTACATCAGCTTCTGCCCCACCTCCCTCCTTCCAGTACTCCTCTCAACTGCGACGCTTGTCAGCTTGGCAAGCATCATCGTTCCTCCTTCCTGCCGAAGCAAGGTCGGGGCTCTACTCGTTCGTTTGATCTAGTCCACTCTGATATCTGGGGGCCTGCTCCTACCCTTACTGTTGGTCGGGGTAGTTCTTATTTTGTAACCTTTATCAATGACTTTTCTAGATGTACTTGGGTGTATCTCTTACAAGATCGCTCTGAACTTTTTAATGTATGGACCTCTTTTTATCATTTAATCAAAAATCAGTTTTGTGTTGGTATTAAAACTTTTCGATCTGATAATGCACAAGAGTACTTAAGTCATGCTTTTACCTCCTTCTGTGTGCAATATGGAGTTATTCATCAGACAAGATGTGTCTATACCTCCCAACAAAATGGGGTGGCGGAACGAAAAAACCATCACCTCCTCGATGTCGCTCGCACATTGATGGCTCAAATGCATGTGCCTCGCTCATATTGGGGCTATGCTGTTCTTCTTGCCTGCTATCTCATCAATCGCATTCCCTCCTCCGTTCTCAAGGGAAAAACCCCTTTTTCCATCCTTTATCCAGGCAAGGAGCCTTTTCCTCTCCCTCTCCGAATCTTTGGGTGCACTGCTTTTGTGCATGCCCCATCTGCCACACGTGATAAGCTCTCCCCTCGTTCCACCAAATGTGTCTTTCTGGGGTACTCCGCCATTCAGAAAGGCTACTATTGCTTTGACCCTGTTCTTCGTAAGCAGTTCGTCTCTGCTGACGTTACCTTCTTCGAGAATGCCTCATACTTCTCGGATGACTCCTCGTCTCTTCTCCCCACCTCTGATTCTCCTGTTATTCCGTTCGTTCCCTCGTCTCCTACTGCGATATCCGCCCCTCCTTCGTCTCCGCCCACTCCTCTCCCTCCGCCTCTCTCTCCGCCTCCATCTCCCTCATCTCCGCTGCCGTCGCTCTCTCCTCCCAGGCCAGCTCTCTCTGCCACGGATGCTCTAGATACCGAAGAGCCCGCCGACCTGGATCTTCCTGTCGCTCTTCGCAAAGGGGTGCGGACGTGTACCCTACACCCCCTTGCTGCTGTTGTTTCATATGATCGTCTTACCTCTTCTCGCAGGGCCTTTGCGCTGGCTATCTCTGCCACTACCACACCTCGTTCCTACCAGGAGGCCCTTGCTATTCCTCACTTGAAGATGGCAATGGATGAGGAAATGGCGACCCTAACAGAGCGGGGTACCTGGACTCTTGTCCCTCCTCCCTTTGATACTGATGTTGTTGGCTATCGCTGGGTCTTTGTGGTCAAATTTGGCCCAGATGGCACTGTGGACCGTTATAAAGCTCGCCCGTGGCTAAGGGCTTTACCTCTGGAGCGGATGCAGGCTTGCATCCAGAGCCTTGACCTCCCAGGCTCCACCTCTGGAGGAGAAAATTACTTTCTCATCGACAGACATGCCAGACTTCGAGGACCCGTTGTGTGATACCTTGGTGATCCCGACGGCGGTGGAAAACTTTACGGTCTCCAGGATCCTGGTCGACAACGGGAGCTCCGTGAACGTGATCTTCAAGAAGACCTTCGACGAGATGAAGGTCGATGCCAAGAGGGTTTTGGCTTTGGACGGATCATTTTTTGGATTTTTAGGAGAGAGGAAAGAGGTAGAAGGAGGAGTAGGGCTGCATGTGAAGTTGGGGGCGTATCACGGAACTATAAATTCGTCATAGTGGACGCCCCAAGCAGTTATAACGCCATCTTTGTGCGCCCCTCATCATCACCTTTCATTGCGTCCCCTCCTCGTTCCACCAATGCCTCAAGTTCAACAACGGAGGGGTGCAGGTTAGGATCAGGGGGACCCGAATGTGGCGAGACAATGTTACGTGATGTCGGTCAACACCATATCTTGGATGGCAGAGGCGGAGGAGTTGGAGAGGGAGATGGCAGAGCAGGAAGATGTTGTTGGAGAGGATGAGGTGAGCTTGGGGGAGGCAAGCGAGGAGATTGTGAAGGAGCGGGGAGTAGGAGACGTGCGTGAGGTCCAGAGGGACAAAGGGTCGGAGCCGCGAGAGGGTCGCCGGGATGGTGGAGTAGAGGAAGGGAGAGGAGGAGGAGTTGAGATGGAGGACCAAGGTGCATGGAGGTTGAGCAGCATGATAGCCTTGGGGAGGCGATGGAAGTTGAGGAGGCAGGAGGGGAGGAAGAGCTTGGGAAGAAAGAGGAGGCAAGGGCCGACTAGGATCAGTCTCGGCTGGATCCAGCTGAGGAGGTGGTGGAGATGGAAGTCTTCACCAGCACCAGACATGTGCAAAGGGTGTGAATCAGCAGGGGATTAGGTCCCGAGGATCTGGAGCAGATGCGGGCTTGCATCAAGAGCAACGTCAATATCTTTGCTTGGAGTGTGGCTGACATGTCGGGCATCAATGCAGATTTAGCCTTCCACTGCCTGAACCTTGACCCCCGGACGCACCCCATTCTCCAGAAGATGAGGACCATCACAACCAAGATGGAGGAGCCCATCCGTGAGGAGGTCAAGAAGCTTCTAGAGGTCGGCTTCATCACAGAGATCCAGTATCCAGGCTAGATCTCCAATGTGGTAATGGTAAAGAAAGGGGGTGGAAAATGACGCATGTGTATAGACTTTTCATTATTAAATAAATCATGCCCCAAGGATTGCTACCCCCTGCCTCGGATCGACACGCTGGTTGACTTAGCCGGTTGTTTTTCTATTATGAGTTATTTAGATGCTTTTTTAGGTTACCACCAGATCCGAATGCAGCCTCCTGATGTCAAGGATGTCTCCTTCATCATGAGCGAGGGATGCTTCAGCTATAAAATGATGCCCTTTGGGCTTATGAATGTAGAGGCTACCTACCAGTGCATGATGGATCGAGTCTTCCAGGGCCAAAGGGGGAGGAACCTGGAGGTCTATGTTGACGATCTCATAGTCAAAAGCAAGGGTGTGGACTCGCACCTACGTGAACTAAGGATCCATTCGCTACCTTGCGGAAGTTCAAGATGAGGCTGAACCCCCTAAAGTGTGTCTTTGGGGCAAGTCGAGGGAAGTTCCTTGGACATCTTCTGACCCTGGCAGGGGTAGAGCCTAACCCAGACAAGGTGAAGGACATCCTAGAGCTAGATTCACCATGCAATGCTAAGGAGGTCCAGTGCTTGAAAGGCAAGCTGGCCGGGCTAAGCAGGTTCCTCTCCAGGTCGGGAGAGAAATGCTCATCGTTCTTTAGGGTGCTGCGGGGTAATAAAAAATTTTAATGGACCGCCGAGTGTGATGGGTCTTTCCAAATGCTGAAGAGTCAGCTTTCCCAAGCATCGCTACTTCAAAGCCCAAAGGAGGGGGAGGATCTAGCCTTGTATATTGGGGTAGGAGTAGAGGTCGTGAGCTCTGTTCTGGTCAGGGAAGAGGGGAAGAAACAATTGCCTATCTACTATATTAGTAGGATCCTGAAGAAGGCGGAGCTCCGCTACCCCATTTTAGAAAAGCTGGCATATGCTTTAATCATTTCGGCAAAGAAGCTCCAGCCGTACTTCCAAGCCCATTCGATTAGGGTGGTTATGGACCATCCCCTTCGCAAGATTTTTGAAGGAGTTGAACACTCGGGACGGTAGGCCAAGTGGTCTATTGAATTGAGTGAGTTTGACATCTCATTCGTGCCAAGGCTCTCCATTAAGGCACAAGTAGTGGCTGACTTCTTAGCTGACTACGTTGTTGAGGTCGGGGCCGAGGAGCCAAGGCCATAGGGGTCATGGAAGATGATTGTTTATGGGGCTT